>CAXKWD010000006.1:108171004-109371004 GCA_964059195.1 Ectobius pallidus
GGCGCATTTTTCGAAATTTTCAAAGGGGTTAGACTTCATGGTATTCTGGGCTCATTTTTCGAAATTTTCAAAGGAGTTAGCCTTCTTGGAATTCTGGGCGCATTTTTCGAAATTTTCAAAGGGGTTAGCCTTCTCGGAATTCTGGGCGCATTTTTGAAATTTTCAAAGGGGTTAGCCTTCTCGGAATTCTGGGCGCATTTTTCGAAATTTTCAACGGGGTTAGCCTTCTCGGAATTCTGGGCGCATTTTTCGAAATTTTCAAAGGGGTTAGCCTTCTCGGAATTCTGGGCGCATTTTTCGAAATTTTCAAAGGGGTTAGCCTTCTAGGAATTCTGGGCGCATTTTTCGAAATTTTCAAAGGGGTTACCCTTGTCGGAATTCTGGGCGCATTTTTCGAAATTTTCATAGGGGTTAGCCTTCTCGGAATTCTGGACGCATTTTTCGAAATTTTCAAAGGGGTTAGCCTTCTCGGAATTCTGGGCGCATTTTTCGAAATTTTCTAAGGGGTTAGACTTCTCGGCTTTCTGGACGCATTTTTCGAAATTTTCAAAGGGGTTAGCCTTTTCGGAATTCTGGGCGCATTTTTCGAAATTTTCAAAGGAGTTTGCCTTCTCAGAATTCTGGGCGCATTTTTGAAATTTTGAAAGGGGTTAGCCTTCTCGGAATTCTGGGCGCATTTTTCGAAATTTTCAACGGGGTTAGCCTTCTCGGAATTCTGGGCGCATTTTTCGAAATTTTCAGAGGGGTTAGCCTTCTCGGAATTCTGGGCGCTATTTTCGAAATTTTCAAAGTGGTTAGCCTTCTCGGAATTCTGGGCGCATTTTTCAAAATTTTCAAAGGGGTTAGCCTTCTCGGAATTCTGGGCGCATTTTTGAAATTTTCAAAGGGGTTAGCCTTCTCGGAATTCTGGGCGCATTTTTCGAAATTTTCAACGGGGTTAGCCTTCTCGGAATTCTGGGCGCATTTTTCGAAATTTTCAAAGGGGTTAGCCTTCTCGGAATTCTGGGCGCATTTTTCGAAATTTTCAAAGGGGTTAGCCTTCTCGGAATTCTGGGCGCATTTTTCAAAATTTTCAAAGGGGTTAGCCTTCTCGGAATCTGGGCGCATTTTTGAAATTTTGAAAGGGGTTAGCCTTCTCGGAATTCTGGGCGCATTTTTCGAAATTTTCAACGGGGTTAGCCTTCTCGGAATTCTGGGCGCATTTTTCGAAATTTTGAAAGGGGTTAGCCTTCTCGGAATTCTGGGCGCATTTTTCAAAATTTTCAAAGGGGTTAGCCTTCTAGGAATTCTGGGTGCATTTTTCGAAATTTTCAAAGGGGTTAGCCTTCTCGGAATTCTGGGCGCATTTTTCGAAATTTACAAAGGGGTTAGCCTTCTCGGAATTCTGGGCGCATTTTTCGAAATTTTCAAAATGGTTAGACTTCATGGCATTCTGGGCTCATTTTTCGAAATTTTCAAAGGGGTTAGCCTTCTCGGCATTCTGGGCTCATTTTTCGAAATTTTCAAAGGGGTTAGCCTTCTCGGAATTCTGGGCGCATTTTTCGAAATTTTCAACGGGGTTAGCCTTCTCGGAATTCTGGGCGCATTTTTCGAAATTTTCAAAGGGGTTAGCCTTCTCGGAATTCTGGGCGCAATTTTCGAAATTTTCAAAGGGGTTAGCCTTCTCGGAATTCTGGGCGCATTTTTCGAAATTTTCGAAGGGGTTAGACTTTCTCGGCATTCTGGACGCATTTTTCGAAATTTTCAAAGGGGTTAGCCTTTTCGGAATTCTGGGCGCATTTTTCGAAATTTTCAAAGGGGTTAGCCTTCTCGGAATTCTGGGCGCATTTTTGAAATTTTCAAAGGGGTTAGCCTTCTCGGAATTCTGGGCGCATTTTTCGAAATTTTCAACGGGGTTAGCCTTCTCGGAATTCTGGGCGCATTTTTCGAAATTTTCAAAGGGGTTAGCCTTCTCGGAATTCTGGGCGCATTTTTCGAAATTTTCAAAGGGGTTAGACTTCATGGTATTCTGGGCTCATTTTTCGAAATTTTCAAAGGAGTTAGCATTCTTGGAATTCTGGGCGCATTTTTCGAAATTTTCAAAGGGGTTAGCCTTCTCGGAATTCTGGGCGCATTTTTGAAATTTTCAAAGGGGTTAGCCTTCTCGGAATTCTGGGCGCATTTTTCGAAATTTTCAACGGGGTTAGCCTTCTCGGAATTCTGGGCGCATTTTTCGAAATTTTCAAAGGGGTTAGCCTTCTCGGAATTCTGGGCGAATTTTTCGAAATTTTCAAAGGTGTTAGCCTTCTCGGAATTCTGGGCGCATTTTTCGAAATTTTCAACGGGGTTAGCCTTCTCGGAATTCTGGGCGCATTTTTCGAAATTTTGAAAGGGGTTAGCCTTCTCGGAATTCTGGGCGCATTTTTCAAAATTTTCAAAGGGGTTAGCCTTCTCGGAATTCTGGGCGCATTTTTCGAAATTTTCAAAAGGGTTAGCATCTCGGAATTCTGGGCGCATTTTTCGAAATTTTCAAAGGGGTTAGCCTTCTCGGAATTCTGGGCGCAATTTTCGAAATTTTCAAAGGGGTTAGCCTTCTCGGAATTCTGGGCGCATTTTTCGAAATTTTCAAAAGGGTTAGCCTTCTCGGAATTCTGGGCGCATTTTTCGAAATTTTCAAAGGGGTTAGCCTTCTCGGAATTCTGGGCGCATTTTTCGAAATTTTCAAAGGGGTTAGACTTCATGGTATTCTGGGCTCATTTTTCGAAATTTTCAAAGGAGTTAGCATTCTTGGAATTCTGGGCGCATTTTTCGAAATTTTCAAAGGGGTTAGCCTTCTCGGAATTCTGGGCGCATGTTTGAAATTTTCAAAGGGGTTAGTCTTCTCGGAATTCTGGGCGCATTTTTCGAAATTTTCAACGGGGTTAGCCTTCTCGGAATTCTGGGCGCATTTTTCGAAATTTTCAAAGGGGTTAGCCTTCTCGGAATTCTGGGCGAATTTTTCGAAATTTTCAAAGGTGTTAGCCTTCTCGGAATTCTGGGCGCATTTTTGAAATTTTCAAAGGGGTTAGCCTTCTCGGAATTCTGGGCGCATTTTTCGAAATTTTCAACGGGGTTAGCCTTCTCGGAATTCTGGGCGCATTTTTCGAAATTTTGAAAGGGGTTAGCCTTCTCGGAATTCTGGGCGCATTTTTCAAAATTTTCAAAGGGGTTAGCCTTCTCGGAATTCTGGGCGCATTTTTCGAAATTTTCAAAAGGGTTAGCATCTCGGAATTCTGGGCGCATTTTTCGAAATTTTCAAAGGGGTTAGCCTTCTCGGAATTCTGGGCGCAATTTTCGAAATTTTCAAAGGGGTTAGCCTTCTCGGAATTCTGGGCGCATTTTTCGAAATTTTCAAAAGGGTTAGCCTTCTCGGAATTCTGGGCGCATTTTTCGAAATTTTCAAAGGGGTTAGCCTTCTCGGAATTCTGGGTGCATTTTTCGAAATTTTCGAAGGGGTTAGACTTTCTCGGCATTCTGGACGCATTTTTCGAAATTTTCAAAGGGGTTAGCCTTTTCGGAATTCTGGGCGCATTTTTCGAAATTTTCAAAGGGGTTAGCCTTCTCGGAATTCTGGGCGCATTTTTGAAATTTTCAAAGGGGTTAGCCTTCTCGGAATTCTGGGCGCATTTTTCGAAATTTTCAGAGGGGTTAGCCTTCTCGGAATTCTGGGCGCTATTTTCGAAATTTTCAAAGGGGTTAGCCTTCTCGGAATTCTGGGCGCATTTTTCAAAATTTTCAAAGGGGTTAGCCTTCTCGGAATTCTGGGCGCATTTTTCGAAATTTTCAAAGGGGTTAGCCTTCTCGGAATTCTGGGCGCATTTTTCGAAATTTACAAAGGGTTTAGCCTTCTCGGAATTCTGGGCGCATTTTTCGAAATTTTCAAAATGGTTAGACTTCATGGCATTCTGGGCTCATTATTCGAAATTTTCAAAGGGGTTCGCCTTCTCGGTATTCTGGGCTCATTTTTCGAAATTTTCAAAGGGGTTAGCCTTCTCGGAATTCTGGGCGCATTTTTCGAAATTTTCAAAGGGGTTAGCCTTCTCGGAATTCTGGGCGCATTTCTCGAAATTTTCAAAGGGGTTAGCCTTCTCGGAATTCTGGGCGCAATTTTCGAAATTTTAAAAAGGGTTAGCCTTCTCGGAATTCTGGGCGCATTTTTCGAAATTTTCAAAGGGGTTAGCCTTTTCGGAATTCTGGGCGCATTTTTCGAAATTTTCAAAGGGGTTAGCCTTCTCGGAATTCTGGGCGCATTTTTGAAATTTTCAATTGGGTTAGCCTTCTCGGAATTCTGGGCGCATTTTTCGAAATTTTCAACGGGGTTAGCCTTCTCGGAATTCTGGGCGCATTTTTCGAAATTTTCAAAGGGGTTAGACTTCATGGTATTCTGGGCTCATTTTTCGAAATTTTCAAAGGGGTTAGCCTTTTCGGAATTCTGGGCGCATTTTTCGAAATTTTCAAAGGGGTTAGCCTTCTCGGAATTCTGGGCGCATTTTTGAAATTTTCAAAGGGGTTAGCCTTCTCGGAATTCTGGGCGCATTTTTCGAAATTTTCAACGGGGTTAGCCTTCTCGGAATTCTGGGCGCATTTTTCGAAATTTTCAACGGGGTTAGCCTTCTCGGAATTCTGGGCGCATTTTTCGAAATTTTCAAAGGGGTTAGCCTTCTCGGAATTCGGGGCGAATTTTTCGAAATTTTCAAAGGGGTTAGCCTTCTCGGAATTCTGGGCGCATTTTTCAAAATTTTCAAAGGGGTTAGCCTTCTCGGAATTCTGGGCGCATTTTTGAAATTTTCAAAGGGGTTAGCCTTCTCGGAATTCTGGGCGCATTTTTCGAAATTTTCAAAGGGGTTAGCCTTCTCGGAATTCTGGGCGAATTTTTCGAAATTTTCAAAGGGGTTAGCCTTCTCGGAATTCTGGGCGCATTTTTCAAAATTTTCAAAGGGGTTAGCCTTCTCGGAATTCTGGGCGCATTTTTGAAATTTTGAAAGGGGTTAGCCTTCTCGGAATTCTGGGCGCATTTTTCGAAATTTTCAACGGGGTTAGCCTTCTCGGAATTCTGGGCGCATTTTTCGAAATTTTCAAAGGGGTTAGCCTTCTCGGAATTCTGGGCGCATTTTTCGAAATTTTGAAAGGGGTTAGCCTTCTCGGAATTCTGGGCGCATTTTTCAAAATTTTCAAAGGGGTTAGCCTTCTCGGAATTCTGGGCGCAGTTTTCGAAATTTTCAAAGGGTTTAGCCTTCTCGGAATTCTGGGATCATTTTTCGAAATTTACAAAGGGGTTAGCCTTCTCGGAATTCTGGGCGCATTTTTCGAAATTTTCAAAATGGTTAGACTTCATGGCATTCTGGGCTCATTTTTCGAAATTTTCAAAGGGGTTAGCCTTCTCGGCATTCTGGGCTCATTTTTCGAAATTTTCAAAGGGGTTACCCTTCTCGGAATTCTGGGCGCATTTTTCGAAATTTTCAAAAGGGTTAGCAACTCGGAATTCTGGGCGCAATTTTCGAAATTTTCAAAGGGGTTAGCCTTCTCGGAATTCTGGGCGCATTTTTCGAAATATTCAAAGGGGTTAGCCTTCTCGGAATTCTGGGCGCATTTTTCGAAATTTTCAAAGGGGTTAGCCTTCTCGGAATTCTGGGTGCATTTTTCGAAATTTTCGAAGGGGTTAGACTTTCTCGGCATTCTGGACGCATTTTTCGAAATTTTCAAAGGGGTTAGCCTTTTCGGAATTCTGGGCGCATTTTTCGAAATTTTCAAAGGGGTTAGCCTTCTCGGAATTCTGGGCGCATTTTTGAAATTTTCAAAGGGGTTAGCCTTCTCGGAATTCTGGGCGCATTTTTCGAAATTTTCAGAGGGGTTAGCCTTCTCGGAATTCTGGGCGCTATTTTCGAAATTTTCAAAGGGGTTAACCTTCTCGGAATTCTGGGCGCATTTTTCAAAATTTTCAAAGGGGTTAGCCTTCTCGGAATTCTGGGCGCATTTTTCGAAATTTTCAAAGGGGTTAGCCTTCTCGGAATTCTGGGCGCATTTTTCGAAATTTACAAAGGGTTTAGCCTTCTCGGAATTCTGGGCGCATTTTTCGAAATTTTCAAAATGGTTAGACTTCATGGCATTCTGGGCGCATTTCTCGAAATTTTCAAAGGGGTTAGCCTTCTCGGAATTCTGGGCGCAATTTTCGAAATTTTAAAAAGGGTTAGCCTTCTCGGAATTCTGGGCGCATTTTTCGAAATTTTCAAAGGGGTTAGCCTTTTCGGAATTCTGGGCGCATTTTTCGAAATTTTCAAAGGGGTTAGCCTTCTCGGAATTCTGGGCGCATTTTTGAAATTTTCAATTGGGTTAGCCTTCTCGGAATTCTGGGCGCATTTTTCGAAATTTTCAACGGGGTTAGCCTTCTCGGAATTCTGGGCGCATTTTTCGAAATTTTCAAAGGGGTTAGCCTTCTCGGAATTCTGGGCGCATTTTTCGAAATTTTCAAAGGGGTTAGCCTTCTCGGAATTCAGGGCGCATTTTTCAAAATTTTCAAAGGGGTTAGCCTTCTCGGAAGTCTGGGCGCATTTTTGAAATTTTGAAAGGGGTTAGCCTTCTCGGAATTCTGGGCGCATTTTTCGAAATTTTCAAAGGGGTTAGCCTTCTCGGAATTCTGGGCGCATTTTTCGAAATTTTCAAAGGGGTTAGCCTTCTCGGAATTCTGGGCGCATTTTTCGAAATTTTCAAAGGGGTTAGACTTCATGGTATTCTGGGCTCATTTTTCGAAATTTTCAAAGGGGTTAGCCTTTTCGGAATTCTGGGCGCATTTTTCGAAATTTTCAAAGGGGTTAGCCTTCTCGGAATTCTGGGCGCATTTTTGAAATTTTCAAAGGGGTTAGCCTTCTCGGAATTCTGGGCGCATTTTTCGAAATTTTCAACGGGGTTAGCCTTCTCGGATCTCTGGGCGCATTTTTCGAAATTTTCAACGGGGTTAGCCTTCTCGGAATTCTGGGCGCATTTTTCGAAATTTTCAAAGGGGTTAGCCTTCTCGGAATTCGGGGCGAATTTTTCGAAATTTTCAAAGGGGTTAGCCTTCTCGGAATTCTGGGCGCATTTTTCAAAATTTTCAAAGGGGTTAGCCTTCTCGGAATTCTGGGCGCATTTTTGAAATTTTCAAAGGGGTTAGCCTTCTCGGAATTCTGGGCGCATTTTTCGAAATTTTCAAAGGGGTTAGCCTTCTCGGAATTCTGGGCGAATTTTTCGAAATTTTCAAAGGGGTTAGCCTTCTCGGAATTCTGGGCGCATTTTTCAAAATTTTCAAAGGGGTTAGCCTTCTCGGAATTCTGGGCGCATTTTTGAAATTTTGAAAGGGGTTAGCCTTCTCGGAATTCTGGGCGCATTTTTCGAAATTTTCAACGGGGTTAGCCTTCTCGGAATTCTGGGCGCATTTTTCGAAATTTTCAAAGGGGTTAGCCTTCTCGGAATTCTGGGCGCATTTTTCGAAATTTTGAAAGGGGTTAGCCTTCTCGGAATTCTGGGCGCATTTTTCAAAATTTTCAAAGGGGTTAGCCTTCTCGGAATTCTGGGCGCATTTTTCGAAATTTTCAAAGGGTTTAGCCTTCTCGGAATTCTGGGATCATTTTTCGAAATTTACAAAGGGGTTAGCCTTCTCGGAATTCTGGGCGCATTTTTCGAAATTTTCAAAATGGTTAGACTTCATGGCATTCTGGGCTCATTTTTCGAAATTTTCAAAGGGGTTAGCCTTCTCGGCATTCTGGGCTCATTTTTCGAAATTTTCAAAGGGGTTACCCTTCTCGGAATTCTGGGCGCATTTTTCGAAATTTTCAAAAGGGTTAGCAACTCGGAATTCTGGGCGCATTTTTCGAAATTTTCAAAGGGGTTAGCCTTCTCGGAATTCTGGGCGCAATTTTCGAAATTTTCAAAGGGGTTAGCCTTCTCGGAATTCTGGGCGCATTTTTCGAAATATTCAAAGGGGTTAGCCTTCTCGGAATTCTGGGCGCATTTTTCGAAATTTTCAAAGGGGTTAGCCTTCTCGGAATTCTGGGTGCATTTTTCGAAATTTTCGAAGGGGTTAGACTTTCTCGGCATTCTGGACGCATTTTTCGAAATTTTCAAAGGGGTTAGCCTTTTCGGAATTCTGGGCGCATTTTTCGAAATTTTCAAAGGGGTTAGCCTTCTCGGAATTCTGGGCGCATTTTTGAAATTTTCAAAGGGGTTAGCCTTCTCGGAATTCTGGGCGCATTTTTCGAAATTTTCAGAGGGGTTAGCCTTCTCGGAATTCTGGGCGCTATTTTCGAAATTTTCAAAGGGGTTAACCTTCTCGGAATTCTGGGCGCATTTTTCAAAATTTTCAAAGGGGTTAGCCTTCTCGGAATTCTGGGCGCATTTTTCGAAATTTTCAAAGGGGTTAGCCTTCTCGGAATTCTGGGCGCATTTTTCGAAATTTACAAAGGGTTTAGCCTTCTCGGAATTCTGGGCGCATTTTTCGAAATTTTCAAAATGGTTAGACTTCATGGCATTCTGGGCTCATTTTTCGAAATTTTCAAAGGGGTTCGCCTTCTCGGAATTCTGGGCGCATTTCTCGAAATTTTCAAAGGGGTTAGCCTTCTCGGAATTCTGGGCGCAATTTTCGAAATTTTCAAAAGGGTTAGCCTTCTCGGAATTCTGGGCGCATTTTTCGAAATTTTCAAAGGGGTTAGCCTTCTCGGAATTCTGGGCGCATTTTTCGAAATTTTCAAAGGGGTTAGACTTCTCGGCATTCTGGACGCATTTTTCGAAATTTTCAAAGGGGTTAGCCTTTTCGGAATTCTGGGCGCATTTTTCGAAATTTTCAAAGGGGTTAGCCTTCTCGGAATTCTGGGCGCATTTTTGAAATTTTCAATTGGGTTAGCCTTCTCGGAATTCTGGGCGCATTTTTCGAAATTTTCAACGGGGTTAGCCTTCTCGGAATTCTGGGCGCATTTTTCGAAATTTTCATAGGGGTTAGCCTTCTCGGAATTCTGGGCGCATTTTTCGAAATTTTCAAAGGGGTTAGCCTTCTCGGAATTCAGGGCGCATTTTTCAAAATTTTCAAAGGGGTTAGCCTTCTCGGAATTCTGGGCGCATTTTTCGAAATTTTCAAAGGGGTTAGCCTTCTCGGAATTCTGGGCGCATTTTTCGAAATTTTCAACGGGGTTAGCCTTCTCGGAATTCTGGGCGCATTTTTCGAAATTTTCAAAGGGGTTAGCCTTCTCGGAATTCTGGGCGCATTTTTCGAAATTTTCAAAGGGGTTAGCCTTCTCGGAATTCTGGGCGCATTTTTCGAAATTTTCAAAGGGGTTAGACTTCATGGTATTCTGGGCTCATTTTTCGAAATTTTCAAAGGGGTTAGCCTTTTCGGAATTCTGGGCGCATTTTTCGAAATTTTCAAAGGGGTTAGCCTTCTCGGAATTCTGGGCGCATTTTTGAAATTTTCAAAGGGGTTAGCCTTCTCGGAATTCTGGGCGCATTTTTCGAAATTTTCAACGGGGTTAGCCTTCTCGGAATTCTGGGCGCATTTTTCGAAATTTTCAAAGGGGTTAGCCTTCTCGGAATTCTGGGCGAATTTTTCGAAATTTTCAAAGGGGTTAGCCTTCTCGGAATTCTGGGCGCATTTTTGAAATTTTCAAAGGGGTTAGCCTTCTCGGAATTCTGGGCGCATTTTTCGAAATTTTCAACGGGGTTAGCCTTCTCGGAATTCTGGGCGCATTTTTCGAAATTTTGAAAGGGGTTAGCCTTCTCGGAATTCTGGTAGCATTTTTCGAAATTTTGAAAGGGGTTAGCCTTCTCGGAATTCTGGGCGCATTTTTCAAAATTTTCAAAGGGGTTAGCCTTCTCGGAATTCTGGGCGCATTTTTCGAAATTTTCAAAGGGGTTAGCCTTCTCGGAATTCTGGGCGCATTTTTCGAAATTTACAAAGGGGTTAGCCTTCTCGGAATTCTGGGCGCATTTTTCGAAATTTTCAAAATGGTTAGACTTCATGGCATTCTGGGCTCATTTTTCGAAATTTTCAAAGGGGTTAGCCTTCTCGGCATTCTGGGCTCATTTTTCGAAATTTTCAAAGGGGTTACCCTTCTCGGAATTCTGGGCGCATTTTTCGAAATTTTCAAAAGGGTTAGCAACTCGGAATTCTGGGCGCATTTTTCGAAATTTTCAAAGGGGTTAGCCTTCTCGGAATTCTGGGCGCAATTTTCGAAATTTTCAAAGGGGTTAGCCTTCTCGGAATTCTGGGCGCATTTTTCGAAATATTCAAAGGGGTTAGCCTTCTCGGAATTCTGGGCGCATTTTTCGAAATTTTCAAAGGGGTTAGCCTTCTCGGAATTCTGGGTGCATTTTTCGAAATTTTCGAAGGGGTTAGACTTTCTCGGCATTCTGGTTCCATTTTTCGAAATTTTCAAAGGGGTTAGTATTTTCGGAATTCTGGGCGCATTTTTCGAAATTTTCAAAGGGGTTAGCCTTTTCGGAATTCTGGGCGCATTTTTGAAATTTTCAAAGGGGTTAGCCTTCTCGGAATTCTGGGCGCATTTTTCGAAATTTTCAGAGGGGTTAGCCTTCTCGGAATTCTGGGCGCTATTTTCGAAATTTTCAAAGGGGTTAACCTTCTCGGAATTCTGGGCGCATTTTTCAAAATTTTCAAAGGGGTTAGCCTTCTCGGAATTCTGGGCGCATTTTTCGAAATTTTCAAAGGGGTTAGCCTTCTCGGAATTCTGGGCGCATTTTTCGAAATTTACAAAGGGTTTAGCCTTCTCGGAATTCTGGGCGCATTTTTCGAAATTTTCAAAATGGTTAGACTTCATGGCATTCTGGGCTCATTTTTCGAAATTTTCAAAGGGGTTCGCCTTCTCGGAATTCTGGGCGCATTTCTCGAAATTTTCAAAGGGGTTAGCCTTCTCGGAATTCTGGGCGCAATTTTCGAAATTTTCAAAAGGGTTAGCCTTCTCGGAATTCTGTGCGCATTTTTCGAAATTTTCAAAGGGGTTAGCCTTCTCGGAATTCTGGGCGCATTTTTCGAAATTTTCAAAGGGGTTAGACTTCTCGGCATTCTGGACGCATTTTTCGAAATTTTCAAAGGGGTTAGCCTTTTCGGAATTCTGGGCGCATTTTTCGAAATTTTCAAAGGGGTTAGCCTTCTCGGAATTCTGGGCGCATTTTTGAAATTTTCAATTGGGTTAGCCTTCTCGGAATTCTGGGCGCATTTTTCGAAATTTTCAACGGGGTTAGCCTTCTCGGAATTCTGGGCGCATTTTTCGAAATTTTCAAAGGGGTTAGCCTTCTCGGAATTCTGGGCGCATTTTTCGAAATTTTCAAAGGGGTTAGCCTTCTCGGAATTCAGGGCGCATTTTTCAAAATTTTCAAAGGGGTTAGCCTTCTCGGAATTCTGGGCGCATTTTTCGAAATTTTCAAAGGGGTTAGCCTTCTAGGAATTCTGGGCGCATTTTTCGAAATTTTCAAAGGGGTTACCCTTCTCGGAATTCTGGGCGCATTTTTCGAAATTTTCAAAGGGGTTAGCCTTCTCGGAATTCTGGACGCATTTTTCGAAATTTTCAAAGGGGTTAGCCTTCTCGGAATTCTGGGCGCATTTTTCGAAATTTTCTAAGGGGTTAGACTTCTCGGCTTTCTGGACGCATTTTTCGAAATTTTCAAAGGGGTTAGCCTTTTCGGAATTCTGGGCGCATTTTTCGAAATTTTCAAAGGAGTTAGCCTTCTCAGAATTCTGGGCGCATTTTTGAAATTTTGAAAGGGGTTAGCCTTCTCGGAATTCTGGGCGCATTTTTCGAAATTTTCAACGGGGTTAGCCTTCTCGGAATTCTGGGCGCATTTTTCGAAATTTTCAGAGGGGTTAGCCTTCTCGGAATTCTGGGCGCTATTTTCGAAATTTTCAAAGGGGTTAGCCTTCTCGGAATTCTGGGCGCATTTTTCAAAATTTTCAAAGGGGTTAGCCTTCTCGGAATTCTAGGCGCATTTTTCGAAATTTTCAAAGGGGTTAGCCTTCTCGGAATTCTGGGCGCATTTTTGAAATTTTCAAAGGGGTTAGCCTTCTCGGAATTCTGGGCGCATTTTTCGAAATTTTCAACGGGGTTAGCCTTCTCGGAATTCTGGGCGCATTTTTCGAAATTTTCAAAGAAGTTAAGCCTTCTCGGAATTCTGGGCGCATTTTTCGAAATTTTCAAAGGGGTTAGACTTCATGGCATTCTGGTCTCATTTTTCGAAATTTTCAAAGGGGTTAGCCTTTTCGGAATTCTGGGCGCATTTTTCGAAATTTTCAAAGGGGTTAGCCTTCTCGGAATTCTGGGCGCATTTTTGAAATTTTCAAAGGGGTTAGCCTTCTCGGAATTCTGGGCGCATTTTTCGAAATTTTCAAAGGGGTTAGCCTTCTCGGAATTCTGGGCGCATTTTTCGAAATTTTCAAAGGGGTTAGCCTTCTCGGAATTCTGGGCGCATTTTTCGAAATTTTCAAAGGGGTTAGACTTCATGGTATTCTGGGCTCATTTTTCGAAATTTTCAAAGGGGTTAGCCTTTTCGGAATTCTGGGCGCATTTTTCGAAATTTTCAAAGGGGTTAGCCTTCTCGGAATTCTGGGCGCATTTTTGAAATTTTCAAAGGGGTTAGCCTTCTCGGAATTCTGGGCGCATTTTTCGAAATTTTCAACGGGGTTAGCCTTCTCGGAATTCTGGGCGCATTTTTCGAAATTTTCAACGGGGTTAGCCTTCTCGGAATTCTGGGCGCATTTTTCGAAATTTTCAAAGGGGTTAGCCTTCTCGGAATTCGGGGCGAATTTTTCGAAATTTTCAAAGGGGTTAGCCTTCTCGGAATTCTGGGCGCATTTTTCAAAATTTTCAAAGGGGTTAGCCTTCTCGGAATTCTGGGCGCATTTTTGAAATTTTCAAAGGGGTTAGCCTTCTCGGAATTCTGGGCGCATTTTTCGAAATTTTCAAAGGGGTTAGCCTTCTCGGAATTCTGGGCGAATTTTTCGAAATTTTCAAAGGGGTTAGCCTTCTCGGAATTCTGGGCGCATTTTTCAAAATTTTCAAAGGGGTTAGCCTTCTCGGAATTCTGGGCGCATTTTTGAAATTTTGAAAGGGGTTAGCCTTCTCGGAATTCTGGGCGCATTTTTCGAAATTTTCAACGGGGTTAGCCTTCTCGGAATTCTGGGCGCATTTTTCGAAATTTTCAAAGGGGTTAGCCTTCTCGGAATTCTGGGCGCATTTTTCGAAATTTTGAAAGGGGTTAGCCTTCTCGGAATTCTGGGCGCATTTTTCGAAATTTTCAAAGGGTTTAGCCTTCTCGGAATTCTGGGATCATTTTTCGAAATTTACAAAGGGGTTAGCCTTCTCGGAATTCTGGGCGCATTTTTCGAAATTTTCAAAATGGTTAGACTTCATGGCATTCTGGGCTCATTTTTCGAAATTTTCAAAGGGGTTAGCCTTCTCGGCATTCTGGGCTCATTTTTCGAAATTTTCAAAGGGGTTACCCTTCTCGGAATTCTGGGCGCATTTTTCGAAATTTTCAAAAGGGTTAGCAACTCGGAATTCTGGGCGCATTTTTCGAAATTTTCAAAGGGGTTAGCCTTCTCGGAATTCTGGGCGCAATTTTCGAAATTTTCAAAGGGGTTAGCCTTCTCGGAATTCTGGGCGCATTTTTCGAAATATTCAAAGGGGTTAGCCTTCTCGGAATTCTGGGCGCATTTTTCGAAATTTTCAAAGGGGTTAGCCTTCTCGGAATTCTGGGTGCATTTTTCGAAATTTTCGAAGGGGTTAGACTTTCTCGGCATTCTGGACGCATTTTTCGAAATTTTCAAAGGGGTTAGCCTTTTCGGAATTCTGGGCGCATTTTTCGAAATTTTCAAAGGGGTTAGCCTTCTCGGAATTCTGGGCGCATTTTTGAAATTTTCAAAGGGGTTAGCCTTCTCGGAATTCTGGGCGCATTTTTCGAAATTTTCAGAGGGGTTAGCCTTCTCGGAATTCTGGGCGCTATTTTCGAAATTTTCAAAGGGGTTAACCTTCTCGGAATTCTGGGCGCATTTTTCAAAATTTTCAAAGGGGTTAGCCTTCTCGGAATTCTGGGCGCATTTTTCGAAATTTTCAAAGAGGTTAGCCTTCTCGGAATTCTGGGCGCATTTTTCGAAATTTACAAAGGGTTTAGCCTTCTCGGAATTCTGGGCGCATTTTTCGAAATTTTCAAAATGGTTAGACTTCATGGCATTCTGGGCTCATTTTTCGAAATTTTCAAAGGGGTTCGCCTTCTCGGAATTCTGGGCGCATTTCTCGAAATTTTCAAAGGGGTTAGCCTTCTCGGAATTCTGGGCGCAATTTTCGAAATTTTCAAAAGGGTTAGCCTTCTCGGAATTCTGGGCGCATTTTTCGAAATTTTCAAAGGGGTTAGCCTTCTCGGAATTCTGGGCGCATTTTTCGAAATTTTCAAAGGGGTTAGACTTCTCGGCATTCTGGACGCATTTTTCGAAATTTTCAAAGGGGTTAGCCTTTTCGGAATTCTGGGCGCATTTTTCGAAATTTTCAAAGGGGTTAGCCTTCTCGGAATTCTGGGCGCATTTTTGAAATTTTCAATTGGGTTAGCCTTCTCGGAATTCTGGGCGCATTTTTCGAAATTTTCAACGGGGTTAGCCTTCTCGGAATTCTGGGCGCATTTTTCGAAATTTTCAAAGGGGTTAGCCTTCTCGGAATTCTGGGCGCATTTTTCGAAATTTTCAAAGGGGTTAGCCTTCTCGGAATTCAGGGCGCATTTTTCAAAATTTTCAAAGGGGTTAGCCTTCTCGGAATTCTGGGCGCATTTTTCGAAATTTTCAAAGGGGTTAGCCTTCTCGGAATTCTGGGCGCATTTTTCGAAATTTTCAACGGGGTTAGCCTTCTCGGAATTCTGGGCGCATTTTTCGAAATTTTCAAAGGGGTTAGCCTTCTCGGAATTCTGGGCGCATTTTTCGAAATTTTCAAAGGGGTTAGCCTTCTCGGAATTCTGGGCGCATTTTTCGAAATTTTCAAAGGGGTTAGACTTCATGGTATTCTGGGCTCATTTTTCGAAATTTTCAAAGGGGTTAGCCTTTTCGGAATTCTGGGCGCATTTTTCGAAATTTTCAAAGGGGTTAGCCTTCTCGGAATTCTGGGCGCATTTTTGAAATTTTCAAAGGGGTTAGCCTTCTCGGAATTCTGGGCGCATTTTTCGAAATTTTCAACGGGGTTAGCCTTCTCGGAATTCTGGGCGCATTTTTCGAAATTTTCAAAGGGGTTAGCCTTCTCGGAATTCTGGGCGAATTTTTCGAAATTTTCAAAGGGGTTAGCCTTCTCGGAATTCTGGGCGCATTTTTGAAATTTTCAAAGGGGTTAGCCTTCTCGGAATTCTGGGCGCATTTTTCGAAATTTTCAACGGGGTTAGCCTTCTCGGAATTCTGGGCGCATTTTTCGAAATTTTGAAAGGGGTTAGCCTTCTCGGAATTCTGGTAGCATTTTTCGAAATTTTGAAAGGGGTTAGCCTTCTCGGAATTCTGGGCGCATTTTTCAAAATTTTCAAAGGGGTTAGCCTTCTCGGAATTCTGGGCGCATTTTTCGAAATTTTCAAAGGGGTTAGCCTTCTCGGAATTCTGGGCGCATTTTTCGAAATTTACAAAGGGGTTAGCCTTCTCGGAATTCTGGGCGCATTTTTCGAAATTTTCAAAATGGTTAGACTTCATGGCATTCTGGGCTCATTTTTCGAAATTTTCAAAGGGGTTAGCCTTCTCGGCATTCTGGGCTCATTTTTCGAAATTTTCAAAGGGGTTACCCTTCTCGGAATTCTGGGCGCATTTTTCGAAATTTTCAAAAGGGTTAGCAACTCGGAATTCTGGGCGCATTTTTCGAAATTTTCAAAGGGGTTAGCCTTCTCGGAATTCTGGGCGCAATTTTCGAAATTTTCAAAGGGGTTAGCCTTCTCGGAATTCTGGGCGCATTTTTCGAAATATTCAAAGGGGTTAGCCTTCTCGGAATTCTGGGCGCATTTTTCGAAATTTTCAAAGGGGTTAGCCTTCTCGGAATTCTGGGTGCATTTTTCGAAATTTTCGAAGGGGTTAGACTTTCTCGGCATTCTGGTTCCATTTTTCGAAATTTTCAAAGGGGTTAGTATTTTCGGAATTCTGGGCGCATTTTTCGAAATTTTCAAAGGGGTTAGCCTTTTCGGAATTCTGGGCGCATTTTTGAAATTTTCAAAGGGGTTAGCCTTCTCGGAATTCTGGGCGCATTTTTCGAAATTTTCAGAGGGGTTAGCCTTCTCGGAATTCTGGGCGCTATTTTCGAAATTTTCAAAGGGGTTAACCTTCTCGGAATTCTGGGCGCATTTTTCAAAATTTTCAAAGGGGTTAGCCTTCTCGGAATTCTGGGCGCATTTTTCGAAATTTTCAAAGGGGTTAGCCTTCTCGGAATTCTGGGCGCATTTTTCGAAATTTACAAAGGGTTTAGCCTTCTCGGAATTCTGGGCGCATTTTTCGAAATTTTCAAAATGGTTAGACTTCATGGCATTCTGGGCTCATTTTTCGAAATTTTCAAAGGGGTTCGCCTTCTCGGAATTCTGGGCGCATTTCTCGAAATTTTCAAAGGGGTTAGCCTTCTCGGAATTCTGGGCGCAATTTTCGAAATTTTCAAAAGGGTTAGCCTTCTCGGAATTCTGGGCGCATTTTTCGAAATTTTCAAAGGGGTTAGCCTTCTCGGAATTCTGGGCGCATTTTTCGAAATTTTCAAAGGGGTTAGACTTCTCGGCATTCTGGACGCATTTTTCGAAATTTTCAAAGGGGTTAGCCTTTTCGGAATTCTGGGCGCATTTTTCGAAATTTTCAAAGGGGTTAGCCTTCTCGGAATTCTGGGCGCATTTTTGAAATTTTCAATTGGGTTAGCCTTCTCGGAATTCTGGGCGCATTTTTCGAAATTTTCAACGGGGTTAGCCTTCTCGGAATTCTGGGCGCATTTTTCGAAATTTTCAAAGGGGTTAGCCTTCTCGGAATTCTGGGCGCATTTTTCGAAATTTTCAAAGGGGTTAGCCTTCTCGGAATTCAGGGCGCATTTTTCAAAATTTTCAAAGGGGTTAGCCTTCTCGGAATTCTGGGCGCATTTTTCGAAATTTTCAAAGGGGTTAGCCTTCTAGGAATTCTGGGCGCATTTTTCGAAATTTTCAAAGGGGTTACCCTTCTCGGAATTCTGGGCGCATTTTTCGAAATTTTCAAAGGGGTTAGCCTTCTCGGAATTCTGGACGCATTTTTCGAAATTTTCAAAGGGGTTAGCCTTCTCGGAATTCTGGGCGCATTTTTCGAAATTTTCTAAGGGGTTAGACTTCTCGGCTTTCTGGACGCATTTTTCGAAATTTTCAAAGGGGTTAGCCTTTTCGGAATTCTGGGCGCATTTTTCGAAATTTTCAAAGGAGTTAGCCTTCTCAGAATTCTGGGCGCATTTTTGAAATTTTGAAAGGGGTTAGCCTTCTCGGAATTCTGGGCGCATTTTTCGAAATTTTCAACGGGGTTAGCCTTCTCGGAATTCTGGGCGCATTTTTCGAAATTTTCAGAGGGGTTAGCCTTCTCGGAATTCTGGGCGCTATTTTCGAAATTTTCAAAGGGGTTAGCCTTCTCGGAATTCTGGGCGCATTTTTCAAAATTTTCAAAGGGGTTAGCCTTCTCGGAATTCTAGGCGCATTTTTCGAAATTTTCAAAGGGGTTAGCCTTCTCGGAATTCTGGGCGCATTTTTGAAATTTTCAAAGGGGTTAGCCTTCTCGGAATTCTGGGCGCATTTTTCGAAATTTTCAACGGGGTTAGCCTTCTCGGAATTCTGGGCGCATTTTTCGAAATTTTCAAAGGGGTTAAGCCTTCTCGGAATTCTGGGCGCATTTTTCGAAATTTTCAAAGGGGTTATACTTCATGGCATTCTGGTCTCATTTTTCGAAATTTTCAAAGGGGTTAGCCTTTTCGGAATTCTGGGCGCATTTTTCGAAATTTTCAAAGGGGTTAGCCTTCTCGGAATTCTGGGCGCATTTTTGAAATTTTCAAAGGGGTTAGCCTTCTCGGAATTCTGGGCGCATTTTTCGAAATTTTCAACGGGGTTAGCCTTCTCGGAATTCTGGGCGCATTTTTCGAAATTTTCAAAGGGGTTAGCCTTTTCGGAATTCTAGGCGCATTTTTCGAAATTTTCAAAGGGGTTAGCCTTTTCGGAATTCTGGGCGCATTTTTGAAATTTTCAAAGGGGTTAGCCTTCTCGGAATTCTGGGCGCATTTTTCGAAATTTTCAACGGGGTTAGCCTTCTCGGAATTCTGGGCGCATTTTTCGAAATTTTCAAAGGGGTTAGCCTTCTCGGAATTCTGGGCGCATTTTTCGAAATTTTCAAAGGGGTTAGCCTTCTCGGAATTCTGGGCGCATTTTTCGAAATTTTCAAAGGGGTTAGCCTTCTCGGAATTCTGGGCGCAATTTTCGAAATTTTCAAAGGGGTTAGCCTTCTCGGAATTCTGGGCGCATTTTTCGAAATCTTCAAAGGGGGTTAGCCTTCTCGGAATTCTGGGCGCATTTTTCGATATTTTCAAAGTGGTTAGCCTTCCCGGAATTCTGGGCGCATTTTTCGAAAAGCCTTCTCGGAATTCTGGGCCCATTTTTCGAAATTCTCAAAGGGGTTAGCCTTCTCGGATTTCTAGGCGCATTTTTCGAAATTCTCAAAGGGGTTAGCCTTCTCGGAATTCTGGGCGCATTTTTCGAAATTTTCAAAGGGGTTAGCCTTCTCGGAATTCTGGGCGCATTTTTCGAAATTTTCAAAGGGGTTAGCCTTCTCGGAATTCTGGGCGCATTTTTCGAAATTTTCAAAGGGGTTAGCCTTCTTGGAATTCTGGGCGCATTTTTCGAAATTTTCAAAGGGGTTAGCCTTCTCGGAATTCTGGGCGCTTTTTTCGAAATTTTCGAAGGTGTTAGCCTTCTCGGAATTCTGGGCGCATTTTTCGAAAATTTCAAAGGGGTTAGCTTCTCGGAATTCTGGGCGCATTTTTCGAAATTTTCAAAGGGGTTAGCCTTCTCGGAATTCTGGGCGCATTTTTCAAAATTTTCAAAGGGGTTAGCCATCTAGGAATTCTGGGCGCATTTTTCGAAATTTTCAAAGGGGTTACCCTTCTCGGAATTCTGGGTGCATTTTTCGAAATTTTCAAAGTGGTTAGCCTTCTCGGAAGTCTGGACGCATTTTTCGAAATTTTCAAAGGGGTTAGCCTTCTCGGAATTCTGGGCGCATTTTTCGAAATTTTCTAAGGGGTTAGACTTCTCGGCTTTCTGGACGCATTTTTCGAAATTTTCAAAGGGGTTAGCCTTTTCGGAATTCTGGGCGCATTTTTCGAAATTTTCAAAGGAGTTAGCCTTCTCAGAATTCTGGGCGCATTTTTGAAATTTTGAAAGGGGTTAGCCTTCTCGGAATTCTGGGCGCATTTTTCGAAATTTTCAACGGGGTTAGCCTTCTCGGAATTCTGGGCGCATTTTTCGAAATTTTCAGAGGGGTTAGCCTTCTCGGAATTCTGGGCGCTACTTTCGAAATTTTCAAAGGGGTTAGCCTTCTCGGAATTCTGGGCGCATTTTTCAAAATTTTCAAAGGGGTTAGCCTTCTCGGAATTCTGGGCGCATTTTTCGAAATTTTCAAAGGGGATAGCCTTCTCGGAATTCTGGGCGCATTTTTCGAAATTTACTAAGGGGTTAGCCTTCTCGGAATTCTGGGCTCATTTTTCGAAATTTTTAAAGGGGTTAGCCTTCTCGGAATTCTGGGCGCATTTTTCGAAATTTTCAACGGGGTTAGCCTTCTCGGAATTCTGGGCGCATTTTTCGAAATATTCAAAGGGGTTAGCCTTCTCGGAATTCTGGGCTCATTTTTCGAAATTTTCAAAGGGGTTAGCCTTTTCGGAATTCTGGGCGCATTTTTCGAAATTTTGAAAGGGGTTAGCCTTCTCGGAATTCTGGGCGCATTTTTCAAAATTTTCAAAGGGGTTAGCCTTCTCGGAATTCTGGGCGCATTTTTCGAAATTTTCAAAGGGGTTAGCCTTCTCGGAATTCTGGGCGCATTTTTCGAAATTTACAAAGGGGTTAGCCTTCTCGGAATTCTGGGCGCATTTTTCGAAATTTTCAAAATGGTTAGACTTCATGGCATTGTGGGCTCATTTTTCGAAATTTTCAAAGGGGTTAGCCTTCTCGGCATTCTGGGCTCATTTTTCGAAATTTTCAAAGGGGTTAGCCTTCTCGGAATTCTGGGCGCATTTTTCGAAATTTTCAAAGGGGTTAGCCTTCTCGGAATTCTGGGCGCATTTTTCGAAATTTTCAAAGGGGTTAGCCTTCTCGGAATTCTGGGCGCAATTTTCGAAATTTTCAAAGGGGTTAGCCTTCTCGGAATTCTGGGCGCATTTTTCGAAATCTTCAAAGGGGGTTAGCCTTCTCGGAATTCTGGGCGCATTTTTCGAAATTATCAAAGGGGTTAGCCTTCTCGGAATTCTGGGCGCATTTTTCGAAATTTTCGAAGGGGTTAGACTTTCTCGGCATTCTGGACGCATTTTTCGAAATTTTCAAAGGGGTTAGCCTTTTCGGAATTCTGGGCGCATTTTTCGAAATTTTCAAAGGGGTTAGCCTTCTCGGAATTCTGGGCGCATTTTTGAAATTTTCAAAGGGGTTAGCCTTCTCGGAATTCTGGGCGCATTTTTCGAAATTTTCAAAGGGGTTAGCCTTCTCGGAATTCTGGGCGAATTTTTCGAAATTTTCAAAGGGGTTAGCCTTCTCGGAATTCTGGGCGCATTTTTCAAAATTTTCAAAGGGGTTAGCCTTCTCGGAATTCTGGGCGCATTTTTGAAATTTTGAAAGGGGTTAGCCTTCTCGGAATTCTGGGCGCATTTTTCGAAATTTTCAACGGGGTTAGCCTTCTCGGAATTCTGGGCGCATTTTTCGAAATTTTCAAAGGGGTTAGCCTTCTCGGAATTCTGGGCGGATTTTTCGAAATTTTGAAAGGGGTTAGCCTTCTCGGAATTCTGGGCGCATTTTTCAAAATTTTCAAAGGGGTTAGCCTTCTCGGAATTCTGGGCGCATTTTTCGAAATTTTCAAAGGGTTTAGCCTTCTCGGAATTCTGGGATCATTTTTCGAAATTTACAAAGGGGTTAGCCTTCTCGGAATTCTGGGCGCAGTTTTCGAAATTTTCAAAATGGTTAGACTTCATGGCATTCTGGGCTCATTTTTCGAAATTTTAAAAGGGGTTAGCCTTCTCGGCATTCTGGGCTCATTTTTCGAAATTTTCAAAGGGGTTACCCTTCTCGGAATTCTGGGCACATTTTTCGAAATTTTCAAAGGGGTTAGCATCTCGGAATTCTGGGCGCATTTTTCGAAATTTTCAAAGGGGTTAGCCTTCTCGGAATTCTGGGCGCAATTTTCGAAATTTTCAAAGGGGTTAGCCTTCTCGGAATTCTGGGCGCATTTTTCGAAATTTTCAAAGGGGTTAGCCTTCTCGGAATTCTGGGCGCATTTTTCGAAATTTTCAAAGGGGTTAGCCTTCTCGGAATTCTGGGCGCATTTTTCGAAATTTTCGAAGGGGTTAGACTTTCTCGTCATTCTGGACGCATTTTTCGAAATTTTCAAAGGGGTTAGCCTACTCGGAATTCTGGGCGCATTTTTCGAAATTTTCAAAGGAATTAGCCTTCTCGGAATTCTGGGCGCATTTTTCGAAATTTTCAAAGGGGTTAGCCTTCTCGGAATTCTGGGCGCATTTTTCGAAATTTTCAAAGTGGTTAGCCTTCCCGGAATTCTGGGCGCATTTTTCGAAAAGCCTTCTCGGAATTCTGGGCCCATTTTTCGAAATTCTTAAAGGGGTTAGCCTTCTCGGATTTCTAGGCGCATTTTTCGAAATTCTCAAAGGGGTTAGCCTTCTCGGAATTCTGGGTGCATTTTTCGAAATTTTCAAAGGGGTTAGCCTTCTCGGAATTCTGGGCGCATTTTTCGAAATTTTCAAAGGGGTTAGCCTTCTCGGAATTCTGGGCGCATTTTTCGAAATTTTCAAAGGGGTTAGCCTTCTTGGAATTCTGGGCGCGTTTTTCGAAATTTTCAAAGGGGTTAGCCTTCTCGGAATTCTGGGCGCTTTTTTCGAAATTTTCGAAGGGGTTAGCCTTCTCGGAATTCTGGGCGCATTTTTCGAAAATTTCAAAGGGGTTAGCTTCTCGGAATTCTGGGCGCATTTTTCGAAATTTTCAAAGGGGTTAGCCTTCTCGGAATTCTGGGCGCATTTTTCGAAATTTTCAAAGGGGTTAGCCTTCTAGGAATTCTGGGCGCATTTTTCGAAATTTTCAAAGGGGTTACCCTTCTCGGAATTCTGGGCGCATTTTTCGAAATTTTCAAAGGGGTTAGCCTTCTCGGAATTCTGGACGCATTTTTCGAAATTTTCAAAGGGGTTAGCCTTCTCGGAATTCTGGGCGCATTTTTCGAAATTTTCTAAGGGGTTAGACTTCTCGGCTTTCTGGACGTATTTTTCGAAATTTTCAAAGGGGTTAGCCTTTTCGGAATTCTGGGCGCATTTTTCGAAATTTTCAAAGGAGTTAGCCTTCTCAGAATTCTGGGCGCATTTTTGAAATTTTGAAAGGGGTTAGCCTTCTCGGAATTCTGGGCGCATTTTTCGAAATTTTCAACGGGGTTAGCCTTCTCGGAATTCTGGGCGCATTTTTCGAAATTTTCAGAGGGGTTAGCCTTCTCGGAATTCTGGGCGCTATTTTCGAAATTTTCAAAGTGGTTAGCCTTCTCGGAATTCTGGGCGCATTTTTCAAAATTTTCAAAGGGGTTAGCCTTCTCGGAATTCTGGGCGCATTTTTGAAATTTTCAAAGGGGTTAGCCTTCTCGGAATTCTGGGCGCATTTTTCGAAATTTTCAACGGGGTTAGCCTTCTCGGAATTCTGGGCGCATTTTTCGAAATTTTCAAAGGGGTTAGCCTTCTCGGAATTCTGGGCGCATTTTTCGAAATTTTCAAAGGGGTTAGCCTTCTCGGAATTCTGGGCGCATTTTTCAAAATTTTCAAAGGGGTTAGCCTTCTCGGAAGTCTGGGCGCATTTTTGAAATTTTGAAAGGTGTTAGCCTTCTCGGAATTCTGGGCGCATTTTTCGAAATTTTCAACGGGGTTAGCCTTCTCGGAATTCTGGGCGCATTTTTCGAAATTTTGAAAGGGGTTAGCCTTCTCGGAATTCTGGGCGCATTTTTCAAAATTTTCAAAGTGGTTAGCCTTCTAGGAATTCTGGGTGCATTTTTCGAAATTTTCAAAGGGGTTAGCCTTCTCGGAATTCTGGGCGCATTTTTCGAAATTTACAAAGGGGTTAGCCTTCTCGGAATTCTGGGCGCATTTTTCGAAATTTTCAAAATGGTTAGACTTCATGGCATTCTGGGCTCATTTTTCGAAATTTTCAAAGGGGTTAGCCTTCTCGGCATTCTGGGCTCATTTTTCGAAATTTTCAAAGGGGTTAGCCTTCTCGGAATTCTGGGCGCATTTTTCGAAATTTTCAACGGGGTTAGCCTTCTCGGAATTCTGGGCGCATTTTTCGAAATTTTCAAAGGGGTTAGCCTTCTCGGAATTCTGGGCGCAATTTTCGAAATTTTCAAAGGGGTTAGCCTTCTCGGAATTCTGGGCGCATTTTTCGAAATTTTCGAAGGGGTTAGACTTTCTCGGCATTCTGGACGCATTTTTCGAAATTTTCAAAGGGGTTAGCCTTTTCGGAATCCTGGGCGCATTTTTCGAAATTTTCAAAGGGGTTAGCCTTCTCGGAATTCTGGGCGCATTTTTGAAATTTTCAAAGGGGTTAGCCTTCTCGGAATTCTGGGCGCATTTTTCGAAATTTTCAACGGGGTTAGCCTTCTCGGAATTCTGGGCGCATTTTTCGAAATTTTCAAAGGGGTTAGCCTTCTCGGAATTCTGGGCGCATTTTTCGAAATTTTCAAAGGGGTTAGACTTCATGGTATTCTGGGCTCATTTTTCGAAATTTTCAAAGGAGTTAGCCTTCTTGGAATTCTGGGCGCATTTTTCGAAATTTTCAAAGGGGTTAGCCTTCTCGGAATTCTGGGCGCATTTTTGAAATTTTCAAAGGGGTTAGCCTTCTCGGAATTCTGGGCGCATTTTTCGAAATTTTCAACGGGGTTAGCCTTCTCGGAATTCTGGGCGCATTTTTCGAAATTTTCAAAGGGGTTAGCCTTCTCGGAATTCTGGGCGCATTTTTCGAAATTTTCAAAGGGGTTAGCCTTCTAGGAATTCTGGGCGCATTTTTCGAAATTTTCAAAGGGGTTACCCTTCTCGGAATTCTGGGCGCATTTTTCAAAATTTTCAAAGGGGTTAGCCTTCTCGGAATTCTGGGCGCTATTTTCGAAATTTTCAACGGGGTTAGCCTTCTCGGAATTCTGGGCGCATTTTTCGAAATTTTCAAAGGGGTTAGCCTTCTCGGAATTCTGGGCGCAATTTTCGAAATTTTCAAAGGGGTTAGCCTTCTCGGAATTCTGGGCGCATTTTTAGAAATTTTCGAAGGGGTTAGACTTTCTCGGCATTCTGGACGCATTTTTCGAAATTTTCAAAGGGGTTAGCCTTTTCGGAATTCTGGGCGCATTTTTCGAAATTTTCAAAGGGGTTAGCCTTCTCGGAATTCTGGGCGCATTTTTGAAATTTTCAAAGGGGTTAGCCTTCTCGGAATTCTGGGCGCATTTTTCGAAATTTTCAACGGGGTTAGCCTTCTCGGAATTCTGGGCGCATTTTTCGAAATTTTCAAAGGGGTTAGCCTTCTCGGAATTCTGGGCGCATTTTTCGAAATTTTCAAAGGGGTTAGACTTCATGGTATTCTGGGCTCATTTTTCGAAATTTTCAAAGGAGTTAGCATTCTTGGAATTCTGGGCGCATTTTTCGAAATTTTCAAAGGGGTTAGCCTTCTCGGAATTCTGGGCGCATTTTTGAAATTTTCAAAGGGGTTACCCTTCTCGGAATTCTGGGCGCATTTTTCGAAATTTTCAAAGGGGTTAGCCTTCTCGGAATTCTGGACGCATTTTTCGAAATTTTCAAAGGGGTTAGCCTTCTCGGAATTCTGGGCGCATTTTTCGAAATTTTCTAAGGGGTTAGACTTCTCGGCTTTCTGGACGCATTTTTCGAAATTTTCAAAGGGGTTAGCCTTTTCGGAATTCTGGGCGCATTTTTCGAAATTTTCAAAGGAGTTAGCCTTCTCAGAATTCTGGGCGCATTTTTGAAATTTTGAAAGGGGTTAGCCTTCTCGGAATTCTGGGCGCATTTTTCGAAATTTTCAACGGGGTTAGCCTTCTCGGAATTCTGGGCGCATTTTTCGAAATTTTCAGAGGGGTTAGCCTTCTCGGAATTCTGGGCGCTATTTTCGAAATTTTCAAAGTGGTTAGCCTTCTCGGAATTCTGGGCGCATTTTTCAAAATTTTCAAAGGGGTTAGCCTTCTCGGAATTCTGGGCGCATTTTTGAAATTTTCAAAGGGGTTAGCCTTCTCGGAATTCTGGGCGCATTTTTCGAAATTTTCAACGGGGTTAGCCTTCTCGGAATTCTGGGCGCATTTTTCGAAATTTTCAAAGGGGTTAGCCTTCTCGGAATTCTGGGCGCATTTTTCGAAATTTTCAAAGGGGTTAGCCTTCTCGGAATTCTGGGCGCATTTTTCAAAATTTTCAAAGGGGTTAGCCTTCTCGGAATCTGGGCGCATTTTTGAAATTTTGAAAGGGGTTAGCCTTCTCGGAATTCTGGGCGCATTTTTCGAAATTTTCAACGGGGTTAGCCTTCTCGGAATTCTGGGCGCATTTTTCGAAATTTTGAAAGGGGTTAGCCTTCTCGGAATTCTGGGCGCATTTTTCAAAATTTTCAAAGGGGTTAGCCTTCTAGGAATTCTGGGTGCATTTTTCGAAATTTTCAAAGGGGTTAGCCTTCTCGGAATTCTGGGCGCATTTTTCGAAATTTACAAAGGGGTTAGCCTTCTCGGAATTCTGGGCGCATTTTTCGAAATTTTCAAAATGGTTAGACTTCATGGCATTCTGGGCTCATTTTTCGAAATTTTCAAAGGGGTTAGCCTTCTCGGCATTCTGGGCTCATTTTTCGAAATTTTCAAAGGGGTTAGCCTTCTCGGAATTCTGGGCGCATTTTTCGAAATTTTCAACGGGGTTAGCCTTCTCGGAATTCTGGGCGCATTTTTCGAAATTTTCAAAGGGGTTAGCCTTCTCGGAATTCTGGGCGCAATTTTCGAAATTTTCAAAGGGGTTAGCCTTCTCGGAATTCTGGGCGCATTTTTAGAAATTTTCGAAGGGGTTAGACTTTCTCGGCATTCTGGACGCATTTTTCGAAATTTTCAAAGGGGTTAGCCTTTTCGGAATTCTGGGCGCATTTTTCGAAATTTTCAAAGGGGTTAGCCTTCTCGGAATTCTGGGCGCATTTTTGAAATTTTCAAAGGGGTTAGCCTTCTCGGAATTCTGGGCGCATTTTTCGAAATTTTCAACGGGGTTAGCCTTCTCGGAATTCTGGGCGCATTTTTCGAAATTTTCAAAGGGGTTAGCCTTCTCGGAATTCTGGGCGCATTTTTCGAAATTTTCAAAGGGGTTAGACTTCATGGTATTCTGGGCTCATTTTTCGAAATTTTCAAAGGAGTTAGCATTCTTGGAATTCTGGGCGCATTTTTCGAAATTTTCAAAGGGGTTAGCCTTCTCGGAATTCTGGGCGCATTTTTGAAATTTTCAAAGGGGTTAGCCTTCTCGGAATTCTGGGCGCATTTTTCGAAATTTTCAACGGGGTTAGCCTTCTCGGAATTCTGGGCGCATTTTTCGAAATTTTCAAAGGGGTTAGCCTTCTCGGAATTCTGGGCGAATTTTTCGAAATTTTCAAAGGTGTTAGCCTTCTCGGAATTCTGGGCGCATTTTTGAAATTTTCAAAGGGGTTAGCCTTCTCGGAATTCTGGGCGCATTTTTCGAAATTTTCAACGGGGTTAGCCTTCTCGGAATTCTGGGCGCATTTTTCGAAATTTTCAAAGGGGTTAGCCTTCTCGGAATTCTGGGCGCATTTTTCGAAATTTTGAAAGGGGTTAGCCTTCTCGGAATTCTGGGCGCATTTTTCAAAATTTTCAAAAGGGTTAGCCTTCTCGGAATTCTGGGCGCATTTTTCGAAATTTTCAAAAGGGTTAGCATCTCGGAATTCTGGGCGCATTTTTCGAAATTTTCAAAGGGGTTAGCCTTCTCGGAATTCTGGGCGCAATTTTCGAAATTTTCAAAGGGGTTAGCCTTCTCGGAATTCTGGGCGCATTTTTCGAAATTTTCAAAAGGGTTAGCCTTCTCGGAATTCTGGGCGCATTTTTCGAAATTTTCAAAGGGGTTAGCCTTCTCGGAATTCTGGGTGCATTTTTCGAAATTTTCGAAGGGGTTAGACTTTCTCGGCATTCTGGACGCATTTTTCGAAATTTTCAAAGGGGTTAGCCTTTTCGGAATTCTGGGCGCATTTTTCGAAATTTTCAAAGGGGTTAGCCTTCTCGGAATTCTGGGCGCATTTTTGAAATTTTCAAAGGGGTTAGCCTTCTCGGAATTCTGGGCGCATTTTTCGAAATTTTCAGAGGGGTTAGCCTTCTCGGAATTCTGGGCGCTATTTTCGAAATTTTCAAAGGGGTTAGCCTTCTCGGAATTCTGGGCGCATTTTTCAAAATTTTCAAAGGGGTTAGCCTTCTCGGAATTCTGGGCTCATTTTTCGAAATTTTCAAAGGGGTTAGCCTTCTCGGAATTCTGGGCGCATTTTTCGAAATTTTCAAAGGGGTTAGCCTTCTCGGAATTCTGGGCGCATTTCTCGAAATTTTCAAAGGGGTTAGCCTTCTCGGAATTCTGGGCGCAATTTTCGAAATTTTAAAAAGGGTTAGCCTTCTCGGAATTCTGGGCGCATTTTTCGAAATTTTCAAAGGGGTTAGCCTTTTCGGAATTCTGGGCGCATTTTTCGAAATTTTCAAAGGGGTTAGCCTTCTCGGAATTCTGGGCGCATTTTTGAAATTTTCAATTGGGTTAGCCTTCTCGGAATTCTGGGCGCATTTTTCGAAATTTTCAACGGGGTTAGCCTTCTCGGAATTCTGGGCGCATTTTTCGAAATTTTCAAAGGGGTTAGCCTTCTCGGAATTCTGGGCGCATTTTTCGAAATTTTCAAAGGGGTTAGCCTTCTCGGAATTCAGGGCGCATTTTTCAAAATTTTCAAAGGGGTTAGCCTTCTCGGAAGTCTGGGCGCATTTTTGAAATTTTGAAAGGGGTTAGCCTTCTCGGAATTCTGGGCGCATTTTTCGAAATTTTCAACGGGGTTAGCCTTCTCGGAATTCTGGGCGCATTTTTCGAAATTTTCAAAGGGGTTAGCCTTCTCGGAATTCTGGGCGCATTTTTCGAAATTTTCAAAGGGGTTAGCCTTCTCGGAATTCTGGGCGCATTTTTCGAAATTTTCAAAGGGGTTAGACTTCATGGTATTCTGGGCTCATTTTTCGAAATTTTCAAAGGGGTTAGCCTTTTCGGAATTCTGGGCGCATTTTTCGAAATTTTCAAAGGGGTTAGCCTTCTCGGAATTCTGGGCGCATTTTTGAAATTTTCAAAGGGGTTAGCCTTCTCGGAATTCTGGGCGCATTTTTCGAAATTTTCAACGGGGTTAGCCTTCTCGGAATTCTGGGCGCATTTTTCGAAATTTTCAACGGGGTTAGCCTTCTCGGAATTCTGGGCGCATTTTTCGAAATTTTCAAAGGGGTTAGCCTTCTCGGAATTCGGGGCGAATTTTTCGAAATTTTCAAAGGGGTTAGCCTTCTCGGAATTCTGGGCGCATTTTTCAAAATTTTCAAAGGGGTTAGCCTTCTCGGAATTCTGGGCGCATTTTTGAAATTTTCAAAGGGGTTAGCCTTCTCGGAATTCTGGGCGCATTTTTCGAAATTTTCAAAGGGGTTAGCCTTCTCGGAATTCTGGGCGAATTTTTCGAAATTTTCAAAGGGGTTAGCCTTCTCGGAATTCTGGGCGCATTTTTCAAAATTTTCAAAGGGGTTAGCCTTCTCGGAATTCTGGGCGCATTTTTGAAATTTTGAAAGGGGTTAGCCTTCTCGGAATTCTGGGCGCATTTTTCGAAATTTTCAACGGGGTTAGCCTTCTCGGAATTCTGGGCGCATTTTTCGAAATTTTCAAAGGGGTTAGCCTTCTCGGAATTCTGGGCGCATTTTTCGAAATTTTGAAAGGGGTTAGCCTTCTCGGAATTCTGGGCGCATTTTTCAAAATTTTCAAAGGGGTTAGCCTTCTCGGAATTCTGGGCGCATTTTTCGAAATTTTCAAAATGGTTAGACTTCATGGCATTCTGGGCTCATTTTTCGAAATTTTCAAAGGGGTTAGCCTTCTCGGCATTCTGGGCTCATTTTTCGAAATTTTCAAAGGGGTTACCCTTCTCGGAATTCTGGGCGCATTTTTCGAAATTTTCAAAAGGGTTAGCAACTCGGAATTCTGGGCGCATTTTTCGAAATTTTCAAAGGGGTTAGCCTTCTCGGAATTCTGGGCGCAATTTTCGAAATTTTCAAAGGGGTTAGCCTTCTCGGAATTCTGGGCGCATTTTTCGAAATATTCAAAGGGGTTAGCCTTCTCGGAATTCTGGGCGCATTTTTCGAAATTTTCAAAGGGGTTAGCCTTCTCGGAATTCTGGGTGCATTTTTCGAAATTTTCGAAGGGGTTAGACTTTCTCGGCATTCTGGACGCATTTTTCGAAATTTTCAAAGGGGTTAGCCTTTTCGGAATTCTGGGCGCATTTTTCGAAATTTTCAAAGGGGTTAGCCTTCTCGGAATTCTGGGCGCATTTTTGAAATTTTCAAAGGGGTTAGCCTTCTCGGAATTCTGGGCGCATTTTTCGAAATTTTCAGAGGGGTTAGCCTTCTCGGAATTCTGGGCGCTATTTTCGAAATTTTCAAAGGGGTTAACCTTCTCGGAATTCTGGGCGCATTTTTCAAAATTTTCAAAGGGGTTAGCCTTCTCGGAATTCTGGGCGCTATTTTCGAAATTTTCAACGGGGTTAGCCTTCTCGGAATTCTGGGCGCATTTTTCGAAATTTTCAAAGGGGTTAGCCTTCTCGGAATTCTGGGCGCAATTTTCGAAATTTTCAAAGGGGTTAGCCTTCTCGGAATTCTGGGCGCATTTTTAGAAATTTTCGAAGGGGTTAGACTTTCTCGGCATTCTGGACGCATTTTTCGAAATTTTCAAAGGGGTTAGCCTTTTCGGAATTCTGGGCGCATTTTTCGAAATTTTCAAAGGGGTTAGCCTTCTCGGAATTCTGGGCGCATTTTTGAAATTTTCAAAGGGGTTAGCCTTCTCGGAATTCTGGGCGCATTTTTCGAAATTTTCAACGGGGTTAGCCTTCTCGGAATTCTGGGCGCATTTTTCGAAATTTTCAAAGGGGTTAGCCTTCTCGGAATTCTGGGCGCATTTTTCGAAATTTTCAAAGGGGTTAGACTTCATGGTATTCTGGGCTCATTTTTCGAAATTTTCAAAGGAGTTAGCATTCTTGGAATTCTGGGCGCATTTTTCGAAATTTTCAAAGGGGTTAGCCTTCTCGGAATTCTGGGCGCATTTTTGAAATTTTCAAAGGGGTTAGCCTTCTCGGAATTCTGGGCGCATTTTTCGAAATTTTCAACGGGGTTAGCCTTCTCGGAATTCTGGGCGCATTTTTCGAAATTTTCAAAGGGGTTAGCCTTCTCGGAATTCTGGGCGAATTTTTCGAAATTTTCAAAGGTGTTAGCCTTCTCGGAATTCTGGGCGCATTTTTGAAATTTTCAAAGGGGTTAGCCTTCTCGGAATTCTGGGCGCATTTTTCGAAATTTTCAACGGGGTTAGCCTTCTCGGAATTCTGGGCGCATTTTTCGAAATTTTCAAAGGGGTTAGCCTTCTCGGAATTCTGGGCGCATTTTTCGAAATTTTGAAAGGGGTTAGCCTTCTCGGAATTCTGGGCGCATTTTTCAAAATTTTCAAAGGGGTTAGCCTTCTCGGAATTCTGGGCGCATTTTTCGAAATTTTCAAAAGGGTTAGCATCTCGGAATTCTGGGCGCATTTTTCGAAATTTTCAAAGGGGTTAGCCTTCTCGGAATTCTGGGCGCAATTTTCGAAATTTTCAAAGGGGTTAGCCTTCTCGGAATTCTGGGCGCATTTTTCGAAATTTTCAAAAGGGTTAGCCTTCTCGGAATTCTGGGCGCATTTTTCGAAATTTTCAAAGGGGTTAGCCTTCTCGGAATTCTGGGTGCATTTTTCGAAATTTTCGAAGGGGTTAGACTTTCTCGGCATTCTGGACGCATTTTTCGAAATTTTCAAAGGGGTTAGCCTTTTCGGAATTCTGGGCGCATTTTTCGAAATTTTCAAAGGGGTTAGCCTTCTCGGAATTCTGGGCGCATTTTTGAAATTTTCAAAGGGGTTAGCCTTCTCGGAATTCTGGGCGCATTTTTCGAAATTTTCAGAGGGGTTAGCCTTCTCGGAATTCTGGGCGCTATTTTCGAAATTTTCAAAGGGGTTAGCCTTCTCGGAATTCTGGGCGCATTTTTCAAAATTTTCAAAGGGGTTAGCCTTCTCGGAATTCTGGGCGCATTTTTCGAAATTTTCAAAGGGGTTAGCCTTCTCGGAATTCTGGGCGCATTTTTCGAAATTTACAAAGGGTTTAGCCTTCTCGGAATTCTGGGCGCATTTTTCGAAATTTTCAAAATGGTTAGACTTCATGGCATTCTGGGCTCATTATTCGAAATTTTCAAAGGGGTTCGCCTTCTCGGTATTCTGGGCTCATTTTTCGAAATTTTCAAAGGGGTTAGCCTTCTCGGAATTCTGGGCGCATTTTTCGAAATTTTCAAAGGGGTTAGCCTTCTCGGAATTCTGGGCGCATTTCTCGAAATTTTCAAAGGGGTTAGCCTTCTCGGAATTCTGGGCGCAATTTTCGAAATTTTAAAAAGGGTTAGCCTTCTCGGAATTCTGGGCGCATTTTTCGAAATTTTCAAAGGGGTTAGCCTTTTCGGAATTCTGGGCGCATTTTTCGAAATTTTCAAAGGGGTTAGCCTTCTCGGAATTCTGGGCGCATTTTTGAAATTTTCAATTGGGTTAGCCTTCTCGGAATTCTGGGCGCATTTTTCGAAATTTTCAACGGGGTTAGCCTTCTCGGAATTCTGGGCGCATTTTTCGAAATTTTCAAAGGGGTTAGCCTTCTCGGAATTCTGGGCGCATTTTTCGAAATTTTCAAAGGGGTTAGCCTTCTCGGAATTCAGGGCGCATTTTTCAAAATTTTCAAAGGGGTTAGCCTTCTCGGAAGTCTGGGCGCATTTTTGAAATTTTGAAAGGGGTTAGCCTTCTCGGAATTCTGGGCGCATTTTTCGAAATTTTCAACGGGGTTAGCCTTCTCGGAATTCTGGGCGCATTTTTCGAAATTTTCAAAGGGGTTAGCCTTCTCGGAATTCTGGGCGCATTTTTCGAAATTTTCAAAGGGGTTAGCCTTCTCGGAATTCTGGGCGCATTTTTCGAAATTTTCAAAGGGGTTAGACTTCATGGTATTCTGGGCTCATTTTTCGAAATTTTCAAAGGGGTTAGCCTTTTCGGAATTCTGGGCGCATTTTTCGAAATTTTCAAAGGGGTTAGCCTTCTCGGAATTCTGGGCGCATTTTTGAAATTTTCAAAGGGGTTAGCCTTCTCGGAATTCTGGGCGCATTTTTCGAAATTTTCAACGGGGTTAGCCTTCTCGGAATTCTGGGCGCATTTTTCGAAATTTTCAACGGGGTTAGCCTTCTCGGAATTCTGGGCGCATTTTTCGAAATTTTCAAAGGGGTTAGCCTTCTCGGAATTCGGGGCGAATTTTTCGAAATTTTCAAAGGGGTTAGCCTTCTCGGAATTCTGGGCGCATTTTTCAAAATTTTCAAAGGGGTTAGCCTTCTCGGAATTCTGGGCGCATTTTTGAAATTTTCAAAGGGGTTAGCCTTCTCGGAATTCTGGGCGCATTTTTCGAAATTTTCAAAGGGGTTAGCCTTCTCGGAATTCTGGGCGAATTTTTCGAAATTTTCAAAGGGGTTAGCCTTCTCGGAATTCTGGGCGCATTTTTCAAAATTTTCAAAGGGGTTAGCCTTCTCGGAATTCTGGGCGCATTTTTGAAATTTTGAAAGGGGTTAGCCTTCTCGGAATTCTGGGCGCATTTTTCGAAATTTTCAACGGGGTTAGCCTTCTCGGAATTCTGGGCGCATTTTTCGAAATTTTCAAAGGGGTTAGCCTTCTCGGAATTCTGGGCGCATTTTTCGAAATTTTGAAAGGGGTTAGCCTTCTCGGAATTCTGGGCGCATTTTTCAAAATTTTCAAAGGGGTTAGCCTTCTCGGAATTCTGGGCGCATTTTTCGAAATTTTCAAAATGGTTAGACTTCATGGCATTCTGGGCTCATTTTTCGAAATTTTCAAAGGGGTTAGCCTTCTCGGCATTCTGGGCTCATTTTTCGAAATTTTCAAAGGGGTTACCCTTCTCGGAATTCTGGGCGCATTTTTCGAAATTTTCAAAAGGGTTAGCAACTCGGAATTCTGGGCGCATTTTTCGAAATTTTCAAAGGGGTTAGCCTTCTCGGAATTCTGGGCGCAATTTTCGAAATTTTCAAAGGGGTTAGCCTTCTCGGAATTCTGGGTGCATTTTTCGAAATTTTCAAAGGGGTTAGCCTTCTCGGAATTCTGGGCGCATTTTTCGAAATTTACAAAGGGGTTAGCCTTCTCGGAATTCTGGGCGCATTTTTCGAAATTTTCAAAATGGTTAGACTTCATGGCATTCTGGGCTCATTTTTCGAAATTTTCAAAGGGGTTAGCCTTCTCGGCATTCTGGGCTCATTTTTCGAAATTTTCAAAGGGGTTAGCCTTCTCGGAATTCTGGGCGCATTTTTCGAAATTTTCAACGGGGTTAGCCTTCTCGGAATTCTGGGCGCATTTTTCGAAATTTTCAAAGGGGTTAGCCTTCTCGGAATTCTGGGCGCAATATTCGAAATTTTCAAAGGGGTTAGCCTTCTCGGAATTCTGGGCGCATTTTTAGAAATTTTCGAAGGGGTTAGACTTTCTCGGCATTCTGGACGCATTTTTCGAAATTTTCAAAGGGGTTAGCCTTTTCGGAATTCTGGGCGCATTTTTCGAAATTTTCAAAGGGGTTAGCCTTCTCGGAATTCTGGGCGCATTTTTGAAATTTTCAAAGGGGTTAGCCTTCTCGGAATTCTGGGCGCATTTTTCGAAATTTTCAACGGGGTTAGCCTTCTCGGAATTCTGGGCGCATTTTTCGAAATTTTCAAAGGGGTTAGCCTTCTCGGAATTCTGGGCGCATTTTTCGAAATTTTCAAAGGGGTTAGACTTCATGGTATTCTGGGCTCATTTTTCGAAATTTTCAAAGGAGTTAGCATTCTTGGAATTCTGGGCGCATTTTTCGAAATTTTCAAAGGGGTTAGCCTTCTCGGAATTCTGGGCGCATTTTTGAAATTTTCAAAGGGGTTAGCCTTCTCGGAATTCTGGGCGCATTTTTCGAAATTTTCAACGGGGTTAGCCTTCTCGGAATTCTGGGCGCATTTTTCGAAATTTTCAAAGGGGTTAGCCTTCTCGGAATTCTGGGCGAATTTTTCGAAATTTTCAAAGGTGTTAGCCTTCTCGGAATTCTGGGCGCATTTTTGAAATTTTCAAAGGGGTTAGCCTTCTCGGAATTCTGGGCGCATTTTTCGAAATTTTCAACGGGGTTAGCCTTCTCGGAATTCTGGGCGCATTTTTCGAAATTTTCAAAGGGGTTAGCCTTCTCGGAATTCTGGGCGCATTTTTCGAAATTTTGAAAGGGGTTAGCCTTCTCGGAATTCTGGGCGCATTTTTCAAAATTTTCAAAGGGGTTAGCCTTCTCGGAATTCTGGGCGCATTTTTCGAAATTTTCAAAAGGGTTAGCATCTCGGAATTCTGGGCGCATTTTTCGAAATTTTCAAAGGGGTTAGCCTTCTCGGAATTCTGGGCGCAATTTTCGAAATTTTCAAAGGGGTTAGCCTTCTCGGAATTCTGGGCGCATTTTTCGAAATTTTCAAAAGGGTTAGCCTTCTCGGAATTCTGGGCGCATTTTTCGAAATTTTCAAAGGGGTTAGCCTTCTCGGAATTCTGGGTGCATTTTTCGAAATTTTCGAAGGGGTTAGACTTTCTCGGCATTCTGGACGCATTTTTCGAAATTTTCAAAGGGGTTAGCCTTTTCGGAATTCTGGGCGCATTTTTCGAAATTTTCAAAGGGGTTAGCGTTCTCGGAATTCTGGGCGCATTTTTGAAATTTTCAAAGGGGTTAGCCTTCTCGGAATTCTGGGCGCATTTTTCGAAATTTTCAGAGGGGTTAGCCTTCTCGGAATTCTGGGCGCTATTTTCGAAATTTTCAAAGGGGTTAGCCTTCTCGGAATTCTGGGCGCATTTTTCAAAATTTTCAAAGGGGTTAGCCTTCTCGGAATTCTGGGCGCATTTTTCGAAATTTTCAAAGGGGTTAGCCTTCTCGGAATTCTGGGCGCATTTTTCGAAATTTACAAAGGGTTTAGCCTTCTCGGAATTCTGGGCGCATTTTTCGAAATTTTCAAAATGGTTAGACTTCATGGCATTCTGGGCTCATTATTCGAAATTTTCAAAGGGGTTCGCCTTCTCGGTATTCTGGGCTCATTTTTCGAAATTTTCAAAGGGGTTAGCCTTCTCGGAATTCTGGGCGCATTTTTCGAAATTTTCAAAGGGGTTAGCCTTCTCGGAATTCTGGGCGCATTTCTCGAAATTTTCAAAGGGGTTAGCCTTCTCGGAATTCTGGGCGCAATTTTCGAAATTTTAAAAAGGGTTAGCCTTCTCGGAATTCTGGGCGCATTTTTCGAAATTTTCAAAGGGGTTAGCCTTTTCGGAATTCTGGGCGCATTTTTCGAGATTTTCTAAGGGGTTAGCCTTCTCGGAATTCTGGGCGCATTTTTGAAATTTTCAATTGGGTTAGCCTTCTCGGAATTCTGGGCGCATTTTTCGAAATTTTCAACGGGGTTAGCCTTCTCGGAATTCTGGGCGCATTTTTCGAAATTTTCAAAGGGGTTAGCCTTCTCGGAATTCTGGGCGCATTTTTCGAAATTTTCAAAGGGGTTAGCCTTCTCGGAATTCAGGGCGCATTTTTCAAAATTTTCAAAGGGGTTAGCCTTCTCGGAAGTCTGGGCGCATTTTTGAAATTTTGAAAGGGGTTAGCCTTCTCGGAATTCTGGGCGCATTTTTCGAAATTTTCAACGGGGTTAGCCTTCTCGGAATTCTGGGCGCATTTTTCGAAATTTTCAAAGGGGTTAGCCTTCTCGGAATTCTGGGCGCATTTTTCGAAATTTTCAAAGGGGTTAGCCTTCTCGGAATTCTGGGCGCATTTTTCGAAATTTTCAAAGGGGTTAGACTTCATGGTATTCTGGGCTCATTTTTCGAAATTTTCAAAGGGGTTAGCCTTTTCGGAATTCTGGGCGCATTTTTCGAAATTTTCAAAGGGGTTAGCCTTCTCGGAATTCTGGGCGCATTTTTGAAATTTTCAAAGGGGTTAGCCTTCTCGGAATTCTGGGCGCATTTTTCGAAATTTTCAACGGGGTTAGCCTTCTCGGAATTCTGGGCGCATTTTTCGAAATTTTCAACGGGGTTAGCCTTCTCGGAATTCTGGGCGCATTTTTCGAAATTTTCAAAGGGGTTAGCCTTCTCGGAATTCGGGGCGAATTTTTCGAAATTTTCAAAGGGGTTAGCCTTCTCGGAATTCTGGGCGCATTTTTCAAAATTTTCAAAGGGGTTAGCCTTCTCGGAATTCTGGGCGCATTTTTGAAATTTTCAAAGGGGTTAGCCTTCTCGGAATTCTGGGCGCATTTTTCGAAATTTTCAAAGGGGTTAGCCTTCTCGGAATTCTGGGCGAATTTTTCGAAATTTTCAAAGGGGTTAGCCTTCTCGGAATTCTGGGCGCATTTTTCAAAATTTTCAAAGGGGTTAGCCTTCTCGGAATTCTGGGCGCATTTTTGAAATTTTGAAAGGGGTTAGCCTTCTCGGAATTCTGGGCGCATTTTTCGAAATTTTCAACGGGGTTAGCCTTCTCGGAATTCTGGGCGCATTTTTCGAAATTTTCAAAGGGGTTAGCCTTCTCGGAATTCTGGGCGCATTTTTCGAAATTTTGAAAGGGGTTAGCCTTCTCGGAATTCTGGGCGCATTTTTCAAAATTTTCAAAGGGGTTAGCCTTCTCGGAATTCTGGGCGCATTTTTCGAAATTTTCAAAATGGTTAGACTTCATGGCATTCTGGGCTCATTTTTCGAAATTTTCAAAGGGGTTAGCCTTCTCGGCATTCTGGGCTCATTTTTCGAAATTTACAAAGGGGTTACCCTTCTCGGAATTCTGGGCGCATTTTTCGAAATTTTCAAAAGGGTTAGCAACTCGGAATTCTGGGCGCATTTTTCGAAATTTTCAAAGGGGTTAGCCTTCTCGGAATTCTGGGCGCAATTTTCGAAATTTTCAAAGGGGTTAGCCTTCTCGGAATTCTGGGCGCATTTTTCGAAATATTCAAAGGGGTTAGCCTTCTCGGAATTCTGGGCGCATTTTTCGAAATTTTCAAAGGGGTTAGCCTTCTCGGAATTCTGGGTGCATTTTTCGAAATTTTCGAAGGGGTTAGACTTTCTCGGCATTCTGGACGCATTTTTCGAAATTTTCAAAGGGGTTAGCCTTTTCGGAATTCTGGGCGCATTTTTCGAAATTTTCAAAGGGGTTAGCCTTCTCGGAATTCTGGGCGCATTTTTGAAATTTTCAAAGGGGTTAGCCTTCTCGGAATTCTAGGCGCATTTTTCGAAATTTTCAGAGGGGTTAGCCTTCTCGGAATTCTGGGCGCTATTTTCGAAATTTTCAAAGGGGTTAACCTTCTCGGAATTCTGGGCGCATTTTTCAAAATTTTCAAAGGGGTTAGCCTTCTCGGAATTCTGGGCGCATTTTTCGAAATTTTCAACGGGGTTAGCCTTCTCGGAATTCTGGGCGCATTTTTCGAAATTTTCAAAGGGGTTAGCCTTCTCGGAATTCTGGGCGCAATTTTCGAAATTTTCAAAGGGGTTAGCCTTCTCGGAATTCTGGGCGCATTTTTAGAAATTTTCGAAGGGGTTAGACTTTCTCGGCATTCTGGACGCATTTTTCGAAATTTTCAAAGGGGTTAGCCTTTTCGGAATTCTGGGCGCATTTTTCGAAATTTTCAAAGGGGTTAGCCTTCTCGGAATTCTGGGCGCATTTTTGAAATTTTCAAAGGGGTTAGCCTTCTCGGAATTCTGGGCGCATTTTTCGAAATTTTCAACGGGGTTAGCCTTCTCGGAATTCTGGGCGCATTTTTCGAAATTTTCAAAGGGGTTAGCCTTCTCGGAATTCTGGGCGCATTTTTCGAAATTTTCAAAGGGGTTAGACTTCATGGTATTCTGGGCTCATTTTTCGAAATTTTCAAAGGAGTTAGCATTCTTGGAATTCTGGGCGCATTTTTCGAAATTTTCAAAGGGGTTAGCCTTCTCGGAATTCTGGGCGCATTTTTGAAATTTTCAAAGGGGTTAGCCTTCTCGGAATTCTGGGCGCATTTTTCGAAATTTTCAACGGGGTTAGCCTTCTCGGAATTCTGGGCGCATTTTTCGAAATTTTCAAAGGGGTTAGCCTTCTCGGAATTCTGGGCGAATTTTTCGAAATTTTCAAAGGTGTTAGCCTTCTCGGAATTCTGGGCGCATTTTTGAAATTTTCAAAGGGGTTAGCCTTCTCGGAATTCTGGGCGCATTTTTCGAAATTTTCAACGGGGTTAGCCTTCTCGGAATTCTGGGCGCATTTTTCGAAATTTTCAAAGGGGTTAGCCTTCTCGGAATTCTGGGCGCATTTTTCGAAATTTTGAAAGGGGTTAGCCTTCTCGGAATTCTGGGCGCATTTTTCAAAATTTTCAAAGGGGTTAGCCTTCTCGGAATTCTGGGCGCATTTTTCGAAATTTTCAAAAGGGTTAGCATCTCGGAATTCTGGGCGCATTTTTCGAAATTTTCAAAGGGGTTAGCCTTCTCGGAATTCTGGGCGCAATTTTCGAAATTTTCAAAGGGGTTAGCCTTCTCGGAATTCTGGGCGCATTTTTCGAAATTTTCAAAAGGGTTAGCCTTCTCGGAATTCTGGGCGCATTTTTCGAAATTTTCAAAGGGGTTAGCCTTCTCGGAATTCTGGGTGCATTTTTCGAAATTTTCGAAGGGGTTAGACTTTCTCGGCATTCTGGACGCATTTTTCGAAATTTTCAAAGGGGTTAGCCTTTTCGGAATTCTGGGCGCATTTTTCGAAATTTTCAAAGGGGTTAGCCTTCTCGGAATTCTGGGCGCATTTTTGAAATTTTCAAAGGGGTTAGCCTTCTCGGAATTCTGGGCGCATTTTTCGAAATTTTCAGAGGGGTTAGCCTTCTCGGAATTCTGGGCGCTATTTTCGAAATTTTCAAAGGGGTTAGCCTTCTCGGAATTCTGGGCGCATTTTTCAAAATTTTCAAAGGGGTTAGCCTTCTCGGAATTCTGGGCGCATTTTTCGAAATTTTCAAAGGGGTTAGCCTTCTCGGAATTCTGGGCGCATTTTTCGAAATTTACAAAGGGTTTAGCCTTCTCGGAATTCTGGGCGCATTTTTCGAAATTTTCAAAATGGTTAGACTTCATGGCATTCTGGGCTCATTATTCGAAATTTTCAAAGGGGTTCGCCTTCTCGGTATTCTGGGCTCATTTTTCGAAATTTTCAAAGGGGTTAGCCTTCTCGGAATTCTGGGCGCATTTTTCGAAATTTTCAAAGGGGTTAGCCTTCTCGGAATTCTGGGCGCATTTCTCGAAATTTTCAAAGGGGTTAGCCTTCTCGGAATTCTGGGCGCAATTTTCGAAATTTTAAAAAGGGTTAGCCTTCTCGGAATTCTGGGCGCATTTTTCGAAATTTTCAAAGGGGTTAGCCTTTTCGGAATTCTGGGCGCATTTTTCGAAATTTTCAAAGGGGTTAGCCTTCTCGGAATTCTGGGCGCATTTTTGAAATTTTCAATTGGGTTAGCCTTCTCGGAATTCTGGGCGCATTTTTCGAAATTTTGAACGGGGTTAGCCTTCTCGGAATTCTGGGCGCATTTTTCGAAATTTTCAAAGGGGTTAGCCTTCTCGGAATTCTGGGCGCATTTTTCGAAATTTTCAAAGGGGTTAGCCTTCTCGGAATTCAGGGCGCATTTTTCAAAATTTTCAAAGGGGTTAGCCTTCTCGGAAGTCTGGGCGCATTTTTGAAATTTTGAAAGGGGTTAGCCTTCTCGGAATTCTGGGCGCATTTTTCGAAATTTTCAACGGGGTTAGCCTTCTCGGAATTCTGGGCGCATTTTTCGAAATTTTCAAAGGGGTTAGCCTTCTCGGAATTCTGGGCGCATTTTTCGAAATTTTCAAAGGGGTTAGCCTTCTCGGAATTCTGGGCGCATTTTTCGAAATTTTCAAAGGGGTTAGACTTCATGGTATTCTGGGCTCATTTTTCGAAATTTTCAACGGGGTTAGCCTTTTCGGAATTCTGGGCGCATTTTTCGAAATTTTCAAAGGGGTTAGCCTTCTCGGAATTCTGGGCGCATTTTTGAAATTTTCAAAGGGGTTAGCCTTCTCGGAATTCTGGGCGCATTTTTCGAAATTTTCAACGGGGTTAGCCTTCTCGGAATTCTGGGCGCATTTTTCGAAATTTTCAACGGGGTTAGCCTTCTCGGAATTCTGGGCGCATTTTTCGAAATTTTCAAAGGGGTTAGCCTTCTCGGAATTCGGGGCGAATTTTTCGAAATTTTCAAAGGGGTTAGCCTTCTCGGAATTCTGGGCGCATTTTTCAAAATTTTCAAAGGGGTTAGCCTTCTCGGAATTCTGGGCGCATTTTTGAAATTTTCAAAGGGGTTAGCCTTCTCGGAATTCTGGGCGCATTTTTCGAAATTTTCAAAGGGGTTAGCCTTCTCGGAATTCTGGGCGAATTTTTCGAAATTTTCAAAGGGGTTAGCCTTCTCGGAATTCTGGGCGCATTTTTCAAAATTTTCAAAGGGGTTAGCCTTCTCGGAATTCTGGGCGCATTTTTGAAATTTTGAAAGGGGTTAGCCTTCTCGGAATTCTGGGCGCATTTTTCGAAATTTTCAACGGGGTTAGCCTTCTCGGAATTCTGGGCGCATTTTTCGAAATTTTCAAAGGGGTTAGCCTTCTCGGAATTCTGGGCGCATTTTTCGAAATTTTGAAAGGGGTTAGCCTTCTCGGAATTCTGGGCGCATTTTTCAAAATTTTCAAAGGGGTTAGCCTTCTCGGAATTCTGGGCGCATTTTTCGAAATTTTCAAAATGGTTAGACTTCATGGCATTCTGGGCTCATTTTTCGAAATTTTCAAAGGGGTTAGCCTTCTCGGCATTCTGGGCTCATTTTTCGAAATTTTCAAAGGGGTTACCCTTCTCGGAATTCTGGGCGCATTTTTCGAAATTTTCAAAAGGGTTAGCAACTCGGAATTCTGGGCGCATTTTTCGAAATTTTCAAAGGGGTTAGCCTTCTCGGAATTCTGGGCGCAATTTTCGAAATTTTCAAAGGGGTTAGCCTTCTCGGAATTCTGGGCGCATTTTTCGAAATATTCAAAGGGGTTAGCCTTCTCGGAATTCTGGGCGCATTTTTCGAAATTTTCAAAGGGGTTAGCCTTCTCGGAATTCTGGGTGCATTTTTCGAAATTTTCGAAGGGGTTAGACTTTCTCGGCATTCTGGACGCATTTTTCGAAATTTTCAAAGGGGTTAGCCTTTTCGGAATTCTGGGCGCATTTTTCGAAATTTTCAAAGGGGTTAGCCTTCTCGGAATTCTGGGCGCATTTTTGAAATTTTCAAAGGGGTTAGCCTTCTCGGAATTCTGGGCGCATTTTTCGAAATTTTCAGAGGGGTTAGCCTTCTCGGAATTCTGGGCGCTATTTTCGAAATTTTCAAAGGGGTTAACCTTCTCGGAATTCTGGGCGCATTTTTCAAAATTTTCAAAGGGGTTAGCCTTCTCGGAATTCTGGGCGCATTTTTCGAAATTTTCAAAGGGGTTAGCCTTCTCGGAATTCTGGGCGCATTTTTCGAAATTTACAAAGGGTTTAGCCTTCTCGGAATTCTGGGCGCGTTTTTCGAAATTTTCAAAATGGTTAGACTTCATGGCATTCTGGGCTCATTTTTCGAAATTTTCAAAGGGGTTCGCCTTCTCGGAATTCTGGGCGCATTTCTCGAAATTTTCAAAGGGGTTAGCCTTCTCGGAATTCTGGGCGCAATTTTCGAAATTTTCAAAAGGGTTAGCCTTCTCGGAATTCTGGGCGCATTTTTCGAAATTTTCAAAGGGGTTAGCCTTCTCGGAATTCTGGGCGCATTTTTCGAAATTTTCAAAGGGGTTAGACTTCTCGGCATTCTGGACGCATTTTTCGAAATTTTCAAAGGGGTTAGCCTTTTCGGAATTCTGGGCGCATTTTTCGAAATTTTCAAAGGGGTTAGCCTTCTCGGAATTCTGGGCGCATTTTTGAAATTTTCAATTGGGTTAGCCTTCTCGGAATTCTGGGCGCATTTTTCGAAATTTTCAACGGGGTTAGCCTTCTCGGAATTCTGGGCGCATTTTTCGAAATTTTCAAAGGGGTTAGCCTTCTCGGAATTCTGGGCGCATTTTTCGAAATTTTCAAAGGGGTTAGCCTTCTCGGAATTCAGGGCGCATTTTTCAAAATTTTCAAAGGGGTTAGCCTTCTCGGAATTCTGGGCGCATTTTTCGAAATTTTCAAAGGGGTTAGCCTTCTCGGAATTCTGGGCGCATTTTTCGAAATTTTCAACGGGGTTAGCCTTCTCGGAATTCTGGGCGCATTTTTCGAAATTTTCAAAGGGGTTAGCCTTCTCGGAATTCTGGGCGCATTTTTCGAAATTTTCAAAGGGGTTAGCCTTCTCGGAATTCTGGGCGCATTTTTCGAAATTTTCAAAGGGGTTAGACTTCATGGTATTCTGGGCTCATTTTTCGAAATTTTCAAAGGGGTTAGCCTTTTCGGAATTCTGGGCGCATTTTTCGAAATTTTCAAAGGGGTTAGCCTTCTCGGAATTCTGGGCGCATTTTTGAAATTTTCAAAGGGGTTAGCCTTCTCGGAATTCTGGGCACATTTTTCGAAATTTTCAACGGGGTTAGCCTTCTCGGAATTCTGGGCGCATTTTTCGAAATTTTCAAAGGGGTTAGCCTTCTCGGAATTCTGGGCGAATTTTTCGAAATTTTCAAAGGGGTTAGCCTTCTCGGAATTCTGGGCGCATTTTTGAAATTTTCAAAGGGGTTAGCCTTCTCGGAATTCTGGGCGCATTTTTCGAAATTTTCAACGGGGTTAGCCTTCTCGGAATTCTGGGCGCATTTTTCGAAATTTTGAAAGGGGTTAGCCTTCTCGGAATTCTGGGCGCATTTTTCGAAATTTTCAAAATGGTTAGACTTCATGGCATTCTGGGCTCATTTTTCGAAATTTTCAAAGGGGTTAGCCTTCTCGGCATTCTGGGCTCATTTTTCGAAATTTTCAAAGGGGTTACCCTTCTCGGAATTCTGGGCGCATTTTTCGAAATTTTCAAAAGGGTTAGCAACTCGGAATTCTGGGCGCATTTTTCGAAATTTTCAAAGGGGTTAGCCTTCTCGGAATTCTGGGCGCAATTTTCGAAATTTTCAAAGGGGTTAGCCTTCTCGGAATTCTGGGCGCATTTTTCGAAATATTCAAAGGGGTTAGCCTTCTCGGAATTCTGGGCGCATTTTTCGAAATTTTCAAAGGGGTTAGCCTTCTCGGAATTCTGGGTGCATTTTTCGAAATTTTCGAAGGGGTTAGACTTTCTCGGCATTCTGGTTCCATTTTTCGAAATTTTCAAAGGGGTTAGCCTTTTCGGAATTCTGGGCGCATTTTTCGAAATTTTCAAAGGGGTTAGCCTTTTCGGAATTCTGGGCGCATTTTTGAAATTTTCAAAGGGGTTAGCCTTCTCGGAATTCTGGGCGCATTTTTCGAAATTTTCAGAGGGGTTAGCCTTCTCGGAATTCTGGGCGCTATTTTCGAAATTTTCAAAGGGGTTAACCTTCTCGGAATTCTGGGCGCATTTTTCAAAATTTTCAAAGGGGTTAGCCTTCTCGGAATTCTGGGCGCATTTTTCGAAATTTTCAAAGGGGTTAGCCTTCTCGGAATTCTGGGCGCATTTTTCGAAATTTACAAAGGGTTTAGCCTTCTCGGAATTCTGGGCGCATTTTTCGAAATTTTCAAAATGGTTAGACTTCATGGCATTCTGGGCTCATTTTTCGAAATTTTCAAAGGGGTTCGCCTTCTCGGAATTCTGGGCGCATTTTTCGAAATTTTCAAAGGGGTTAGCCTTCTCGGAATTCTGGGCGCATTTTTCGAAATTTTCAAAGGGGTTAGCCTTCTCGGAATTCTGGGCGCATTTTTCGAAATTTTCAAAGGGGTTAGACTTCATGGTATTCTGGGCTCATTTTTCGAAATTTTCAAAGGGGTTAGCCTTTTCGGAATTCTGGGCGCATTTTTCGAAATTTTCAAAGGGGTTAGCCTTCTCGGAATTCTGGGCGCATTTTTGAAATTTTCAAAGGGGTTAGCCTTCTCGGAATTCTGGGCGCATTTTTCGAAATTTTCAACGGGGTTAGCCTTCTCGGAATTCTGGGCGCATTTTTCGAAATTTTCAAAGGGGTTAGCCTTCTCGGAATTCTGGGCGAATTTTTCGAAATTTTCAAAGGGGTTAGCCTTCTCGGAATTCTGGGCGCATTTTTGAAATTTTCAAAGGGGTTAGCCTTCTCGGAATTCTGGGCGCATTTTTCGAAATTTTCAACGGGGTTAGCCTTCTCGGAATTCTGGGCGCATTTTTCGAAATTTTGAAAGGGGTTAGCCTTCTCGGAATTCTGGTAGCATTTTTCGAAATTTTGAAAGGGGTTAGCCTTCTCGGAATTCTGGGCGCATTTTTCAAAATTTTCAAAGGGGTTAGCCTTCTCGGAATTCTGGGCGCATTTTTCGAAATTTTCAAAGGGGTTAGCCTTCTCGGAATTCTGGGCGCATTTTTCGAAATTTACAAAGGGGTTAGCCTTCTCGGAATTCTGGGCGCATTTTTCGAAATTTTCAAAATGGTTAGACTTCATGGCATTCTGGGCTCATTTTTCGAAATTTTCAAAGGGGTTAGCCTTCTCGGCATTCTGGGCTCATTTTTCGAAATTTTCAAAGGGGTTACCCTTCTCGGAATTCTGGGCGCATTTTTCGAAATTTTCAAAGGGGTTAGCATCTCGGAATTCTGGGCGCATTTTTCGAAATTTTCAAAGGGGTTAGCCTTCTCGGAATTCTGGGCGCATTTTTCAAAATTTTCAAAGGGGTTAGCCTTCTCGGAATTCTGGGCGCATTTTTGAAATTTTCAAAGGGGTTAGCCTTCTCGGAATTCTGGGCGCATTTTTCGAAATTTTCAACGGGGTTAGCCTTCTCGGAATTCTGGGCGCATTTTTCGAAATTTTCAAAGGGGTTAGCCTTCTCGGAATTCTGGGCGAATTTTTCGAAATTTTCAAAGGGGTTAGCCTTCTCGGAATTCTGGGCGCATTTTTCAAAATTTTCAAAGGGGTTAGCCTTCTCGGAATTCTGGGCGCATTTTTGAAATTTTGAATGGGGTTAGCCTTCTCGGAATTCTGGGCGCATTTTTCGAAATTTTCAACGGGGTTAGCCTTCTCGGAATTCTGGGCGCATTTTTTGAAATTTTCAAAGGGGTTAGCCTTCTCGGAATTCTGGGCGCATTTTTCGAAATTTTGAAAGGGGTTAGCCTTCTCGGAATTCTGGGCGCATTTTTCAAAATTTTCAAAGGGGTTAGCCTTCTCGGAATTCTGGGCGCATTTTTCGAAATTTTCAAAGGGGTTAGCCTTCTCGGAATTCTGGGCGCATTTTTCGAAATTTACAAAGGGGTTAGCCTTCATGGCATTCTGGGCTCATTTTTCGAAATTTTCAAAGGGGTTAGCCTTCTCGGCATTCTGGGCTCATTTTTCGAAATTTTCAAAGGGGTTACCCTTCTCGGAATTCTGGGCGCATTTTTCGAAATTTTCAAAGGGGTTAGCCTTCTCGGAATTCTGGGCGCATTTTTCGAAATTTTCAAAGGGGTTAGCCTTCTCGGAATTCTGGGCGCAATTTTCGAAATTTTCAAAGGGGTTAGCCTTCTCGGAATTCTGGGCGCATTTTTCGAAATTTTCAAAGGGGTTAGCCTTCTCGGAATTCTGGGCGCATTTTTCGAAATTTTCAAAGGGGTTAGCCTTCTCGGAATTCTGGGCGCATTTTTCGAAATTTTCGAAGGGGTTAGACTTTCTCGGCATTCTGGACGCATTTTTCGAAATTTTCAAAGGGGTTAGCCTTTTCGGAATTCTGGGCGCATTTTTCGAAATTTTCAAAGGGGTTAGCCTTCTCGGAATTCTGGGCTCATTTTTGAAATTTTCAAAGGGGTTAGCCTTCTCGGAATTCTGCATTCGTTGCATTCTGCAATTTCGTTGCATTCTGGGCGCATTTATCGAAATTTTCAAATTCATGTAATGAATTTCATCTAAGTCTTTCAATCCAGAACAGTCGGGAATATTTTCAAAATTTATAGCATGCAGCACAAAGCAATGTAATTGTTTTTATTTTATTTTTAACTTTATTTTATTTATAATTGTTGTAATTGAGATAGTATTGTTTAATTGATTTGTTTTAGTACTCTTTCGTTGTTGTTCTTGGGATTTTTCTTCATTTGATTCTACTATGTAGGCCTAATATTGTAGTTTAGTTGACTTAAAATAAAATAAAATAAAATAAAATAATTAAAGTAGCCTAATTAGATAATTATTGATTAATTTATTGCAATGCTAAAGGTCAAGATCAATTTTATTGCAGTTTTGATGAAATCTTTGCAAATATGGCCAGTTAATAAATGAAAATTGAAAGAATACTATTACCTGTACAATATATAGGATTCTTCTTAGATATACAAGCATTCATGAGCCACAGATTATTGTCTCTGTTGGACACTACATGAGAATATTATAGGAGAAAAATTCCTCCGGCACTGGGACTTGAACCCAGGACCTTTGGCTATTCGCGCCAATGCTCTACCAACTGAGCTAGGCCGGAGCTCAATTCACAGCGCCAGATGGAACTTCTCTCCTATGACTGATTGCCCTGGGTTCAAGTCCCAGTGCCGGAGGAATTTTTCTCCTATAATATTCTCATGTAGTGTCCAACAGAGACAATAATCTGTGGCTCATGAATGCTTGTATATCTATCTTGAATGTTAACTGTACAATAACAGTGGGAGCCCGGTCACAAAAATCACTACTTAGTGTGCCTCACAGTACTGCATATGACATAACTTGTCTGTCTGTGAGGTAGACCATTAGGGCAATCAGTCATAGGAGAGAAGTTCCATCTGGCGCTGTGAATTGAGCTCCGACCTAGCTCAGTTGGTAGAGCATTGGCGCGAATAGCCAAAGGTCCTGGGTTCAAGTCCCAGTGCCGGAGGAATTTTTCTCCTATAATATTCTCAGGATTCTTCTTACTTCAAGTCTACAATTTAATGAATTTTTATTGAGATCTTCAGGCAAAAGTCGTCTTCTCTTCGCTCTAGTCCCGCAATATGTGTAGTAGCCGGTGAGAACTGATATGATCGTACATATTACACTCTACTATATGGGGAAGTCAGGCACACGAATATAGGCAAATCCTCCAATTTATAGGCGATTATATTACGCTAATGCACTTGTAAATATTTTATCGAAGATCTGAGGTCACCTATTATTTATAGATTAGTGCCATTAGCGAGGAATATTAGCGTACGAATAAATAGCAATTCATGAAATTGATGTTTTCATTTTATGTTGCTTTGAATCATGATCATTGTTTAACAGAAGTCTCTTCATCTATTTTAAGTTCTATTTTACGGGATGAGCTGGTTTAGAAAAAGAAAAGGGGGCTAGCACGTTTTAAAGATTATACAGGATGTCCCCAGATCAAACTGTTGTTCTCTTCGCTTTCATACAAATGAATAGGCTAATTAACTATCTTCATTTTAAATCCTACAAATACTATTATTCCAAATACTAGTAGTATCGTGTCCCTACAATCATTTTCAAATCAAAATAACATAAATAATTAAAAAACAAAACATAAATATAAGCAAACACGATAGGCCAATTTAGTTTTGCTCAAAACATTATTTACGAGGGTTGATCAGAAAAAATGTTACAATTCGAATAAAGAAATATTTATGAACAATAAACAGAAAATACAAAAGGGAATTAAGAGGCATACACGTCTATCACTTTTCCACATAATCGACATTAAGCATTTATCAGAATGTACAAGCAATTTGTTTAACCTGTCTTGGTAGAAATCAGGTCCCTGCCCATTGAGCCAGGTTTCGGCGGATGTTTTCACAGCCCTGTCTGAAGGAGAAACCGACTACCGGGTAAGTGCTCCTTCAACTTCGGAAACAGGAAATAGTCACTGGGTGCCAAATCTGGGCTGTATGGGGGTGACTCCAGATTTCCCACCCGAACCGTCACAACAATTCCTGCGTTGCTTGAGCAGTATGGGGCCTGGCATTGTCATGCAGAAGGATGACACCTTCACTCAACATGCCGGCCGTTTGCGTCGGATGGTTTCGCGTAACCGTGTCAAAGTGGCACAATAACGAGACCAATTTTCTAAGCGTCTTTCCATTTCAATCGTCCTGAACCGTCTAGCAACTTTCGCTACCTACCCGCAAACCAGCTGTATGACAAGTAGTGCCATCTGTCTCCACACTGGAGAAACAAAAGTTTTCCATAATGTGTAGTTTTCAAATGCTGCGGCTTGTAACCTTTTTTTCTGATCAACCCTCGTAATACCTTAATTTCTTCCCATTCGTTCAGAGTCTTCAATGCATTACGATAGTGAAGGATTTGTCAATATTACTTCCTTTTTGCCTTTTATATAACTTCAAGAGGTGTAGGACTCATAATTTACTAATATACAACTTGATCATGTAGAAACTCAATGTGATAACCTCTCCTAAACAGTGGACCGAAAATTGCATTGGTAATGATCTTAAGCTATATATTTTGATTTCTTGCAGAGTTGTATTTTTACGCCTGTTATTGTATTTGGGCATATGGTATTTTTTTTACGAATTATTCAGTATTAATGCATAAATTATTGTAGTTCTCATGAAGTAGTTAGTTAGGAGGAGCCCTTAAATAAAAGAACCTAAGCCCAGTAAAAAAATGTACCAGGGAAAAAACCTATGCCCTGTAAAAAATTCACCTAGAAAAAGCCTAAGCCCAGTAAGAAATGCACCCAGGAAGAATCCTAAGCACAGTAAAAAATTGCACCCAGGAAGAAACCTAAGCCCAATGAAAAATGCACCCAGGAAGAAACCTAAGACCAATAAACAATGCACCCAGGACAAAACCCAAGCCCAGTAAAAATGCGCGCAGGAAAAATCCTAAGCCCAGGAAGAAAGCTAAGCCAAGTAAAAAAATTCTTTCCAAGAGAAAAAAACCAAAGCCTAGTAAAAAATGTACCCAGAAAAATCCTAAGTCCAGTAAAAAAATACACCCAGAAAAAACAAAAGCGCAGTTAAAAAAATGCACCCAGAAAAACCTAAGCCCAGTAAAAAAATGCACCCAGGAAAAACCTAATCCCAGTAATAAAAGCACCCGTTTTCTTTCCTACCTACCTACTAGGGACTTACTCCTAACCTAACAAATATACGCTTCGACAGGGATTCGAACTCTGATTCTTTGACTTCGTAGTTGGAGACGCTAACCAGTACACTACGAGATTTCGTTAAACTATGATGTGAAAATTCATCTATCTTAGTCTATACTTCGTCATTACTGGGAAACCAGAGTGGGATAAACTAAAACTGAGTGGTCTGCCAAATTGCCCAGTTGGGTGAAATAGTTAAAACAACAGGTAAGTGTTCTGTACGATGCTGGTTGAAATCTCCCTTCTGCAAAGTTTTAAGTTATTTATTTATACTGGAAAAAGCAGAGCGCGATATAAGAGCTAAAAAGAAATACAATTTCAACAGTCATTGCTGGCTGAGGTGGTTAATACAGAATGCTTCTGAGCGAAAGGTCCCAGGTTCGATCCCAGGGGGGTTAGAAAGTTTTTCAATAAATCTCTAAAATATTATAAAAACTAGAGCGGAATATAAGACAGCTGAAAGAACATTTAACTTCAGCAATATCCGGTGGTTGAAGTGACTGAAGGATTTTAAGTAAAAAAGATTAAAATTAGAAATAATTAAAATCCCAGAGCTCCATACATGATGGCTGAAAAGGAAGGTGCAAGCAACAAGTTGTGGTGGCCGAAGCGGTTAAAGAGACGTGCTTCGGAAGACAAGGTCCAGGGTTCGATCCCCGGGACGGAAGGATTTTAAGTAAAAAAGATTACAACTAAAAATAATTAAAATCCCAGAGCTCCATACAAGAAGGCTAAAAAGGAAGGTGCAAGCAACAAGTTGTTGTGGCCGAAGCGGTTAAAGAGACGTGCTTCGAAAGAGAAGGTCCTGGGTTCAATCCCCGGGACGGAAGGATTTTAAGTAAAACAGATTAAAATTAAAAATAATTAAAATCCCAGAGCTCCGTACAAGAATGTTAAAAAGGAAAGTGCTTACAAAAAGTGTTTGTGGCCGAAGCGGTTAAAGAGACGTGCTTCGGAAGAGAAGGTCCCGGGTTCGATCCCCGGGACTGAAGGATTTTAAGTGCAAAAGATTAAAATTAAAAATAATTAAAATCCCAGATCTCCATACAAGAAGGCTAAAAAGGAAGGTGAAAGCAATAAGTTGTGGCCGAAGCGGTTAAAGAGACGTGCTTCGGAAGAGAAGGTCCCGGGTTCAATCCCCGGGACGGAAGGATTTTAAGTAAAAAGGATTAAAATTAAAAATAATTAAAATCCCAGAGCTCCGTACAAGAATGTTAAAAAGGAATGTGCAACCAACAATTTGTTGTGGCCGAAGCGGTTAAAGAGACGTGCTTCGGAATAGAAGGTCCCTGGTTCGATCCCCGGGACGGAAGGATTTTAAGTAAAAAAGATTAAAATTAAAAATAATTAAAATCCCAGATCTCCATACAAGAAGGCTAAAATGGAAGGTGCAAGCAATAAGTTGTTGTGGCCGAAGCGGTTAAAGAGACGTGCTTCGGAAGAGAAGGTCCCGGGTTCAATCCCCGGGACGGAAGGATTTTAAGTAAAAAGGATTAAAATTAAAAATAATTAAAATCCCAGAGCTCCGTACAAGAATGTTAAAAAGGAAGGTGCAAGCAACAAGTTGTGGTGGCCGAAGCGGTTAAAGAGACGTGCTTCGGAAGAGAAGGTCCCTGGATCGATCCCCGGGACCGTAGGATTTTAAGTAAAAAAAAGATTAAAATTAAAAATAATTAAAATCCCAGATCTCCATACAAGAAGGCTAAAATGGAAGGTGCAAGCAATAAGTTGTTGTGGCCGAAGCGGTTAAAGAGACATGCTTCGGAAGAGAAGGTCCCGGGTTCAATCCCCGGGACGGAAGGATTTTAAGTAAAAAAGATTAAAATTAAAAATAATTAAAATCCCAGAGCTCCGTACAAGAATGTTAAAAAGGAAGGTGCAAGCAACAAGTTGTGGTGGCCGAAGCGGTTAAAGAGACGTGCTTCGGAAGAGAAGGTCCCTGGATCGATCCCCGGGACGGAAGGATTTTAAGTAAAAAAGATTAAAATTAAAAATAATTAAAATCCCAGATCTCCATACAAGAAGGCTAAAATGGAAGGTGCAAGCAATAAGTTGTTGTGGCCGAAGCGGTTAAAGAGACGTGCTTCGGAAGAGAAGGTCCCTGGATCGATCCCCGGGACCGTAGGATTTTAAGTAAAAAAAGATTAAAATTAAAAATAATTAAAATCCCAGATCTCCATACAAGAAGTCTAAAATGGAAGGTCCAAGCAAAAAGTTGTTGTGGCCGAAGCGGTTAAAGAGACGTGCTTCGGAAGAGAAGGTCCCGGGTTCAATCCCCGGGACGGAAGGATTTAAAGTAAAAAAGATTAAAATTAAAAATAATTAAAATCCCAGAGCTCCGTACAAGAATGTTAAAAAGGAAGGTGCAAGCAACAAGTTGTGGTGGCCGAAGCGGTTAAAGAGACGTGCTTCGGAAGAGAAGGTCCCTGGATCGATCCCCGGGACGGAAGGATTTTAAGTAAAAAAGATTAAAATTAAAAATAATTAAAATCCCAGATCTCCATACAAGAAGGCTAAAATGGAAGGTGCAAGCAATAAGTTGTTGTGGCCGAAGCGGTTAAAGAGACGTGCTTCGGAAGAGAAGGTCCCTGGATCGATCCCCGGGACGGTAGGATTTTAAGTAAAAAAAGATTAAAATTAAAAATAATTAAAATCCCAGAGCACGATACAAGAAAGCTAAAAAGGAAGATGCAAGCAACAAGATGTGGTGGCCGAAGCGGTTAAAGAGACGTGCTTCGGAGCAGAAGGTGGTGGGTTCGATTCCCGGCACGGAATGATTTTAAGTAAAATATAAAAGTTAAAAATAATTAAAATCCCAGAATTCCGTATAAGAGAGCTAAAAAAGGAAATATAAGTACCAAGTTGTGATGGCCGAAGCGGTTAGAGATACCTGCTTCGGAGGAGAAGGTGGTGCGTTCGATTCCCGGCACGGAGTGATTTTAAGTAAAACATAGAAAATTAAAAATAATTAAAATTTCAGTGTTCCGTGTAAGAGGGATAAAAAGGAAGGTGTAAGCAATAAGTTGCGGTGGCCTAACAGGCCTACATTCCAAAAAATAGGCGTATTAGGCCTAGATTCCAAAAAATAGGCCTACAATCCAAATTAAGCGTATTTTTTGGATTGTAGGCCTACTAGGCCTATTTTTTGGAATGTAGGCCTAGTAGGCCTAGTAGGCCTATTTTTTGGAATGTAGGCCTAGTAGGCCTAATAGGCCTACACCCCAAAAAAGTCCTACTAGGCCTATGTCCAAAAAATAGGCCTACTAGGCCTACATTCCCAAAAATAGGCCTACTAGGCCTACATTCCAAAAAATAGGCCTACTAGGCCTACATTCCAAAAATAGGCCTACTAGGCCTACATTCCAAAAATAGGCCTACTAGGCCTACATTCCAAAAAATAGGCCTACTAGGCCTACTAGGCCTACTAGGCCTACATTCCAAAAATAGGCCTATTTTGAATTGCAGGCCTATTTTTTGGAATGTAGGCCTAGTAGGCCTAGTAGGCCTAGTAGGCCTAGTAGGCCTATTTTTTGGAATGTAGGCCTAGTAGGCCTATTTTTGGAATGTAGGCCTAGTAGGCCTATTTTTGGAATGTAGGCCTAGTAGGCCTATTTTTTGGAATGTAGGCCTAGTAGGCCTATTTTTGGGAATGTAGGCCTAGTAGGCCTATTTTTTGGACATAGGCCTAGTAGGACTTTTTTGGGGGTGTAGGCCTATTAGGCCTACTAGGCCTACATTCCAAAAAATAGGCCTACTAGGCCTACTAGGCCTACATTCCAAAAAATAGGCCTAGTAGGCCTACAATCCAAAAAATACGCTTAATTTGGATTGTAGGCCTATTTTTTGGAATCTAGGCCTAATACGCCTATTTTTTGGAATGTAGGCCTGTTAGGCCACCGCAACTTATTGCTTACACCTTCCTTTTTATCCCTCTTACACGGAACACTGAAATTTTAATTATTTTTAATTTTCTATGTTTTACTTAAAATCACTCCGTGCCGGGAATCGAACGCACCACCTTCTCCTCCGAAGCAGGTATCTCTAACCGCTTCGGCCATCACAACTTGGTACTTATATTTCCTTTTTTAGCTCTCTTATACGGAATTCTGGGATTTTAATTATTTTTAACTTTTATATTTTACTTAAAATCATTCCGTGCCGGGAATCGAACCCACCACCTTCTGCTCCGAAGCACGTCTCTTTAACCGCTTCGGCCACCACATCTTGTTGCTTGCATCTTCCTTTTTAGCTTTCTTGTATCGTGCTCTGGGATTTTAATTATTTTTAATTTTAATCTTTTTTTACTTAAAATCCTACCGTCCCGGGGATCGATCCAGGGACCTTCTCTTCCGAAGCACGTCTCTTTAACCGCTTCGGCCACAACAACTTATTGCTTGCACCTTCCATTTTAGCCTTCTTGTATGGAGATCTGGGATTTTAATTATTTTTAATTTTAATCTTTTTTACTTAAAACCCTTCCGTCCCGGGGATTGAACCCGGGACCTTCTCTTCCGAAGCACGTCTCTTTAACCGCTTCGGCCACAACAACTTATTGCTTGCACCTTCCATTTTAGCCTTCTTGTATGGAGATCTGGGATTTTATTAATTTTTAATTTTAATCTTTTTTTACTTAAAATCCTACGGTCCCGGGGATCGATCCAGGGACCTTCTCTTCCGAAGCACGTCTCTTTAACCGCTTCGGCCACCACAACTTGTTGCTTGTACCTTCCTTTTTAACATTCTTGTACGGAGCTCTGGGATTTTCATTATTTTTAATTTTAATCCTTTTTACTTAAAATCCTTCCGTCCCGGGGATTGAACCCGGGACCTTCTCTTCCGAAGCACGGCTCTTTAACCGCTTCGGCCACAACAACTTATTGCTTTCACCTTCCTTTTTAGCCTTCTTGTATGGAGATCTGGGATTTTAATTATTTTTAATTTTAATCTTTTTTACTTAAAATCCTTCAGTCCCGGGGATCGAACCCGGGACCTTCTCTTCCGAAGCACGGTTCTTTAACCGCTTCGGCCACAACAACTTATTGCTTGCACCTTCCTTTTTAGCCTTCTTGTATGGAGATCTGGGATTTTAATTATATTTAATTTTAATCTTTTTTGCTTAAAATCCTTCAGTCCCGGGGATCGAACCCGGGACCTTCTCTTCCGAAGCACGTCTCTTTAACCGCTTCGGCCACAAACACTTGTTGTAAGCACTTTCCTTTTTAACATTCTTGTACGGAGCTCTGGGATTTTAATTATTTTTAATTTTAATCTGTTTTACTTAAAATCCTTCCGTCCCGGAGATTGAACCCAGGACCTTCTCTTTCGAAGCACGTCTCTTTAACCGCCTCGGCCACAACAACTTGTTGCTTGCACCTTCCTTTTTAGCCTTCTTGTATGGAGCTCTGGGATTTTAATTATTTTTAATTTTAATCTGTTTTACTTAAAACCCTTCCGTCCCGGGGATTGAACCCAGGACCTTCTCTTTCGAAGCACGTCTCTTTAACCGCTTCGGCCACCACAACTTGTTGCTTGCACCTTCCTTTTCAGCCATCATGTATGGAGCTCTGGGATTTGAATTATTTCTAATTTTACTCTTTTTTACTTAAAATCCTTCAGTCACTTCAACCACCGGATATTGCTGAAGTTAAATGTTCTTTCAGCTGTCTTATATTCCGCTCTAGTTTTTATAATATTTTAGAGATTTATTGAAAAACTTTCTACCCCCCTGGGATCGAACCTGAGACCTTTCGCTCAGAAGCATTCTGTATTAACCACCTCAGCCAGCAATGACTGTTGAAATTGTATTTCTTTTTACCTCTTATATCGCGCTCTGCTTTTTCCAGTATAAATAAATAACTTAAAACTTTGCAGAAGGGAGATTTCAACCAGCATCGTACAGAACACTTACCTCTTGTTTTAACTATTTCACCCAACTGGGCAATTTGGCAGACCACTCAGTTATACAATACTTCTCGGCATTCTGGGCACATTTTTCGAAATTTTCAAAGGGGTTAGCCTTCTCGGAATTCTGGGCGCATTTTTCGACATTTTAGAACGGGTTAGCCTTCTCGGAATTCTGGGCGCATTTTTCGAAATTTTCAAAGGGGTTAGCCTTCTCGGAATTCTGGGCGCATTTTTCGAAATTTTCAAAGGGGTTAGCCTTCTCGGAATTTTAGGAGCATTTTTCTAAATTTTCAAAGGGGTTAGCCTTCTCTGAATTCTGGGCGCATTTTTCGAAATTTTCAAAGGGGTTAGCCTTCACGGAATTCTCGGCGCATATTTCGAAATTTTCAAAGGGGTTAGCCTTCTCGGAATTCTGGGCGCATTTATCGAAATTTTCAAAGGGGTTAGCCTTCTCGGAATTCTGGGCGCATTTTTCGAAATTTTCAAAGGGGTTAGCCTTCTCGGAATTCTGGGCGCATTTTTCGAAATGTTCAAAGGGGTACCCTTCTCGGAATTCTGGGCGCATTTTTCGAAATGGTTAGCCTTCTCGGAATTCTGGGCGCATTTTTCGAAATTTTCAAAGGGGTTAGCCTTCTCGGAATTCTGGGCGCATTTTTCGAAATTTTCAAAGGAGTTAGCCTTCTCGGAATTCTGGGAGCATTTTTCGAAATTATCAAAGGGGTTAGCCTTCTCGTAATTCTGTGCGCATTTACGAAATTTTCAAAGGGGTTAGCCTTCTGGGAATTCTGGGCGCATTTTTCGAAATTTTCAAAGGGGTTAGTCTTCTCGGAATTCTGGGCGCATTTTTCGAAATTTTCAAAGGGGTTAGCCTTCTCGGAATTCTGGGTGCATTCTCGAAATTTTCAAAGGGGTTAGCCTTTTCGGAATTCTGGGCGCATTTTTCGAAATTTTCAAAAGGGTTAGCCTTCTCGGAATTCTGGCCGCATTTTTCGAAATTTTCAAAAGGGTTAGCCTTCTCGAAATTCTGGGCGCATTTTTCGAAATTTTCAAAGGGGTTAGCCTTCTCGGAATTTTAGGAGCATTTTTCGAAATTTTCAAAGGGGTTAGCCTTCTCGAAATTCTGGGCGCATTTTTCGAAATTTTCAAAGGGGTTAGCCTTCTCGGAATTCTGGGCGCATTTTTCGAAATTTTCAAAGGGGTTAGCCTTCTCGGAATTCTGGGCGCATTTTTCGAAATGTTCAAAGGGATAACCTTCTCAGAATTCTGGGCGCATTTTTCGAAATGGTTAGCCTTCTCGGAATTCTGGGCGCATTTTTCGAAATTTTCAAAGGGGTTAGCCTTCTCGGAATTCTTGGCGCATTTTTCGTAATTTTCAAAGGGGTTAGCCTTCTCGGAATTCTGGGCGCATTTTTCGAAATTTTCAAAGGGGTTAGCCTTCTCGGAATTCTGGGCGCATTTTTCGAAATTTTCAAAGGGGTTAGCCTTCTCGGAATTCTGGTTGCATTTTTCGAAATTTTCAAAGGGGTTAGCCTTCTCGGAATTCTGGGCGCATTTTTCGAAATTTTCAAAGGGGTTAGCCTTCTCAGAATTCTGGGCGCTTTTTCGAAATGTTCAAAGGGGTACCCTTCTCGGAATTCTGGGCGCATTTTTCGAAATGGTTAGCCTTCTCGGAATTCTGGGCGCATTTTTGGAAATTTTCAAAGAGGTTAGCCTTCTCGGAATTCTGGGCGCCTTCTCGGAATTTTGGGAGCATTTTTCGAAATTTTCATAGGGGTTAGTCTTCTCGGAATTCTGGGCGCATTTTTCTAAATTTTCAAAGGGGTTAGCCTTCTCGGAATTCTGGGCGCATTTTTCGAAATTTTCTAAGGGGTTAGCCTTCTCGGAATTCTGGACGCAATTTTCGAAATTTTCAAAGGGGTTAGCCTTCTCGGAATTCTGGGCGCATTTTTCGAAATTTTCAAAGGGGTTAGCCTTCACGGAATTCTGGGTGCATTTTTCGAAATTTTCAAAGGGGTTAGCCTTCTCGGAATTCTTGGCGCATTTTTCGTAATTTTCAAAGGGGTTAGCCTTCTCGGAATTCTGGGCGCATTTTTCGGAATTTTCAAAGGGGTTAGCCTTCTCGGAATTCTGGGCGCATTTATCGAAATTTTCAAAGTGGTTAGCCTTCTTGGAATTCTGGTTGCATTTTTCGAAATTTTCAAAGGGGTTAGCCTTCTCGGAATTCTGGGCGCATTTTTCGAAATTTTCAAAGGGGTTAGCTTTCTCGGAATTCTGGGCGCATTTTTCAAAATGTTCAAAGGGGTACCCTTCTCGGAATTCTGGGCGCATTTTTCGAAATGGTTAGCCTTCTCGGAATTCTGGGCGCATTTTTCGAAATTTTCAAAGGGGTTAGCCTTCTCGGAATTCTGGGCGCATTTTTCGAAATTTTCAAAGGGGTTAGCCTTCTCGGAATTCTGGGCGCATTTTTCGAAATTTTCAAAGGGGTTAGCCTTCTCGGAATTCTGGGCGCATTTTTCGAAATGTTCAAAGGGGTACCCGTCTCGGAATTCTGGGCGCATTTTTCGAAATTTTCAAAGGGGTTAGCCTTCTCGGAATTCTGGGCGCATTTTCGAAATTTTCTAAGGGGTTAGCCTTCTCGGAATTCTAGGCGCAATTTTCGAAATTTTCAAAGGGGTTAGCCTTCTCGGAATTCTGGGCGCATTTTTCGATATTTTCAAAGGGGTTAGCCTTCTCGGAATTCTGGGCGCATTTTTCGAAATTTTCAAAGGGGTTAGCCTTCTCGGAATTCTGGGCGCATTTTTCGAAATTTTCAAAGGGGTTAGCCTACTCGGAATTCTGGGCGCATTTATCGAAATTTTCAAAGGGGTCAGCCTTCTTGGAATTCTGGTTGCATTTTTCGAAATTTTCAAAGGGGTTAGCCTTCTCGGAATTCTGGGCGCATTTTTCGAAATTTTCAAAGGGGTTAGCCTTCTCGGAATTCTGGGCGCATTTTTCAAAATGTTCAAAGGGGTACCCTTCTCGGAATTCTGGGCGCATTTTTCGAAATGGTTAGCCTTCTCGGAATTATGGGCGCATTTTTCGAAATTTTCAAAGGGGTTAGGCTTCTCGGAATTCTGGGCGCATTTTTCGAAATTTTCAAAGGGGTTAGCCTTCTCGGAATTTTGGGAGCATTTTTCGAAATTTTCATAGGGGTTAGACTTCTCGGAATTCTGGGCGCATTTTTCGAAATTTTCAAAGGTGTTAGCCTTCTCGGAATTCTGGGCGCATTTTTCGAAATTTTCTAAGGGGTTAGCTTTTCGGAATTCTGGGCGCAGTTTTCGAAATTTTCAAAGGGGTTACCCTTCTCGGAATTCTGGGTGCATTTTTCGAAATTTTCAAAGGGGTTAGCCTTCTCGGAATTCTTGGCGCATTTTTCGTAATTTTTAAAGGGGTTAGCCTTCTCGGAATTCTGGGCGCATTTTTCGAAATTTTCAAAGGGGTTAGCCTTCTCGGAATTCTGGGCGCATTTTTCGAAATTTTCAAAGGGGTTAGCCTTCTCGGAATTCTGGTTGCATTTTTCGAAATTTTCAAAGGGGTTAGCCTTCTCGGAATTCTGGGCGCATTTTTCGAAATTTTCAAAGGGGTTAGCCTTCTCAGAATTCTGGGCGCATTTTCGAAATGTTCAAAGGGGTACCCTTCTCGGAATTCTGGCCGCATTTTTCGAAATGGTTAGCCTTCTCGGAATTCTGGGCGCATTTTTAGAAATTTTCAAAGGGGTTAGCCTTCTCGGAATTCTGGGCGCATTTTTCGAAATTTTCAAAGGGGTTAGCCTTCTCGGAATTCTTGGCGCATTTTTCGTAATTTTTAAAGGGGTTAGCCTTCTCGGAATTCTGGGCGCATTTTTCGAAATTTTCAAAGGGGTTAGCCTTCTCGGAATTCTGGGCGCATTTTTCGAAATTTTCAAAGGGGTTAGCCTTCTCGGAATTCTGGTTGCATTTTTCGAAATTTTCAAAGGGGTTAGCCTTCTCGGAATTCTGGGCGCATTTTTCGAAATTTTCAAAGGGGTTAGCCTTCTCAGAATTCTGGGCGCATTTTCGAAATGTTCAAAGGGGTACCCTTCTCGGAATTCTGGCCGCATTTTTCGAAATGGTTAGCCTTCTCGGAATTCTGGGCGCATTTTTAGAAATTTTCAAAGGGGTTAGCCTTCTCGGAATTCTGGGCGCATTTTTCGAAATTTTCAAAGGGGTTAGCCTTCTCTTAATTTTGGGAGCATTTTTAGAAATTTTCAAAGGGGTTAGCCTTCTCGGAATTCTGGGCGCATTTTTCGAAATTTTCAAAGGGGTTAGCCTTCTCGGAATTCTTGGCGCATTTTTCGTAATTTTTAAAGGGGTTAGCCTTCTCGGAATTCTGGGCGCATTTTTCGAAATTTTCAAAGGGGTTAGCCTTCTCGGAATTCTGGGCGCATTTTTCGAAATTTTCAAAGGGGTTAGCCTTCTCGGAATTCTGGTTGCATTTTTCGAAATTTTCAAAGGGGTTTGCCTTCTCGGAATTCTGGGCGCATTTTTCGAAATGTTCAAAGGGGTACCCTTCTCGGAATTCTGGGCGCATTTTTCGAAATTTTCAAAGGGGTGAGCCTTCTCGGAATTTTGGGAGCATTTTTCGAAATTTTCATAGGGGTTAGCCTTCTCGGAATTCTGGGCGCATTTTTCGAAATTTTCAAAGGGGTTAGCCTTCTCGGAATTCTGGGCGCATTTTTCGAAATTTTCTAAGGGGTTAGCCTTCTCGTAATTCTGGGCGCATTTTTCGAAATTTTCAAAGGGGTTAGCCTTCTCGGAATTCTGGGCGCATTTTTCGAAATTTTCAAAGGAGTTAGCCTTCTCGGAATTCTGGGCGCATTTTTCGAAATTATCAAAGGGGTTAGCCTTCTCGGAATTTTGGGAGCATTTTTCGAAATTTTCATAGGGGTTAGCCTTCTCGGAATTCTGGGCGAATTTTTCGAGATTTTCAAAGGGGTTTGCCTTCTCGGAATTCTGGGCGCATTTTTCTTAATTTTCAAAGGGGTTAGCCTACTCGGAATTCTGGGCGCAATTTTCGAAATTTTCAAAGGGGTTAGCCTTCTCGGAATTCTGGGCGCATTTTTCGATATTTTCAAAGGGGTTAGCCTTCTCGGAATTCTGGGCGCATTTTTCGAAATTTTCAAAGGGGTTAGCCTTCTCGGAATTCTGGGCGCATTTTTCGAAATTTTCAAAGGGGTTAGCCTACTCGGAATTCTGGGCGAATTTTTCGAGATTTTCAAAGGGGTTTGCCTTCTCGGAATTCTGGGCGCATTTTTCTTAATTTTCAAAGGGGTTAGCCTACTCGGAATTCTGGGCGCAATTTTCGAAATTTTCAAAGGGGTTAGCCTTCTCGGAATTCTGGGCGCATTTTTCGATATTTTCAAAGGGGTTAGCCTTCTCGGAATTCTGGGCGCATTTTTCGAAATTTTCAAAGGGGTTAGCCTTCTCGGAATTCTGGGCGCATTTTTCGAAATTTTCAAAGGGGTTAGCCTACTCGGAATTCTGGGCGCATTTATCGAAATTTTCAAAGGGGTCAGCCTTCTTGGAATTCTGGTTGCATTTTTCGAAATTTTCAAAGGGGTTAGCCTTCTCGGAATTCTGGGCGCATTTTTCGAAATTTTCAAAGGGGTTAGCCTTCTCGGAATTCTGGGCGCATTTTTCGAAATGTTCAAAGGGGTACCCTTCTCGGAATTCTGGGCGCATTTTTCGAAATTTTCAAAGGGGTGAGCCTTCTCGGAATTTTGGGAGCATTTTTCGAAATTTTCATAGGGGTTAGCCTTCTCGGAATTCTGGGCGCATTTTTCGAAATTTTCAAAGGGGTTAGCCTTCTCGGAATTCTGGGCGCATTTTTCGAAATTTTCTAAGGGGTTAGCCTTCTCGTAATTCTGGGCGCATTTTTCGAAATTTTCAAAGGGGTTAGCCTTCTCGGAATTCTGGGCGCATTTTTCGAAATTTTCAAAGGAGTTAGCCTTCTCGGAATTCTGGGCGCATTTTTCGAAATTATCAAAGGGGTTAGCCTTCTCGGAATTTTGGGAGCATTTTTCGAAATTTTCATAGGGGTTAGCCTTCTCGGAATTCTGGGCGAATTTTTCGAGATTTTCAAAGGGGTTTGCCTTCTCGGAATTCTGGGCGCATTTTTCTTAATTTTCAAAGGGGTTAGCCTACTCGGAATTCTGGGCGCAATTTTCGAAATTTTCAAAGGGGTTAGCCTTCTCGGAATTCTGGGTGCATTTTTCGAAATTTTCAAAGGGGTTAGCCTTCTCGGAATTCTTGGCGCATTTTTCGAAATTTTCAAAGGGGTTAGCCTTCTCGGAATTGTGGGCGCATTTTTCGAAATTTTCAAAGGGGTTAGTCTTCTCAGAATTCAGGGCGCATTTTTCGAAATTTTCAAAGGGGTTAGACTTCTCGGAATTCTGGGCGCATTTTTCGAAATTTTCAAAGGGTCGAAATTTTCAAAGGGGGTTAGCCTTCTCGTAATTCTGGGCGCACTTTTCGAAATTTTCAAAGGGGTAGGCCTTCTGGGAATTCTGGGCGCATTTTTCGAAATTTTCAAAGTAGTTAGCCTTCTCGGAATTCTGGGCGCATTTTTCGAAATTATCAAAGGGGTTAGCCTTCTCGTAATTCTGTGCGCATTTACGAAATTTTCAAAGGGGTTAGCCTTCTGGGAATTCTGGGCGCATGTACGAAATTTTCAAAGGGGTTAGCCTTCTGGGAATTCTGGGCGCATTTTTCGAAATTTTCAAAGGGGTTAGTCTTCTCGGAATTCTGGGCGCATTTTTCGAAATTTTCAAAGGGGTTAGCCTTCTCGGAATTCTGGGCGCATTTTTCGAAATTTTAAAAAGGGGTTAGCCTTTTCGGAATTCTGGGCGCATTTTTCGAAATTTTTAAAGGAGTTAGCCTTCTCGTAATTCTGGGCGCATTTTTCGAAATTTTCAAAGGGGTTAGCCTTCTCGGATTTCTGGGCGCATTTTTCGAAATTTTCAAAGGGGTTAGACTTCTCGGAATTCTGGGCGCATTTTTCGAAATTTTCAAAGGGTCGAAATTTTCAAAGGGGTTAACCTTCTCGTAATTCTGGGCGCATTTTTCGAAATTTTCAAAGGGGTTAGCCTTCTCGGAATTCTGGGCGCATTTTTCGAAATTTTCAAAGGAGTTAGCCTTCTCGGAATTCTGGGAGCATTTTTCGAAATTATCAAAGGGGTTAGCCTTCTCGTAATTCTGTGCGCATTTACGAAATTTTCAAAGGGGTTAGCCTTCTGGGAATTCTGGGCGCATTTTTCGAAATTTTCAAAGGGGTTAGTCTTCTCGGAATTCTGGGCGCATTTTTCGAAATTTTCAAAGGGGTTAGCCTTCTCGGAATTCTGGGTGCATTCTCGAAATTTTCAAAGGGGTTAGCCTTTTCGGAATTCTGGGCGCATTTTTCGAAATTTTCAAAAGGGTTAGCCTTCTCGGAATTCTGGCCGCATTTTTCGAAATTTTCAAAAGGGTTAGCCTTCTCGAAATTCTGGGCGCATTTTTCGAAATTTTCAAAGGGGTTAGCCTTCTCGGAATTTTAGGAGCATTTTTCGAAATTTTCAAAGGGGTTAGCCTTCTCGAAATTCTGGGCGCATTTTTCGAAATTTTCAAAGGGGTTAGCCTTCTCGGAATTCTGGGCGCATTTTTCGAAATTTTCAAAGGGGTTAGCCTTCTCGGAATTCTGGGCGCATTTTTCGAAATGTTCAAAGGGATAACCTTCTCAGAATTCTGGGCGCATTTTTCGAAATGGTTAGCCTTCTCGGAATTCTGGGCGCATTTTTCGAAATTTTCAAAGGGGTTAGCCTTCTCGGAATTCTTGGCGCATTTTTCGTAATTTTCAAAGGGGTTAGCCTTCTCGGAATTCTGGGCGCATTTTTCGAAATTTTCAAAGGGGTTAGCCTTCTCGGAATTCTGGGCGCATTTTTCGAAATTTTCAAAGGGGTTAGCCTTCTCGGAATTCTGGTTGCATTTTTCGAAATTTTCAAAGGGGTTAGCCTTCTCGGAATTCTGGGCGCATTTTTCGAAATTTTCAAAGGGGTTAGCCTTCTCAGAATTCTGGGCGCTTTTTCGAAATGTTCAAAGGGGTACCCTTCTCGGAATTCTGGGCGCATTTTTCGAAATGGTTAGCCTTCTCGGAATTCTGGGCGCATTTTTGGAAATTTTCAAAGAGGTTAGCCTTCTCGGAATTCTGGGCGCCTTCTCGGAATTTTGGGAGCATTTTTCGAAATTTTCATAGGGGTTAGTCTTCTCGGAATTCTGGGCGCATTTTTCTAAATTTTCAAAGGGGTTAGCCTTCTCGGAATTCTGGGCGCATTTTTCGAAATTTTCTAAGGGGTTAGCCTTCTCGGAATTCTGGACGCAATTTTCGAAATTTTCAAAGGGGTTAGCCTTCTCGGAATTCTGGGCGCATTTTTCGAAATTTTCAAAGGGGTTAGCCTTCACGGAATTCTGGGTGCATTTTTCGAAATTTTCAAAGGGGTTAGCCTTCTCGGAATTCTTGGCGCATTTTTCGTAATTTTCAAAGGGGTTAGCCTTCTCGGAATTCTGGGCGCATTTTTCGGAATTTTCAAAGGGGTTAGCCTTCTCGGAATTCTGGGCGCATTTATCGAAATTTTCAAAGTGGTTAGCCTTCTTGGAATTCTGGTTGCATTTTTCGAAATTTTCAAAGGGGTTAGCCTTCTCGGAATTCTGGGCGCATTTTTCGAAATTTTCAAAGGGGTTAGCTTTCTCGGAATTCTGGGCGCATTTTTCAAAATGTTCAAAGGGGTACCCTTCTCGGAATTCTGGGCGCATTTTTCGAAATGGTTAGCCTTCTCGGAATTCTGGGCGCATTTTTCGAAATTTTCAAAGGGGTTAGCCTTCTCGGAATTCTGGGCGCATTTTTCGAAATTTTCAAAGGGGTTAGCCTTCTCGGAATTCTGGGCGCATTTTTCGAAATTTTCAAAGGGGTTAGCCTTCTCGGAATTCTGGGCGCATTTTTCGAAATGTTCAAAGGGGTACCCGTCTCGGAATTCTGGGCGCATTTTTCGAAATTTTCAAAGGGGTTAGCCTTCTCGGAATTCTGGGCGCATTTTCGAAATTTTCTAAGGGGTTAGCCTTCTCGGAATTCTAGGCGCAATTTTCGAAATTTTCAAAGGGGTTAGCCTTCTCGGAATTCTGGGCGCATTTTTCGATATTTTCAAAGGGGTTAGCCTTCTCGGAATTCTGGGCGCATTTTTCGAAATTTTCAAAGGGGTTAGCCTTCTCGGAATTCTGGGCGCATTTTTCGAAATTTTCAAAGGGGTTAGCCTACTCGGAATTCTGGGCGCATTTATCGAAATTTTCAAAGGGGTCAGCCTTCTTGGAATTCTGGTTGCATTTTTCGAAATTTTCAAAGGGGTTAGCCTTCTCGGAATTCTGGGCGCATTTTTCGAAATTTTCAAAGGGGTTAGCCTTCTCGGAATTCTGGGCGCATTTTTCAAAATGTTCAAAGGGGTACCCTTCTCGGAATTCTGGGCGCATTTTTCGAAATGGTTAGCCTTCTCGGAATTATGGGCGCATTTTTCGAAATTTTCAAAGGGGTTAGGCTTCTCGGAATTCTGGGCGCATTTTTCGAAATTTTCAAAGGGGTTAGCCTTCTCGGAATTTTGGGAGCATTTTTCGAAATTTTCATAGGGGTTAGACTTCTCGGAATTCTGGGCGCATTTTTCGAAATTTTCAAAGGTGTTAGCCTTCTCGGAATTCTGGGCGCATTTTTCGAAATTTTCTAAGGGGTTAGCTTTTCGGAATTCTGGGCGCAGTTTTCGAAATTTTCAAAGGGGTTACCCTTCTCGGAATTCTGGGTGCATTTTTCGAAATTTTCAAAGGGGTTAGCCTTCTCGGAATTCTTGGCGCATTTTTCGTAATTTTTAAAGGGGTTAGCCTTCTCGGAATTCTGGGCGCATTTTTCGAAATTTTCAAAGGGGTTAGCCTTCTCGGAATTCTGGGCGCATTTTTCGAAATTTTCAAAGGGGTTAGCCTTCTCGGAATTCTGGTTGCATTTTTCGAAATTTTCAAAGGGGTTAGCCTTCTCGGAATTCTGGGCGCATTTTTCGAAATTTTCAAAGGGGTTAGCCTTCTCAGAATTCTGGGCGCATTTTCGAAATGTTCAAAGGGGTACCCTTCTCGGAATTCTGGCCGCATTTTTCGAAATGGTTAGCCTTCTCGGAATTCTGGGCGCATTTTTAGAAATTTTCAAAGGGGTTAGCCTTCTCGGAATTCTGGGCGCATTTTTCGAAATTTTCAAAGGGGTTAGCCTTCTCGGAATTCTTGGCGCATTTTTCGTAATTTTTAAAGGGGTTAGCCTTCTCGGAATTCTGGGCGCATTTTTCGAAATTTTCAAAGGGGTTAGCCTTCTCGGAATTCTGGGCGCATTTTTCGAAATTTTCAAAGGGGTTAGCCTTCTCGGAATTCTGGTTGCATTTTTCGAAATTTTCAAAGGGGTTAGCCTTCTCGGAATTCTGGGCGCATTTTTCGAAATTTTCAAAGGGGTTAGCCTTCTCAGAATTCTGGGCGCATTTTCGAAATGTTCAAAGGGGTACCCTTCTCGGAATTCTGGCCGCATTTTTCGAAATGGTTAGCCTTCTCGGAATTCTGGGCGCATTTTTAGAAATTTTCAAAGGGGTTAGCCTTCTCGGAATTCTGGGCGCATTTTTCGAAATTTTCAAAGGGGTTAGCCTTCTCTTAATTTTGGGAGCATTTTTAGAAATTTTCAAAGGGGTTAGCCTTCTCGGAATTCTGGGCGCATTTTTCGAAATTTTCAAAGGGGTTAGCCTTCTCGGAATTCTTGGCGCATTTTTCGTAATTTTTAAAGGGGTTAGCCTTCTCGGAATTCTGGGCGCATTTTTCGAAATTTTCAAAGGGGTTAGCCTTCTCGGAATTCTGGGCGCATTTTTCGAAATTTTCAAAGGGGTTAGCCTTCTCGGAATTCTGGTTGCATTTTTCGAAATTTTCAAAGGGGTTTGCCTTCTCGGAATTCTGGGCGCATTTTTCGAAATGTTCAAAGGGGTACCCTTCTCGGAATTCTGGGCGCATTTTTCGAAATTTTCAAAGGGGTGAGCCTTCTCGGAATTTTGGGAGCATTTTTCGAAATTTTCATAGGGGTTAGCCTTCTCGGAATTCTGGGCGCATTTTTCGAAATTTTCAAAGGGGTTAGCCTTCTCGGAATTCTGGGCGCATTTTTCGAAATTTTCTAAGGGGTTAGCCTTCTCGTAATTCTGGGCGCATTTTTCGAAATTTTCAAAGGGGTTAGCCTTCTCGGAATTCTGGGCGCATTTTTCGAAATTTTCAAAGGAGTTAGCCTTCTCGGAATTCTGGGCGCATTTTTCGAAATTATCAAAGGGGTTAGCCTTCTCGGAATTTTGGGAGCATTTTTCGAAATTTTCATAGGGGTTAGCCTTCTCGGAATTCTGGGCGAATTTTTCGAGATTTTCAAAGGGGTTTGCCTTCTCGGAATTCTGGGCGCATTTTTCTTAATTTTCAAAGGGGTTAGCCTACTCGGAATTCTGGGCGCAATTTTCGAAATTTTCAAAGGGGTTAGCCTTCTCGGAATTCTGGGCGCATTTTTCGATATTTTCAAAGGGGTTAGCCTTCTCGGAATTCTGGGCGCATTTTTCGAAATTTTCAAAGGGGTTAGCCTTCTCGGAATTCTGGGCGCATTTTTCGAAATTTTCAAAGGGGTTAGCCTACTCGGAATTCTGGGCGAATTTTTCGAGATTTTCAAAGGGGTTTGCCTTCTCGGAATTCTGGGCGCATTTTTCTTAATTTTCAAAGGGGTTAGCCTACTCGGAATTCTGGGCGCAATTTTCGAAATTTTCAAAGGGGTTAGCCTTCTCGGAATTCTGGGCGCATTTTTCGATATTTTCAAAGGGGTTAGCCTTCTCGGAATTCTGGGCGCATTTTTCGAAATTTTCAAAGGGGTTAGCCTTCTCGGAATTCTGGGCGCATTTTTCGAAATTTTCAAAGGGGTTAGCCTACTCGGAATTCTGGGCGCATTTATCGAAATTTTCAAAGGGGTCAGCCTTCTTGGAATTCTGGTTGCATTTTTCGAAATTTTCAAAGGGGTTAGCCTTCTCGGAATTCTGGGCGCATTTTTCGAAATTTTCAAAGGGGTTAGCCTTCTCGGAATTCTGGGCGCATTTTTCGAAATGTTCAAAGGGGTACCCTTCTCGGAATTCTGGGCGCATTTTTCGAAATTTTCAAAGGGGTGAGCCTTCTCGGAATTTTGGGAGCATTTTTCGAAATTTTCATAGGGGTTAGCCTTCTCGGAATTCTGGGCGCATTTTTCGAAATTTTCAAAGGGGTTAGCCTTCTCGGAATTCTGGGCGCATTTTTCGAAATTTTCTAAGGGGTTAGCCTTCTCGTAATTCTGGGCGCATTTTTCGAAATTTTCAAAGGGGTTAGCCTTCTCGGAATTCTGGGCGCATTTTTCGAAATTTTCAAAGGAGTTAGCCTTCTCGGAATTCTGGGCGCATTTTTCGAAATTATCAAAGGGGTTAGCCTTCTCGGAATTTTGGGAGCATTTTTCGAAATTTTCATAGGGGTTAGCCTTCTCGGAATTCTGGGCGAATTTTTCGAGATTTTCAAAGGGGTTTGCCTTCTCGGAATTCTGGGCGCATTTTTCTTAATTTTCAAAGGGGTTAGCCTACTCGGAATTCTGGGCGCAATTTTCGAAATTTTCAAAGGGGTTAGCCTTCTCGGAATTCTGGGTGCATTTTTCGAAATTTTCAAAGGGGTTAGCCTTCTCGGAATTCTTGGCGCATTTTTCGAAATTTTCAAAGGGGTTAGCCTTCTCGGAATTGTGGGCGCATTTTTCGAAATTTTCAAAGGGGTTAGTCTTCTCAGAATTCAGGGCGCATTTTTCGAAATTTTCAAAGGGGTTAGACTTCTCGGAATTCTGGGCGCATTTTTCGAAATTTTCAAAGGGTCGAAATTTTCAAAGGGGGTTAGCCTTCTCGTAATTCTGGGCGCACTTTTCGAAATTTTCAAAGGGGTAGGCCTTCTGGGAATTCTGGGCGCATTTTTCGAAATTTTCAAAGTAGTTAGCCTTCTCGGAATTCTGGGCGCATTTTTCGAAATTATCAAAGGGGTTAGCCTTCTCGTAATTCTGTGCGCATTTACGAAATTTTCAAAGGGGTTAGCCTTCTGGGAATTCTGGGCGCATGTACGAAATTTTCAAAGGGGTTAGCCTTCTGGGAATTCTGGGCGCATTTTTCGAAATTTTCAAAGGGGTTAGTCTTCTCGGAATTCTGGGCGCATTTTTCGAAATTTTCAAAGGGGTTAGCCTTCTCGGAATTCTGGGCGCATTTTTCGAAATTTTAAAAAGGGGTTAGCCTTTTCGGAATTCTGGGCGCATTTTTCGAAATTTTTAAAGGAGTTAGCCTTCTCGTAATTCTGGGCGCATTTTTCGAAATTTTCAAAGGGGTTAGCCTTCTCGGATTTCTGGGCGCATTTTTCGAAATTTTCAAAGGGGTTAGACTTCTCGGAATTCTGGGCGCATTTTTCGAAATTTTCAAAGGGTCGAAATTTTCAAAGGGGTTAACCTTCTCGTAATTCTGGGCGCATTTTTCGAAATTTTCAAAGGGGTTAGCCTTCTCGGAATTCTGGGCGCATTTTTCGAAATTTTCAAAGGAGTTAGCCTTCTCGGAATTCTGGGAGCATTTTTCGAAATTATCAAAGGGGTTAGCCTTCTCGTAATTCTGTGCGCATTTACGAAATTTTCAAAGGGGTTAGCCTTCTGGGAATTCTGGGCGCATTTTTCGAAATTTTCAAAGGGGTTAGTCTTCTCGGAATTCTGGGCGCATTTTTCGAAATTTTCAAAGGGGTTAGCCTTCTCGGAATTCTGGGTGCATTCTCGAAATTTTCAAAGGGGTTAGCCTTTTCGGAATTCTGGGCGCATTTTTCGAAATTTTCAAAAGGGTTAGCCTTCTCGGAATTCTGGCCGCATTTTTCGAAATTTTCAAAAGGGTTAGCCTTCTCGAAATTCTGGGCGCATTTTTCGAAATTTTCAAAGGGGTTAGCCTTCTCGGAATTTTAGGAGCATTTTTCGAAATTTTCAAAGGGGTTAGCCTTCTCGAAATTCTGGGCGCATTTTTCGAAATTTTCAAAGGGGTTAGCCTTCTCGGAATTCTGGGCGCATTTTTCGAAATTTTCAAAGGGGTTAGCCTTCTCGGAATTCTGGGCGCATTTTTCGAAATGTTCAAAGGGATACCCTTCTCAGAATTCTGGGCGCATTTTTCGAAATGGTTAGCCTTCTCGGAATTCTGGGCGCATTTTTCGAAATTTTCAAAGGGGTTAGCCTTCTCGGAATTCTTGGCGCATTTTTCGTAATTTTCAAAGGGGTTAGCCTTCTCGGAATTCTGGGCGCATTTTTCGAAATTTTCAAAGGGGTTAGCCTTCTCGGAATTCTGGGCGCATTTTTCGAAATTTTCAAAGGGGTTAGCCTTCTCGGAATTCTGGTTGCATTTTTCGAAATTTTCAAAGGGGTTAGCCTTCTCGGAATTCTGGGCGCATTTTTCGAAATTTTCAAAGGGGTTAGCCTTCTCAGAATTCTGGGCGCTTTTTCGAAATGTTCAAAGGGGTACCCTTCTCGGAATTCTGGGCGCATTTTTCGAAATGGTTAGCCTTCTCGGAATTCTGGGCGCATTTTTGGAAATTTTCAAAGAGGTTAGCCTTCTCGGAATTCTGGGCGCCTTCTCGGAATTTTGGGAGCATTTTTCGAAATTTTCATAGGGGTTAGTCTTCTCGGAATTCTGGGCGCATTTTTCTAAATTTTCAAAGGGGTTAGCCTTCTCGGAATTCTGGGCGCATTTTTCGAAATTTTCTAAGGGGTTAGCCTTCTCGGAATTCTGGACGCAATTTTCGAAATTTTCAAAGGGGTTAGCCTTCTCGGAATTCTGGGCGCATTTTTCGAAATTTTCAAAGGGGTTAGCCTTCACGGAATTCTGGGTGCATTTTTCGAAATTTTCAAAGGGGTTAGCCTTCTCGGAATTCTTGGCGCATTTTTCGTAATTTTCAAAGGGGTTAGCCTTCTCGGAATTCTGGGCGCATTTTTCGGAATTTTCAAAGGGGTTAGCCTTCTCGGAATTCTGGGCGCATTTATCGAAATTTTCAAAGTGGTTAGCCTTCTTGGAATTCTGGTTGCATTTTTCGAAATTTTCAAAGGGGTTAGCCTTCTCGGAATTCTGGGCGCATTTTTCGAAATTTTCAAAGGGGTTAGCTTTCTCGGAATTCTGGGCGCATTTTTCAAAATGTTCAAAGGGGTACCCTTCTCGGAATTCTGGGCGCATTTTTCGAAATGGTTAGCCTTCTCGGAATTCTGGGCGCATTTTTCGAAATTTTCAAAGGGGTTAGCCTTCTCGGAATTCTGGGCGCATTTTTCGAAATTTTCAAAGGGGTTAGCCTTCTCGGAATTCTGGGCGCATTTTTCGAAATTTTCAAAGGGGTTAGCCTTCTCGGAATTCTGGGCGCATTTTTCGAAATGTTCAAAGGGGTACCCGTCTCGGAATTCTGGGCGCATTTTTCGAAATTTTCAAAGGGGTTAGCCTTCTCGGAATTCTGGGCGCATTTTCGAAATTTTCTAAGGGGTTAGCCTTCTCGGAATTCTAGGCGCAATTTTCGAAATTTTCAAAGGGGTTAGCCTTCTCGGAATTCTGGGCGCATTTTTCGATATTTTCAAAGGGGTTAGCCTTCTCGGAATTCTGGGCGCATTTTTCGAAATTTTCAAAGGGGTTAGCCTTCTCGGAATTCTGGGCGCATTTTTCGAAATTTTCAAAGGGGTTAGCCTACTCGGAATTCTGGGCGCATTTATCGAAATTTTCAAAGGGGTCAGCCTTCTTGGAATTCTGGTTGCATTTTTCGAAATTTTCAAAGGGGTTAGCCTTCTCGGAATTCTGGGCGCATTTTTCGAAATTTTCAAAGGGGTTAGCCTTCTCGGAATTCTGGGCGCATTTTTCAAAATGTTCAAAGGGGTACCCTTCTCGGAATTCTGGGCGCATTTTTCGAAATGGTTAGCCTTCTCGGAATTATGGGCGCATTTTTCGAAATTTTCAAAGGGGTTAGGCTTCTCGGAATTCTGGGCGCATTTTTCGAAATTTTCAAAGGGGTTAGCCTTCTCGGAATTTTGGGAGCATTTTTCGAAATTTTCATAGGGGTTAGACTTCTCGGAATTCTGGGCGCATTTTTCGAAATTTTCAAAGGTGTTAGCCTTCTCGGAATTCTGGGCGCATTTTTCGAAATTTTCTAAGGGGTTAGCTTTTCGGAATTCTGGGCGCAGTTTTCGAAATTTTCAAAGGGGTTACCCTTCTCGGAATTCTGGGTGCATTTTTCGAAATTTTCAAAGGGGTTAGCCTTCTCGGAATTCTTGGCGCATTTTTCGTAATTTTTAAAGGGGTTAGCCTTCTCGGAATTCTGGGCGCATTTTTCGAAATTTTCAAAGGGGTTAGCCTTCTCGGAATTCTGGGCGCATTTTTCGAAATTTTCAAAGGGGTTAGCCTTCTCGGAATTCTGGTTGCATTTTTCGAAATTTTCAAAGGGGTTAGCCTTCTCGGAATTCTGGGCGCATTATTCGAAATTTTCAAAGGGGTTAGCCTTCTCAGAATTCTGGGCGCATTTTCGAAATGTTCAAAGGGGTACCCTTCTCGGAATTCTGGCCGCATTTTTCGAAATGGTTAGCCTTCTCGGAATTCTGGGCGCATTTTTAGAAATTTTCAAAGGGGTTAGCCTTCTCGGAATTCTGGGCGCATTTTTCGAAATTTTCAAAGGGGTTAGCCTTCTCGGAATTTTGGGAGCATTTTTAGAAATTTTCAAAGGGGTTAGCCTTCTCGGAATTCTGGGCGCATTTTTCGAAATTTTCAAAGGGGTTAGCCTTCTCGGAATTCTTGGCGCATTTTTCGTAATTTTTAAAGGGGTTAGCCTTCTCGGAATTCTGGGCGCATTTTTCGAAATTTTCAAAGGGGTTAGCCTTCTCGGAATTCTGGGCGCATTTTTCGAAATTTTCAAAGGGGTTAGCCTTCTCGGAATTCTGGTTGCATTTTTCGAAATTTTCAAAGGGGTTTGCCTTCTCGGAATTCTGGGCGCATTTTTCGAAATGTTCAAAGGGGTACCCTTCTCGGAATTCTGGGCGCATTTTTCGAAATTTTCAAAGGGGTGAGCCTTCTCGGAATTTTGGGAGCATTTTTCGAAATTTTCATAGGGGTTAGCCTTCTCGGAATTCTGGGCGCATTTTTCGAAATTTTCAAAGGGGTTAGCCTTCTCGGAATTCTGGGCGCATTTTTCGAAATTTTCTAAGGGGTTAGCCTTCTCGTAATTCTGGGCGCATTTTTCGAAATTTTCAAAGGGGTTAGCCTTCTCGGAATTCTGGGCGCATTTTTCGAAATTTTCAAAGGAGTTAGCCTTCTCGGAATTCTGGGCGCATTTTTCGAAATTATCAAAGGGGTTAGCCTTCTCGGAATTTTGGGAGCATTTTTCGAAATTTTCATAGGGGTTAGCCTTCTCGGAATTCTGGGCGAATTTTTCGAGATTTTCAAAGGGGTTTGCCTTCTCGGAATTCTGGGCGCATTTTTCTTAATTTTCAAAGGGGTTAGCCTACTCGGAATTCTGGGCGCAATTTTCGAAATTTTCAAAGGGGTTAGCCTTCTCGGAATTCTGGGTGCATTTTTCGAAATTTTCAAAGGGGTTAGCCTTCTCGGAATTCTTGGCGCATTTTTCGAAATTTTCAAAGGGGTTAGCCTTCTCGGAATTGTGGGCGCATTTTTCGAAATTTTCAAAGGGGTTAGTCTTCTCAGAATTCAGGGCGCATTTTTCGAAATTTTCAAAGGGGTTAGACTTCTCGGAATTCTGGGCGCATTTTTCGAAATTTTCAAAGGGTCGAAATTTTCAAAGGGGGTTAGCCTTCTCGTAATTCTGGGCGCACTTTTCGAAATTTTCAAAGGGGTAGGCCTTCTGGGAATTCTGGGCGCATTTTTCGAAATTTTCAAAGTAGTTAGCCTTCTCGGAATTCTGGGCGCATTTTTCGAAATTATCAAAGGGGTTAGCCTTCTCGTAATTCTGTGCGCATTTACGAAATTTTCAAAGGGGTTAGCCTTCTGGGAATTCTGGGCGCATGTACGAAATTTTCAAAGGGGTTAGCCTTCTGGGAATTCTGGGCGCATTTTTCGAAATTTTCAAAGGGGTTAGTCTTCTCGGAATTCTGGGCGCATTTTTCGAAATTTTCAAAGGGGTTAGCCTTCTCGGAATTCTGGGCGCATTTTTCGAAATTTTAAAAAGGGGTTAGCCTTTTCGGAATTCTGGGCGCATTTTTCGAAATTTTTAAAGGAGTTAGCCTTCTCGTAATTCTGGGCGCATTTTTCGAAATTTTCAAAGGGGTTAGCCTTCTCGGATTTCTGGGCGCATTTTTCGAAATTTTCAAAGGGGTTAGACTTCTCGGAATTCTGGGCGCATTTTTCGAAATTTTCAAAGGGTCGAAATTTTCAAAGGGGTTAACCTTCTCGTAATTCTGGGCGCATTTTTCGAAATTTTCAAAGGGGTTAGCCTTCTCGGAATTCTGGGCGCATTTTTCGAAATTTTCAAAGGAGTTAGCCTTCTCGGAATTCTGGGAGCATTTTTCGAAATTATCAAAGGGGTTAGCCTTCTCGTAATTCTGTGCGCATTTACGAAATTTTCAAAGGGGTTAGCCTTCTGGGAATTCTGGGCGCATTTTTCGAAATTTTCAAAGGGGTTAGTCTTCTCGGAATTCTGGGCGCATTTTTCGAAATTTTCAAAGGGGTTAGCCTTCTCGGAATTCTGGGTGCATTCTCGAAATTTTCAAAGGGGTTAGCCTTTTCGGAATTCTGGGCGCATTTTTCGAAATTTTCAAAAGGGTTAGCCTTCTCGGAATTCTGGCCGCATTTTTCGAAATTTTCAAAAGGGTTAGCCTTCTCGAAATTCTGGGCGCATTTTTCGAAATTTTCAAAGGGGTTAGCCTTCTCGGAATTTTAGGAGCATTTTTCGAAATTTTCAAAGGGGTTAGCCTTCTCGAAATTCTGGGCGCATTTTTCGAAATTTTCAAAGGGGTTAGCCTTCTCGGAATTCTGGGCGCATTTTTCGAAATTTTCAAAGGGGTTAGCCTTCTCGGAATTCTGGGCGCATTTTTCGAAATGTTCAAAGGGATACCCTTCTCAGAATTCTGGGCGCATTTTTCGAAATGGTTAGCCTTCTCGGAATTCTGGGCGCATTTTTCGAAATTTTCAAAGGGGTTAGCCTTCTCGGAATTCTTGGCGCATTTTTCGTAATTTTCAAAGGGGTTAGCCTTCTCGGAATTCTGGGCGCATTTTTCGAAATTTTCAAAGGGGTTAGCCTTCTCGGAATTCTGGGCGCATTTTTCGAAATTTTCAAAGGGGTTAGCCTTCTCGGAATTCTGGTTGCATTTTTCGAAATTTTCAAAGGGGTTAGCCTTCTCGGAATTCTGGGCGCATTTTTCGAAATTTTCAAAGGGGTTAGCCTTCTCAGAATTCTGGGCGCTTTTTCGAAATGTTCAAAGGGGTACCCTTCTCGGAATTCTGGGCGCATTTTTCGAAATGGTTAGCCTTCTCGGAATTCTGGGCGCATTTTTGGAAATTTTCAAAGAGGTTAGCCTTCTCGGAATTCTGGGCGCCTTCTCGGAATTTTGGGAGCATTTTTCGAAATTTTCATAGGGGTTAGTCTTCTCGGAATTCTGGGCGCATTTTTCTAAATTTTCAAAGGGGTTAGCCTTCTCGGAATTCTGGGCGCATTTTTCGAAATTTTCTAAGGGGTTAGCCTTCTCGGAATTCTGGACGCAATTTTCGAAATTTTCAAAGGGGTTAGCCTTCTCGGAATTCTGGGCGCATTTTTCGAAATTTTCAAAGGGGTTAGCCTTCACGGAATTCTGGGTGCATTTTTCGAAATTTTCAAAGGGGTTAGCCTTCTCGGAATTCTTGGCGCATTTTTCGTAATTTTCAAAGGGGTTAGCCTTCTCGGAATTCTGGGCGCATTTTTCGGAATTTTCAAAGGGGTTAGCCTTCTCGGAATTCTGGGCGCATTTATCGAAATTTTCAAAGTGGTTAGCCTTCTTGGAATTCTGGTTGCATTTTTCGAAATTTTCAAAGGGGTTAGCCTTCTCGGAATTCTGGGCGCATTTTTCGAAATTTTCAAAGGGGTTAGCTTTCTCGGAATTCTGGGCGCATTTTTCAAAATGTTCAAAGGGGTACCCTTCTCGGAATTCTGGGCGCATTTTTCGAAATGGTTAGCCTTCTCGGAATTCTGGGCGCATTTTTCGAAATTTTCAAAGGGGTTAGCCTTCTCGGAATTCTGGGCGCATTTTTCGAAATTTTCAAAGGGGTTAGCCTTCTCGGAATTCTGGGCGCATTTTTCGAAATTTTCAAAGGGGTTAGCCTTCTCGGAATTCTGGGCGCATTTTTCGAAATGTTCAAAGGGGTACCCGTCTCGGAATTCTGGGCGCATTTTTCGAAATTTTCAAAGGGGTTAGCCTTCTCGGAATTCTGGGCGCATTTTCGAAATTTTCTAAGGGGTTAGCCTTCTCGGAATTCTAGGCGCAATTTTCGAAATTTTCAAAGGGGTTAGCCTTCTCGGAATTCTGGGCGCATTTTTCGATATTTTCAAAGGGGTTAGCCTTCTCGGAATTCTGGGCGCATTTTTCGAAATTTTCAAAGGGGTTAGCCTTCTCGGAATTCTGGGCGCATTTTTCGAAATTTTCAAAGGGGTTAGCCTACTCGGAATTCTGGGCGCATTTATCGAAATTTTCAAAGGGGTCAGCCTTCTTGGAATTCTGGTTGCATTTTTCGAAATTTTCAAAGGGGTTAGCCTTCTCGGAATTCTGGGCGCATTTTTCGAAATTTTCAAAGGGGTTAGCCTTCTCGGAATTCTGGGCGCATTTTTCAAAATGTTCAAAGGGGTACCCTTCTCGGAATTCTGGGCGCATTTTTCGAAATGGTTAGCCTTCTCGGAATTATGGGCGCATTTTTCGAAATTTTCAAAGGGGTTAGGCTTCTCGGAATTCTGGGCGCATTTTTCGAAATTTTCAAAGGGGTTAGCCTTCTCGGAATTTTGGGAGCATTTTTCGAAATTTTCATAGGGGTTAGACTTCTCGGAATTCTGGGCGCATTTTTCGAAATTTTCAAAGGTGTTAGCCTTCTCGGAATTCTGGGCGCATTTTTCGAAATTTTCTAAGGGGTTAGCTTTTCGGAATTCTGGGCGCAGTTTTCGAAATTTTCAAAGGGGTTACCCTTCTCGGAATTCTGGGTGCATTTTTCGAAATTTTCAAAGGGGTTAGCCTTCTCGGAATTCTTGGCGCATTTTTCGTAATTTTTAAAGGGGTTAGCCTTCTCGGAATTCTGGGCGCATTTTTCGAAATTTTCAAAGGGGTTAGCCTTCTCGGAATTCTGGGCGCATTTTTCGAAATTTTCAAAGGGGTTAGCCTTCTCGGAATTCTGGTTGCATTTTTCGAAATTTTCAAAGGGGTTAGCCTTCTCGGAATTCTGGGCGCATTTTTCGAAATTTTCAAAGGGGTTAGCCTTCTCAGAATTCTGGGCGCATTTTCGAAATGTTCAAAGGGGTACCCTTCTCGGAATTCTGGCCGCATTTTTCGAAATGGTTAGCCTTCTCGGAATTCTGGGCGCATTTTTAGAAATTTTCAAAGGGGTTAGCCTTCTCGGAATTCTGGGCGCATTTTTCGAAATTTTCAAAGGGGTTAGCCTTCTCGGAATTCTTGGCGCATTTTTCGTAATTTTTAAAGGGGTTAGCCTTCTCGGAATTCTGGGCGCATTTTTCGAAATTTTCAAAGGGGTTAGCCTTCTCGGAATTCTGGGCGCATTTTTCGAAATTTTCAAAGGGGTTAGCCTTCTCGGAATTCTGGTTGCATTTTTCGAAATTTTCAAAGGGGTTTGCCTTCTCGGAATTCTGGGCGCATTTTTCGAAATGTTCAAAGGGGTACCCTTCTCGGAATTCTGGGCGCATTTTTCGAAATTTTCAAAGGGGTGAGCCTTCTCGGAATTTTGGGAGCATTTTTCGAAATTTTCATAGGGGTTAGCCTTCTCGGAATTCTGGGCGCATTTTTCGAAATTTTCAAAGGGGTTAGCCTTCTCGGAATTCTGGGCGCATTTTTCGAAATTTTCTAAGGGGTTAGCCTTCTCGTAATTCTGGGCGCATTTTTCGAAATTTTCAAAGGGGTTAGCCTTCTCGGAATTCTGGGCGCATTTTTCGAAATTTTCAAAGGAGTTAGCCTTCTCGGAATTCTGGGCGCATTTTTCGAAATTATCAAAGGGGTTAGCCTTCTCGGAATTTTGGGAGCATTTTTCGAAATTTTCATAGGGGTTAGCCTTCTCGGAATTCTGGGCGAATTTTTCGAGATTTTCAAAGGGGTTTGCCTTCTCGGAATTCTGGGCGCATTTTTCTTAATTTTCAAAGGGGTTAGCCTACTCGGAATTCTGGGCGCATTTTTCGAAATTTTCAAAGGGTCGAAATTTTCAAAGGGGGTTAGCCTTCTCGTAATTCTGGGCGCACTTTTCGAAATTTTCAAAGGGGTAGGCCTTCTGGGAATTCTGGGCGCATTTTTCGAAATTTTCAAAGTAGTTAGCCTTCTCGGAATTCTGGGCGCATTTTTCGAAATTATCAAAGGGGTTAGCCTTCTCGTAATTCTGTGCGCATTTACGAAATTTTCAAAGGGGTTAGCCTTCTGGGAATTCTGGGCGCATGTACGAAATTTTCAAAGGGGTTAGCCTTCTGGGAATTCTGGGCGCATTTTTCGAAATTTTCAAAGGGGTTAGTCTTCTCGGAATTCTGGGCGCATTTTTCGAAATTTTCAAAGGGGTTAGCCTTCTCGGAATTCTGGGCGCATTTTTCGAAATTTTAAAAAGGGGTTAGCCTTTTCGGAATTCTGGGCGCATTTTTCGAAATTTTTAAAGGAGTTAGCCTTCTCGTAATTCTGGGCGCATTTTTCGAAATTTTCAAAGGGGTTAGCCTTCTCGGAATTATGGGCGCATTTTTCAAAATTTTCAAAGGGGTTAGGCTTCTCTGAATTCTGGGCGCATTTTTCGAAATTTTCAAAGGGGTTAGCCTTCTCGGAATTCTGGGCGCATTTATCGAAATTTTCAAAGGGGTTAGCCTTCTTGGAATTCTGGTTGCATTTTTCGAAATTTTCAAAGGGGTTAGCCTACTCGTAATTCTGGGCGCATTTTTCGAAATTTTGAAAGGGGTTAGCCTTCTCGGAATTCTGGGCGCATTTTTCGAAATGTTCAAAGGGGTACCCTTCTCGGAATTCTGTGCGCATTTTTCGAAATTTTCAAAGGGGTTAGCCTTCTCGGAATTATGGGCGCATTTTTCGAAATTTTCAAAGAGGTTAGCCTTCTCGGATTTCTGGGCGCATTTTTCGAAATTTTCAAAGGGGTTAGACTTCTCGGAATTCTGGGCGCATTTTTCGAAATTTTCAAAGGGTCGAAATTTTCAAAGGGGTTAACCTTCTCGTAATTCTGGGCGCATTTTTCGAAATTTTCAAAGGGGTTAGCCTTCTCGGAATTCTGGGCGCATTTTTCGAAATTTTCAAAGGAGTTAGCCTTCTCGGAATTCTGGGAGCATTTTTCGAAATTATCAAAGGGGTTAGCCTTCTCGTAATTCTGTGCGCATTTACGAAATTTTCAAAGGGGTTAGCCTTCTGGGAATTCTGGGCGCATTTTTCGAAATTTTCAAAGGGGTTAGTCTTCTCGGAATTCTGGGCGCATTTTTCGAAATTTTCAAAGGGGTTAGCCTTCTCGGAATTCTGGGTGCATTCTCGAAATTTTCAAAGGGGTTAGCCTTTTCGGAATTCTGGGCGCATTTTTCGAAATTTTCAAAGGGGTTAGCCTTCTCGGAATTTTAGGAGCATTTTTCGAAATTTTCAAAGGGGTTAGCCTTCTCGAAATTCTGGGCGCATTTTTCGAAATTTTCAAAGGGGTTAGCCTTCTCGGAATTCTGGGCGCATTTTTCGAAATTTTCAAAGGGGTTAGCCTTCTCGGAATTCTGGGCGCATTTTTCGAAATGTTCAAAGGGATACCCTTCTCAGAATTCTGGGCGCATTTTTCGAAATGGTTAGCCTTCTCGGAATTCTGGGCGCATTTTTCGAAATTTTCAAAGGGGTTAGCCTTCTCGGAATTCTTGGCGCATTTTTCGTAATTTTCAAAGGGGTTAGCCTTCTCGGAATTCTGGGCGCATTTTTCGAAATTTTCAAAGGGGTTAGCCTTCTCGGAATTCTGGGCGCATTTTTCGAAATTTTCAAAGGGGTTAGCCTTCTCGGAATTCTGGTTGCATTTTTCGAAATTTTCAAAGGGGTTAGCCTTCTCGGAATTCTGGGCGCATTTTTCGAAATTTTCAAAGGGGTTAGCCTTCTCAGAATTCTGGGCGCTTTTTCGAAATGTTCAAAGGGGTACCCTTCTCGGAATTCTGGGCGCATTTTTCGAAATGGTTAGCCTTCTCGGAATTCTGGGCGCATTTTTCGAAATTTTCAAAGGGGTTAGCCTTCTCGGAATTCTGGGCGCATTTTTCGAAATTTTCAAAGGGGTTAGCCTTCTCGGAATTCTGGGCGCATTTTTCGAAATTTTCAAAGGGGTTAGCCTTCTCGGAATTTTGGGAGCATTTTTCGAAATTTTCATAGGGGTTAGCCTTCTCGGAATTCTGGGCGCATTTTTCGAAATTTTCAAAGGGGTTAGCCTTCTCGGAATTCTGGGAGCATTTTTCGAAATTATCAAAGGGGTTAGCCTTCTCGTAATTCTGTGCGCATTTACGAAATTTTCAAAGGGGTTAGCCTTCTCGGAATTCTGGGCGCATTTTTCGAAATTTTTAAAGGGGTTAGCCTTTTCGGAATAAAAGGCGCATTTTTCGAAATGCGCCCAGAATTCCGAGAAGTCTAACCCCTTTGAAAATTTCGAAAAATGCGCCCAGAAATCCGAGAAGGCTAACCTCTTTGAAAATTTTCGAAAAATGCGCCAAGAATTCCGAGAAGGCTAACCCCTTTGAAAATTTCGAAAAATGCGCCCAGAATTCCGAGAAGGCTAACCCCTTTGAAAATTTCGAAAAATGCGCCCAGAATTCCGAGAAGGCTAACCCCTATGAAAATTTCAAAAAATGCTCCCAAAATTCCGAGAAGGCTAACCCCTTTGAAAATTTCGAAAAATGCGCACAGAATTCCGAGAAGGGTACCCCTTTGAACATTTCGAAAAATGCGCCCAGAATTCCGAGAAGGCTAACCCCTTTCAAAATTTCGAAAAATGCGCCCAGAATTACGAGTAGGCTAACCCCTTTGAAAATTTCGAAAAATGCAACCAGAATTCCAAGAAGGCTAACCCCTTTGAAAATTTCGATAAATGCGCCCAGAATTCCGAGAAGGCTAACCCCTTTGAAAATTTCGAAAAATGCGCCCAGAATTCAGAGAAGCCTAACCCCTTTGAAAATTTTGAAAAATGCGCCCATAATTCCGAGAAGGCTAACCCCTTTGAAAATTTCCAAAAATGCGCCCAGAATTCCGAGAAGGCTAACCCCTTTGAAAATTTCGAAAAATGCGCCCAGAATTCCGAGAAGGCTAACCCCTTTGAAAATTTCGAAAATTGCGCCCAGAATTCCCAGAAGGCTAACCCCTTTGAAAATTTCGAAAAATGCGCCCAGAATTCCGAGAAGGCTAACCATTTCGAAAAATGCGACCAGAATTCCGAGAAGGGTACCCCTTTGAACATTTCGAAAATGCGCCCAGAATTCTGAGAAGGCTAACCCCTTTGAAAATTTCGAAAAATGCGCCCAGAATTCCGAGAAGGCTAACCCCTTTGAAAACTTCGAAAAATGCGCCCAGAATTCCCAGAAGGCTAACCCCTTTGAAAATTTCGTAAATGCGCACAGAATTACGAGAAGGCTAACCCCTTTGAAAATTTCGAAAAATGCGCCCAGAATTCCGAGAAGGCTAACCCCTTTGAAAATTTCGAAAAATGCGCCCAGAATTCCGAGAAGGCTAACCCCTTTGAAAATTACGAAAAATGCGCCAAGAATTCCGAGAAGGCTAACCCCTTTGAAAATTTCGAAAAATGCGCCCAGAATTCCGAGAAGGCTAACCATTTCGAAAAATGCGCCCAGAATTCTGAGAAGGGTATCCCTTTGAACATTTCGAAAAATGCGCCCAGAATTCCGAGAAGGCTAACCCCTTTGAAAATTTCGAAAAATGCGCCCAGAATTCCGAGAAGGCTAACCCCTATGAAAATTTCGAAAAATGCTCCCAAAATTCCGAGAAGGCTAACCCCTTTGAAAATTTCGAAAAATGCGCCCAGAATTCCGAGAAGGCTAACCCCTTTGAAAATTTCGAAAAATGCGCCCAGAATTCCGAGAAGGCTAACCCCTTTGAAAATTTCGAAAAATGCGCCCAGAATTCCGAGAAGGCTAACCATTTCGAAAAATGCGACCAGAATTCCGAGAAGGGTACCCCTTTGAACATTTCGAAAATGCGCCCAGAATTCTGAGAAGGCTAACCCCTTTGAAAATTTCGAAAAATGCGCCCAGAATTCCGAGAAGGCTAACCCCTTTGAAAACTTCGAAAAATGCGCCCAGAATTCCCAGAAGGCTAACCCCTTTGAAAATTTCGTAAATGCGCACAGAATTACGAGAAGGCTAACCCCTTTGAAAATTTCGAAAAATGCGCCCAGAATTCCGAGAAGGCTAACCCCTTTGAAAATTTCGAAAAATGCGCCCAGAATTCCGAGAAGGCTAACCCCTTTGAAAATTACGAAAAATGCGCCAAGAATTCCGAGAAGGCTAACCCCTTTGAAAATTTCGAAAAATGCGCCCAGAATTCCGAGAAGGCTAACCATTTCGAAAAATGCGCCCAGAATTCTGAGAAGGGTATCCCTTTGAACATTTCGAAAAATGCGCCCAGAATTCCGAGAAGGCTAACCCCTTTGAAAATTTCGAAAAATGCGCCCAGAATTCCGAGAAGGCTAACCCCTTTGAAAATTTCGAAAAATGCGCCCAGAATTTCGAGAAGGCTAACCCCTTTGAAAATTTCGAAAAATGCTCCTAAAATTCCGAGAAGGCTAACCCCTTTGAAAATTTCGAAAAATGCGCCCAGAATTTCGAGAAGGCTAACCCTTTTGAAAATTTCGAAAAATGCGGCCAGAATTCCGAGAAGGCTAACCCTTTTGAAAATTTCGAAAAATGCGCCCAGAATTCCGAGAAGACTAACCCCTTTGAAAATTTCGAAAAATGCGCCCAGAATTCCGAGAAGGCTAACCCCTTTGAAAATTTCGAAAAATGCGCCCAGAATTCCGAGAAAGCTAACCCCTTTGAAAATTTCGAAAAATGCGCCCAGAATTCCGAAAAGGCTAACCCCTTTGAAAATTTCGAAAATGCACCCAGAATTCCGAGAAGGCTAACCCCTTTGAAAATTTCGAAAAATGCGCCCAGAATTCCGAGAAGACTAACCCCTTTGAAAATTTCGAAAAATGCGCCCAGAATTCCCAGAAGGCTAACCCCTTTGAAAATTTCGTAAATGCGCACAGAATTACGAGAAGGCTAACCCCTTTGATAATTTCGAAAAATGCTCCCAGAATTCCGAGAAGGCTAACTCCTTTGAAAATTTCGAAAAATGCGCCCAGAATTCCGAGAAGGCTAACCCCTTTGAAAATTTCGAAAAATGCGCCCAGAATTACGAGAAGGTTAACCCCTTTGAAAATTTCGACCCTTTGAAAATTTCGAAAAATGCGCCCAGAATTCCGAGAAGTCTAACCCCTTTGAAAATTTCGAAAAATGCGCCCAGAAATCCGAGAAGGCTAACCTCTTTGAAAATTTCGAAAAATGCGCCCATAATTCCGAGAAGGCTAACCCCTTTGAAAATTTCCGAAAAATGCGCCAAGAATTCCGAGAAGGCTAACCCCTTTGAAAATTTCGAAAAATGCGCCCAGAATTCCGAGAAGGCTAACCCCTTTGAAAATTTCGAAAAATGCGCCCAGAATTCCGAGAAGGCTAACCCCTATGAAAATTTCGAAAAATGCTCCCAAAATTCCGAGAAGGCTAACCCCTTTGAAAATTTCGAAAAATGCGCACAGAATTCCGAGAAGGGTACCCCTTTGAACATTTCGAAAAATGCGCCCAGAATTCCGAGAAGGCTAACCCCTTTCAAAATTTCGAAAAATGCGCCCAGAATTACGAGTAGGCTAACCCCTTTGAAAATTTCGAAAAATGCAACCAGAATTCCAAGAAGGCTAACCCCTTTGAAAATTTCGATAAATGCGCCCAGAATTCCGAGAAGGCTAACCCCTTTGAAAATTTCGATAAATGCGCCCAGAATTCCGAGAAGGCTAACACCTTTGAAAATTTCGAAAAATGCGCCCAGAATTCAGAGAAGCCTAACCCCTTTGAAAATTTTGAAAAATGCGCCCAGAATTCCGAGAAGACTAACCCCTTTGAAAATTTCGAAAAATGCGCCCAGAATTCCCAGAAGGCTAACCCCTTTGAAAATTTCGTAAATGCGCCCAGAATTCCCAGAAGGCTAACCCCTTTGAAAATTTCGTAAATGCGCACAGAATTACGAGAAGGCTAACCCCTTTGATAATTTCGAAAAATGCGCCCAGAATTCCGAGAAGGCTAACTCCTTTGAAAATTTCGAAAAATGCGCCCAGAATTCCCAGAAGGCCTACCCCTTTGAAAATTTCGAAAAGTGCGCCCAGAATTACGAGAAGGCTAACCCCCTTTGAAAATTTCGACCCTTTGAAAATTTCGAAAAATGCGCCCAGAATTCCGAGAAGTCTAACCCCTTTGAAAATTTCGAAAAATGCGCCCTGAATTCTGAGAAGACTAACCCCTTTGAAAATTTCGAAAAATGCGCCCACAATTCCGAGAAGGCTAACCCCTTTGAAAATTTCGAAAAATGCGCCAAGAATTCCGAGAAGGCTAACCCCTTTGAAAATTTCGAAAAATGCACCCAGAATTCCGAGAAGGCTAACCCCTTTGAAAATTTCGAAAATTGCGCCCAGAATTCCGAGAAGGCTAACCCCTTTGAAAATTAAGAAAAATGCGCCCAGAATTCCGAGAAGGCAAACCCCTTTGAAAATTTCGAAAAATTCGCCCAGAATTCCGAGAAGGCTAACCCCTATGAAAATTTCGAAAAATGCTCCCAAAATTCCGAGAAGGCTAACCCCTTTGAAAATTTCGAAAAATGCGCCCAGAATTCCGAGAAGGCTAACCCCTTTGAAAATTTCGAAAATTGCGCCCACAATTCCGAGAAGGCTAACGCCTTAAAAAATTTCGAAAAATGCGCCCAGAATTCCGAGTAGGCTAACACCTTTGAAAATTTCGAAAAATGCAACCAGAATTCCGAGAAGGCTAACCCCTTTGAAAATTTCGAAAAATGCGCCCAGAATTCCGAGAAGGCTAACCCCTTTGAAAATTTCGAAAAATGCGCCCAGAATTCCGAGAAGGCTAACCCCTTTGAAAATTACGAAAAATGCGCCAAGAATTCCGAGAAGGCTAACCCCTTTGAAAATTTCGAAAAATGCGCCCAGAATTCCCAGAAGGCCTACCCCTTTGAAAATTTCGAAAAGTGCGCCCAGAATTACGAGAAGGCTAACCCCCTTTGAAAATTTCGACCCTTTGAAAATTTCGAAAAATGCGCCCAGAATTCCGAGAAGTCTAACCCCTTTGAAAATTTCGAAAAATGCGCCCTGAATTCTGAGAAGACTAACCCCTTTGAAAATTTCGAAAAATGCGCCCACAATTCCGAGAAGGCTAACCCCTTTGAAAATTTCGAAAAATGCGCCAAGAATTCCGAGAAGGCTAACCCCTTTGAAAATTTCGAAAAATGCACCCAGAATTCCGAGAAGGCTAACCCCTTTGAAAATTTCGAAAATTGCGCCCAGAATTCCGAGAAGGCTAACCCCTTTGAAAATTAAGAAAAATGCGCCCAGAATTCCGAGAAGGCAAACCCCTTTGAAAATTTCGAAAAATTCGCCCAGAATTCCGAGAAGGCTAACCCCTATGAAAATTTCGAAAAATGCTCCCAAAATTCCGAGAAGGCTAACCCCTTTGAAAATTTCGAAAAATGCGCCCAGAATTCCGAGAAGGCTAACCCCTTTGAAAATTTCGAAAATTGCGCCCACAATTCCGAGAAGGCTAACGCCTTAAAAAATTTCGAAAAATGCGCCCAGAATTCCGAGTAGGCTAACACCTTTGAAAATTTCGAAAAATGCAACCAGAATTCCGAGAAGGCTAACCCCTTTGAAAATTTCGAAAAATGCGCCCAGAATTCCGAGAAGGCTAACCCCTTTGAAAATTTCGAAAAATGCGCCCAGAATTCCGAGAAGGCTAACCCCTTTGAAAATTACGAAAAATGCGCCAAGAATTCCGAGAAGGCTAACCCCTTTGAAAATTTCGAAAAATGCGCCCAGAATTCCGAGAAGGCTAACCATTTCGAAAAATGCGCCCTGAATTCTGAGAAGGGTATCCCTTTGAACATTTCGAAAAATGCGCCCAGAATTCCGAGAAGGCTAACCCCTTTGAAAATTTCGAAAAATGCGCCCAGAATTCCGAGAAGGCTAACCCCTTTGAAAATTTCGAAAAATGCGCCCAGAATTTCGAGAAGGCTAACCCCTTTGAAAATTTCGAAAAATGCTCCTAAAATTCCGAGAAGGCTAACCCCTTTGAAAATTTCGAAAAATGCGCCCAGAATTTCGAGAAGGCTAACCCTTTTGAAAATTTCGAAAAATGCGGCCAGAATTCCGAGAAGGCTAACCCTTTTGAAAATTTCGAAAAATGCGCCCAGAATTCCGAGAAGACTAACCCCTTTGAAAATTTCGAAAAATGCGCCCAGAATTCCGAGAAGGCTAACCCCTTTGAAAATTTCGAAAAATGCGCCCAGAATTCCGAGAAGGCTAACCCCTTTGAAAATTTCGAAAAATGCGCCCAGAATTCCGAAAAGGCTAACCCCTTTGAAAATTTCGAAAATGCACCCAGAATTCCGAGAAGGCTAACCCCTTTGAAAATTTCGAAAAATGCGCCCAGAATTCCGAGAAGACTAACCCCTTTGAAAATTTCGAAAAATGCGCCCAGAATTCCCAGAAGGCTAACCCCTTTGAAAATTTCGTAAATGCGCACAGAATTACGAGAAGGCTAACCCCTTTGATAATTTCGAAAAATGCTCCCAGAATTCCGAGAAGGCTAACTCCTTTGAAAATTTCGAAAAATGCGCCCAGAATTCCGAGAAGGCTAACCCCTTTGAAAATTTCGAAAAATGCGCCCAGAATTACGAGAAGGTTAACCCCTTTGAAAATTTCGACCCTTTGAAAATTTCGAAAAATGCGCCCAGAATTCCGAGAAGTCTAACCCCTTTGAAAATTTCCGAAAAATGCGCCAAGAATTCCGAGAAGGCTAACCCCTTTGAAAATTTCGAAAAATGCGCCCAGAATTCCGAGAAGGCTAACCCCTTTGAAAATTTCGAAAAATGCGCCCAGAATTCCGAGAAGGCTAACCCCTATGAAAATTTCGAAAAATGCTCCCAAAATTCCGAGAAGGCTAACCCCTTTGAAAATTTCTAAAAATGCGCCCAGAATTCCGAGAAGGCTAACCCCTTTCAAAATTTCGAAAAATGCGCCCAGAATTACGAGTAGGCTAACCCCTTTGAAAATTTCGAAAAATGCAACCAGAATTCCAAGAAGGCTAACCCCTTTGAAAATTTCGATAAACGCGCCCAGAATTCCGAGAAGGCTAACCCCTTTGAAAATTTCGATAAATGCGCCCAGAATTCCGAGAAGGCTAACACCTTTGAAAATTTCGAAAAATGCGCCCAGAATTCAGAGAAGCCTAACCCCTTTGAAAATTTTGAAAAATGCGCCCAGAATTCCGAGAAGACTAACCCCTTTGAAAATTTCGAAAAATGCGCCCAGAATTCCCAGAAGGCTAACCCCTTTGAAAATTTCGTAAATGCGCCCAGAATTCCCAGAAGGCTAACCCCTTTGAAAATTTCGTAAATGCGCACAGAATTACGAGAAGGCTAACCCCTTTGATAATTTCGAAAAATGCGCCCAGAATTCCGAGAAGGCTAACTCCTTTGAAAATTTCGAAAAATGCGCCCAGAATTCCCAGAAGGCCTACCCCTTTGAAAATTTCGAAAAGTGCGCCCAGAATTACGAGAAGGCTAACCCCCTTTGAAAATTTCGACCCTTTGAAAATTTCGAAAAATGCGCCCAGAATTCCGAGAAGTCTAACCCCTTTGAAAATTTCGAAAAATGCGCCCTGAATTCTGAGAAGACTAACCCCTTTGAAAATTTCGAAAAATGCGCCCACAATTCCGAGAAGGCTAACCCCTTTGAAAATTTCGAAAAATGCGCCAAGAATTCCGAGAAGGCTACCCCCTTTGAAAATTTCGAAAAATGCACCCAGAATTCCGAGAAGGCTAACCCCTTTGAAAATTTCGAAAATTGCGCCCAGAATTCCGAGAAGGCTAACCCCTTTGAAAATTAAGAAAAATGCGCCCAGAATTCCGAGAAGGCAAACCCCTTTGAAAATTTCGAAAAATTCGCCCAGAATTCCGAGAAGGCTAACCCCTATGAAAATTTCGAAAAATGCTCCCAAAATTCCGAGAAGGCTAACCCCTTTGAAAATTTCGAAAAATGCGCCCAGAATTCCGAGAAGGCTAACCCCTTTGAAAATTTCGAAAATTGCGCCCACAATTCCGAGAAGGCTAACGCCTTAAAAAATTTCAAAAAATGCGCCCAGAATTCCGAGAAGGCTAACACCTTTGAAAATTTCGAAAAATGCGCCCAGAATTCCGAGAAGTCTAACCCCTATGAAAATTTCGAAAAATGCTCCCAAAATTCCGAGAAGGCTTACCCCTTTGAAAATTTCGAAAAATGCGCCCAGAATTCCGAGAAGGCTAACCCCTTTGAAAATTTCGAAAAATGCGCCCAGAATTCCGAGAAGGCTAACCCCTTTGAAAATTTCGAAAAATGCGCCCAGAATTCCGGGAAGGCTAACCCCTTTGAAAATTTCGAAAAATGCGCCCAGAATTCCGAGAAGGCTAACCCCTTTGAAAATTTCGAAAAATGCGCCCAGAATTCCGAAAAGGCTAACCCCTTTGAAAATTTCGAAAATGCACCCAGAATTCCGAGAAGGCTAACCCCTTTGAAAATTTCGAAAAATGCGCCCAGAATTCCGAGAAGACTAACCCCTTTGAAAATTTCGAAAAATGCGCCCAGAATTCCCAGAAGGCTAACCCCTTTGAAAATTTCGTAAATGCGCACAGAATTACGAGAAGGCTAACCCCTTTGATAATTTCGAAAAATGCTCCCAGAATTCCGAGAAGGCTAACTCCTTTGAAAATTTCGAAAAATGCGCCCAGAATTCCGAGAAGGCTAACCCCTTTGAAAATTTCGAAAAATGCGCCCAGAATTACGAGAAGGTTAACCCCTTTGAAAATTTCGACCCTTTGAAAATTTCGAAAAATGCGCCCAGAATTCCGAGAAGTCTAACCCCTTTGAAAATTTCCGAAAAATGCGCCAAGAATTCCGAGAAGGCTAACCCCTTTGAAAATTTCGAAAAATGCGCCCAGAATTCCGAGAAGGCTAACCCCTTTGAAAATTTCGAAAAATGCGCCCAGAATTCCGAGAAGGCTAACCCCTATGAAAATTTCGAAAAATGCTCCCAAAATTCCGAGAAGGCTAACCCCTTTGAAAATTTCTAAAAATGCGCCCAGAATTCCGAGAAGGCTAACCCCTTTCAAAATTTCGAAAAATGCGCCCAGAATTACGAGTAGGCTAACCCCTTTGAAAATTTCGAAAAATGCAACCAGAATTCCAAGAAGGCTAACCCCTTTGAAAATTTCGATAAACGCGCCCAGAATTCCGAGAAGGCTAACCCCTTTGAAAATTTCGATAAATGCGCCCAGAATTCCGAGAAGGCTAACACCTTTGAAAATTTCGAAAAATGCGCCCAGAATTCAGAGAAGCCTAACCCCTTTGAAAATTTTGAAAAATGCGCCCAGAATTCCGAGAAGACTAACCCCTTTGAAAATTTCGAAAAATGCGCCCAGAATTCCCAGAAGGCTAACCCCTTTGAAAATTTCGTAAATGCGCCCAGAATTCCCAGAAGGCTAACCCCTTTGAAAATTTCGTAAATGCGCACAGAATTACGAGAAGGCTAACCCCTTTGATAATTTCGAAAAATGCGCCCAGAATTCCGAGAAGGCTAACTCCTTTGAAAATTTCGAAAAATGCGCCCAGAATTCCCAGAAGGCCTACCCCTTTGAAAATTTCGAAAAGTGCGCCCAGAATTACGAGAAGGCTAACCCCCTTTGAAAATTTCGACCCTTTGAAAATTTCGAAAAATGCGCCCAGAATTCCGAGAAGTCTAACCCCTTTGAAAATTTCGAAAAATGCGCCCTGAATTCTGAGAAGACTAACCCCTTTGAAAATTTCGAAAAATGCGCCCACAATTCCGAGAAGGCTAACCCCTTTGAAAATTTCGAAAAATGCGCCAAGAATTCCGAGAAGGCTACCCCCTTTGAAAATTTCGAAAAATGCACCCAGAATTCCGAGAAGGCTAACCCCTTTGAAAATTTCGAAAATTGCGCCCAGAATTCCGAGAAGGCTAACCCCTTTGAAAATTAAGAAAAATGCGCCCAGAATTCCGAGAAGGCAAACCCCTTTGAAAATTTCGAAAAATTCGCCCAGAATTCCGAGAAGGCTAACCCCTATGAAAATTTCGAAAAATGCTCCCAAAATTCCGAGAAGGCTAACCCCTTTGAAAATTTCGAAAAATGCGCCCAGAATTCCGAGAAGGCTAACCCCTTTGAAAATTTCGAAAATTGCGCCCACAATTCCGAGAAGGCTAACGCCTTAAAAAATTTCAAAAAATGCGCCCAGAATTCCGAGAAGGCTAACACCTTTGAAAATTTCGAAAAATGCGCCCAGAATTCCGAGAAGTCTAACCCCTATGAAAATTTCGAAAAATGCTCCCAAAATTCCGAGAAGGCTTACCCCTTTGAAAATTTCGAAAAATGCGCCCAGAATTCCGAGAAGGCTAACCCCTTTGAAAATTTCGAAAAATGCGCCCAGAATTCCGAGAAGGCTAACCCCTTTGAAAATTTCGAAAAATGCGCCCAGAATTCCGGGAAGGCTAACCCCTTAAAAATTTCGAAAAATGCGCCCAGAATTCCGAGAAGGATAACCATTTCGAAAAATGCGCCCAGAATTGCGAGAAGGGTACCCCTTTGAACATTTCGAAAAATGCGCCCAGAATTCCGAGAAGGCTAACCCCTTTGAAAATTTCGAAAAATGCGCCCAGAATTCCGAGAAGGCTAACCCCTTTGAAAATTTCGTAAATGCGCACACAATTACGAGAAGGCTAACTCCTTTGAAAATTTCGAAAAATGCGCCCAGAATTCCGAGAAGGCTAACCGCTTTGAAAATTTCGAAAAATGCGCCCAGAATTACGAGAAGGCTAACTTGAAAATTTCGACCCTTTGAAAATTTCGATTAATGCGCCCAGAATTCCGAGAAGTCTAACCCCTTTGAAAATTTCGAAAAATGCGCCCAGAATTCCGAGAAGGCTAACCCCTTTGAAAATTTCGAAAAATGCGCCCACAATTCCGAGAAGGCTAACCCCTTTGAAAATTTCGAAAAATGCGCCAAGAATTCCGAGAAGGCTAACACCTTTGAAAATTTCGAAAAATGCGCCCAGAATTCCGAGAAGGCTAACCCCATTGAAAATTTCGAAAACTGCGCCCAGAATTCCGAGAAGGCTAACCCCTTTGAAAATTTCGAAAAATGCACCCAGAATTCCGAGAAGGCTAACCCCTTTGAAAATTTCGAAAAATGCGCCCAGAAATCCGAGAAGGCTAACCCCTATGAAAATTTCGAAAAATGCTCCCAAAATTCCGAGAAGGCTAACCCCTTTGAAAATTTCAAAAATTGCGCCCAGAATTCCGAGAAGGCTAACCCCTTTGAAAATTTCGAAAAATGCGCCCAGAATTCCGAGAAGGCTAACCCCTTTGAAAATTTCGAAAAATGCGCCCAGATTTCCGAGAAGGCTAACCATTTCGAAAAATGCGCCCAGAATTCTGAGAAGGGTATCCCTTTGAACATTTCGAAAAATGCGCCCAGAATTCCGAGAAGGCTAACCCCTTTGAAAATTTCGAAAAATGCGCCCAGAATTTCGAGAAGGCTAACCCCTTTGAAAATTTCGAAAAATGCTCCTAAAATTCGGAGAAGGCTAACCCCTTTGAAAATTTCGAAAAATGCGCCCAGAATTCCGAGAAGGCTAACCCCTTTGAAAATTTCGAAAAATGCGCCCAGAATTCCGAGAAGGCTAACCCCTTTGAAAATTTCGACCCTTTGAAAATTTCGAAAAATGCGCCCAGAATTCCGAGAAGTCTAACCCCTTTGAAAATTTCGAAAAATGCGCCCAGAATTCCGAGAAGGCTAACCCCTTTGAAAATTTCGAAAAATGCGCCCACATTTCCGAGAAGGCTAACCCCTTTGAAAATTTCGAAAAATGCGCCAAGAATTCCGAGAAGGCTAACCCCTTTGAAAATTTCGAAAAATGCGCCCAGAATTCCGAGAGGGCTAACCCCTTTGAAAATTTCGAAAAATGCGCCCAGAATTCCGAGAAGGATAACCATTTCGAAAAATGCGCCCAGAATTGCGAGAAGGGTACCCCTTTGAACATTTCGAAAAATGCGCCCAGAATTCCGAGAAGGCTAACCCCTTTGAAAATTTCGAAAAATGCGCCCAGAATTCCCAGAAGGCTAATCCCTTTGAAAATTTCGAAAAATGCGCCCAGAATTCCGAGAAGGCTAACCCCTTTGAAAATTTCGTAAATGCGCACAGAATTACGAGAAGGCTAACCCCTTTGATAATTTCGAAAAATGCGCCCAGAATTCCGAGAAGGCTAACCCCTTTGAAAATTTCGAAAAATGCGCCCAGAATTACGAGAAGGCTAACTTGAAAATTTCGACCCTTTGAAAATTTCGATTAATGCGCCCAGAATTCCGAGAAGTCTAACCCCTTTGAAAATTTCGAAAAATGCGCCCAGAATTCCGAGAAGGCTAACCCCTTTGAAAATTTCGAAAAATGCGCCCACATTTCCGAGAAGGCTAACCCCTTTGAAAATTTCGAAAAATGCGCCAAGAATTCCGAGAAGGCTAACCCCTTTGAAAATTTCGAAAAATGCACCCAGAATTCCGAGAAGGCTAACCCCTTTGAAAATTTCGAAAAATGCGCCCAGAATTCCGAGAAGGCTAACCCCTTTGAAAAATTCGAAAATTGCGCCCAGAATTCCGAGAAGGCTAACCCCTTTGAAAATTTCGAAAAATGCACCCAGAATTCCGAGGCTAACCCCTTTGAAAATTTCGAAAAATGCGCCCAGAATTCCGAGAAGGCTAACCCCTATGAAAATTTCGAAAAATGCTCCCAAAATTCCGAGAAGGCTAACCCCTTTGAAAATTTCAAAAATTGTGCCCAGAATTCCGAGAAGGCTAACCCCTTTGAAAATTTCGAAAAATGCGCCCAGAATTCCGAGAAGGCTAACCCCTTTGAAAATTTCGAAAAATTCGCCCAGAATTCCGAGAAGGCTAACCCCTATGAAAATTTCGAAAAATGCTCCCAAAATTCCGAGAAGGCTAACCCCTTTGAAAATTTCGAAAAATGCGCCCAGAATTCCGAGAAGGCTAACCCCTTTGAAAATTTCGAAAATTGCGCCCACAATTCCGAGAAGGCTAACGCCTTAAAAAATTTCGAAAAATGCGCCCAGAATTCCGAGAAGGCTAACACCTTTGAAAATTTCGAAAAATGCGCCCAGAATTCCGAGAAGTCTAACCCCTATGAAAATTTCGAAAAATGCTCCCAAAATTCCGAGAAGGCTTACCCCTTTGAAAATTTCGAAAAATGCGCCCAGAATTCCGAGAAGGCTAACCCCTTTGAAAATTTCGAAAAATGCGCCCAGAATTCCGAGAAGGCTAACCCCTTTGAAAATTTCGAAAAATGCGCCCAGAATTCCGGGAAGGCTAACCCCTTAAAAATTTCGAAAAATGCGCCCAGAATTCCGAGAAGGATAACCATTTCGAAAAATGCGCCCAGAATTGCGAGAAGGGTACCCCTTTGAACATTTCGAAAAATGCGCCCAGAATTCCGAGAAGGCTAACCCCTTTGAAAATTTCGAAAAATGCGCCCAGAATTCCGAGAAGGCTAACCCCTTTAAAAATTTCGTAAATGCGCACACAATTACGAGAAGGCTAACTCCTTTGAAAATTTCGAAAAATGCGCCCAGAATTCCGAGAAGGCTAACCCCTTTGAAAATTTCGAAAAATGCGCCCAGAATTCCGAGAGGGCTAACCCCTTTGAAAATTTCGAAAAATGCGCCCAGAATTCCGAGAAGGATAACCATTTCGAAAAATGCGCCCAGAATTGCGAGAAGGGTACCCCTTTGAACATTTCGAAAAATGCGCCCAGAATTCCGAGAAGGCTAACCCCTTTGAAAATTTCGAAAAATGCGCCCAGAATTCCCAGAAGGCTAATCCCTTTGAAAATTTCGAAAAATGCGCCCAGAATTCCGAGAAGGCTAACCCCTTTGAAAATTTCGTAAATGCGCACAGAATTACGAGAAGGCTAACCCCTTTGATAATTTAGAAAAATGCGCCCAGAATTCCGAGAAGGCTAACCCCTTTGAAAATTTCGAAAAATGCGCCCAGAATTACGAGAAGGCTAACTTGAAAATTTCGACCCTTTGAAAATTTCGATTAATGCGCCCAGAATTCCGAGAAGTCTAACCCCTTTGAAAATTTCGAAAAATGCGCCCAGAATTCCGAGAAGGCTAACCCCTTTGAAAATTTCGAAAAATGCGCCCACATTTCCGAGAAGGCTAACCCCTTTGAAAATTTCGAAAAATGCGCCAAGAATTCCGAGAAGGCTAACCCCTTTGAAAATTTCGAAAAATGCACCCAGAATTCCGAGAAGGCTAACCCCTTTGAAAATTTCGAAAAATGCGCCCAGAATTCCGAGAAGGCTAACCCCTTTGAAAAATTCGAAAATTGCGCCCAGAATTCCGAGAAGGCTAACCCCTTTGAAAATTTCGAAAAATGCACCCAGAAATCCGAGGCTAACCCCTTTGAAAATTTCGAAAAATGCGCCCAGAATTCCGAGAAGGCTAACCCCTATGAAAATTTCGAAAAATGCTCCCAAAATTCCGAGAAGGCTAACCCCTTTGAAAATTTCAAAAATTGTGCCCAGAATTCCGAGAAGGCTAACCCCTTTGAAAATTTCGAAAAATGCGCCCAGAATTCCGAGAAGGCTAACCCCTTTGAAAATTTCGAAAAATGCGCCCAGAATTCCGAGAAGGCTAACCCTTTTGAAAATTTCGAAAAATGCGCCCAGAATTCCGAGAAGACTAACCCCTTTGAAAATTTCGAAAAATGCGCCCAGAATTCCGAGAAGGCTAACCCCTTTGAAAATTTCGAAAAATGCGCCCAGAATTCCGAGAAGGCTAACCCCTTTGAAAATTTCGAAAAATGCGCCCAGAATTCCGAAAAGGCTAACCCCTTTGAAAATTTCGAAAATGCACCCAGAATTCCGAGAAGGCTAACCCCTTTGAAAATTTCGAAAAATGCGCCCAGAATTCCGAGAAGACTAACCCCTTTGAAAATTTCGAAAAATGCGCCCAGAATTCCCAGAAGGCTAACCCCTTTGAAAATTTCGTAAATGCGCACAGAATTACGAGAAGGCTAACCCCTTTGATAATTTCGAAAAATGCTCCCAGAATTCCGAGAAGGCTAACTCCTTTGAAAATTTCGAAAAATGCGCCCAGAATTCCGAGAAGGCTAACCCCTTTGAAAATTTCGAAAAATGCGCCCAGAATTACGAGAAGGTTAACCCCTTTGAAAATTTCGACCCTTTGAAAATTTCGAAAAATGCGCCCAGAATTCCGAGAAGTCTAACCCCTTTGAAAATTTCGAAAAATGCGCCCAGAAATCCGAGAAGGCTAACCTCTTTGAAAATTTCGAAAAATGCGCCCATAATTCCGAGAAGGCTAACCCCTTTGAAAATTTCCGAAAAATGCGCCAAGAATTCCGAGAAGGCTAACCCCTTTGAAAATTTCGAAAAATGCGCCCAGAATTCCGAGAAGGCTAACCCCTTTGAAAATTTCGAAAAATGCGCCCAGAATTCCGAGAAGGCTAACCCCTATGAAAATTTCGAAAAATGCTCCCAAAATTCCGAGAAGGCTAACCCCTTTGAAAATTTCTAAAAATGCCCCCAGAATTCCGAGAAGGCTAACCCCTTTTCAAAATTTCGAAAAATGCGCCCAGAATTACGAGTAGGCTAACCCCTTTGAAAATTTCGAAAAATGCAACCAGAATTCCAAGAAGGCTAACCCCTTTGAAAATTTCGATAAACGCGCCCAGAATTCCGAGAAGGCTAACCCCTTTGAAAATTTCGATAAATGCGCCCAGAATTCCGAGAAGGCTAACACCTTTGAAAATTTCGAAAAATGCGCCCAGAATTCAGAGAAGCCTAACCCCTTTGAAAATTTTGAAAAATGCGCCCAGAATTCCGAGAAGACTAACCCCTTTGAAAATTTCGAAAAATGCGCCCAGAATTCCCAGAAGGCTAACCCCTTTGAAAATTTCGTAAATGCGCCCAGAATTCCCAGAAGGCTAACCCCTTTGAAAATTTCGTAAATGCGCACAGAATTACGAGAAGGCTAACCCCTTTGATAATTTCGAAAAATGCGCCCAGAATTCCGAGAAGGCTAACTCCTTTGAAAATTTCGAAAAATGCGCCCAGAATTCCCAGAAGGCCTACCCCTTTGAAAATTTCGAAAAGTGCGCCCAGAATTACGAGAAGGCTAACCCCCTTTGAAAATTTCGACCCTTTGAAAATTTCGAAAAATGCGCCCAGAATTCCGAGAAGTCTAACCCCTTTGAAAATTTCGAAAAATGCGCCCTGAATTCTGAGAAGACTAACCCCTTTGAAAATTTCGAAAAATGCGCCCACAATTCCGAGAAGGCTAACCCCTTTGAAAATTTCGAAAAATGCGCCAAGAATTCCGAGAAGGCTACCCCCTTTGAAAATTTCGAAAAATGCACCCAGAATTCCGAGAAGGCTAACCCCTTTGAAAATTAAGAAAAATGCGCCCAGAATTCCGAGAAGGCAAACCCCTTTGAAAATTTCGAAAAATTCGCCCAGAATTCCGAGAAGGCTAACCCCTATGAAAATTTCGAAAAATGCTCCCAAAATTCCGAGAAGGCTAACCCCTTTGAAAATTTCGAAAAATGCGCCCAGAATTCCGAGAAGGCTAACCCCTTTGAAAATTTCGAAAATTGCGCCCACAATTCCGAGAAGGCTAACGCCTTAAAAAATTTCAAAAAATGCGCCCAGAATTCCGAGAAGGCTAACACCTTTGAAAATTTCGAAAAATGCGCCCAGAATTCCGAGAAGTCTAACCCCTATGAAAATTTCGAAAAATGCTCCCAAAATTCCGAGAAGGCTTACCCCTTTGAAAATTTCGAAAAATGCGCCCAGAATTCCGAGAAGGCTAACCCCTTTGAAAATTTCGAAAAATGCGCCCAGAATTCCGAGAAGGCTAACCCCTTTGAAAATTTCGAAAAATGCGCCCAGAATTCCGGGAAGGCTAACCCCTTAAAAATTTCGAAAAATGCGCCCAGAATTCCGAGAAGAATAACCATTTCGAAAAATGCGCCCAGAATTGCGAGAAGGGTACCCCTTTGAACATTTCGAAAAATGCGCCCAGAATTCCGAGAAGGCTAACCCCTTTGAAAATTTCGAAAAATGCGCCCAGAATTCCGAGAAGGCTAACCCCTTTGAAAATTTCGTAAATGCGCACACAATTACGAGAAGGCTAACTCCTTTGAAAATTTCGAAAAATGCGCCCAGAATTACGAGAAGGCTAACTTGAAAATTTCGACCCTTTGAAAATTTCGATTAATGCGCCCAGAATTCCGAGAAGTCTAACCCCTTTGAAAATTTCGAAAAATGCGCCCAGAATTCCGAGAAGGCTAACCCCTTTGAAAATTTCGAAAAATGCGCCCACAATTCCGAGAAGGCTAACCCCTTTGAAAATTTCGAAAAATGCGCCAAGAATTCCGAGAAGGCTAACACCTTTGAAAATTTCGAAAAATGCGCCCAGAATTCCGAGAAGGCTAACCCCATTGAAAATTTCGAAAATTGCGCCCAGAATTCCGAGAAGGCTAACCCCTTTGAAAATTTCGAAAAATGCACCCAGAATTCCGAGAAGGCTAACCCCTTTGAAAATTTCGAAAAATGCGCCCAGAAATCCGAGAAGGCTAACCCCTATGAAAATTTCGAAAAATGCTCCCAAAATTCCGAGAAGGCTAACCCCTTTGAAAATTTCAAAAATTGCGCCCAGAATTCCGAGAAGGCTAACCCCTTTGAAAATTTCGAAAAATGCGCCCAGAATTCCGAGAAGGCTAACCCCTTTGAAAATTTCGAAAAATGCGCCCAGATTTCCGAGAAGGCTAACCATTTCGAAAAATGCGCCCAGAATTCTGAGAAGGGTATCCCTTTGAACATTTCGAAAAATGCGCCCAGAATTCCGAGAAGGCTAACCCCTTTGAAAATTTCGAAAAATGCGCCCAGAATTTCGAGAAGGCTAACCCCTTTGAAAATTTCGAAAAATGCTCCTAAAATTCGGAGAAGGCTAACCCCTTTGAAAATTTCGAAAAATGCGCCCAGAATTCCGAGAAGGCTAACCCCTTTGAAAATTTCGAAAAATGCGCCCAGAATTCCGAGAAGGCTAACCCCTTTGAAAATTTCGAAAAATGCGCCCAGAATTCCGAGAAGGCTAACCCCTTTGAAAATTTCGAAAAATGCGCCCACATTTCCGAGAAGGCTAACCCCTTTGAAAATTTCGAAAAATGCGCCAAGAATTCCGAGAAGGCTAACCCCTTTGAAAATTTCGAAAAATGCGCCCAGAATTCCGAGAGGGCTAACCCCTTTGAAAATTTCGAAAAATGCGCCCAGAATTCCGAGAAGGATAACCATTTCGAAAAATGCGCCCAGAATTGCGAGAAGGGTACCCCTTTGAACATTTCGAAAAATGCGCCCAGAATTCCGAGAAGGCTAACCCCTTTGAAAATTTCGAAAAATGCGCCCAGAATTCCCAGAAGGCTAATCCCTTTGAAAATTTCGAAAAATGCGCCCAGAATTCCGAGAAGGCTAACCCCTTTGAAAATTTCGTAAATGCGCACAGAATTACGAGAAGGCTAACCCCTTTGATAATTTCGAAAAATGCGCCCAGAATTCCGAGAAGGCTAACCCCTTTGAAAATTTCGAAAAATGCGCCCAGAATTACGAGAAGGCTAACTTGAAAATTTCGACCCTTTGAAAATTTCGATTAATGCGCCCAGAATTCCGAGAAGTCTAACCCCTTTGAAAATTTCGAAAAATGCGCCCAGAATTCCGAGAAGGCTAACCCCTTTGAAAATTTCGAAAAATGCGCCCACATTTCCGAGAAGGCTAACCCCTTTGAAAATTTCGAAAAATGCGCCAAGAATTCCGAGAAGGCTAACCCCTTTGAAAATTTCGAAAAATGCACCCAGAATTCCGAGAAGGCTAACCCCTTTGAAAATTTCGAAAAATGCGCCCAGAATTACGAGAAGGCTAACCCCTTTGAAAAATTCGAAAATTGCGCCCAGAATTCCGAGAAGGCTAACCCCTTTGAAAATTTCGAAAAATGCACCCAGAATTCCGAGGCTAACCCCTTTGAAAATTTCGAAAAATGCGCCCAGAATTCCGAGAAGGCTAACCCCTATGAAAATTTCGAAAAATGCTCCCAAAATTCCGAGAAGGCTAACCCCTTTGAAAATTTCAAAAATTGTGCCCAGAATTCCGAGAAGGCTAACCCCTTTGAAAATTTCGAAAAATGCGCCCAGAATTCCGAGAAGGCTAACACCTTTGAAAATTTCGAAAAATTCGCCCAGAATTCCGAGAAGGCTAACCCCTATGAAAATTTCGAAAAATGCGCCCAGAATTCCGAGAAGGCTAACCCCTTTGAAAATTTCGAAAATTGCGCCCACAATTCCGAGAAGGCTAACGCCTTAAAAAATTTCGAAAAATGCGCCCAGAATTCCGAGAAGGCTAACACCTTTGAAAATTTCGAAAAATGCGCCCAGAATTCCGAGAAGTCTAACCCCTATGAAAATTTCGAAAAATGCTCCCAAAATTCCGAGAAGGCTTACCCCTTTGAAAATTTCGAAAAATGCGCCCAGAATTCCGAGAAGGCTAACCCCTTTGAAAATTTCGAAAAATGCGCCCAGAATTCCGAGAAGGCTAACCCCTTTGAAAATTTCGAAAAATGCGCCCAGAATTCCGGGAAGGCTAACCCCTTAAAAATTTCGAAAAATGCGCCCAGAATTCCGAGAAGGATAACCATTTCGAAAAATGCGCCCAGAATTGCGAGAAGGGTACCCCTTTGAACATTTCGAAAAATGCGCCCAGAATTCCGAGAAGGCTAACCCCTTTGAAAATTTCGAAAAATGCGCCCAGAATTCCGAGAAGGCTAACCCCTTTAAAAATTTCGTAAATGCGCACACAATTACGAGAAGGCTAACTCCTTTGAAAATTTCGAAAAATGCGCCCAGAATTCCGAGAAGGCTAACCCCTTTGAAAATTTCGAAAAATGCGCCCAGAATTACGAGAAGGCTAACTTGAAAATTTCGATTAATGCGCCCAGAATTCCGAGAAGTCTAACCCCTTTGAAAATTTCGAAAAATGCGCCCAGAATTCCGAGAAGGCTAACCCCTTTGAAAATTTCGAAAAATTCGCCCACAATTCCGAGAAGGCTAACCCCTTTGAAAATTTCGAAAAATGCGCCAAGAATTCCGAGAAGGCTAACACCTTTGAAAATTTCGAAAAATGCGCCCAGAATTCCGAGAAGGCTAACCCCTTTGAAAATTTCGAAAATTGCGCCCAGAATTCCGAGAAGGCTAACCCCTTTGAAAATTTCGTAAAATGCACCCAGAATTCCGAGAAGGCTAACCCCTTTGAAAATTTCGAAAAATGCGCCCAGAAATCCGAGAAGGCTAACCCCTATGAAAATTTCGAAAAATGCTCCCAAAATTCCGAGAAGGCTAACCCCTTTGAAAATTTCAAAAATTGCGCCCAGAATTCCGAGAAGGCTAACCCCTTTGAAAATTTCGAAAAATGCGCCCAGAATTCCGAGAAGGCTAACCCCTTTGAAAATTTCGAAAAATGCGCCCAGATTTCCGAGAAGGCTAACCATTTCGAAAAATGCGCCCAGAATTCTGAGAAGGGTATCCCTTTGAACATTTCGAAAAATGCGCCCAGAATTCCGAGAAGGCTAACCCCTTTGAAAATTTCGAAAAATGCGCCCAGAATTCCGAGAAGGCTAACCCCTTTGAAAATTTCGAAAAATGCGCCCAGAATTTCGAGAAGGCTAACCCCTTTGAAAATTTCGAAAAATGCTCCTAAAATTCGGAGAAGGCTAACCCCTTTGAAAATTTCGAAAAATGCGCCCAGAATTCCGAGAAGGCTAACCCCTTTGAAAATTTCGAAAAATGCGCCCAGAATTCCGAGAAGGCTAACCCCTTTGAAAATTTCGACCCTTTGAAAATTTCGAAAAATGCGCCCAGAATTCCGAGAAGTCTAACCCCTTTGAAAATTTCGAAAAATGCGCCCAGAAATCCGAGAAGGCTAACCCCTTTGAAAATTTCGAAAAATGCGCCCATAATTCCGAGAAGGCTAACCCCTTTGAAAATTTCCGAAAAATGCGCCAAGAATTCCGAGAAGGCTAACCCCTTTGAAAATTTCGAAAAATGCGCCCAGAATTCCGAGAGGGCTAACCCCTTTGAAAATTTCGAAAAATGCGCCCAGAATTCCGAGAAGGATAACCATTTCGAAAAATGCGCCCAGAATTGCGAGAAGGGTACCCCTTTGAACATTTCGAAAAATGCGCCCAGAATTCCGAGAAGGCTAACCCCTTTGAAAATTTCGAAAAATGCGCCCAGAATTCCCAGAAGGCTAATCCCTTTGAAAATTTCGAAAAATGCGCCCAGAATTCCGAGAAGGCTAACCCCTTTGAAAATTTCGTAAATGCGCACAGAATTACGGGAAGGCTAACCCCTTTGATAATTTAGAAAAATGCGCCCAGAATTCCGAGAAGGCTAACCCCTTTGAAAATTTCGAAAAATGCGCCCAGAATTACGAGAAGGCTAACTTGAAAATTTCGACCCTTTGAAAATTTTGATTAATGCGCCCAGAATTCCGAGAAGTCTAACCCCTTTGAAAATTTCGAAAAATGCGCCCAGAATTCCGAGAAGGCTAACCCCTTTGAAAATTTCGAAAAATGCGCCCACATTTCCGAGAAGGCTAACCCCTTTGAAAATTTCGAAAAATGCGCCAAGAATTCCGAGAAGGCTAACCCCTTTGAAAATTTCGAAAAATGCACCCAGAATTCCGAGAAGGCTAACCCCTTTGAAAATTTCGAAAAATGCGCCCAGAATTCCGAGAAGGCTAACCCCTTTGAAAAATTCGAAAATTGCGCCCAGAATTCCGAGAAGGCTAACCCCTTTGAAAATTTCGAAAAATGCACCCAGAAATCCGAGGCTAACCCCTTTGAAAATTTCGAAAAATGCGCCCAGAATTCCGAGAAGGCTAACCCCTATGAAAATTTCGAAAAATGCTCCCAAAATTCCGAGAAGGCTAACCCCTTTGAAAATTTCAAAAATTGTGCCCAGAATTCCGAGAAGGCTAACCCCTTTGAAAATTTCGAAAAATGCGCCCAGAATTCCGAGAAGGCTAACCCCTTTGAAAATTTCGAAAAATGCGCCCAGAATTCCGAGAAGGCTAACCCCTTTGAAAATTTCGAAAAATGCGCCCAGAATTCCGAAAAGGCTAACCACTTTAAAAATTTCGAAAAATGCGCCCAGAATTCCGAGAAGGCTAACCCCTTTGAAAATTTCGTAAATGCGCACAGAATTACGAGAAGGCTAACCCCTTTGATAATTTCGAAAAATGCTCCCAGAATTCCGAGAAGGCTAACCCCTTTGAAAATTTCGAAAAATGCGCCCAGAATTCCGAGAAGGCTAACCCCTATGAAAATTTCGAAAAATGCTCCCAAAATTCCGAGAAGGCTAACACCTTTGAAAATTTCGAAAAATGCGCCCAGAATTCCGAGAAGGCTAACCCCTTTGAAAATTTCGAAAAATGCGCCCAGAATTCCGAGAAGGCTAACCATTTCGAAAAATGCGCCCAGAATTCCGAGAAGGGTACCCCTTTGAACATTTCGAAAATGCGCCCAGAATTCTGAGAAGGCTAACCCCTTTGAAAATTTCGAAAAATGCGCCCAGAATTCCGAGAAGGCTAACCCCTTTGAAAATTTCGAAAAATGCAACCAGAATTCCGAGAAGGCTAACCCCTTTGAAAATTTCGAAAAATGCGCCCAGAATTCCGAGAAGGTTAACCCCTTTGAAAATTTCGAAAAATGCGCCCAGAATTCCGAGAAGGCTAACCCCTTTGAAAATTACGAAAAATGCGCCAAGAATTCCGAGAAGGCTAACCCCTTTGAAAATTTCGAAAAATGCGCCCAGAATTCCAAGAAGGCTAACCATTTCGAAAAATGCGCCCAGAATTCTGAGAAGGGTATCCCTTTGAACATTTCGAAAAATGCGCCCAGAATTCCGAGAAGGCTAACCCCTTTGAAAATTTCGAAAAATGCGCCCAGAATTCCGAGAAGGCTAACCCCTTTGAAAATTTCGAAAAATGCGCCCAGAATTTCGAGAAGGCTAACCCCTTTGAAAATTTCGAAAAATGCTCCTAAAATTCCGAGAAGGCTAACCCCTTTGAAAATTTCGAAAAATGCGCCCAGAATTTCGAGAAGGCTAACCCTTTTGAAAATTTCGAAAAATGCGGCCAGAATTCCGAGAAGGCTAACCCTTTTGAAAATTTCGAAAAATGCGCCCAGAATTCCGAGAAGGCTAACCCCTTTGAAAATTTCGAAAAATGCGCCCAGAATTCCGAGAAGGCTAACCATTTCGAAAAATGCGCCCAGAATTCCGAGAAGGGTACCCCTTTGAACATTTCGAAAATGCGCCCAGAATTCTGAGAAGGCTAACCCCTTTGAAAATTTCGAAAAATGCGCCCAGAATTCCGAGAAGGCTAACCCCTTTGAAAATTTCGAAAAATGCAACCAGAATTCCGAGAAGGCTAACCCCTTTGAAAATTTGAAAAATGCGCCCAGAATTCCGAGAAGGCTAACCCCTTTGAAAATTTCGAAAAATGCGCCCAGAATTCCGAGAAGGCTAACCCCTTTGAAAATTACGAAAAATGCGCCCAGAATTCCGAGAAGGCTAACCCCTTTGAAAATTTCGAAAAATGCGCCCAGAATTCCGAGAAGGCTAACCCCTTTGAAAATTTCGTAAATGCGCACAGAATTACGAGAAGGCTAACCCCTTTGATAATTTCGAAAAATGCTCCCAGAATTCCGAGAAGGCTAACCCCTTTGAAAATTTCGAAAAATGCGCCCAGAATTCCGAGAAGGCTAACCCCTATGAAAATTTCGAAAAATGCTCCCAAAATTCCGAGAAGGCTAATCCCTTTGAAAATTTCGAAAAATGCGCCCAGAATTCCGAGAAGGCTAACCCCTTTGAAAATTTCGAAAAATGCGCCCAGAATTCCGAGAAGGCTAACCCCTTTGAAAATTTCGAAAAATGCGCCCAGAATTCCGAGAAGGCTAACCATTTCGAAAAATGCGCCCAGAATTCCGAGAAGGGTACCCCTTTGAACATTTCGAAAATGCGCCCAGAATTCTGAGAAGGCTAACCCCTTTGAAAATTTCGAAAAATGCGCCCAGAATTCCGAGAAGGCTAACCCCTTTGAAAATTTCGAAAAATGCAACCAGAATTCCGAGAAGGCTAACCCCTTTGAAAATTTCGAAAAATGCGCCCAGAATTCCGAGAAGGTTAACCCCTTTGAAAATTTCGAAAAATGCGCCCAGAATTCCGAGAAGGCTAACCCCTTTGAAAATTACGAAAAATGCGCCAAGAATTCCGAGAAGGCTAACCCCTTTGAAAATTTCGAAAAATGCGCCCAGAATTCCGAGAAGGCTAACCATTTCGAAAAATGCGCCCAGAATTCTGAGAAGGGTATCCCTTTGAACATTTCGAAAAATGCGCCCAGAATTCCGAGAAGGCTAACCCCTTTGAAAATTTCGAAAAATGCGCCCAGAATTCCGAGAAGGCTAACCCCTTTGAAAATTTCGAAAAATGCGCCCAGAATTTCGAGAAGGCTAACCCCCTTTGAAAATTTCGAAAAATGCTCCTAAAATTCCGAGAAGGCTAACCCCTTTGAAAATTTCGAAAAATGCGCCCAGAATTTCGAGAAGGCTAACCCTTTTGAAAATTTCGAAAAATGCGGCCAGAATTCCGAGAAGGCTAACCCTTTTGAAAATTTCGAAAAATGCGCCCAGAATTCCGAGAAGGCTAACCCGTTTGAAAATTTCGAAAAATGCGCCCAGAATTCCGAGAAGGCTAACCATTTCGAAAAATGCGCCCAGAATTCCGAGAAGGGTACCCCTTTGAACATTTCGAAAATGCGCCCAGAATTCTGAGAAAGCTAACCCCTTTGAAAATTTCGAAAAATGCGCACAGAATTCCGAGAAGGCTAACCCCTTTGAAAATTTCGAAAAATGCAACCAGAATTCCGAGAAGGCTAACCCCTTTGAAAATTTGAAAAATGCGCCCAGAATTCCGAGAAGGCTAACCCCTTTGAAAATTTCGAAAAATGCGCCCAGAATTCCGAGAAGGCTAACCCCTTTGAAAATTACGAAAAATGCGCCCAGAATTCCGAGAAGGCTAACCCCTTTGAAAATTTCGAAAAATGCGCCCAGAATTCCGAGAAGGCTAACCCCTTTGAAAATTTCGAAAAATGCGCCCAGAATTCCGAAAAGGCTAACCCCTTTGAAAATTTCGAAAATGCACCCAGAATTCCGAGAAGGCTAACCCCTTTGAAAATTTCGAAAAATGCGCCCAGAATTCCGAGAAGACTAACCCCTTTGAAAATTTCGAAAAATGCGCCCAGAATTCCCAGAAGGCTAACCCCTTTGAAAATTTCGTAAATGCGCACAGAATTACGAGAAGGCTAACCCCTTTGATAATTTCGAAAAATGCTCCCAGAATTCCGAGAAGGCTAACTCCTTTGAAAATTTCGAAAAATGCGCCCAGAATTCCGAGAAGGCTAACCCCTTTGAAAATTTCGAAAAATGCGCCCAGAATTACGAGAAGGTTAACCCCTTTGAAAATTTCGACCCTTTGAAAATTTCGAAAAATGCGCCCAGAATTCCGAGAAGTCTAACCCCTTTGAAAATTTCGAAAAATGCGCCCAGAAATCCGAGAAGGCTAACCTCTTTGAAAATTTCGAAAAATGCGCCCATAATTCCGAGAAGGCTAACCCCTTTGAAAATTTCCGAAAAATGCGCCAAGAATTCCGAGAAGGCTAACCCCTTTGAAAATTTCGAAAAATGCGCCCAGAATTCCGAGAAGGCTAACCCCTTTGAAAATTTCGAAAAATGCGCCCAGAATTCCGAGAAGGCTAACCCCTATGAAAATTTCGAAAAATGCTCCCAAAATTCCGAGAAGGCTAACCCCTTTGAAAATTTCGAAAAATGCGCACAGAATTCCGAGAAGGGTACCCCTTTGAACATTTCGAAAAATGCGCCCAGAATTCCGAGAAGGCTAACCCCTTTCAAAATTTCGAAAAATGCGCCCAGAATTACGAGTAGGCTAACCCCTTTGAAAATTTCGAAAAATGCAACCAGAATTCCAAGAAGGCTAACCCCTTTGAAAATTTCGATAAATGCGCCCAGAATTCCGAGAAGGCTAACCCCTTTGAAAATTTCGAAAAATGCGCCCAGAATTCAGAGAAGCCTAACCCCTTTGAAAATTTTGAAAAATGCGCCCATAATTCCGAGAAGGCTAACCCCTTTGAAAATTTCCAAAAATGCGCCCAGAATTCCGAGAAGGCTAACCCCTTTGAAAATTTCGAAAAATGCGCCCAGAATTACGAGAAGGCTAACTCCTTTGAAAATTTCGAAAAATGCGCCCAGAATTCCGAAAAGGCTAACCCCTTTTTAAAATTTCGAAAAATGCGCCCAGAATTCCGAGAAGGCTAACCCCTTTGAAAATTTCAAAAATTGCGCCCAGAATTCCGAGAAGGCTAACCCCTTTGAAAATTTCGAAAAATGCGCCCAGAATTCCGAGAAGGCTAACCCCTTTGAAAATTTCGAAAAATGCGCCCAGATTTCCGAGAAGGCTAACCATTTCGAAAAATGCGCCCAGAATTCTGAGAAGGGTACCCCTTTGAACATTTCGAAAAATGCGCCCAGAATTCCGAGAAGGCTAACCCCTTTGAAAATTTCGAAAAATGCGCCCAGAATTCCGAGAAGGCTAACCCCTTTGAAAATTTCGTAAATGCGCACACAATTACGAGAAGGCTAACTCCTTTGAAAATTTCGAAAAATGCGCCCAGAATTCCGAGAAGGCTAACCCCTTTGAAAATTTCGAAAAATGCGCCCAGAATTACGAGAAGGCTAACTTGAAAATTTCGACCCTTTGAAAATTTCGATTAATGCGCCCAGAATTCCGAGAAGTCTAACCCCTTTGAAAATTTCGAAAAATGCGCCCTGAATTCTGAGAAGACTAACCCCTTTGAAAATTTCGAAAAATGCGCCCACAATTCCGAGAAGGCTAACCCCTTTGAAAATTTCGAAAAATGCGCCAAGAATTCCGAGAAGGCTACCCCCTTTGAAAATTTCGAAAAATGCACCCAGAATTCCGAGAAGGCTAACCCCTTTGAAAATTTCGAAAATTGCGCCCAGAATTCCGAGAAGGCTAACCCCTTTGAAAATTAAGAAAAATGCGCCCAGAATTCCGAGAAGGCAAACCCCTTTGAAAATTTCGAAAAATTCGCCCAGAATTCCGAGAAGGCTAACCCCTATGAAAATTTCGAAAAATGCTCCCAAAATTCCGAGAAGGCTAACCCCTTTGAAAATTTCGAAAAATGCGCCCAGAATTCCGAGAAGGCTAACCCCTTTGAAAATTTCGAAAATTGCGCCCACAATTCCGAGAAGGCTAACGCCTTAAAAAATTTCAAAAAATGCGCCCAGAATTCCGAGAAGGCTAACACCTTTGAAAATTTCGAAAAATGCGCCCAGAATTCCGAGAAGTCTAACCCCTATGAAAATTTCGAAAAATGCTCCCAAAATTCCGAGAAGGCTTACCCCTTTGAAAATTTCGAAAAATGCGCCCAGAATTCCGAGAAGGCTAACCCCTTTGAAAATTTCGAAAAATGCGCCCAGAATTCCGAGAAGGCTAACCCCTTTGAAAATTTCGAAAAATGCGCCCAGAATTCCGGGAAGGCTAACCCCTTAAAAATTTCGAAAAATGCGCCCAGAATTCCGAGAAGGATAACCATTTCGAAAAATGCGCCCAGAATTGCGAGAAGGGTACCCCTTTGAACATTTCGAAAAATGCGCCCAGAATTCCGAGAAGGCTAACCCCTTTGAAAATTTCGAAAAATGCGCCCAGAATTCCGAGAAGGCTAACCCCTTTGAAAATTTCGTAAATGCGCACACAATTACGAGAAGGCTAACTCCTTTGAAAATTTCGAAAAATGCGCCCAGAATTCCGAGAAGGCTAACCGCTTTGAAAATTTCGAAAAATGCGCCCAGAATTACGAGAAGGCTAACTTGAAAATTTCGACCCTTTGAAAATTTCGATTAATGCGCCCAGAATTCCGAGAAGTCTAACCCCTTTGAAAATTTCGAAAAATGCGCCCAGAATTCCGAGAAGGCTAACCCCTTTGAAAATTTCGAAAAATGCGCCCACAATTCCGAGAAGGCTAACCCCTTTGAAAATTTCGAAAAATGCGCCAAGAATTCCGAGAAGGCTAACACCTTTGAAAATTTCGAAAAATGCGCCCAGAATTCCGAGAAGGCTAACCCCATTGAAAATTTCGAAAACTGCGCCCAGAATTCCGAGAAGGCTAACCCCTTTGAAAATTTCGAAAAATGCACCCAGAATTCCGAGAAGGCTAACCCCTTTGAAAATTTCGAAAAATGCGCCCAGAAATCCGAGAAGGCTAACCCCTATGAAAATTTCGAAAAATGCTCCCAAAATTCCGAGAAGGCTAACCCCTTTGAAAATTTCAAAAATTGCGCCCAGAATTCCGAGAAGGCTAACCCCTTTGAAAATTTCGAAAAATGCGCCCAGAATTCCGAGAAGGCTAACCCCTTTGAAAATTTCGAAAAATGCGCCCAGATTTCCGAGAAGGCTAACCATTTCGAAAAATGCGCCCAGAATTCTGAGAAGGGTATCCCTTTGAACATTTCGAAAAATGCGCCCAGAATTCCGAGAAGGCTAACCCCTTTGAAAATTTCGAAAAATGCGCCCAGAATTTCGAGAAGGCTAACCCCTTTGAAAATTTCGAAAAATGCTCCTAAAATTCGGAGAAGGCTAACCCCTTTGAAAATTTCGAAAAATGCGCCCAGAATTCCGAGAAGGCTAACCCCTTTGAAAATTTCGAAAAATGCGCCCAGAATTCCGAGAAGGCTAACCCCTTTGAAAATTTCGACCCTTTGAAAATTTCGAAAAATGCGCCCAGAATTCCGAGAAGTCTAACCCCTTTGAAAATTTCGAAAAATGCGCCCAGAATTCCGAGAAGGCTAACCCCTTTGAAAATTTCGAAAAATGCGCCCACATTTCCGAGAAGGCTAACCCCTTTGAAAATTTCGAAAAATGCGCCAAGAATTCCGAGAAGGCTAACCCCTTTGAAAATTTCGAAAAATGCGCCCAGAATTCCGAGAGGGCTAACCCCTTTGAAAATTTCGAAAAATGCGCCCAGAATTCCGAGAAGGATAACCATTTCGAAAAATGCGCCCAGAATTGCGAGAAGGGTACCCCTTTGAACATTTCGAAAAATGCGCCCAGAATTCCGAGAAGGCTAACCCCTTTGAAAATTTCGAAAAATGCGCCCAGAATTCCCAGAAGGCTAATCCCTTTGAAAATTTCGAAAAATGCGCCCAGAATTCCGAGAAGGCTAACCCCTTTGAAAATTTCGTAAATGCGCACAGAATTACGAGAAGGCTAACCCCTTTGATAATTTCGAAAAATGCGCCCAGAATTCCGAGAAGGCTAACCCCTTTGAAAATTTCGAAAAATGCGCCCAGAATTACGAGAAGGCTAACTTGAAAATTTCGACCCTTTGAAAATTTCGATTAATGCGCCCAGAATTCCGAGAAGTCTAACCCCTTTGAAAATTTCGAAAAATGCGCCCAGAATTCCGAGAAGGCTAACCCCTTTGAAAATTTCGAAAAATGCGCCCACATTTCCGAGAAGGCTAACCCCTTTGAAAATTTCGAAAAATGCGCCAAGAATTCCGAGAAGGCTAACCCCTTTGAAAATTTCGAAAAATGCACCCAGAATTCCGAGAAGGCTAACCCCTTTGAAAATTTCGAAAAATGCGCCCAGAATTCCGAGAAGGCTAACCCCTTTGAAAAATTCGAAAATTGCGCCCAGAATTCCGAGAAGGCTAACCCCTTTGAAAATTTCGAAAAATGCACCCAGAATTCCGAGGCTAACCCCTTTGAAAATTTCGAAAAATGCGCCCAGAATTCCGAGAAGGCTAACCCCTATGAAAATTTCGAAAAATGCTCCCAAAATTCCGAGAAGGCTAACCCCTTTGAAAATTTCAAAAATTGTGCCCAGAATTCCGAGAAGGCTAACCCCTTTGAAAATTTCGAAAAATGCGCCCAGAATTCCGAGAAGGCTAACCCCTTTGAAAATTTCGAAAAATTCGCCCAGAATTCCGAGAAGGCTAACCCCTATGAAAATTTCGAAAAATGCTCCCAAAATTCCGAGAAGGCTAACCCCTTTGAAAATTTCGAAAAATGCGCCCAGAATTCCGAGAAGGCTAACCCCTTTGAAAATTTCGAAAATTGCGCCCACAATTCCGAGAAGGCTAACGCCTTAAAAAATTTCGAAAAATGCGCCCAGAATTCCGAGAAGGCTAACACCTTTGAAAATTTCGAAAAATGCGCCCAGAATTCCGAGAAGTCTAACCCCTATGAAAATTTCGAAAAATGCTCCCAAAATTCCGAGAAGGCTTACCCCTTTGAAAATTTCGAAAAATGCGCCCAGAATTCCGAGAAGGCTAACCCCTTTGAAAATTTCGAAAAATGCGCCCAGAATTCCGAGAAGGCTAACCCCTTTGAAAATTTCGAAAAATGCGCCCAGAATTCCGGGAAGGCTAACCCCTTAAAAATTTCGAAAAATGCGCCCAGAATTCCGAGAAGGATAACCATTTCGAAAAATGCGCCCAGAATTGCGAGAAGGGTACCCCTTTGAACATTTCGAAAAATGCGCCCAGAATTCCGAGAAGGCTAACCCCTTTGAAAATTTCGAAAAATGCGCCCAGAATTCCGAGAAGGCTAACCCCTTTAAAAATTTCGTAAATGCGCACACAATTACGAGAAGGCTAACTCCTTTGAAAATTTCGAAAAATGCGCCCAGAATTCCGAGAAGGCTAACCCCTTTGAAAATTTCGAAAAATGCGCCCAGAATTACGAGAAGGCTAACTTGAAAATTTCGATTAATGCGCCCAGAATTCCGAGAAGTCTAACCCCTTTGAAAATTTCGAAAAATGCGCCCAGAATTCCGAGAAGGCTAACCCCTTTGAAAATTTCGAAAAATTCGCCCACAATTCCGAGAAGGCTAACCCCTTTGAAAATTTCGAAAAATGCGCCAAGAATTCCGAGAAGGCTAACACCTTTGAAAATTTCGAAAAATGCGCCCAGAATTCCGAGAAGGCTAACCCCTTTGAAAATTTCGAAAATTGCGCCCAGAATTCCGAGAAGGCTAACCCCTTTGAAATTTCGAAAAATGCACCCAGAATTCCGAGAAGGCTAACCCCTTTGAAAATTTCGAAAAATGCGCCCAGAAATCCGAGAAGGCTAACCCCTATGAAAATTTCGAAAAATGCTCCCAAAATTCCGAGAAGGCTAACCCCTTTGAAAATTTCAAAAATTGCGCCCAGAATTCCGAGAAGGCTAACCCCTTTGAAAATTTCGAAAAATGCGCCCAGAATTCCGAGAAGGCTAACCCCTTTGAAAATTTCGAAAAATGCGCCCAGATTTCCGAGAAGGCTAACCATTTCGAAAAATGCGCCCAGAATTCTGAGAAGGGTATCCCTTTGAACATTTCGAAAAATGCGCCCAGAATTCCGAGAAGGCTAACCCCTTTGAAAATTTCGAAAAATGCGCCCAGAATTCCGAGAAGGCTAACCCCTTTGAAAATTTCGAAAAATGCGCCCAGAATTTCGAGAAGGCTAACCCCTTTGAAAATTTCGAAAAATGCTCCTAAAATTCGGAGAAGGCTAACCCCTTTGAAAATTTCGAAAAATGCGCCCAGAATTCCGAGAAGGCTAACCCCTTTGAAAATTTCGAAAAATGCGCCCAGAATTCCGAGAAGGCTAACCCCTTTGAAAATTTCGACCCTTTGAAAATTTCGACCCTTTGAAAATTTCGAAAAATGCGCCCAGAATTCCGAGAAGTCTAACCCCTTTGAAAATTTCGAAAAATGCGCCCAGAAATCCGAGAAGGCTAACCCCTTTGAAAATTTCGAAAAATGCGCCAAGAATTCCGAGAAGGCTAACCCCTTTGAAAATTTCGAAAAATGCGCCCAGAATTCCGAGAGGGCTAACCCCTTTGAAAATTTCGAAAAATGCGCCCAGAATTCCGAGAAGGATAACCATTTCGAAAAATGCGCCCAGAATTGCGAGAAGGGTACCCCTTTGAACATTTCGAAAAATGCGCCCAGAATTCCGAGAAGGCTAACCCCTTTGAAAATTTCGAAAAATGCGCCCAGAATTCCCAGAAGGCTAATCCCTTTGAAAATTTCGAAAAATGCGCCCAGAATTCCGAGAAGGCTAACCCCTTTGAAAATTTCGTAAATGCGCACAGAATTACGAGAAGGCTAACCCCTTTGATAATTTAGAAAAATGCGCCCAGAATTCCGAGAAGGCTAACCCCTTTGAAAATTTCGAAAAATGCGCCCAGAATTACGAGAAGGCTAACTTGAAAATTTCGACCCTTTGAAAATTTCGATTAATGCGCCCAGAATTCCGAGAAGTCTAACCCCTTTGAAAATTTCGAAAAATGCGCCCAGAATTCCGAGAAGGCTAACCCCTTTGAAAATTTCGAAAAATGCGCCCACATTTCCGAGAAGGCTAACCCCTTTGAAAATTTCGAAAAATGCGCCAAGAATTCCGAGAAGGCTAACCCCTTTGAAAATTTCGAAAAATGCACCCAGAATTCCGAGAAGGCTAACCCCTTTGAAAATTTCGAAAAATGCGCCCAGAATTCCGAGAAGGCTAACCCCTTTGAAAAATTCGAAAATTGCGCCCAGAATTCCGAGAAGGCTAACCCCTTTGAAAATTTCGAAAAATGCACCCAGAAATCCGAGGCTACCCCCTTTGAAAATTTCGAAAAATGCGCCCAGAATTCCGAGAAGGCTAACCCCTATGAAAATTTCGAAAAATGCTCCCAAAATTCCGAGAAGGCTAACCCCTTTGAAAATTTCAAAAATTGTGCCCAGAATTCCGAGAAGGCTAACCCCTTTGAAAATTTCGAAAAATGCGCCCAGAATTCCGAGAAGGCTAACCCCTTTGAAAATTTCGAAAAATGCGCCCAGAATTCCGAGAAGGCTAACCCTTTTGAAAATTTCGAAAAATGCGCCCAGAATTCCGAGAAGACTAACCCCTTTGAAAATTTCGAAAAATGCGCCCAGAATTCCGAGAAGGCTAACCCCTTTGAAAATTTCGAAAAATGCGCCCAGAATTCCGAGAAGGCTAACCCCTTTGAAAATTTCGAAAAATGCGCCCAGAATTCCGAAAAGGCTAACCCCTTTGAAAATTTCGAAAATGCACCCAGAATTCCGAGAAGGCTAACCCCTTTGAAAATTTCGAAAAATGCGCCCAGAATTCCGAGAAGACTAACCCCTTTGAAAATTTCGAAAAATGCGCCCAGAATTCCCAGAAGGCTAACCCCTTTGAAAATTTCGTAAATGCGCACAGAATTACGAGAAGGCTAACCCCTTTGATAATTTCGAAAAATGCTCCCAGAATTCCGAGAAGGCTAACTCCTTTGAAAATTTCGAAAAATGCGCCCAGAATTCCGAGAAGGCTAACCCCTTTGAAAATTTCGAAAAATGCGCCCAGAATTACGAGAAGGTTAACCCCTTTGAAAATTTCGACCCTTTGAAAATTTCGAAAAATGCGCCCAGAATTCCGAGAAGTCTAACCCCTTTGAAAATTTCGAAAAATGCGCCCAGAAATCCGAGAAGGCTAACCTCTTTGAAAATTTCGAAAAATGCGCCCATAATTCCGAGAAGGCTAACCCCTTTGAAAATTTCCGAAAAATGCGCCAAGAATTCCGAGAAGGCTAACCCCTTTGAAAATTTCGAAAAATGCGCCCAGAATTCCGAGAAGGCTAACCCCTTTGAAAATTTCGAAAAATGCGCCCAGAATTCCGAGAAGGCTAACCCCTATGAAAATTTCGAAAAATGCTCCCAAAATTCCGAGAAGGCTAACCCCTTTGAAAATTTCTAAAAATGCGCCCAGAATTCCGAGAAGGCTAACCCCTTTTCAAAATTTCGAAAAATGCGCCCAGAATTACGAGTAGGCTAACCCCTTTGAAAATTTCGAAAAATGCAACCAGAATTCCAAGAAGGCTAACCCCTTTGAAAATTTCGATAAACGCGCCCAGAATTCCGAGAAGGCTAACCCCTTTGAAAATTTCGATAAATGCGCCCAGAATTCCGAGAAGGCTAACACCTTTGAAAATTTCGAAAAATGCGCCCAGAATTCAGAGAAGCCTAACCCCTTTGAAAATTTTGAAAAATGCGCCCAGAATTCCGAGAAGACTAACCCCTTTGAAAATTTCGAAAAATGCGCCCAGAATTCCCAGAAGGCTAACCCCTTTGAAAATTTCGTAAATGCGCCCAGAATTCCCAGAAGGCTAACCCCTTTGAAAATTTCGTAAATGCGCACAGAATTACGAGAAGGCTAACCCCTTTGATAATTTCGAAAAATGCGCCCAGAATTCCGAGAAGGCTAACTCCTTTGAAAATTTCGAAAAATGCGCCCAGAATTCCCAGAAGGCCTACCCCTTTGAAAATTTCGAAAAGTGCGCCCAGAATTACGAGAAGGCTAACCCCCTTTGAAAATTTCGACCCTTTGAAAATTTCGAAAAATGCGCCCAGAATTCCGAGAAGTCTAACCCCTTTGAAAATTTCGAAAAATGCGCCCTGAATTCTGAGAAGACTAACCCCTTTGAAAATTTCGAAAAATGCGCCCACAATTCCGAGAAGGCTAACCCCTTTGAAAATTTCGAAAAATGCGCCAAGAATTCCGAGAAGGCTACCCCCTTTGAAAATTTCGAAAAATGCACCCAGAATTCCGAGAAGGCTAACCCCTTTGAAAATTAAGAAAAATGCGCCCAGAATTCCGAGAAGGCAAACCCCTTTGAAAATTTCGAAAAATTCGCCCAGAATTCCGAGAAGGCTAACCCCTATGAAAATTTCGAAAAATGCTCCCAAAATTCCGAGAAGGCTAACCCCTTTGAAAATTTCGAAAAATGCGCCCAGAATTCCGAGAAGGCTAACCCCTTTGAAAATTTCGAAAATTGCGCCCACAATTCCGAGAAGGCTAACGCCTTAAAAAATTTCAAAAAATGCGCCCAGAATTCCGAGAAGGCTAACACCTTTGAAAATTTCGAAAAATGCGCCCAGAATTCCGAGAAGTCTAACCCCTATGAAAATTTCGAAAAATGCTCCCAAAATTCCGAGAAGGCTTACCCCTTTGAAAATTTCGAAAAATGCGCCCAGAATTCCGAGAAGGCTAACCCCTTTGAAAATTTCGAAAAATGCGCCCAGAATTCCGAGAAGGCTAACCCCTTTGAAAATTTCGAAAAATGCGCCCAGAATTCCGGGAAGGCTAACCCCTTAAAAATTTCGAAAAATGCGCCCAGAATTCCGAGAAGGATAACCATTTCGAAAAATGCGCCCAGAATTGCGAGAAGGGTACCCCTTTGAACATTTCGAAAAATGCGCCCAGAATTCCGAGAAGGCTAACCCCTTTGAAAATTTCGAAAAATGCGCCCAGAATTCCGAGAAGGCTAACCCCTTTGAAAATTTCGTAAATGCGCACACAATTACGAGAAGGCTAACTCCTTTGAAAATTTCGAAAAATGCGCCCAGAATTCCGAGAAGGCTAACCGCTTTGAAAATTTCGAAAAATGCGCCCAGAATTACGAGAAGGCTAACTTGAAAATTTCGACCCTTTGAAAATTTCGATTAATGCGCCCAGAATTCCGAGAAGTCTAACCCCTTTGAAAATTTCGAAAAATGCGCCCAGAATTCCGAGAAGGCTAACCCCTTTGAAAATTTCGAAAAATGCGCCCACAATTCCGAGAAGGCTAACCCCTTTGAAAATTTCGAAAAATGCGCCAAGAATTCCGAGAAGGCTAACACCTTTGAAAATTTCGAAAAATGCGCCCAGAATTCCGAGAAGGCTAACCCCATTGAAAATTTCGAAAATTGCGCCCAGAATTCCGAGAAGGCTAACCCCTTTGAAAATTTCGAAAAATGCACCCAGAATTCCGAGAAGGCTAACCCCTTTGAAAATTTCGAAAAATGCGCCCAGAAATCCGAGAAGGCTAACCCCTATGAAAATTTCGAAAAATGCTCCCAAAATTCCGAGAAGGCTAACCCCTTTGAAAATTTCAAAAATTGCGCCCAGAATTCCGAGAAGGCTAACCCCTTTGAAAATTTCGAAAAATGCGCCCAGAATTCCGAGAAGGCTAACCCCTTTGAAAATTTCGAAAAATGCGCCCAGATTTCCGAGAAGGCTAACCATTTCGAAAAATGCGCCCAGAATTCTGAGAAGGGTATCCCTTTGAACATTTCGAAAAATGCGCCCAGAATTCCGAGAAGGCTAACCCCTTTGAAAATTTCGAAAAATGCGCCCAGAATTTCGAGAAGGCTAACCCCTTTGAAAATTTCGAAAAATGCTCCTAAAATTCGGAGAAGGCTAACCCCTTTGAAAATTTCGAAAAATGCGCCCAGAATTCCGAGAAGGCTAACCCCTTTGAAAATTTCGAAAAATGCGCCCAGAATTCCGAGAAGGCTAACCCCTTTGAAAATTTCGAAAAATGCGCCCAGAATTCCGAGAAGGCTAACCCCTTTGAAAATTTCGAAAAATGCGCCCACATTTCCGAGAAGGCTAACCCCTTTGAAAATTTCGAAAAATGCGCCAAGAATTCCGAGAAGGCTAACCCCTTTGAAAATTTCGAAAAATGCGCCCAGAATTCCGAGAGGGCTAACCCCTTTGAAAATTTCGAAAAATGCGCCCAGAATTCCGAGAAGGATAACCATTTCGAAAAATGCGCCCAGAATTGCGAGAAGGGTACCCCTTTGAACATTTCGAAAAATGCGCCCAGAATTCCGAGAAGGCTAACCCCTTTGAAAATTTCGAAAAATGCGCCCAGAATTCCCAGAAGGCTAATCCCTTTGAAAATTTCGAAAAATGCGCCCAGAATTCCGAGAAGGCTAACCCCTTTGAAAATTTCGTAAATGCGCACAGAATTACGAGAAGGCTAACCCCTTTGATAATTTCGAAAAATGCGCCCAGAATTCCGAGAAGGCTAACCCCTTTGAAAATTTCGAAAAATGCGCCCAGAATTACGAGAAGGCTAACTTGAAAATTTCGACCCTTTGAAAATTTCGATTAATGCGCCCAGAATTCCGAGAAGTCTAACCCCTTTGAAAATTTCGAAAAATGCGCCCAGAATTCCGAGAAGGCTAACCCCTTTGAAAATTTCGAAAAATGCGCCCACATTTCCGAGAAGGCTAACCCCTTTGAAAATTTCGAAAAATGCGCCAAGAATTCCGAGAAGGCTAACCCCTTTGAAAATTTCAAAAATTGTGCCCAGAATTCCGAGAAGGCTAACCCCTTTGAAAATTTCGAAAAATGCGCCCAGAATTCCGAGAAGGCTAACACCTTTGAAAATTTCGAAAAATTCGCCCAGAATTCCGAGAAGGCTAACCCCTATGAAAATTTCGAAAAATGCGCCCAGAATTCCGAGAAGGCTAACCCCTTTGAAAATTTCGAAAATTGCGCCCACAATTCCGAGAAGGCTAACGCCTTAAAAAATTTCGAAAAATGCGCCCAGAATTCCGAGAAGGCTAACACCTTTGAAAATTTCGAAAAATGCGCCCAGAATTCCGAGAAGTCTAACCCCTATGAAAATTTCGAAAAATGCTCCCAAAATTCCGAGAAGGCTTACCCCTTTGAAAATTTCGAAAAATGCGCCCAGAATTCCGAGAAGGCTAACCCCTTTGAAAATTTCGAAAAATGCGCCCAGAATTCCGAGAAGGCTAACCCCTTTGAAAATTTCGAAAAATGCGCCCAGAATTCCGGGAAGGCTAACCCCTTAAAAATTTCGAAAAATGCGCCCAGAATTCCGAGAAGGATAACCATTTCGAAAAATGCGCCCAGAATTGCGAGAAGGGTACCCCTTTGAACATTTCGAAAAATGCGCCCAGAATTCCGAGAAGGCTAACCCCTTTGAAAATTTCGAAAAATGCGCCCAGAATTCCGAGAAGGCTAACCCCTTTAAAAATTTCGTAAATGCGCACACAATTACGAGAAGGCTAACTCCTTTGAAAATTTCGAAAAATGCGCCCAGAATTCCGAGAAGGCTAACCCCTTTGAAAATTTCGAAAAATGCGCCCAGAATTACGAGAAGGCTAACTTGAAAATTTCGATTAATGCGCCCAGAATTCCGAGAAGTCTAACCCCTTTGAAAATTTCGAAAAATGCGCCCAGAATTCCGAGAAGGCTAACCCCTTTGAAAATTTCGAAAAATTCGCCCACAATTCCGAGAAGGCTAACCCCTTTGAAAATTTCGAAAAATGCGCCAAGAATTCCGAGAAGGCTAACACCTTTGAAAATTTCGAAAAATGCGCCCAGAATTCCGAGAAGGCTAACCCCTTTGAAAATTTCGAAAATTGCGCCCAGAATTCCGAGAAGGCTAACCCCTTTGAAAATTTCGTAAAATGCACCCAGAATTCCGAGAAGGCTAACCCCTTTGAAAATTTCGAAAAATGCGCCCAGAAATCCGAGAAGGCTAACCCCTATGAAAATTTCGAAAAATGCTCCCAAAATTCCGAGAAGGCTAACCCCTTTGAAAATTTCAAAAATTGCGCCCAGAATTCCGAGAAGGCTAACCCCTTTGAAAATTTCGAAAAATGCGCCCAGAATTCCGAGAAGGCTAACCCCTTTGAAAATTTCGAAAAATGCGCCCAGATTTCCGAGAAGGCTAACCATTTCGAAAAATGCGCCCAGAATTCTGAGAAGGGTATCCCTTTGAACATTTCGAAAAATGCGCCCAGAATTCCGAGAAGGCTAACCCCTTTGAAAATTTCGAAAAATGCGCCCAGAATTCCGAGAAGGCTAACCCCTTTGAAAATTTCGAAAAATGCGCCCAGAATTTCGAGAAGGCTAACCCCTTTGAAAATTTCGAAAAATGCTCCTAAAATTCGGAGAAGGCTAACCCCTTTGAAAATTTCGAAAAATGCGCCCAGAATTCCGAGAAGGCTAACCCCTTTGAAAATTTCGAAAAATGCGCCCAGAATTCCGAGAAGGCTAACCCCTTTGAAAATTTCGACCCTTTGAAAATTTCGAAAAATGCGCCCAGAATTCCGAGAAGTCTAACCCCTTTGAAAATTTCGAAAAATGCGCCCAGAAATCCGAGAAGGCTAACCCCTTTGAAAATTTCGAAAAATGCGCCCATAATTCCGAGAAGGCTAACCCCTTTGAAAATTTCCGAAAAATGCGCCAAGAATTCCGAGAAGGCTAACCCCTTTGAAAATTTCGAAAAATGCGCCCAGAATTCCGAGAGGGCTAACCCCTTTGAAAATTTCGAAAAATGCGCCCAGAATTCCGAGAAGGATAACCATTTCGAAAAATGCGCCCAGAATTGCGAGAAGGGTACCCCTTTGAACATTTCGAAAAATGCGCCCAGAATTCCGAGAAGGCTAACCCCTTTGAAAATTTCGAAAAATGCGCCCAGAATTCCCAGAAGGCTAATCCCTTTGAAAATTTCGAAAAATGCGCCCAGAATTCCGAGAAGGCTAACCCCTTTGAAAATTTCGTAAATGCGCACAGAATTACGAGAAGGCTAACCCCTTTGATAATTTAGAAAAATGCGCCCAGAATTCCGAGAAGGCTAACCCCTTTGAAAATTTCGAAAAATGCGCCCAGAATTACGAGAAGGCTAACTTGAAAATTTCGACCCTTTGAAAATTTCGATTAATGCGCCCAGAATTCCGAGAAGTCTAACCCCTTTGAAAATTTCGAAAAATGCGCCCAGAATTCCGAGAAGGCTAACCCCTTTGAAAATTTCGAAAAATGCGCCCACATTTCCGAGAAGGCTAACCCCTTTGAAAATTTCGAAAAATGCGCCAAGAATTCCGAGAAGGCTAACCCCTTTGAAAATTTCGAAAAATGCACCCAGAATTCCGAGAAGGCTAACCCCTTTGAAAATTTCGAAAAATGCGCCCAGAATTCCGAGAAGGCTAACCCCTTTGAAAAATTCGAAAATTGCGCCCAGAATTCCGAGAAGGCTAACCCCTTTGAAAATTTCGAAAAATGCACCCAGAAATCCGAGGCTAACCCCTTTGAAAATTTCGAAAAATGCGCCCAGAATTCCGAGAAGGCTAACCCCTATGAAAATTTCGAAAAATGCTCCCAAAATTCCGAGAAGGCTAACCCCTTTGAAAATTTCAAAAATTGTGCCCAGAATTCCGAGAAGGCTAACCCCTTTGAAAATTTCGAAAAATGCGCCCAGAATTCCGAGAAGGCTAACCCCTTTGAAAATTTCGAAAAATGCGCCCAGAATTCCGAGAAGGCTAACCCCTTTGAAAATTTCGAAAAATGCGCCCAGAATTCCGAAAAGGCTAACCACTTTAAAAATTTCGAAAAATGCGCCCAGAATTCCGAGAAGGCTAACCCCTTTGAAAATTTCGTAAATGCGCACAGAATTACGAGAAGGCTAACCCCTTTGATAATTTCGAAAAATGCTCCCAGAATTCCGAGAAGGCTAACCCCTTTGAAAATTTCGAAAAATGCGCCCAGAATTCCGAGAAGGCTAACCCCTATGAAAATTTCGAAAAATGCTCCCAAAATTCCGAGAAGGCTAACACCTTTGAAAATTTCGAAAAATGCGCCCAGAATTCCGAGAAGGCTAACCCCTTTGAAAATTTCGAAAAATGCGCCCAGAATTCCGAGAAGGCTAACCATTTCGAAAAATGCGCCCAGAATTCCGAGAAGGGTACCCCTTTGAACATTTCGAAAATGCGCCCAGAATTCTGAGAAGGCTAACCCCTTTGAAAATTTCGAAAAATGCGCCCAGAATTCCGAGAAGGCTAACCCCTTTGAAAATTTCGAAAAATGCAACCAGAATTCCGAGAAGGCTAACCCCTTTGAAAATTTCGAAAAATGCGCCCAGAATTCCGAGAAGGTTAACCCCTTTGAAAATTTCGAAAAATGCGCCCAGAATTCCGAGAAGGCTAACCCCTTTGAAAATTACGAAAAATGCGCCAAGAATTCCGAGAAGGCTAACCCCTTTGAAAATTTCGAAAAATGCGCCATAATTCCGAGAAGGCTAACCATTTCGAAAAATGCGCCCAGAATTCTGAGAAGGGTATCCCTTTGAACATTTCGAAAAATGCGCCCAGAATTCCGAGAAGGCTAACCCCTTTGAAAATTTCGAAAAATGCGCCCAGAATTCCGAGAAGGCTAACCCCTTTGAAAATTTCGAAAAATGCGCCCAGAATTTCGAGAAGGCTAACCCCTTTGAAAATTTCGAAAAATGCTCCTAAAATTCCGAGAAGGCTAACCCCTTTGAAAATTTCGAAAAATGCGCCCAGAATTTCGAGAAGGCTAACCCTTTTGAAAATTTCGAAAAATGCGGCCAGAATTCCGAGAAGGCTAACCCTTTTGAAAATTTCGAAAAATGCGCCCAGAATTCCGAGAAGGCTAACCCCTTTGAAAATTTCGAAAAATGCGCCCAGAATTCCGAGAAGGCTAACCATTTCGAAAAATGCGCCCAGAATTCCGAGAAGGGTACCCCTTTGAACATTTCGAAAATGCGCCCAGAATTCTGAGAAGGCTAACCCCTTTGAAAATTTCGAAAAATGCGCCCAGAATTCCGAGAAGGCTAACCCCTTTGAAAATTTCGAAAAATGCAACCAGAATTCCGAGAAGGCTAACCCCTTTGAAAATTTGAAAAATGCGCCCAGAATTCCGAGAAGGCTAACCCCTTTGAAAATTTCGAAAAATGCGCCCAGAATTCCGAGAAGGCTAACCCCTTTGAAAATTACGAAAAATGCGCCCAGAATTCCGAGAAGGCTAACCCCTTTGAAAATTTCGAAAAATGCGCCCAGAATTCCGAGAAGGCTAACCCCTTTGAAAATTTCGTAAATGCGCACAGAATTACGAGAAGGCTAACCCCTTTGATAATTTCGAAAAATGCTCCCAGAATTCCGAGAAGGCTAACCCCTTTGAAAATTTCGAAAAATGCGCCCAGAATTCCGAGAAGGCTAACCCCTATGAAAATTTCGAAAAATGCTCCCAAAATTCCGAGAAGGCTAATCCCTTTGAAAATTTCGAAAAATGCGCCCAGAATTCCGAGAAGGCTAACCCCTTTGAAAATTTCGAAAAATGCGCCCAGAATTCCGAGAAGGCTAACCCCTTTGAAAATTTCGAAAAATGCGCCCAGAATTCCGAGAAGGCTAACCATTTCGAAAAATGCGCCCAGAATTCCGAGAAGGGTACCCCTTTGAACATTTCGAAAATGCGCCCAGAATTCTGAGAAGGCTAACCCCTTTGAAAATTTCGAAAAATGCGCCCAGAATTCCGAGAAGGCTAACCCCTTTGAAAATTTCGAAAAATGCAACCAGAATTCCGAGAAGGCTAACCCCTTTGAAAATTTCGAAAAATGCGCCCAGAATTCCGAGAAGGTTAACCCCTTTGAAAATTTCGAAAAATGCGCCCAGAATTCCGAGAAGGCTAACCCCTTTGAAAATTACGAAAAATGCGCCAAGAATTCCGAGAAGGCTAACCCCTTTGAAAATTTCGAAAAATGCGCCCAGAATTCCGAGAAGGCTAACCATTTCGAAAAATGCGCCCAGAATTCTGAGAAGGGTATCCCTTTGAACATTTCGAAAAATGCGCCCAGAATTCCGAGAAGGCTAACCCCTTTGAAAATTTCGAAAAATGCGCCCAGAATTCCGAGAAGGCTAACCCCTTTGAAAATTTCGAAAAATGCGCCCAGAATTTCGAGAAGGCTAACCCCCTTTGAAAATTTCGAAAAATGCTCCTAAAATTCCGAGAAGGCTAACCCCTTTGAAAATTTCGAAAAATGCGCCCAGAATTTCGAGAAGGCTAACCCTTTTGAAAATTTCGAAAAATGCGGCCAGAATTCCGAGAAGGCTAACCCTTTTGAAAATTTCGAAAAATGCGCCCAGAATTCCGAGAAGGCTAACCCGTTTGAAAATTTCGAAAAATGCGCCCAGAATTCCGAGAAGGCTAACCATTTCGAAAAATGCGCCCAGAATTCCGAGAAGGGTACCCCTTTGAACATTTCGAAAATGCGCCCAGAATTCTGAGAAGGCTAACCCCTTTGAAAATTTCGAAAAATGCGCACAGAATTCCGAGAAGGCTAACCCCTTTGAAAATTTCGAAAAATGCAACCAGAATTCCGAGAAGGCTAACCCCTTTGAAAATTTGAAAAATGCGCCCAGAATTCCGAGAAGGCTAACCCCTTTGAAAATTTCGAAAAATGCGCCCAGAATTCCGAGAAGGCTAACCCCTTTGAAAATTACGAAAAATGCGCCCAGAATTCCGAGAAGGCTAACCCCTTTGAAAATTTCGAAAAATGCGCCCAGAATTCCGAGAAGGCTAACCCCTTTGAAAATTTCGAAAAATGCGCCCAGAATTCCGAAAAGGCTAACCCCTTTGAAAATTTCGAAAATGCACCCAGAATTCCGAGAAGGCTAACCCCTTTGAAAATTTCGAAAAATGCGCCCAGAATTCCGAGAAGACTAACCCCTTTGAAAATTTCGAAAAATGCGCCCAGAATTCCCAGAAGGCTAACCCCTTTGAAAATTTCGTAAATGCGCACAGAATTACGAGAAGGCTAACCCCTTTGATAATTTCGAAAAATGCTCCCAGAATTCCGAGAAGGCTAACTCCTTTGAAAATTTCGAAAAATGCGCCCAGAATTCCGAGAAGGCTAACCCCTTTGAAAATTTCGAAAAATGCGCCCAGAATTACGAGAAGGTTAACCCCTTTGAAAATTTCGACCCTTTGAAAATTTCGAAAAATGCGCCCAGAATTCCGAGAAGTCTAACCCCTTTGAAAATTTCGAAAAATGCGCCCAGAAATCCGAGAAGGCTAACCTCTTTGAAAATTTCGAAAAATGCGCCCATAATTCCGAGAAGGCTAACCCCTTTGAAAATTTCCGAAAAATGCGCCAAGAATTCCGAGAAGGCTAACCCCTTTGAAAATTTCGAAAAATGCTCCCAGAATTCCGAGAAGGCTAACCCCTTTGAAAATTTCGAAAAATGCGCCCAGAATTCCGAGAAGGCTAACCCCTATGAAAATTTCGAAAAATGCTCCCAAAATTCCGAGAAGGCTAACCCCTTTGAAAATTTCGAAAAATGCGCACAGAATTCCGAGAAGGGTACCCCTTTGAACATTTCGAAAAATGCGCCCAGAATTCCGAGAAGGCTAACCCCTTTCAAAATTTCGAAAAATGCGCCCAGAATTACGAGTAGGCTAACCCCTTTGAAAATTTCGAAAAATGCAACCAGAATTCCAAGAAGGCTAACCCCTTTGAAAATTTCGATAAATGCGCCCAGAATTCCGAGAAGGCTAACCCCTTTGAAAATTTCGAAAAATGCGCCCAGAATTCAGAGAAGCCTAACCCCTTTGAAAATTTTGAAAAATGCGCCCATAATTCCGAGAAGGCTAACCCCTTTGAAAATTTCCAAAAATGCGCCCAGAATTCCGAGAAGGCTAACCCCTTTGAAAATTTCGAAAAATGCGCCCAGAATTACGAGAAGGCTAACTCCTTTGAAAATTTCGAAAAATGCGCCCAGAATTCCGAAAAGGCTAACCCCTTTTTAAAATTTCGAAAAATGCGCCCAGAATTCCGAGAAGGCTAACCCCTTTGAAAATTTCAAAAATTGCGCCCAGAATTCCGAGAAGGCTAACCCCTTTGAAAATTTCGAAAAATGCGCCCAGAATTCCGAGAAGGCTAACCCCTTTGAAAATTTCGAAAAATGCGCCCAGATTTCCGAGAAGGCTAACCATTTCGAAAAATGCGCCCAGAATTCTGAGAAGGGTACCCCTTTGAACATTTCGAAAAATGCGCCCAGAATTCCGAGAAGGCTAACCCCTTTGAAAATTTCGAAAAATGCGCCCAGAATTCCGAGAAGGCTAACCCCTTTGAAAATTTCGTAAATGCGCACACAATTACGAGAAGGCTAACTCCTTTGAAAATTTCGAAAAATGCGCCCAGAATTCCGAGAAGGCTAACCCCTTTGAAAATTTCGAAAAATGCGCCCAGAATTACGAGAAGGCTAACTTGAAAATTTCGACCCTTTGAAAATTTCGATTAATGCGCCCAGAATTCCGAGAAGTCTAACCCCTTTGAAAATTTCGAAAAATGCGCCCAGAATTCCGAGAAGGCTAACCCCTTTGAAAATTTCGAAAAATTCGCCCACAATTCCGAGAAGGCTAACCCCTTTGAAAATTTCGAAAAATGCGCCAAGAATTCCGAGAAGGCTAACACCTTTGAAAATTTCGAAAAATGCGCCCAGAATTCCGAGAAGGCTAACCCCTTTGAAAATTTCGAAAATTGCGCCCAGAATTCCGAGAAGGCTAACCCCTTTGAAAATTTCGAAAAATGCACCCAGAATTCCGAGAAGGCTAACCCCTTTGAAAATTTCGAAAAATGCGCCCAGAAATCCGAGAAGGCTAACCCCTATGAAAATTTAGAAAAATGCTCCCAAAATTCCGAGAAGGCTAACCCCTTTGAAAATTTCAAAAATTGCGCCCAGAATTCCGAGAAGGCTAACCCCTTTGAAAATTTCGAAAAATGCGCCCAGAATTCCGAGAAGGCTAACCCCTTTGAAAATTTCGAAAAATGCGCCCAGATTTCCGAGAAGGCTAACCATTTCGAAAAATGCGCCCAGAATTCTGAGAAGGGTATCCCTTTGAACATTTCGAAAAATGCGCCCAGAATTCCGAGAAGGTTAACCCCTTTGAAAATTTCGAAAAATGCGCCCAGAATTCCGAGAAGGCTAACCCCTTTGAAAATTTCGAAAAATGCGCCCAGAATTTCGAGAAGGCTAACCCCTTTGAAAATTTCGAAAAATGCTCCTAAAATTCGGAGAAGGCTAACCCCTTTGAAAATTTCGAAAAATGCGCCCAGAATTCCGAGAAGGCTAACCCCTTTGAAAATTTCGAAAAATGCGCCCAGAATTCCGAGAAGGCTAACCCCTTTGAAAATTTCGACCCTTTGAAAATTTCGAAAAATGCGCCCAGAATTCCGAGAAGTCTAACCCCTTTGAAAATTTCGAAAAATGCGCCCAGAAATCCGAGAAGGCTAACCCCTTTGAAAATTTCGAAAAATGCGCCCAGAATTCCGAGAAGGCTAACCCCTTTGAAAATTTCGAAAAATGCAACCAGAATTCCGAGAAGGCTAACCCCTTTGAAAATTTCGAAAAATGCGCCCAGAATTCCGAGAAGGTTAACCCCTTTGAAAATTTCGAAAAATGCGCCCAGAATTCCGAGAAGGCTAACCCCTTTGAAAATTACGAAAAATGCGCCAAGAATTCCGAGAAGGCTAACCCCTTTGAAAATTTCGAAAAATGCGCCCAGAATTCCGAGAAGGCTAACCATTTCGAAAAATGCGCCCAGAATTCTGAGAAGGGTATCCCTTTGAACATTTCGAAAAATGCGCCCAGAATTCCGAGAAGGCTAACCCCTTTGAAAATTTCGAAAAATGCGCCCAGAATTCCGAGAAGGCTAACCCCTTTGAAAATTTCGAAAAATGCGCCCAGAATTTCGAGAAGGCTAACCCCCTTTGAAAATTTCGAAAAATGCTCCTAAAATTCCGAGAAGGCTAACCCCTTTGAAAATTTCGAAAAATGCGCCCAGAATTTCGAGAAGGCTAACCCTTTTGAAAATTTCGAAAAATGCGGCCAGAATTCCGAGAAGGCTAACCCTTTTGAAAATTTCGAAAAATGCGCCCAGAATTCCGAGAAGGCTAACCCGTTTGAAAATTTCGAAAAATGCGCCCAGAATTCCGAGAAGGCTAACCATTTCGAAAAATGCGCCCAGAATTCCGAGAAGGGTACCCCTTTGAACATTTCGAAAATGCGCCCAGAATTCTGAGAAGGCTAACCCCTTTGAAAATTTCGAAAAATGCGCACAGAATTCCGAGAAGGCTAACCCCTTTGAAAATTTCGAAAAATGCAACCAGAATTCCGAGAAGGCTAACCCCTTTGAAAATTTGAAAAATGCGCCCAGAATTCCGAGAAGGCTAACCCCTTTGAAAATTTCGAAAAATGCGCCCAGAATTCCGAGAAGGCTAACCCCTTTGAAAATTACGAAAAATGCGCCCAGAATTCCGAGAAGGCTAACCCCTTTGAAAATTTCGAAAAATGCGCCCAGAATTCCGAGAAGGCTAACCCCTTTGAAAATTTCGAAAAATGCGCCCAGAATTCCGAAAAGGCTAACCCCTTTGAAAATTTCGAAAATGCACCCAGAATTCCGAGAAGGCTAACCCCTTTGAAAATTTCGAAAAATGCGCCCAGAATTCCGAGAAGACTAACCCCTTTGAAAATTTCGAAAAATGCGCCCAGAATTCCCAGAAGGCTAACCCCTTTGAAAATTTCGTAAATGCGCACAGAATTACGAGAAGGCTAACCCCTTTGATAATTTCGAAAAATGCTCCCAGAATTCCGAGAAGGCTAACTCCTTTGAAAATTTCGAAAAATGCGCCCAGAATTCCGAGAAGGCTAACCCCTTTGAAAATTTCGAAAAATGCGCCCAGAATTACGAGAAGGTTAACCCCTTTGAAAATTTCGAAAAATGCGCCCAGAATTCCGAGAAGTCTAACCCCTTTGAAAATTTCGAAAAATGCGCCCAGAAATCCGAGAAGGCTAACCTCTTTGAAAATTTCGAAAAATGCGCCCATAATTCCGAGAAGGCTAACCCCTTTGAAAATTTCCGAAAAATGCGCCAAGAATTCCGAGAAGGCTAACCCCTTTGAAAATTTCGAAAAATGCGCCCAGAATTCCGAGAAGGCTAACCCCTTTGAAAATTTCGAAAAATGCGCCCAGAATTCCGAGAAGGCTAACCCCTATGAAAATTTCGAAAAATGCTCCCAAAATTCCGAGAAGGCTAACCCCTTTGAAAATTTCGAAAAATGCGCACAGAATTCCGAGAAGGGTACCCCTTTGAACATTTCGAAAAATGCGCCCAGAATTCCGAGAAGGCTAACCCCTTTCAAAATTTCGAAAAATGCGCCCAGAATTACGAGTAGGCTAACCCCTTTGAAAATTTCGAAAAATGCAACCAGAATTCCAAGAAGGCTAACCCCTTTGAAAATTTCGATAAATGCGCCCAGAATTCCGAGAAGGCTAACCCCTTTGAAAATTTCGAAAAATGCGCCCAGAATTCAGAGAAGCCTAACCCCTTTGAAAATTTTGAAAAATGCGCCCATAATTCCGAGAAGGCTAACCCCTTTGAAAATTTCCAAAAATGCGCCCAGAATTCCGAGAAGGCTAACCCCTTTGAAAATTTCGAAAAATGCGCCCAGAATTACGAGAAGGCTAACTCCTTTGAAAATTTCGAAAAATGCGCCCAGAATTCCGAAAAGGCTAACCCCTTTTTAAAATTTCGAAAAATGCGCCCAGAATTCCGAGAAGGCTAACCCCTTTGAAAATTTCAAAAATTGCGCCCAGAATTCCGAGAAGGCTAACCCCTTTGAAAATTTCGAAAAATGCGCCCAGAATTCCGAGAAGGCTAACCCCTTTGAAAATTTCGAAAAATGCGCCCAGATTTCCGAGAAGGCTAACCATTTCGAAAAATGCGCCCAGAATTCTGAGAAGGGTACCCCTTTGAACATTTCGAAAAATGCGCCCAGAATTCCGAGAAGGCTAACCCCTTTGAAAATTTCGAAAAATGCGCCCAGAATTCCGAGAAGGCTAACCCCTTTGAAAATTTCGTAAATGCGCACACAATTACGAGAAGGCTAACTCCTTTGAAAATTTCGAAAAATGCGCCCAGAATTCCGAGAAGGCTAACCCCTTTGAAAATTTCGAAAAATGCGCCCAGAATTACGAGAAGGCTAACTTGAAAATTTCGACCCTTTGAAAATTTCGATTAATGCGCCCAGAATTCCGAGAAGTCTAACCCCTTTGAAAATTTCGAAAAATGCGCCCAGAATTCCGAGAAGGCTAACCCCTTTGAAAATTTCGAAAAATTCGCCCACAATTCCGAGAAGGCTAACCCCTTTGAAAATTTCGAAAAATGCGCCAAGAATTCCGAGAAGGCTAACACCTTTGAAAATTTCGAAAAATGCGCCCAGAATTCCGAGAAGGCTAACCCCTTTGAAAATTTCGAAAATTGCGCCCAGAATTCCGAGAAGGCTAACCCCTTTGAAAATTTCGAAAAATGCACCCAGAATTCCGAGAAGGCTAACCCCTTTGAAAATTTCGAAAAATGCGCCCAGAAATCCGAGAAGGCTAACCCCTATGAAAATTTAGAAAAATGCTCCCAAAATTCCGAGAAGGCTAACCCCTTTGAAAATTTCAAAAATTGCGCCCAGAATTCCGAGAAGGCTAACCCCTTTGAAAATTTCGAAAAATGCGCCCAGAATTCCGAGAAGGCTAACCCCTTTGAAAATTTCGAAAAATGCGCCCAGATTTCCGAGAAGGCTAACCATTTCGAAAAATGCGCCCAGAATTCTGAGAAGGGTATCCCTTTGAACATTTCGAAAAATGCGCCCAGAATTCCGAGAAGGTTAACCCCTTTGAAAATTTCGAAAAATGCGCCCAGAATTCCGAGAAGGCTAACCCCTTTGAAAATTTCGAAAAATGCGCCCAGAATTTCGAGAAGGCTAACCCCTTTGAAAATTTCGAAAAATGCTCCTAAAATTCGGAGAAGGCTAACCCCTTTGAAAATTTCGAAAAATGCGCCCAGAATTCCGAGAAGGCTAACCCCTTTGAAAATTTCGAAAAATGAGCCCAGAATTCCGAGAAGGCTAACCCCTTTGAAAATTTCGACCCTTTGAAAATTTCGAAAAATGCGCCCAGAATTCCGAGAAGTCTAACCCCTTTGAAAATTTCGAAAAATGCGCCCAGAAATCCGAGAAGGCTAACCCCTTTGAAAATTTCGAAAAATGCGCCCATAATTCCGAGAAGGCTAACCCCTTTGAAAATTTCCGAAAAATGCGCCAAGAATTCCGAGAAGGCTAACCCCTTTGAAAATTTCGAAAAATGCGCCCAGAATTCCGAGAGGGCTAACCCCTTTGAAAATTTCGAAAAATGCGCCCAGAATTCCGAGAAGGATAACCATTTCGAAAAATGCGCCCAGAATTGCGAGAAGGGTACCCCTTTGAACATTTCGAAAAATGCGCCCAGAATTCCGAGAAGGCTAACCCCTTTGAAAATTTCGAAAAATGCGCCCAGAATTCCCAGAAGGCTAATCCCTTTGAAAATTTCGAAAAATGCGCCCAGAATTCCGAGAAGGCTAACCCCTTTGAAAATTTCGTAAATGCGCACAGAATTACGAGAAGGCTAACCCCTTTGATAATTTCGAAAAATGCGCCCAGAATTCCGAGAAGGCTAACCCCTTTGAAAATTTCGAAAAATGCGCCCAGAATTACGAGAAGGCTAACTTGAAAATTTCGACCCTTTGAAAATTTCGATTAATGCGCCCAGAATTCCGAGAAGTCTAACCCCTTTGAAAATTTCGAAAAATGCGCCCAGAATTCCGAGAAGGCTAACCCCTTTGAAAATTTCGAAAAATGCGCCCACATTTCCGAGAAGGCTAACCCCTTTGAAAATTTCGAAAAATGCGCCAAGAATTCCGAGAAGGCTAACCCCTTTGAAAATTTCGAAAAATGCACCCAGAATTCCGAGAAGGCTAACCCCTTTGAAAATTTCGAAAAATGCGCCCAGAATTCCGAGAAGGCTAACCCCTTTGAAAAATTCGAAAATTGCGCCCAGAATTCCGAGAAGGCTAACCCCTTTGAAAATTTCGACAAATGCACCCAGAAATCCGAGGCTAACCCCTTTGAAAATTTCGAAAAATGCGCCCAGAATTCCGAGAAGGCTAACCCCTATGAAAATTTCGAAAAATGCTCCCAAAATTCCGAGAAGGCTAACCCCTTTGAAAATTTCAAAAATTGTGCCCAGAATTCCGAGAAGGCTAACCCCTTTGAAAATTTCGAAAAATGCGCCCAGAATTCCGAGAAGGCTAACCCCTTTGAAAATTTCGAAAAATGCGCCCAGAATTCCGAGAAGGCTAACCCCTTTGAAAATTTCGAAAAATGCGCCCAGAATTCCGAAAAGGCTAACCCCTTTAAAAATTTCGAAAAATGCGCCCAGAATTCCGAGAAGGCTAACCCCTTTGAAAATTTCGTAAATGCGCACAGAATTACGAGAAGGCTAACCCCTTTGATAATTTCGAAAAATGCTCCCAGAATTCCGAGAAGGCTAACCCCTTTGAAAATTTCGAAAAATGCGCCCAGAATTCCGAGAAGGCTAACCCCTATGAAAATTTCGAAAAATGCTCCCAAAATTCCGAGAAGGCTAACCCCTTTGAAAATTTCGAAAAATGCGCCCAGAATTCCGAGAAGGCTAACCCCTTTGAAAATTTCGAAAAATGCGCCCAGAATTCCGAGAAGGCTAACCCCTTTGAAAATTTCGAAAAATGCGCCCAGAATTCCGAGAAGGCTAACCATTTCGAAAAATGCGCCCAGAATTCCGAGAAGGGTACCCCTTTGAACATTTCGAAAATGCGCCCAGAATTCTGAGAAGGCTAACCCCTTTGAAAATTTCGAAAAATGCGCCCAGAATTCCGAGAAGGCTAACCCCTTTGAAAATTTCGAAAAATGCAACCAGAATTCCGAGAAGGCTAACCCCTTTGAAAATTTCGAAAAATGCGCCCAGAATTCCGAGAAGGTTAACCCCTTTGAAAATTTCGAAAAATGCGCCCAGAATTCCGAGAAGGCTAACCCCTTTGAAAATTACGAAAAATGCGCCAAGAATTCCGAGAAGGCTAACCCCTTTGAAAATTTCGAAAAATGCGCCCAGAATTCCGAGAAGGCTAACCATTTCGAAAAATGCGCCCAGAATTCTGAGAAGGGTATCCCTTTGAACATTTCGAAAAATGCGCCCAGAATTCCGAGAAGGCTAACCCCTTTGAAAATTTCGAAAAATGCGCCCAGAATTCCGAGAAGGCTAACCCCTTTGAAAATTTCGAAAAATGCGCCCAGAATTTCGAGAAGGCTAACCCCTTTGAAAATTTCGAAAAATGCTCCTAAAATTCCGAGAAGGCTAACCCCTTTGAAAATTTCGAAAAATGCGCCCAGAATTTCGAGAAGGCTAACCCTTTTGAAAATTTCGAAAAATGCGGCCAGAATTCCGAGAAGGCTAACCCTTTTGAAAATTTCGAAAAATGCGCCCAGAATTCCGAGAAGGCTAACCCCTTTGAAAATTTCGAAAAATGCGCCCAGAATTCCGAGAAGGCTAACCATTTCGAAAAATGCGCCCAGAATTCCGAGAAGGGTACCCCTTTGAACATTTCGAAAATGCGCCCAGAATTCTGAGAAGGCTAACCCCTTTGAAAATTTCGAAAAATGCGCCCAGAATTCCGAGAAGGCTAACCCCTTTGAAAATTTCGAAAAATGCAACCAGAATTCCGAGAAGGCTAACCCCTTTGAAAATTTGAAAAATGCGCCCAGAATTCCGAGAAGGCTAACCCCTTTGAAAATTTCGAAAAATGCGCCCAGAATTCCGAGAAGGCTAACCCCTTTGAAAATTACGAAAAATGCGCCCAGAATTCCGAGAAGGCTAACCCCTTTGAAAATTTCGAAAAATGCGCCCAGAATTCCGAGAAGGCTAACCCCTTTGAAAATTTCGTAAATGCGCACAGAATTACGAGAAGGCTAACCCCTTTGATAATTTCGAAAAATGCTCCCAGAATTCCGAGAAGGCTAACCCCTTTGAAAATTTCGAAAAATGCGCCCAGAATTCCGAGAAGGCTAACCCCTATGAAAATTTCGAAAAATGCTCCCAAAATTCCGAGAAGGCTAACCCCTTTGAAAATTTCGAAAAATGCGCCCAGAATTCCGAGAAGGCTAACCCCTTTGAAAATTTCGAAAAATGCGCCCAGAATTCCGAGAAGGCTAACCCCTTTGAAAATTTCGAAAAATGCGCCCAGAATTCCGAGAAGGCTAACCATTTCGAAAAATGCGCCCAGAATTCCGAGAAGGGTACCCCTTTGAACATTTCGAAAATGCGCCCAGAATTCTGAGAAGGCTAACCCCTTTGAAAATTTCGAAAAATGCGCCCAGAATTCCGAGAAGGCTAACCCCTTTGAAAATTTCGAAAAATGCAACCAGAATTCCGAGAAGGCTAACCCCTTTGAAAATTTCGAAAAATGCGCCCAGAATTCCGAGAAGGTTAACCCCTTTGAAAATTTCGAAAAATGCGCCCAGAATTCCGAGAAGGCTAACCCCTTTGAAAATTACGAAAAATGCGCCAAGAATTCCGAGAAGGCTAACCCCTTTGAAAATTTCGAAAAATGCGCCCAGAATTCCGAGAAGGCTAACCATTTCGAAAAATGCGCCCAGAATTCTGAGAAGGGTATCCCTTTGAACATTTCGAAAAATGCGCCCAGAATTCCGAGAAGGCTAACCCCTTTGAAAATTTCGAAAAATGCGCCCAGAATTCCGAGAAGGCTAACCCCTTTGAAAATTTCGAAAAATGCGCCCAGAATTTCGAGAAGGCTAACCCCTTTGAAAATTTCGAAAAATGCTCCTAAAATTCCGAGAAGGCTAACCCCTTTGAAAATTTCGAAAAATGCGCCCAGAATTTCGAGAAGGCTAACCCTTTTGAAAATTTCGAAAAATGCGGCCAGAATTCCGAGAAGGCTAACCCTTTTGAAAATTTCGAAAAATGCGCCCAGAATTCCGATAAGGCTAACCCCTTTGAAAATTTCGAAAAATGCGCCCAGAATTCCGAGAAGGCTAACCATTTCGAAAAATGCGCCCAGAATTCCGAGAAGGGTACCCCTTTGAACATTTCGAAAATGCGCCCAGAATTCTGAGAAGGCTAACCCCTTTGAAAATTTCGAAAAATGCGCCCAGAATTCCGAGAAGGCTAACCCCTTTGAAAATTTCGAAAAATGCAACCAGAATTCCGAGAAGGCTAACCCCTTTGAAAATTTGAAAAATGCGCCCAGAATTCCGAGAAGGCTAACCCCTTTGAAAATTTCGAAAAATGCGCCCAGAATTCCGAGAAGGCTAACCCCTTTGAAAATTTCGAAAAATGCGCCCAGAATTCCGAGAAGGCTAACCCCTTTGAAAATTTCGAAAAATGCGCCCAGAATTCCGAAAAGGCTAACCCCTTTGAAAATTTCGAAAATGCACCCAGAATTCCGAGAAGGCTAACCCCTTTGAAAATTTCGAAAAATGCGCCCAGAATTCCGAGAAGACTAACCCCTTTGAAAATTTCGAAAAATGCGCCCAGAATTCCCAGAAGGCTAACCCCTTTGAAAATTTCGTAAATGCGCACAGAATTACGAGAAGGCTAACCCCTTTGATAATTTCGAAAAATGCTCCCAGAATTCCGAGAAGGCTAACTCCTTTGAAAATTTCGAAAAATGCGCCCAGAATTCCGAGAAGGCTAACCCCTTTGAAAATTTCGAAAAATGCGCCCAGAATTACGAGAAGGTTAACCCCTTTGAAAATTTCGACCCTTTGAAAATTTCGAAAAATGCGCCCAGAATTCCGAGAAGTCTAACCCCTTTGAAAATTTCGAAAAATGCGCCCAGAAATCCGAGAAGGCTAACCTCTTTGAAAATTTCGAAAAATGCGCCCATAATTCCGAGAAGGCTAACCCCTTTGAAAATTTCCGAAAAATGCGCCAAGAATTCCGAGAAGGCTAACCCCTTTGAAAATTTCGAAAAATGCGCCCAGAATTCCGAGAAGGCTAACCCCTTTGAAAATTTCGAAAAATGCGCCCAGAATTCCGAGAAGGCTAACCCCTATGAAAATTTCGAAAAATGCTCCCAAAATTCCGAGAAGGCTAACCCCTTTGAAAATTTCGAAAAATGCGCACAGAATTCCGAGAAGGGTACCCCTTTGAACATTTCGAAAAATGCGCCCAGAATTCCGAGAAGGCTAACCCCTTTCAAAATTTCGAAAAATGCGCCCAGAATTACGAGTAGGCTAACCCCTTTGAAAATTTCGAAAAATGCAACCAGAATTCCAAGAAGGCTAACCCCTTTGAAAATTTCGATAAATGCGCCCAGAATTCCGAGAAGGCTAACCCCTTTGAAAATTTCGAAAAATGCGCCCAGAATTCAGAGAAGCCTAACCCCTTTGAAAATTTTGAAAAATGCGCCCATAATTCCGAGAAGGCTAACCCCTTTGAAAATTTCCAAAAATGCGCCCAGAATTCCGAGAAGGCTAACCCCTTTGAAAATTTCGAAAAATGCGCCCAGAATTACGAGAAGGCTAACTCCTTTGAAAATTTCGAAAAATGCGCCCAGAATTCCGAAAAGGCTAACCCCTTTTTAAAATTTCGAAAAATGCGCCCAGAATTCCGAGAAGGCTAACCCCTTTGAAAATTTCGAAAAATGCGCCCAGAATTCCGAGAAGACTAAACCCTTTGAAAATTTCGAAAAATGCGCCCAGAATTCCCAGAAGGCTAACCCCTTTGAAAATTTCGTAAATGCGCCCAGAATTCCCAGAAGGCTAACCCCTTTGAAAATTTCGTAAATGCGCACAGAATTACGAGAAGGCTAACCCCTTTGATAATTTCGAAAAATGCGCCCAGAATTCCGAGAAGGCTAACTCCTTTGAAAATTTCGAAAAATGCGCCCAGAATTCCCAGAAGGCCTACCCCTTTGAAAATTTCGAAAAGTGCGCCCAGAATTCTGAGAAGGCTAACCCCTTTGAAAATTTCGAAAAATGCGCCCAGAATTCCCAGAAGGCTAACCCCTTTGAAAATTTCGTAAATGCGCACAGAATTACGAGAAGGCTAACCCCTTTGAAAATTTCGAAAAATGCGCCCAGAATTCCGAGAAGGCTAACCATTTCGAAAAATGCGCCCAGAATTCCGAGAAGGGTACCCCTTTGAACATTTCGAAAATGCGCCCAGAATTCTGAGAAGGCTAACCCCTTTGAAAATTTCGAAAAATGCGCCCAGAATTCCGAGAAGGCTAACCCCTTTGAAAATTTCGAAAAATGCAACCAGAATTCCGAGAAGGCTAACCCCTTTGAAAATTTCGAAAAATGCGCCCAGAATTCCGAGAAGGTTAACCCCTTTGAAAATTTCGAAAAATGCGCCCAGAATTCCGAGAAGGCTAACCCCTTTGAAAATTACGAAAAATGCGCCAAGAATTCCGAGAAGGCTAACCCCTTTGAAAATTTCGAAAAATGCGCCCAGAATTCCGAGAAGGCTAACCATTTCGAAAAATGCGCCCAGAATTCTGAGAAGGGTATCCCTTTGAACATTTCGAAAAATGCGCCCAGAATTCCGAGAAGGCTAACCCCTTTGAAAATTTCGAAAAATGCGCCCAGAATTCCGAGAAGGCTAACCCCTTTGAAAATTTCGAAAAATGCGCCCAGAATTTCGAGAAGGCTAACCCCTTTGAAAATTTCGAAAAATGCTCCTAAAATTCCGAGAAGGCTAACCCCTTTGAAAATTTCGAAAAATGCGCCCAGAATTTCGAGAAGGCTAACCCTTTTGAAAATTTCGAAAAATGCGGCCAGAATTCCGAGAAGGCTAACCCTTTTGAAAATTTCGAAAAATGCGCCCAGAATTCCGATAAGGCTAACCCCTTTGAAAATTTCGAAAAATGCGCCCAGAATTCCGAGAAGGCTAACCATTTCGAAAAATGCGCCCAGAATTCCGAGAAGGGTACCCCTTTGAACATTTCGAAAATGCGCCCAGAATTCTGAGAAGGCTAACCCCTTTGAAAATTTCGAAAAATGCGCCCAGAATTCCGAGAAGGCTAACCCCTTTGAAAATTTCGAAAAATGCAACCAGAATTCCGAGAAGGCTAACCCCTTTGAAAATTTGAAAAATGCGCCCAGAATTCCGAGAAGGCTAACCCCTTTGAAAATTTCGAAAAATGCGCCCAGAATTCCGAGAAGGCTAACCCCTTTGAAAATTTCGAAAAATGCGCCCAGAATTCCGAGAAGGCTAACCCCTTTGAAAATTTCGAAAAATGCGCCCAGAATTCCGAAAAGGCTAACCCCTTTGAAAATTTCGAAAATGCACCCAGAATTCCGAGAAGGCTAACCCCTTTGAAAATTTCGAAAAATGCGCCCAGAATTCCGAGAAGACTAACCCCTTTGAAAATTTCGAAAAATGCGCCCAGAATTCCCAGAAGGCTAACCCCTTTGAAAATTTCGTAAATGCGCACAGAATTACGAGAAGGCTAACCCCTTTGATAATTTCGAAAAATGCTCCCAGAATTCCGAGAAGGCTAACTCCTTTGAAAATTTCGAAAAATGCGCCCAGAATTCCGAGAAGGCTAACCCCTTTGAAAATTTCGAAAAATGCGCCCAGAATTACGAGAAGGTTAACCCCTTTGAAAATTTCGACCCTTTGAAAATTTCGAAAAATGCGCCCAGAATTCCGAGAAGTCTAACCCCTTTGAAAATTTCGAAAAATGCGCCCAGAAATCCGAGAAGGCTAACCTCTTTGAAAATTTCGAAAAATGCGCCCATAATTCCGAGAAGGCTAACCCCTTTGAAAATTTCCGAAAAATGCGCCAAGAATTCCGAGAAGGCTAACCCCTTTGAAAATTTCGAAAAATGCGCCCAGAATTCCGAGAAGGCTAACCCCTTTGAAAATTTCGAAAAATGCGCCCAGAATTCCGAGAAGGCTAACCCCTATGAAAATTTCGAAAAATGCTCCCAAAATTCCGAGAAGGCTAACCCCTTTGAAAATTTCGAAAAATGCGCACAGAATTCCGAGAAGGGTACCCCTTTGAACATTTCGAAAAATGCGCCCAGAATTCCGAGAAGGCTAACCCCTTTCAAAATTTCGAAAAATGCGCCCAGAATTACGAGTAGGCTAACCCCTTTGAAAATTTCGAAAAATGCAACCAGAATTCCAAGAAGGCTAACCCCTTTGAAAATTTCGATAAATGCGCCCAGAATTCCGAGAAGGCTAACCCCTTTGAAAATTTCGAAAAATGCGCCCAGAATTCAGAGAAGCCTAACCCCTTTGAAAATTTTGAAAAATGCGCCCATAATTCCGAGAAGGCTAACCCCTTTGAAAATTTCCAAAAATGCGCCCAGAATTCCGAGAAGGCTAACCCCTTTGAAAATTTCGAAAAATGCGCCCAGAATTACGAGAAGGCTAACTCCTTTGAAAATTTCGAAAAATGCGCCCAGAATTCCGAAAAGGCTAACCCCTTTTTAAAATTTCGAAAAATGCGCCCAGAATTCCGAGAAGGCTAACCCCTTTGAAAATTTCGAAAAATGCGCCCAGAATTCCGAGAAGACTAAACCCTTTGAAAATTTCGAAAAATGCGCCCAGAATTCCCAGAAGGCTAACCCCTTTGAAAATTTCGTAAATGCGCCCAGAATTCCCAGAAGGCTAACCCCTTTGAAAATTTCGTAAATGCGCACAGAATTACGAGAAGGCTAACCCCTTTGATAATTTCGAAAAATGCGCCCAGAATTCCGAGAAGGCTAACTCCTTTGAAAATTTCGAAAAATGCGCCCAGAATTCCCAGAAGGCCTACCCCTTTGAAAATTTCGAAAAGTGCGCCCAGAATTACGAGAAGGCTAACCCCCTTTGAAAATTTCGACCCTTTGAAAATTTCGAAAAATGCGCCCAGAATTCCGAGAAGTCTAACCCCTTTGAAAATTTCGAAAAATGCGCCCTGAATTCTGAGAAGACTAACCCCTTTGAAAATTTCGAAAAATGCGCCCACAATTCCGAGAAGGCTAACCCCTTTGAAAATTTCGAAAAATGCGCCAAGAATTCCGAGAAGGCTAACCCCTTTGAAAATTTCGAAAAATGCACCCAGAATTCCGAGAAGGCTAACCCCTTTGAAAATTTCGAAAATTGCGCCCAGAATTCCGAGAAGGCTAACCCCTTTGAAAATTAAGAAAAATGCGCCCAGAATTCCGAGAAGGCAAACCCCTTAGAAAATTTCGAAAAATGCGCCCAGAATTCCGAGAAGGCTAACCCCTTTGAAAATTTCGAAAAATGCGCCCAGAATTCCGAGAAGGCTAACCCCTATGAAAATTTCGAAAAATGCTCCCAAAATTCCGAGAAGGCTCACCCCTTTGAAAATTTCGAAAAATGCGCCCAGAATTCCGAGAAGGGTACCCCTTTGAACATTTCGAAAAATGCGCCCAGAATTCCGAGAAGGCAAACCCCTTTGAAAATTTCGAAAAATGCGCCCAGAATTCCGAGAAGGCTAACCCCTTTGAAAATTTCGAAAAATGCGCCCAGAATTCCGAGAAGGCTAACCCCTTTGAAAATTTCGAAAAATGCGCCCAGAATTCCGAGAAGGCTAACCTACATAGGCCTACATAGTAGAATCAAATGAAGACAAAATGTAAGACCAACAACAAAAGAGTACCAAAACAAATCAATTAAACAATACTATCTCAATTACAACAATTACAAATAAAAGAAAGTTAAAAATAAAAGAAAAATAATTACATTGCTTTGTGCTGCATGCTATAAATTTTGAAAATATTCCTGACTGCTCTGGATTGAAAGACTTAGATGAAATTCATTACATAAATTATTGTACCCAATGCATAGCCTTAAAAGGAAGGATTAATCATAGTAATGAAATTAACATAGCATTCAGGCACTTAAAGAACTAGTAACTTAGGAATAATCATCACAGAGAAAACCCTCGATATTATAATATTAACTTTAGATCCAGCATGTAGTAGGCTATTTTATAATGTCATGCAATATAATATATAGATCAAGTATCGTATCACATTTTACATTTTTTTTACAATACAATATTATAAGATTATTGTAAATGTATAACAAACATTTCTTCAAGGATGCTTCTAACGTTTCACCCTGCGTTTAAAGAAATAGGCATTTTATATACGATTATATAGGGCTGATATGCCCTATTTTCATTAAATGTACGAATGTCATAATATAAATCTAACTGTAGTTTTTTATTCTTAGCTTTTAATGCATCCAGTTTTGTTATAAATAAAATCAAATTCCACATATTTCCCAATTTTCTTCAATATTTTTGTGTCGCTTTAAAATACAACGCCATTACTTTATCCGAATACTACTTAAGTATAATCACATGTGAGACTATTAAAGAATTTTTTCTTTCAGGTATAAATGCTACTTCGAGGAAAAACTAGTCGGGCATGGCAGTTGGTGCGGTTACTACTTTGTATTAGTCTCGTCGCTTCTCGAAGAACCCTTGTGATAATGTCCAGCGATATTTTCAGTAAAAAATTTCAGAATCTGAAACATTCCTCGAAACCATACGCTTTGAACACTCATGGAACAGTCAATGAAGATTTTCTACATTCTGTTGAAACTGATAATTTAACACCATCATTTCATGAATCTGAGGAATACAATATGCTAACATTTGCAAAATTCCCTGAGTGATTTCAATTACCCTGACTTTTCAGAATGTGGACACCTGAGCTCCTTTTTACATCTTTGTCCTACACCCGACCAGCATTGTAGAATTACAATGTCTGTTTTTTAATACTACTGGAAGATTTCCTTAAACTTCAAGTCTCAGGCAATTTACATCTGCAGGTTGGTCATTTTTGCTGAGATATGTCAGTGGTTTATATATAAAATATGAATAATATTTTCATCTTCTGATAAAATGAGATATTAAATCAGTTAGTTAAAGAATTATGCTTTATCTTCTATACTTTGCTTTAATATGCTTTTAGAAATTATTTAAGCTACTAGAACCATGTTCAAGTTACAAACCACATGTCCACAGTAGCGCTATGCTTTTATGCTTATGGATTACTCTGCTAAAGACCTTATGATGTATAACATGAATGGACCATTCCTTGGATACTCTGACAGAGCAGCATCAGTAGGAATATCACAAAATATGTACACTGACAGATGCCAACTTAATCCAAGGCAGTAACAAATTAATGCAAGAATCTAGTCGAGTAGGCCTATCCCTGGTAGACAACTGACATTCTTGTTGCACATGGTGTTGCTATCTAAGAAAAAAGAAAAAGCATCGAACAAAATAGGTAACTAACATTTTATTTTTCCTAGCAGAAGTAGCAATAATAAAAAACCAGGACTTTAGAAGTCAAGAAAAACGTTCTCTGGCCACTGGAAAAGTGTGCTCAAAAACTGGACGTCTGGTCATCCAGTATTAGGCAAAACTGATTTGTTTTTGGAGATTCCTCTATCCAGTAAATATGTCCTACTATCATCCTTAATAGCAGAAAATTCAGATTCTGATACTGGAGCTTAATCACGTATGACTCACACATTGCAGTGGATCTCATAACGCATTTTCAGACATAGTAATGGAGTTGTCAAGTTTGGCATAGATAAAATTCATTGCAATGACGGCTAAATTAATCATGGTTGTGCTTAGTTACCTCTGGTACTGAACGAAAGAACAGAGTGAAAGAACTTTGATATATATAGAATTTTAGAAAGTTTATACAGGGAAGTTAATATTACGAAAAAATAATATTGAGATAGATCCATACACTGCTTCCCTTATTTTAATTACTAACCTGAACCCAGGTTTCGGTGAGCCTTCCCACAGATGGAGTATAACTGGTGAACATGGTGGGAAGGCTCACCGAAACCTGGGTTCAGGTTAGTAATTAAAATAAGGGAAACTTTGATATCTTTATCATTAAGACAGAAATCACAAGTTGTTGCTTCAAAACACAGCTGTAAACAAAAATGATCTTTAAAAAATTATCAATTTTTTAATCAGCTTTCTGTACAAGTATATGACTGAAAACATAAAATTCTAACCCAATATCTTCTGGCTGAATAATAATAATATACAGTGCAGATCATAAACTCCTTGTACTATTATTACTTCTTCTATAACATCTATAAAAACTACAACCAGATACCACAATAAATACATAGGTCTAGTTACTAAACATACAATAATTGGACGGATATTAATGTCTTCACAAGTACCTTAACATTCTTTGTGTAAGGCACATTATCACATGCTTTTGCTGAAATGGATAATGAACAACAGTCCTATTACATATTACATGGGTCAAAGATTAACCGAAGAAACGAAGTATTCATATCTATAATAATATTTTCTTCAATAGTGAGAATTTAATATTTCTGCAATGAAATATGGTGATAAAAACAGAGTGTTTCATGCTATTAGCCCTCAGCCGATGTGTCTGTATGTTGCCAACTGAAACCCATAAACTCTTGGTCAAGAGGAAACACTTCAGTCTAGTTTGCTCCCTTATAGTATGTAGATGTCTCAAAACCATACATAAAATTTTTAGAAAACTGTGTGATTGATATCCAATGTACAGTCATATTTTCAACAAGATTTCGCTACAGCATATACAGCTGATCACGCATTAAAATTAATTCAGGAAATCTGTTAACACAATTCATTAGTAGGTGAATTATGGCCATATTAGATCTTACCGTATGCGACTAAAGTGTACTAGTATCAGAATAACCCCCACGATTGGAAGAACTAAAACACAACTTAAGAAGAGAAATTGCCACAATTTCAGAAGAACAAATTAATTTCTTAAAAGGTGTAAAAGTTGTGTGGTGGCACAAGGACATCATTTTCAACATTTTCTATGACGAAAGAATGTGGGTATTGCATAATTGTAATTTACATGAGAAATCTATGCATTTGAATTTAAGAAGCTATGAACATCCAACTTTTTCGGCAAACAGCAAATCACAGTTATGTCTCCCATGCATCAAAACAAAAGCTCTGTATATATTACAGCATAGAAGCTTTATGGTACAGAAGTATTTCAAAATAGATGACTGTGGAGAAGTCCACAGGATGTTCATAAGTTGATGTTTCACGTGTGAAAAATTATCGATAAAACGACCTTAAATTTATGAAAATATGACATGGAAAATTGGAAATATTAAGCAATTCTTTCAAATATGTATTTAAAAAAGGGAACATACAGTAATAGTATAATAATAAATGAAGGACAAGAATCATTTTATATTACTGCTTTTATTATTATGTTTATCAATGAAAGAAAGATATTACTGATAGGCCTATTTATTAATGAATGCATCATAGCTAAGGAATTACGAGATTGCTTTGCCTGTATGTTGGAAAAGTCCATTCCGAAGAAAAAAGATGACATTTCATCAACTTCTGAACCCTATTTGTTGGTAGTATTATAGTCTGCGACAGAAACGCTTCATGTAGTCTTAGTCAATTTTGAAAACAGGTTCTGTGTGACATGTTTTTCCTGAGAAGACTAATGAAATAGAGAGATTAGAACAGCATCAGAATCGAATCTAAGAAGGACCATGGAAGAATAATTTCTTTGTGTAGGCCTACACCTAAATGCAGATTTTCTAAGAATGTGTCATGAACGTGTGGTACCGGGTAATTATGGATGACATTCAGCACCTCTTATATTCAAGGTAAGCACAAAAATATACAATTATCATAGGTAATAGTGAAATTTTGAAAAAAAAAAAAACAAAAAACAAAAAAAAATATATATATATATATTATCAGCTTCACAGGATTACCTAAGATTGTTGAGTGGCTTTCCCAGACAGCTGCACTCAGAAGCTCGTGGCTAATAGCATAGGATTCTCTGTAACTGTGATGGAAATGAACATCAATTAAGAAATTCAGTTACTGCAAAACACTTAACTATTTCATATATTATTGTTTCTCGGGCTTCCAACCGGGTGAGTTGGAGGTTTGTTTCCAAGCTTTCGGCAACAATCTCTGCCTCCAACTCACCCGGTTGGAAGACCGAGAAACAATAATATATTCCTTTTCTATGCCAATAAATTTACCTACATGCAAATAAACTCTTAGATTAAAAGCAATCCAAGGATGGGCATCTATCTCCCTTACATTCTACCTGATGTAGTCAAAGGAGAAAATTACAACCAATTGTCTCTTTTAAATTCTCTGAATACCAAATTAGCAGGAAAATAGAAAATATTAATGAAGAGTTCATAAAAATGCAATAGTAGTGGAAAAATATCACTTAAAAAATGTAATTCAATAAAAAGGCATAAAATCCCATCAGTATAAGTATTTCCCATTCTTCCTGTTCTCACATATTACTCTGGTTTATATTATATTAATGTAAACTTTAAATATTTTAGAACTCTCATATCTCTAAACTTCATAAACTCCAACTGTATTTCATTCAAAATTAATAAAAGAAGTAACATTTAAACAAACTCAACTGCACTAAACAATCCAAATTTTAGCTTCAACTCTACAAAATACCAAAAAGGCTTACATTACAAAATTAATTCTGAATTTTTAAAACCAGTGTTCGTAAAGAACTTGTACATTATCTAATCTGCTATTTTATATCCCACTTAAGAACGATCCTGTTCAAAACAAAGAGGCGTGGCTGTCATAGTCCGCACATGAGAATGGATGTAATCACTGTGATACTGGTAGTGTGTTTATTCTCAGTACAACTCACTGCAGGGTCGTCATGAACAATGAATCCTTTGTTTTGTTTGCTAATTGATATACTATAATGATGACGATGCCAGTGAGAGTTTGTTATTTCACGTGTAAATGTTGATATTATTGTTGCATGAACTTACAAACGCTACTTCTCTACTATTAAGCCACACACTGGTAACGGCGCATACTAATGACATTAACCAATCACGTTTTGTCACATGATGTGAATTTTCTGGGAACTCTCTGTGAGTTCTCCTCTCCTTTGTTTTGAACAGGATCAAACTTGAGTGGGATCAATTATAGCTACTAAATTACTGTATTATAATAGAACAAATTCCATAGTAGGACTCCTATATTTAAAAATATAAAAATACAATCTCTCTCAATACAAAATATAGGCTAGGTATAAGTTAATCAAATGTTCTGAGAAAGAAGTTAGAGAGATCACTGAAAAGAAGGAATGTTTGTAATACTCAGTACTGGCCGATACTTCTGACAATGGAAGTCATCACTTTCAATTTATCTTTGCGTTTTATTTAAATTTTTCCTGAATATTCAACATTCATATTTGTAAATGCAGTATTTCTTTTCTTAAAGGAAGGGTAAACTAAAAAAATACCATTTTCTAATTTTAATCTCATCGCACGGAGCTTTGAATTACGAAACGAATGGTGATCTCGTGAACTTCAGGTGCCCAATATTACGCCTTGTACGGGTGAAGTAAAACGCTCCTGTGACGTCACTCCTGACTAACTCGCTGGCAGGACAACAGCTACTGTAATGCTCGCGCCTGTGTTTCTAATACACCACAAAGTCTCATTTGTGTTTGTTGTTGATAGAGATGCCTGCAATGTTACCTTCTAAGGACGAATCTCGGTATCCACAAATTAATATCACACGAAAAGAAAATGACAAGGAATCATTTAAAGAGTTGCAAGGAAGAAAAGAAAATACGGAATGGTGTAAATGTGGGCTGTGTGTACATATGAAAACGGGCCACGAAAGTGTGTGTTGTTGGGACCGTGAAGTAATTTGTGAACAGAAAGGGGTTGTAGACTGTATAACACGACATTGCTCATTCGATAGCGTTATTATAAATAAAGATACACTAGTTGCCAGGCGTTATCAGTTAATACTTAGAGCTAATACAGTTCAAAAACGAAACATTTTTCAAGATACGAACAGAGTCACTTTCAGATTCAGAATCATCTTTTGCGGTAGTAGAAATTTCTGTAATGCTAAAAGACCTATCTAAATCACAATTTCTAGAAGAAACATTCAATGAATCTGTGCAAACATTGACATAAGTTTCATTTCCTAGTTCACACTGAACGCCTACTCTGTTAGAAACTGAATTTTCATCATAAATACTAGATTCCACATTCATGATTTGTCCATTCCCGGATACTGAAGGATTACTATTCAAATCTTGCAACAACTCTCTCATTTCCTTCTTCCTCGAGTACGACGATTTTCTTTTCTTCATTGGCGGTGTTTCAGATTTCCCACGCAAAAGAAGTGATGGCACAGCACTTCTTTTTTAAACAGATTGCGGGGTTTCTCCAGATAACTGTGTTCGTAACTGTACCAAAAGCTCGGTATCATTTTCTTCAAAATGTTGTGAACAAACCGTACTGTATTTAGTAGGAACAAATTTTTCTCTTTTTATTTTTATCAGCCATTGCTTATTTACGTTCGGATGACTTATCTCTGTTGGGAAATCGATGGAAATATATTTTAAGTGTGTTATCACTCTTCGACGATGAGTTTGTACACCCCACAACACAACAATAAACCATTGTTTGAACAGATACTCACTAAAAAACTGTAACAGTAGACAGAATGCTGTGAAATGTCTTTCACCGGGCGAGACTGAGCCAAGCCTTCGTCAAGCGTGACGTCACGCGCCCATCGCGTTACAATAAATAGATTCGTTTTGTGATTAAATGTGAAGGTGTAAAACATTTCTAACAGTGAATATCATTTCTTAAAAACATTCTCTTTCAATCCGTATGAAGAAAATGATACTGAATTTTTAGTTTACTTTTCCTTTAAAATACAGTTTTAACATACTGTGAAATATAGCCAGACAAATGTCTTGCCAGATGAAATCAACTTTAGTTCATTTTTTCTCTCACCATATATATCCATAATGCATAAAACAGACTGCTTTCACAATTTCTTCAAATTCTTGGTTGCGGACATGAATAGGCCTAGAAATAAACTTACTATCTTCCATCCTGTTATATTACTCAAGTATAAAGCAATAACACCTTCACTACTGAAGTACCCTTTAAAAAAAATAATAACCACCAACAAAAACTTGTAAAATCTCTTATAGATTACGATAGAATTTCAATGCTGGTATGTTGATTTCCTTTTAGACATTTTGATTGCTTTACTGATAACATATAGTGACCATTTTATGCAAAGTGTAATTTTCCCTTCTTGTTTTGTACTTTTGGACTTCCCATAATTATGGGAAGATTTTAATAAACAAGTGTTTTTTGACAATTGCAAAACACAGTAACTACCATGTGGGTATTTTTGATCATTTACTACATTCTGCAAAAGCCTTGTAAAGTACTGAAGTGGAAAAGTGACGGACTTCCCTTGTGAGAGTATGTGGCAAATTGTAATGAAAGTGGACATTTAGTTTCCATGGACGGAATACATTTGTTATGATTAACAATCATTTATAGTGCCTAAAGAAACAAAGTTCTATAACCATTTCAAGGCACTGCATTTTCATTTAAGTTAGTTGTGTTTTCTACAATTTATGCAATCCAATAAATTTACTATAAAACTGCATCATTCATAAAATTAAAAGTCTCATAAATAAATACTGACAGTAGGAGCTTGATTGATTTAGGGAAACTGATAATTCACCAAGTAAGTAGGCTTTTAGAAACTCCATACCCGAAGTAATATGAGATTGTTTCATGGATCAATCCATATCAAATCAACCAAGGAGTGTTGCTGACTTTACTTTATTTTTAAGTATACATTTTCTGTTTGTATATGTATCTGGGAATACAAAACTTTTTTTAAACATTTTTATCGTTAACACTTTGACTTCTAGAGGCCTTTTTGTTTAGAAGGATCTGTCATTTTTGGTGTTTTCAAAGATTAAGGGTAAGTTAGGCTACATAATTATTTTATTTATTAAAATATAAATTTGAAATAAAAACCCTATTAATTTACAAGAAACAATTTAAAACTCATGTTATGACCAAAAATGTGTTAAGCTTGAAGGAAATAACCTAACTTTATTAGAAAGTCACATATCAATTTAAAAAAACATAATTTTATACAAAACTTTTTAGTAGAAGGAATGAAAACACAAACTTAATATCCCCCCCCCCCCCCAGAGAGATATAAATAGACCATAGATGACAGTAAAATTTGAGATCACTAATATAAATCCTTTTGGTTTTATGAGTCTTCAAATATTGAGATTTGGCTAAACTTGCAGATTTTGAAATCATTATATCTCAAAAGGGACTGAACAAAAAAAAATCTGAAGTTTTCTCAAAATATTTTTTCTAGTGACTAGTAATCAATGTATAAAATTTCATCATTGTGTTCTGACTGGAAATAATATTTTAAAAATAAAGAAAATTCCAAAAAATACGCCTTTAAATGAGTGAATGTTGCATACCACTATGTGTTAAAATACAATAAAAATGTCAAAAAAATATAATTATTATTTGTTGTTGCCAGTAATATGAAATATGTCACAAAAATAAAAATTAAATGTCCAATGGTAGTAGGAATAATGATTAATACTTCAGCAATAGTAGGCCTACTTCAGCATTGTCGTATTTGGCTGAGTAATCCATTGAAAAGAACAAGTCTATACAGGCAAATGACATGAAACTACTGTAGTTTCTTTGTTCAGTAAACGTTAGTTGTGATTTTGTGTGGTTGTGTATGTAATAGCTTTGTTTTGTAAGTAGTGAAATTCATTTTATTTTAGAATTGTGGTTGATATTTATTATCACAGTAGTAATGTTCAAAAAGAAAGTATAATGGAGTGTTCTGCTGGTTTTTTTTGTTAATTAATTTTGTCATAAAAGTTTTGAAAGAGATTTTTAAGTGAATGATCTACCTTCAAATGAACAAACATTAATAAAATTGTACTGAATCAGTAAAATCATCATTGCCTCTAGTGGAGGTATTTTCTTCAAAAGTAAACATTTTTTGGTAACATGAAGGACGAAGTGATTTCCCCAAGACTGCAATCTGTTTTGGCTATCTACAAATTAGAGTTGAATTCATCTTAAGCTACTTATCATGAACTTAGTATATCTTTGAAAAGAATCATTGCAGACTCTTCCAAAATTATGGTTATGTTTTCCTATGTATTTATTCCTAAGATATTGACCAATGTCCTTTTCGAAAAATATGTCAGCAACAAATTATTTTATTATTGGTTGATTTTATATGGATTGACCCTCATACGAGATAGCTGCACAACTATAAAAACAGTTTTAAAATAGTAAATATCTTTGGATTAACTGGAGACTGGTGAAACATGTGTAAGGAGAAGAGCATTCAGAGGTGGGAATTGATATCAGAGAAACAAGCCATCTTCTCTACCCACCTGTCAAGACATGGCAGCCATAGCCGTATACCTTAGTTAGCGCAATGTGACTCCTTTGAAGACTGGCGCTCGAGTGAATATTTTGATAGTGGACTCGTCCAGATACGGAGCATCTTTCTGAGAAGGTCAGGTATAAAAATTTTTACTGTACACCACAGTTTTGTTTCTTTTTAAAAGAAATTATTAAGAATTAAAAGAGCCACTTTTGAAGAAGCACAGTACTGACCAAAGATACAAAAAATATTAATAAACTCCTCTCCTGGGATGTAGAACCATTACATCCATCTTCGGAGCAGTAACATTCTTCCCAGTAAATACCATTGTCATAAACACCCCAATTGCACACTCCAGTAACTCCAGTGTCCGCAACAGAAGCACATCTCCTTATCACTTGCCGCCATCTTCCATCCCCTGAAATTAAGATCTATATGAGAAAACCACTCCTATGAATACTACAGGAGTAGCGATGAATATTAAATAATTTACAATCATTGGTAATTCAGAATAATTATGATCAGTTGGAGGAATATTTGACCAATATTTGACATAGGAATATGTTCCCGCTTTTCTAGTACTGCAATTTTGAAATGCCTGACTTGCTGCTCATTTCACTAACGTAAAAAGGTAACTCCTTTTTTAAAAAATTATTCTTTCCAATTTTAAGAATTTCTAGCAATTTGCACAGATCAAAATTTTTCACATTTGTGATACGGTAGTCTACGATGTTCAGTTGTTCTTTTAAAGTTAAAATGTTAATAATACAGCTTATCTAGTTGCAAATATAATAGGTAGGTAGAGCGAAGAGGAGGTGAGAGAGAGGGAGGAAGAGGGTGGAAATGGTAGAGAAAAAGAGAATAAAGAAGAAATTAACTATGTAATTTTTCCCCAGTTTCAACTTTTCTACAATTTCAAGTAGTAGTAGTTCAAATAGTAGTAGTAGTAGTAGTAGTAGTAGTAATTTCAAAGTAGTTCAAATAGAGACACACCTATTTGCCAATGTTTTAAATTACTCCCTTCCCAGGCGGGTCCTGTTAGTGAGTTGGTGAGAGAAGCCTAGTGCACGACCTAATATTGTATTTTTCCCAACTAAAAGACTAAGCAGAAATCCCTAAATCAGGTTCTTCCATATAAAAAAATGAAAACATATTTTAAATTAATTATCATAGGTCCTATTTGGCATAATCCCAATGGCGCGGACCCATTCACGCGATATTCACATTTCCGTGGACTGTGTGATGTTTTTTGTTTAAGAGCGAGGCAGTGTGACCAACTGTTTTTGTACTTAGTGACAGCAGACGATTTTATGCCGTGCACCAGCCAAGCTCCACTGTTTTGTTAGGTTAGGAACGAATAGCACGAGGTTTCTATCACAACCACCATTTCTTACGAGCAACTAGTGGCTTGTACCTTTGTAGGTTTGTCAGACTGTTTAGCAATATGATGTCACACCTCCAACCTCCAATCATGTCGACAAGGACAGAAAAATAGGAAGTTTTCGCTAGATGTGATATAAAAGTGTATCAATTAGGGTGGGTGGGTCGGACCAACTCATTCGCCAAGACAACATCACCTCTCCACACATCTGTCTATAACAAAATTCGTGTGATATAAATGTTTTATGAAGAGAATCTCGGTTCTACAAAATGGGTCCGTGCCAATGGGATTTTACCTCCTTTTTTTTCTTACTTACATATAAATCCTTTAGGTCCTTGCTGTGTTATTTTCATGCAGAAGGTGCCTGGAGTATGTGATTCATCACTGTTGCATTCAATTGCAATGTGGCGACCCTTGTCAAATTTTTCATATGCACCACAATTATCTTCACCTTTTGGATCTTGTCCTGAAGAGCACTGGTAGCAACGTATAGCTCTACCTGAAATCCAAGTAATTCAAGTTAATGCAGGCAAGTTTCAACAAGATTCACAATCCCTGCTAATTTACTGGGATAGTGACGTCCCTAGTAGCACACTTCGTTGGCCCATCGGAAGGATTTGGTTGGCATGGAAGGGATATGCTGGGAAAACGTTAGTTGTAATTTCCTCGGTTGCGCCAACGCATTTATCGGCTGCTTTCCCCGACCGTCCTACCGTTGGGGTTTGATTGTTGGCCCAACAATTTTTTTTGTTGGAATATAATCGCATTTATGTTAAAATTAAAAAGTGTTGAAATAACATTACAAGCGTTAAATTTTTATTTCCTATAAAATAAACTGTGTTAATTCATTAATTATTCAAGCTTCTCATCCTGCGCGCTCCAGTCCTCTTCGGAAATTTCCGGCATAGCTCGTAGGTCGTCGACAACCACGCATAACATCGCATAACCGTCATTCGCCATCTTGATTGTATTAAGGAAGTATTTTTTGATCTGACGTGTTCTATATCCTTGAGCCCCGCTCAACACAGGATCTACAGGACGAGATATCTACATCTACATCTACATCTACATCAGGTAAGCCCTTTGATTGTTCTCTTAAAATAACGTTATCATTTTTACACAATACTGTATTATGAGTGTTGCATTCATATTATAATTGAAGGTTCGTTCAACGTTACAGTACTGTAATTTCCTATTGCAAATTTGTTTCAGATGATTTACATAAAGAAAGGCAGAAGGAAGTAGAGAAGGAGCATCATATATAAGCAACGCAATTCCAACTGAATTGAAACGCAGTTCAAGATCAGCAGTTCTACAGTTCAAAATCTACATCAATTGCGGGATTTTCAAGATTTCAAACTTGCAAGTAGCCTACATGGAGCATGCATGATTATTTGTCTAGAATCAAGTAAAAATGTTAAGGTATAAATATTTGATTTATTATTAAAATGCAGATGCCCTCATTATATAGTCTAAAAAATATGAAGTGAACATTGAGGTTAGGGAAACATTTTACAGTACAGATAAAGGGAAGGAATCGATTTATAGTGCATAATATGTAGGCTATAATAAATACATCTTGCTTTTCATAGTAACCTAATCTATTTCTTTGCACTAGTAGGCCTAAATAATTTTCAATCTCGTAATATGTAACTTGCAGTTGGGGTAGGTAAGCTCTATCCACAATGCGCAGTCTGCAGTTGTTAGTCGGTAGACGGTAGGTTGTAGTCAAAGTATAACGTGTGGTGATCAATGGACGCCATTCACAATGTGCAGTTGCAGACGACAGCTGACAATCGTCAGTTGGTAGACAGTAGTCGGCAGACGAGAAATTCATCTCTGACTACGAACTGAACGTCTGCAAGTAACATATTACACGAATGAAAATTATTTACTAGTGCAAATACACAGATTAGCATACTACGAGAAAGCAAGATGTGTTTATAACATATATTATCCAATTATAAAGAGATTCCTCCACCTTTTTTATTCTGTAAAATGTTTCCCTAACCTCAATGTCGACAGCATATTGTAGACGACTCGAGTGCTGCTCCCAAGCGGCCGATTGCAAAAGCAAACTCCCGACTACTGACTAACAACTGACGACTGCGCATTGTGGATAGAGCTTTAGTCGAAGATGAATTTCTCGACTGCTGACAGCAACTGTATTTTGTGAATGGCGTACATTACTCACCACTTGTTTTACTTTGACTACCGACTACAGACTGCCACCTGCACATTGTGGATAGAGCTTTAGGCCTAATACGTTAGTTATATAATCAACTCTACCAAGTAACTTGCATTCTACAGTGAGTCCCACGCAAGAGTTGGCCAATGACGCTGGTTTCTGCGTCGCGGCTGGCACAGCTCCAACTCCCGAGCGATCGGGTGAAATATCTATGCAAATAATGCCGCGGTCGTTGTAATGATTCAGGTTCTCACATTTACAGTTAAAATTACAATAAAAATAACCACGTATCTCATCACAAAAGATGTTGGAAATGTTCTCCTCTTGCATCCAGACAATACTGGCACCTTTTTAGAAAATTTTCTTTCACGCGCATAAGTTCAGCTTCCGAGACAGAGTTACTTTCTCTTTTGATAGGCCTATGTGATATTGTCATTAATTTCTTCTAACTGTATGTAAATATTATTTATGGGGAACTTGAAAAATAAAGTGTATAGATCAATTTCCCATACATAAGAAGAACTTAAAGACAATATCACAAAAGAAATTAATTCTATCTCGGAAGCTGAACTTAAGCGCGTGAAAGAAAATTCCCTAAAAAAGTTGTCAATGTTGCGTGTATGCAAGAGGAGAACATTTCCAACATCTCTTGTGATTAGGTACGTGGTTATTTTCATTGTAATTTTAACTGTAAATGTGAGAACCTGAATCATTACAAAGACGCCGGCATTATTTGCATAGATATTTCACCCGATCGCTCGGGAGTTGGAGCTGTGCCAGCCGCGCCGCAGAAACCCGCGTCATTGGCCAACTCTTGCGTGGAACTCACTGTATTTGCCTGTATAATTTTAAAACATAGTTCATGACAGGGTTAAAAAATGCATTTACATTATGTTTGAATAACCGTCTAAATCTGATTAGCTTAACTTGATTGCTAGAATGCTTTTCCATCAAATTGTTTCATCTATCCCTATAGGCCTATATGTGCACTTAATAGATTAGGTTATTTAAAACATCTTTACGAAATCATGTAAAATCTCTTCACAAATTTCTAAAGAATTCTATCTGTTCTATTCTTAATTTAGGCTTACATTCAGTCACAATTTTGGTTATAACCCCAATAGGCTACAGTTTGTAGAATTCAATTTATAATGAAATGATCTTAACATCAGTCTTTGTAAAAGTAAAATATTACTAGATTATGGAATAAAATGGGAATAATGGAACTTTGTGCCCCACGCGTTCCCCTTTCCACTCGCCTGGCTGCTTCCCGAATGCCACCTGCCACGCTTCCCTGCAGGTCATGCCGTCATGGCTGTAGCCGCTGCTCAACGCCGGTAATGCGTAATTGCGATTGGCATGTCACCTAATATTTCACAATAAAAATAAAATACCCTTGCACCTGGCATTCAACCCAATTCTGTACTAATTCCATCCTACTATCCCCCACAAATCCTATTTCCCTTAAATCTACATCCTAATATTTTCTTTCCACCTACGTATAAGTCTTCCAAGTGGTCATTTCCCTTTGGGTCTCCCACTCAGCATTTTTTAGATGTCTTTCCCCCCCATACGCACAACATGTTTAGCCCATTTCATTCCCTGTGATTTAATTTCCCTTACTATATCTGGTGGCGAGTACAGATTATGAACCTCGTCGTTATGCAGTTTCCTCCAGTCCCCATTTCCATCTCTCCCATAGGCCCAAATATTTTCCTAAGCAGCCTGTTTTCGAACACACTCAGATTATGTTACAAACTGCATCTTACAATCAAAATTGTAATTGAATGTAAATTAAGAATATAATAAATAGAATTATTATGAATTTTGAAGAGATTTTACACAAATTTTTAAAGCTTTTTTAAGCCTATATTGAAGTCTTTTAAATATTATTTGATAATGAATAAGCTAATCTAAGTGCATAGGTCTATAGGAATAGATGGAACAGCATTTTAGAAATTAAGCTCTTACAGGTTAAGCTAATCAGATTAGACTGTTTTTCAAACATAATGTAAATACGCCTTTTAACTCTGTTATGAACTATGTTTTTAAATTATACAGGCAAATAGAATGGAAGTTACTTGATAGAGTTGATTATATTTCTAACGTATAGGCCTAATAATGGTGATGCTATAACTGGTCACAAGACAGCTGTATAACAAATTAACTAATCACAGTAGGCTAAAAGATTGCACATTGTTACTTAGGCCTATATAAGAATATACAGATTAACACCATATAATATTGTAAACGTTAATGGTAACATTCTTGGATTTCCTAGACTATATTGAGGGCATAAGGTGGAAAGATCAACTTACATAAATCAACTATTCTCACATTACATAAAAATGAAGTTTATTAATATATGTTATGTAGTTCATAATATATATATCTGACTTATCCATAACTTGTAAAGCAGCAATAACAATAAACTATTCATTATTCATTTCTCTGAATTTTATTTAGCCTATAGCCAAGATTCTTTCCTTATGTTATACCATGTATCACCATTTTTCTGAGGTATAGAATTCTGGACCAAGGTGCACATAGCCTCATGAAGATGAGGAGCCACTTGATAAAGAAATAGCGGTTTCAGTCATGAAGACAACCATCTGCCAATGTAGAAGAATGGAGGAAGAAGATGCAACATGGGATGAAGTTCTCGACCATTAGTATTACAGTGCTTTCACTGTACGACTTGGCCAGCAATCGCGCGGGCCGACTCCGTGACTCATGCATCAAGCTCCGGAGTGATGTCTCGTCTCACCGCTGAAGTCTAGCATGTGATCTGATTGTGTTCACACGTGAATAATTATTACAGCAGTGTTTGTGTTTTCTTATGGTTAAAGTAGTTTTTAGTTTTGCTTGTAGTGTTTTAAAAATGCCACAACATAATTATACATTAGAACTACTGCGTGTGAATAGCAATTTCCTCAAAAGGTGACGTAGATGTAATGATGCAGAAGGACGGCATTTCCAACATCTCCTGTGATAAGGTAAGTTTGTATTTTTATTTTATATTTTCATATTTTATTGTGATTACAATTACGGAAATATATCGATTTGCCTGGAGTACCGTGATCTGGCCTCGCATGCGGTTAATCTGTGTTGGTGGAGCGGCCCGTGCGATTGCCAACCAAGTCGTACAGTGAAAGCACTGTATAACCATCAATAAGCCATCCAAATCCAATGATTTCCCTATATTTCTCCATTAGGTTCTGCTTTCTTGTCTTGGTTTCATGTTTATTTTATCATAATTAGGTAGTTGATAAAATATTTTCCTCAGCAACTGCAATTTGAGAATGATTAGCAAGTCCATGCAAATCTTTCGCACTTCGCCCCTTTTGATAGGTGCCCAGGAAAACTAGGCATTTAGCTAACTAATAAATTCATTCTTATACATTCACAAAATACAGTATACGGTTGAATTAAGAGCAACATATGAACTGTATACTGTGTTTTGTGAATCTGTATGAGTGAATTTATTAGTTAGCTAAATACTTGGTTTTCTTGGACTATTATCAAAAGGGGTGAAGTGCGAAAGATTTGCATGGATTTATAAGTCATTCTTAAATTGCAGTTGCTGGGGTAAATATTTTATCAACTACCTAATTGTGACAAAATAAACATGAAACCAAGGCAAAAAGCAGAACCCAATGGAGGAATGTAGGGAAATCGTTGGATTTTGGTTGGCTTATGGATGGAATTCGGATGGCAACAGTTGGCATTCTGTTGGCATTACAATGATGGCCCAACAGATCGCCAACGAGCATTCCCAACTGTTGGGATTTTGTTGGATATTGGTTGGCTACAGTTGGCAGTTGGTTGGGTAAAATGCACTTTGCCAACCGAACCCCGACGGACATTCCTAACCGTTGACCAACGAAACATGGCGACCATTTCCCAACATTGGGCCAACGAAGTGTGCTACTAGGGGTATACTTCTTGGAGTAGGTTATAAAATAGTAACCTGAACTTTTGTTGAAAATTAAATATAAAAAATAGAGACGTCCTCTCGATACTTCAATACCCAAGAACTATTGCTAATACCATAATGAGTAGAAGGAAAAGTGTGATCACTGAAGAAGTTCACTGTTCCTCCGCAAGATGGATCCGCGTCTGCTAGAGGCGGCAAAAATTCAAGGGACCAAGCTGAAAGAAACTATATTCTCACTCACCCTTGTCGAAGATAAGTTTTAGAAGAATTTAGTTCTTTCCTCATTTGTTTGGTCATAAAAAAGAATTGGCACTTCATTTAGTGTAATACGACTTTAGGTATAATTTCCATAACATGATCTTCACAACACCCCACTTTGGAGGATGGAATAACAGTGTGGTCCAAGTTATCTAAACACTCGTAAAATATATCCCCCCATAAACTGTGTTTACATGAAAGTTTTTTTCTGAAATAATATTTTCAACCTGTATAAACAAATTAAATACATCTGCCGATGGGTGTGTTAAGAATGAACTGTCGATGTCGGCATTGTCACTGTAATCTTTAATTAAGGTTAGAGCTGCGGCAGGAACTTGTTCTGGGCACTTTCCATGAAGCAGGTCGACACATTTATGACATTTTGTCACTTTGGATGCCTGGCGTACAATATAACCCCCTACGTAGTAAACCAAGCATTCTTTTGCTAGATCTGGACTTTCAGTAAGAAGCAAATTATTTTCCCAATCTGTTATGCAGTCAGGCGTGTTTTCAGGAACCCTCATATCCAATGCTTGTTTTATTTTACCCTCTGCCTCCCTTACTATTTCCTTATTCTTCTGTTCTGTTTGTTTTGCAAGGGTCCTCATTTGATTTACGAATGATGTTAATGGCATTTCCGCCTTATATTCACAATTAGTACCTGAAGATAAACCTGACTGCAGCATATGAAGATTAAGAAAATCTACAGTTGAAGGATGGTCATCTCAGCTGAGAGAGCGTAATATACCAAAATGATGTACTAGAGGGTCTTGAATAAATTTCTTTGTGAGGACATAGGTCATAAATGGTCAGAGACCTGTATAGTGCTCTCAATTGTTACCCTCAGGGATTCAATAGTTCTGTCAGAAGCAAAGGTATTCTGACTTTCGTTAAGATTTTCCCTCCACTTATAGAGGGTTTGGTGACCAATCGGTTCTTTATAAAGTGCCGCTGCTGGAGTACAAGAATTTAATATGTCTGTTAAATTATTTACATCTCTTGTAAATGTCTTGGTTGGCTCGCTGTCTTCAAATCCTTATGATTTTATTTCTTCTCCCTAATATCTATACATATAACATAACAGGCAAGGCTCAACCGTGCTCAACTAACGATGGTGCTACTCCCTGCTGGCAGAACCATAAACCTCCATCCCCACTAATGGTAAAGGAGCGAAGTGATCACACTTTTCCTTCTACTCATTATGCTAATACTATAGATTAGCTCACTTTTTTTTACACCACCGGTATGTTAATAGAATATACTCTAAAATTCTTAATTCATATTGTTAATTTATCAGAAGTAGCAGATTTTTAAAAAGATCACAAGTTTCAACTCATAAATCAACACTCCTGAAAATTAAATTATCATATACGTTGTATCCTCCCCCATTCAAGTGTTTAGGCCTACGAATACCAGTACCAACATAGGGATCCCCCAATGATGTAGATGTAGATATAGCGACATATTTTGCACCATTTATTTTAAGTGATTATAGTACTTCGAACCAGTACATTACTTTAACTTATTTTGATCTATCATGGCTATACATATTTTGTAACAACGGAAATTATCCTACATTTAATAGCCTACGCAACACACTGCTCGAGTTAATGACTTTGAACCACGCCTTCTTAAAAACACATACATCACCCAACTTACCAAAATCAATATAACAAATAAATATAAAATATGCGCCAAAAAGTGCTATAACATTCATGTTCATAAACATTCTGTCCGTTTCATAACATCAAACAACAAAACACAACAACACAACACCGTCCTCCCACCTGCCTGGCTTGCTACCTGCTGCTATCCCGAACTTCGTACTTCAAACTTGGCTATTGGCTACGCCCATTGAAATTGATGTCACAATGACGTGGCCAGTGGCGGGTTTATAAATCAACAGCTTCAGTCCTAGGCGCACGAAAACTTTCTCCCCCATTTTTTTATTATTCCCCTTCAAGTGGAAATAAAAAGTTTGTCATTAAGATAATTGGAATTTAAATCCTACAACACTGATGTTCCATAGGATAAAGCAATATTTATTTATTTATTTATTTATTTATTTATTTATTTATATTTATACAAAACAAAACAAGACCACCCGAATGAGCAAGCGCTCGTGCTCGGGCACAGTTCAGCCATTTACATTACAAAATACATTACAAAATACAAATTACAAAATACAAATTACAAAATACATAAAGAAAATATAATTAAATCAAAACCTAAAAAATAATAAAAATAAAGAAAGAACAGAAAAGTAAAAAGAAAAAAGGAAAAGTAGTAAGAACAAAAATTGAAACCCTGAGTTATTACAAATAAAATCGTTCCTTAATTGTCTACTAAGTACAGAGTGAAGTAACTTTTGAACTATGAAATAAGATTTTTGATAAACTTATTGAATTTTTTGTTGTTCATATGTACTATTTCTGGATGTGACCTAATTATAGAGTTATAGAGTCTTGGACCATCTAAACCAAATTTATCAATTTACCTGTAGACTTCTTTATTTTTACTTTATTTTTTTTAGTTACTGATTTTTTAACATAAATACACGTTTTGATGTCCCTGAATCCAAAAATGTTATTTCCAGAAACATGTCTATGTGTGTGTCTTTGTGCCAACAGCCTACATAGCTGTATGCTCCTGATATTAGTAGTATTCTTGGGGCATTCTCCTGCTTTTGCTTCTTTCAGGACAAATTGATACACTTTTTACATCATTTACTGAACTTTTGCAAAAACATGTTAGCATTTTGTGACACTAATACATGTGCAAATAATAAAAACTACCTGTACTATCAAAATTATATATACAGTTTATAATACGAACACCATCTGCTGTGATATAGTCTACACACTTTCTCTTGAGCTGAAAAAATGCGGGGGTTAGGGGAGCTGATAATGCATGCAGTATAAAAGACTATTACAGAAGGCAAGTGAGTTGAAATTGATGTCTTTTCTAAAGGGTTGCCAATTACTAGAAAATATAACATGTGTAGTTTTATGCTGGTACACAATGGAACTAACAGATATTATAGTAGAATATATCGCTGGAGCAAGGAATTAAGTAATATATTTCTTTAGAAAACCTCTCTCCCAGTCTTCAAGCAGTCTGTTTCCTGCCATGGACCCACAAGTCATGTACAGGTAGGGGGGGAAAAAAATCGGAACGACTCTTGTAGCTGATTTCAGAGCCTTGTGATACATAAATAAATGTAAGAGATATAACGGAAACGTTTGTTTTCACAAGCAATGCAAATTACGTGAAATTATTTCTGAATTCAAGCAATTTATCGGCTGTAGAACAAATTTCATTCCCTACTATCCTGTGAATGCTGCTAGGCATGCGCAGTGGCTCATATCAGCAACTTAGATATTTTAGTCGGTACGTTTTTTTTTTCCCCCCTACCTGTACCTTTCGAGGTCTAGAAATTGTTACTTTCATTTTCAAAAATGTAAGTCAGTTCATTGTGAACATAATTAATTCCTTACATCAAAACTATAATTTTCTTTGCTTGATGTATTAAAATAAGGTATCCCTTGGTGACCCAAAATGAACTCTAAAACTCCTATATAACAAGTATGAGAGGCACATATTGTATTCTTTTCAGTGGGGAGTAAAACACTTCCTCAATAACTATGGTAAAAAATTTCAAGAGTTGTTACACACTAAAACATACGTTTCTACTTACATTTATGCCGTAAAAATCTATCAGTCTCCCAATGAAGGAATCCTCCTCTGGTTTTATTTTTTCTTGATGAACCAATCTGGCAATAGTTCATAAAATAATAATAATACAATTTTATTGTCATTAAACATCTAGGTAATAGACCACATCAAAATATAATACTCATACAATTTAGTCAATATTGAGTGCTCCAGCAGAGTTGCAAAGGTAACCATGACTCAACATTACCATGTGCTGAAGAGTCTGATTAGAGGACTCTGATTAGAGGATTGATTCAGGATAGGATTCAGTCCTCTGATTAGAGGACTGAAATTATGTACCCTTATGTGTTGTATCATAGACTTAATTGCAGCTTACATACAGAATTCATATGTAGGCCTATGAACTGACTCCACTTCAGAGGATTTAAAAGTCATATTGTCTGCAATTCCACTTTCTTTCTAAATGTGTGGGCAAGTCTGGCAATGTTCCATAAGTCAAAATCGAAAGTAACCCTTAATTATTTTAAGACGAAGAAAAAAAAAACTGAAAAATCTATATATATTTTATAATATGTGAATCTAATCACATTTCTTTTCTACTCACCAGATAATAATGGCTGTAGAAAGTGATATGAAAATGAAAGTACTAGATACAGCTAGAATGGACAGCCCTTGGGTGGCATCATATGCCATGCCAATTTTGAATATTGCAGCATTACTCTTATATCACTCCAGAATATAGCTTCAATTTCACAGTGGCTAATTTTTTGCATATGGTCTACCTATGACACAGTGCTTCTGTCACCAGAATTTCAAAGATATACTTATGACACTTTCATGGTAAGGGTAATTAGCCAATTTATTTAACTGCATTTTATATTATATATCTGAATGTATGCTACATACCATATTATGGTATTTATAGTACAGTACTTAAATTTGACATCACATAAAAGTAACATAGATATTAAAATGTATGATACATTCAGTTTTCAATCTAGGATATTTTGAAACTTAACTTACGAACATTCTAAACTTTGTATTTCCCTTATTGCAATTTATGAAAAATTTAAAGTTCAAGATATTCAAGACTAAATCCGTTTTGCTCAACATAAGCTTTTTTCCGTTCTATGAACTTGGAAGATTTGCCCTCAGACAATAAATCTAGATCTAAAATGTCAAAAAATCCCAAATATTTCTCACAGATCACATTGCTGTGTCCTTTTATGTCAATTTCTTCTATACCTATCTCCTCTTTTTCATCAGTATCTTTTCTCCAACAGTATTTTCCTTCTGATTTTCCATCTGTTCCACCTTCATCACCAAGTTCTTGTCTCCAATAATATTTTCCTTCTGACTGCCCATCTGTTTTTGTTTCCATTTGAAATTTACCATTGTTTCTTCCTTTCAAAGTAGTCTCCATCTCAGCTAAAGAAACCATAAGTAATTCACTGTGCAATCTAAAATTATTTTGAATCTCCTTTAAAAGAAATTTCTGGAACATTATAGATTTATTTACGGTATGTCTGTGAATGAAGTGCATAATTTTCTTGAAATCTTGTGGAAATTTAAAACACTTCATATATTTCACAGAGTGAGGGACTTCTACACAATATGGTAGTGATATTGTAAATATCCCTGTTTCATCCTCTTTATTTTGTATCAATTCCCTTATAAATCTTAAGCCAACTGTATAAAGATCTCGGTATGCAGTTTGCTGTTCATCACCAGGTGAGACTGAAGATACTATGGCAATAAATTTTGCTGATGAAACTGCATCGACATACCAAGTTAATGGATCCTGGAGGGGGGAAAAAAAAGTATATATTACCAGTATATATAGCCATCTCTCGCAAAGAGTATACTACATACAGCAACTACCAAAATAGTGAATTTTGGAGTCACGTTGATTTAAAAATAAACCCTCTGGAAACCAAACTTACGAAAATAAATTTTAATGCTTCAACAAGACATTGATGAAGATGACAAGTTCAAATACCTAGGAAGTGTCATAACGACAGATGGAGGAGCTGAAGATAACTTCAAAATAAGACTTGGACAAGTCAGCCACGTATTTTACAAGTTGTTGAAGATCTGAAAGCCAAACGAATTATCTATGAAAATAAAGGGCTGTATTTGTAATGCCAATGTCCTACTTTTATGGAGAAGAAACATAGAGGACACCTGCAAGATTATTATTACCAACCTTCAGACATTTTGTATTAAATGTCTCTGCCAAGTATAGCAAGAGTAGCTGTGGCAGAGGATAGAGCAAGAACATACCTAGGGAGCTCTTAAGAGATGAAAGTGGTGATCTATTTTCCTTACCAGTCAATAACATCATGAGACAGGCACTGGATTGGAACCACGAAAGGTAAACCTAAAGAAATGTGGCATCATTTTGATATAGCAAGAAATGAAGGCACAGTCCTGGTCGCAGATGAAAGCAACTGCCCCAAATACAGTAGGCCTACATTGGTAGAAATTTACTGAAGACCTATATTCTTCAAGGAATAACAGGAATTAATCAAGTAAGTCATCTAGAGAGCACGTATGTTTTCCAGGTAATGTCTTACACATTACATGGGTTCATGAAAGATCATCTCTATTATAAAACCAAATAATGGCCAAACAAAAAAGAAAAATTTTAAGCAATGCAAGCCTATAGGTTGAAGGTCTAAATGCAAGCAACTAACCAGTTTTTACCTTGCTAGTGTAACTTGCATGCTATGAATGTAGGTTTACACGATCTAGGAGAGAATCATTTCTTATAAATCCTGCATAAACAATTAGGTGTGTACATAACTTAGGACAAGTGACTAGATATACCTGCTATCAGCAGGACAGTCCCTCTTTTTGCTCAAATGTCTCACTGTCCAACAAAATCTTTTAGTTCTCCTCTTTCACAAAATTTAGTTTAAATTTTCTGCTTTTTTATTTCCAATATTAATATCAAAGCTATTCAAATCTTGACGACACTTCCTGTTCCTTTCTGTTTGCTCACCAAGGAAGTAACTAGTGACATGTTCTAGTTTTGTTTTATCCATGTAATCAAGAGAAATATTCTAGCTGCCAAAGCATAATTTGAATTATGCATAAGTTACTGTGTGGAATGTTTGTAAAAGTACCTCTGGAGAAACGATGAAATGAGGTATTTATTTCAATGTAACTGATGAATTAAAAAACTATTCATTGGCCAAGGCAATGTATACCAAAGTGCCAACATAGTAACTACATACAAAGCTGTACAATATTAAGGATGGAATTTTTCACCCTATTTTTCACTGATCGCATATTTATAAGTTATTTCCCTTGTGTTAGTTTTTTTGTTGTATTACTCTTTAATAAAATGTTTTTGTTTCAATTGTGGGTCATTTAATTACTCTGAATTTGTAATAATGTCAAGTAACTATCACTGGCATTTTTTAAATTTTGTAATGAAGTGTGTTAGTCAATTCACATTATTTTTTAAAAAAGAACTTTAAGTTTTTATTTTTCATTTTCCTTGGAACTCTCACGGGATTATTTATCCATAAAGTAAATTGATCTCTACCACTGCAGAAGTAATAATCATCATGAATGTTGTAGCGGACTCTTCTAAATTTTAAGTGTTGAGGTTTAATCCTTGGGGCTAATATGCAAAAATGTATATGTCTGTACTCATGTTCATCAGGCACAAATAGTGAATTAAGTTAATGAGTGTAGTTAAGTAAAATAGCTAATATTGAATTAGTATATCACTACATAATGAACAACATTTATGGAAAACTTGTGCTGTGTGCAGATTTAAAAACTCTCTTAAATCAATGGTATATGAAAAAGTGATTTATGATGTAAAGAATCTTACCTTGTGTGAAGTTTTAGGTATATCTCTAAGGTCAAAGAGAACATCCAAGAAGCAGTAGTGTTCAAAAAAGTGAATTAACTGCCTGATTACTTTCATATGAGCCTTATCAGTAGGTTGGTAGACAATCAAAACTGAAGGCTCAATCATGTTGAGCATTTCTGTAAAAGTGGAAAAATACACAATAAAATTAACATTTTAAGTTAAAATAACATAGTCTCCATTTTCGAACAAGAACTCCCTTAACTATTAAGGAAGTGACTATTAAAAAAGCTATATACCTACAAGAAAATTAAAATAATTGCTCTTTTTCAATCATGTTGGACTGTATAATAGCCTAAACCAAAACAACAGGTCTGAACTACACTATGGTTAATCTGAAGTTGATGTTGAAAAGAATCTGTATCTCACTATTCTTAACCCATAACCATCGATGTGACGTCTGTGTAACCGCAAAAAAAGTTTAAATCACTGCTACCGTCTGGATATCGTCTTCACATTACTTACACTATATTACCATCAATAACCTTTTACCACTCCATGTGTCGCCCATCAGTGTTAGCAGAGCTGTGCTTGAAAACAGTTTATTTTTATACTGGTCTGTGAGATGTCACATCCATGGTGAAGTAAGTTTTTCAGTTTGAAAATTTTGTGAAAAGCAACGAGTGAATGCCCAAGATCATCAAAAACTGTTATGCTGAGAGTTTTAAGACAACGTGATGACAATTAATTATTTTGGTGAAATTTTGCACTGAATGTTTTGAGAGGATGCCTCATTTCTAAGGGAAAAATGTTGTATGTTAAGCTACTGAAATTTTGAACACCTTTATTTATTATGGTGAACTGATTAAAATCTGGTTTAGACTGATTTACGCAAGTATGGAGATACCCACATGTAAACACAACACAGCAGAGTTATAAAGCATTTCAATGGACGATGCAATACATCACCTGAAATATATATAGCTACAGATGGCAGGTCAACACAGAGACCAAGGAACGGATGGTGTCAGGATGTAGGCAACAGAAGACACTATATGCTGACACATTAGGAATCCCTCTCATGGAGATTTTCTGTAGTCTATTGGCATGCAAAGTGGTGGATTTTATATATGCGTCAATAGCATGGCCAGCAGTGACGCACACTGACTGATTAAAAACAGAATAAAATAGAATATAGCTAAAAGGATGGTCAACTGTCGGTCTTGAAATAAAATCATCCACGTACCTTCGGAATTCAATTTTTCAATATGTCGTCTCACAGCAATACAGCATACCGTCAGCAGAATGATCAGAACTATCCCAGCCACTGCCAGCCATAACAGTAAAGTATATATACTTGTATCAGGTACTGGAAAAACAAAAAAACAAAAACTTAAAATATCACATATTATATTCTCACAGATCTCCTAGATTAGTTAAATAAAGTTTGAATGACTCAAAATATTATAATAGGCAGGGGTGCCCACAGGGGGGGGGGGTTAAGACGCAGACTGCGTCATTGAAATTTCTGGGGGGGGGGCAAAATATTATCATTTATGAATTTTCTGGGGGGGGGGGTTGAAAATTGTTGCAAAATTAGAGTTTTATATGTTAAAAATAAAAACAGTCAAGTTCTACAACTTCAAAAGGTCTCTTCTAATTCTTTATAAAGATAAAGATGAAGAATTTCGACAGCCACGGGCGCCCATACCCGGGGGCGGGGGGGAAAAAAAATGTATATCAATAATTATTATAGTCTGGTGTTTTTCTTTTAAGACAATTATTTGAATTGCAGAAGTTTTACCAAATCGACAACATGGAAGCAGAATCCACAGTGGATTAGGAAAGGGGGGTTTAAGGGGTTTGGACCCCCAAAAGTCAAAACCTAAAATTCTATATTTGTATTTAAAAAAATTTAATTAAACAAGATTTGTTGGTGTGTCAAATATGATATAGTAGTTATTTTCTTTTCATAACATAATGAGTTAGGCCTATTATGTGATGCAGTACTTCACACTAAAAGCCCTGTGGTTGTAGGAGTCCTTCAAGTATGCTGCAATCAGGGTTGTGGTCCACCTCCACAATATTGTACTTACTGCGAGTGTTGTCCTCTTCAGCCTGGTGGAACCTCGGGTTGCTCAGTCGGGCAGCTACAATTTACTCTATCATTTCTCGAGGGCATAAACAGGGTGTGGAGGTTCTATAGTTAATGTTTTTCAATAATTAAATATTTATCAAACACTGTTAGTTTATTGAGTATTCCAATCAAAGTTCAAATGTATAAATGTTACTTCGTAAAATTATTAATTTTATTGGTGGGATATTGAAGGGAGTCTAATAATGGCCTTCGCACTCGTACGTAAATACTTCCTGGTAGTGACACGCGGTATCCACGTAATCTTGTAATGATGATGACGTCAATGTCACAACAGTACTTACTTGGCACACTCACTGAATTTATTTTAGTAAGTAGCTATAATAAGCTCTTACTGCAAGAATAAATGTAGAATAGATTTTACACTTCGGTAAATTAGTGAAGTTAATTTTATGTATACTGTCGGATTGACCTCAATGTCAATACGACTTATGTGTATTTTCGAGGAGAAATGCAGGAATATGACCTGCCTCCTCGAGTCCTTCGTACACAAGTGTAGTTTCGTAAAAGCCATGATCTTAGCCTCCTCTCAATTTCCCCTCTTTACCATAGTTACACAAAACCAATCATATATACTGTTATAGCTAAATTCAGTTTTTTCTATTCTAAACTTAAATTCTATTGGTTGTTACGATTAACGTGGCTTTGAGCTTAGTAGCGCTGGTCTTCTGTTACTAGCCTAAAGCGATTGTCCGAATCCCAGTGTAATTCCTGGATCCGCCATACAACTTATATTCCCCAGCTTATTTTCCAGTGAAGTGCCTATTCATCTTATAAGCTCTCCTTTCTGCTACGTTTTTACTGTATAGCAGTGCAAAGTTCTAACAAAGAGTGGCACCTACCCCCTACTGAGTTGCCTTACATTTCACTTCAGCTTCATTGTGTATTTCTGAGTATTCTGTCTGCTAACTTCTATTGAGTTTATTCTTTAATATAAAATAATTAATATCAGCTAAAGTAATGATGATATTAATTTCATATTTATGTAATATTATTTGTTAATTTTTCCTGCTTTTTATCATGTAATTTATAATAATATTGCTTGGTTAGTTCAAAAGTTATTATCTGCCGTATTTAATTACTATCAATCTATTTCTCATCATTTTATATCAATTGAGATTAATGGAGATGACTCCATTTTATACCATATGCCCAATCTTTTTCTCTGGAATAAGTGAGGATTTGAAAAATTGTCATTTTTCTAGAGAAACAGATTAATGCTCCTTACAGTACTATGACCACTAGCTTGTCCTTTTAAATCCTTCCTAACATCAGAGTAGTGGCCTTGACCGACTCTCTCTATCTCCGTCCTTTCTTCACTGGATACCTTGTGTGAATGAACCTCACTGTGTTACGGTTATGTTAAGTTCTAATAATAACATTCCATGCAAGCATACTTTGCACATCGGACTGTATTACCTAACCATCAAATATAAACAAAATAATATTACCCTCTTACTAACTAGATATAGCTCTGCGGATTTGTTTGCATTGAGTCCTTTTTTTTTAAAACTAGATAACACACATTTTAACTTGATACCCTTGATAAAAATAATAAATCACAGCGGCTATGGGTTTCTGCTAGTGTCCTTCTTAAAATTAGATAACACGACAGATTTTCTCACACGGAATTATAATATCAATGCCACTCTTGTCACATTCATACTATATTCAACTCCTTATACAACTTTTTCTTGCACTTAGCACGGAAAGCAATATGTCATTTCTACCCACAATGTTTTTGCCTGTTTACCTATTTCTCATTATAAGGTCGGATAAAAGACAAGTTATACCGCCCTATTACTTTATCATCATTTAGATTTGCAACCTCAAAACATACATCATTAAAAATCTGAGTTATCCGGAAAGGCCCGCGGTACAAAAGCTCGAGTTTATGCATTCTCTTTTTTGGTGCATTTGATAAGTTTTTCCTCCTTATCAGGACTTTTTCGCCTACTACTGGCTTCCATATGTTTTTGTACCTCTTCGCTCTTTCCATTCTTTGTAAAGCCTTCTTTCTGATATTTGCAATGGCGGTCTTACAATAGTCCTCTAATTTTCTGTTTACGCCTGTTTGTGAGATGGCTGGAAGTAGGCCTTTCACTAGTTCCTTCGGCTCCTCCCCTCTAAGTAACCTGATTGGTTCTACTCCTGTGATGGGATGTATTGAATGGTTAAGTATGTCCTCAATAGGCTGGATGTATCTGACCCAGGCGTTGTGCCTTTTGTAACACAATGCTCTTAAATACAAAGAGAGGTCTCTGAGACCGCGTTCTCCAACGTTTGATTGTGGGTGGAATTTAGAGACTTTATAGCATTTTATCCCTAATGATGACATTTTGTTCAGAAACCTTTTACTGATAAAGGGTGTCCCATTATCGGACAAAACCGCCTTAGGTCGTATACACTTTGGAAAGTAGTCGTAAAGCAATTTTCTTAGTATTTCACTGGTATTTGCTGACCTTGTTGTGTACAACTTCACAAAGTGAGAAAAAACGTCATAAACAATCAAGATATACCTCATCCCATAAGCTCCTGTCACTAGCGGCCCATGAAAGTCAAGCGCTACTAATTCTCCCGCTTCTTCCCTTGTGATCGTTTTCGGCATTTTATCGAACTTTTTGTTCAGAGGTTTTGCTTTCTGGCACAAATCACAACAACTGACATATTTTCTGATTTTCCTTCCTAAGTTTTTGATGTACATTTTATTTTGCAAATATAACATCATTCTTTCAGTACCAGAATGTCCTAGCTTCTCATGTACCGTTTTTAGTATGCAATTTTCCATCTCACTTGGTATATAAACCTTCCATTCTTTTGTTTCGTTCCCACATAATTTATAAATAATGTTATTTATTTCCTTATATTTCAAATCCACAGTAGCCACGCCCCCTTCTCTATTTAGTTCTTCTAAATGCAACCTGACAAGTTCTATTTCTGCGTCATCTCTCTGATATTCCTCTATGTGTTTGAAATATTGCTTTAAACTAGGTTCTTTGAACATCTGTACTTGCATTACTTGAATTTCATTTTTGTTTGATCCCGTTAGCTCAGGTATTTCTGCTTTATGCCTAGACAAATAGTCGCACAGGTGGTTGTCTCTACCAGCAACATGCCTAATTTCCATGTCATATTGGCTTAACTCATGGACATATCGAGATAATTTACTATTACCTAACTTCATTTTGTTCAAGAATGTGAGACTGATATGGTCTGTATATACGATCACTTTCCTGTTAAATATATACTGGTGGAATTTAGTGAGTGCATGGTACATTCCAATAATTTCTAGGCAGGTAACAGAGCCTTTACTCTCCACTGGGGTGAGTCCTCTAGAGGTCGTTGCTATTAAATGGTTAGAACCGTCTTCATGCTGTTGCATCAATATTCCCCCTACGGCAGTACACGAGGCATCTGTGTAAATACTGTACTCTAGGTCATGTCTAGGCCTTTCTAACAACACAGAACTTTGAAATGCTTTCTTTACCCTTTCAAATGCTTCTTCCTCCACCTCTGTCCATTTAAATTTATTTTGCTTCTTTAGGAGTTTTCTTAAGGGAGCAACATATTCAGAATATCCAGGGATGAATCGTGATTGGTAATTAAAAATACCGAGGACTTTCCTCACCTGCCTTACAGTTTTAGGCTTACTTATATTTGATATTGCTTTTATGCGTTCCGGGTCGGCCGATACGCCATCTTTAGAGATCACATAGCCTACAAATTTAACTTGTTCTTTAAACAAATTTATTTTAGTGGGATTGACTTTCATTCCGCAGTGCAGAAATGTGCTAAGTACCAATTCTAATTCTTCTAAGTGTGTACTAAAATCTGCTGTGTGAATTAAATAGTCGTCAACAAAGGCGGTGATGTGGGGACCAGTTCCCTCCGGAAACATTATCTGTAAAGCTCTAAGTAACGCACTGCCAGAAGTGCGCATTCCAAATGGGGTTCTACAAAAGGAATACACTGAACCTTGGTGCACAAATGAGCAATATTTTCTGTCTTCTTTTCGAAGTCCAATTTGCCAAAAGCTTGACGTTAGGTCAATGCTTGAAAAGAATTCAGCTTCTCCCATCTTAGCTAATAAATGATCTATCGGTTCCGTCTTAAATCGGTCCGGTTTCATGTATAGGTTAGCCGTTCTCAGGTCCAGGGTCATTCTAAGTTTATTACTTGTTTTTAATACCCAGCATATCGGAGATATATACTCTGAATCCGAAATTTCTATGATATTATCTTCCAGCATTTTCGCGATAACTTTATTCGCTTCATCTCGCATCGACAGCGGAATAGGCCTACTCTTATGATTGAAAACTGGTGGGTTATCCATGGTGATTTTATGTTCATAAACGGTACATAATCCAGGGGTCTCGTCAAACACATCTTTATTCCTTAACAACACCTCAAATAATTGATCTTTCTGGTTTTCATTTATAGTTGTGATACTGTTTACCTTCTGTTTTAATATCTCTAGAATTTCATCTTTTTGAACACAATTTTCGTTCCCTAATTCCTCATAATTACTTCGATTATTTAAGTCAGCTCTAATCATGTTTATTTTGCAATCCCCTCCAATATCATACACTTCTTCAATAAAAGTGTCATTAAACTCATTAATCTCCTCGCTATAGAAACGCGTATTTTCCGCTGAGTCTATAAAATTATTTGCCGGGCTTTTCTCGCCTACGACATCAATAGTAGCATGATTTGATACGATAGTATCATCATAAAAACCTGTATCTGTACTCAGATTTTCAATAATAAAAACCTCATTTTGAATTGCCTTTTCACTTTCAGAGCATTCTGCGTAATCGTTATGATCATTCGTTAACAATGGAACTTCAATTATGTTTCCTAGATTATTTATTTTTAAGGAGTTTTCCCCAAAATCTAATATTCCTTCATATTCAATTAAACTATCACAACCAAGAATAAATGGGTGAGTTAAATTTTTGATAACTAACGTGTAAATGTCAGCGGACCAATCTCCAATCTCCAGTTTTACCATAATTTGTTTATCAATCTTATATCGAGTTCGGCTTACAGCTGTCGTGCAATATAATAGCGGTACATTTAGTTCTTGGAATTTTACATTGTTTATTTTTAATTCCTCGTAACATTTATAACTGCATGTACTCAACATTGCCCCACTGTCAACCATTACTTGAACTTTTAATTTTCCTATTTTAGCTTCAATTTGTGGCGGATTCAGAATCTTACTTTTTTCTGTTTTGATTTCTTGTGAATTACTTTTATCATTGAGCCTCCCATCGGTGAACTGGTTCCCCACAACAGACATACTACGACTCTCTAGTACGTCTCGCTGGAGTTTAAATCTCCCTGATTTATTTCAGTTTGATTTGACTGTCTTGTATTGTTATTGTGATATTCACTTGCTTCCGGGTTAAGCGAAGTATTTCTGTCACGCATATCGCCTTGTACCGTATTCCCGTTAGAATTGTAACCGATATAGCGGCCTTCTCTCACCTCCCCTCGTTGCTGATTGTTATCTGAATTCCTCCGATCTGGTTCTGAGAATGCTATGTGATTTACCCTCGTATTCTGTGGTGGGTTTCTTCCCCTGTTATAATCATTTCGCTGAGTTTGACCCATATTATTGTTTTGGTTTCTGTAACCACTTTCTTGATTAGGCCTATCTTGTCTATTACCTTGAAATTGATAATTCTGATTACTGCCATTCCTACCATTATATCCTCTCTGCGTTTGATTATTCTGATTCCCAGGGTTAGGCCTACCAGTATAATTATTCTGGGCCCCACTATTGCTCGCCTGGCTACTTCTATTTTCACCTGTGTTGCCACTCCCATTTCTACTGTCAAACCTGTTATTTACATCACGAGTTCTCTCGTGGCTATGTACCTCTTCAAACTCAGTTAATAATGTTAGTGCTTCGGCGCAAGTTTTAGGCCTAGCGACAACTAAATTATTATATATCTCGGGCTTATAGTGTTTTAAGGCTAATTGAAGCACATCTTTTTCAGCTAATTGTAAGTCTAATGACCTGGCAACTTTCATTATTCTGACGAAATATTCAGACATTGTCATATTCGAACTTTCATTATATTTACCTGAATACAACTCAGCTCTGGCCTTACTTTGGCGACTGGCGCTCCAGTATCGTTCCATAAATAACCTCTTAAATTCAGGATATCCTATCCCCCTTTGTGACACGAAGTTACACCAATCTCTGCACTTTCCGACCAAACTTTTCTGAACAATCAGCATTTTATAATCGTCCGGTACCGCTTTTATTTTAAAGTAGGTATCCATTTCGCTTATAAAATGATGTGGGTTAGATGAGTTGTCATCATTGTACCGAGGTGCTGTCCAATCATGCCCCAAAATTTGTGACAAGTGGATAGGATTCCTGATACCTAGTTGCATTACATTGTGGGACCCTAATTCGATATTGCTTCCCGTATCATCTGACTCAGTGTTGACGCTAGGAGGACCTTGTGGTTCACATGGCAATTCATTTGCTGCTAATACTGCAGTATTATTTACATTAAATGTTGCAAGGCTGTTCCTCCTGACGTCACTACTGCTACGTACACTTTGAGGTTCATTCTCACTGCTATTAATTTTTGCATTCAATGTGTTTACCTGTTTTTCTATATTTATAACCTTCTCAGATAAAGACCCTTCTACCTGTTTTACTTTGTCTAAGACCTCAATCTTTAAGTTTTCAGTTGCTGTTTTATTTGTCTCCTGTTTCTGCTCTAGTTCTTTAACCCTACCATGAAATTTAGTATTAATCTCATCTAAGTCTGAAGAAAATGCATGGACTAACTTACTTTCCAATTCTTTATTTTTTTCAGCTAATTTTACTTCAACTTTCTTCTGATTTTCAGCAATTTTGTTGTGAATTTCTTTCTTAGAATTTTCTAAGTCCACTACTACACTTTTGATTTTCCCTTCTAACCTATCATTTATTTCTCTGACCTCATCGCTAATTTTATCTAATCTTTCTACAACTTTCTTGTTATCCTTAACAATCTGCTTATTTCCCTCATTAATCTGCTTAACCTCTTCCCCTAACTGCTTTTGTGAGTTCTTACTTTCTACCATCATTGCCACCAGCTGTTGTATCATTGATAATTGCTCTCCCCCTACATTTTTATTTTCTTTTTCTACTGGACCTACCTCTTTCTGATTCTCTGAACTTTCTACAGTAACTTGAACAGAAGGTTCCTCTGACTGATTTTCAAATTCCTGACTGTTATTTTCTTCAATCACCCTTACTTCATTATCATCGTTTACCTCCATATTTACGTTATTTTCAAAATTTTCCAATTCCCCTTGACTTAATAAATCTTGTCCTAACTGACTTTCACTTGATTCCATTTCACTGTTTACAATTTTTCCACTCCGTAATTTATACATTCCTTACCCTTTTGTATTTTCTTACAGCATTTCTGTTTACCCCCAAAATTTTTCATGCACAATACCCTCTTATTGTTTAACAAACAAGTCATAAATTTCATGCACAATACAAGATACCCTTTTAACACTTTCATATAAAATCTTTTGACTTATCCGTTTTGGTTCCGGTTGTCATCCTTCCTTATGGTTCGATCGTGTTGCCTTCTTTTTCTCTCTTCTTTTCTTCCTTCTTCTGTTCTTCTTTCTTCTTTTCTTCTTCCTCGCGTTGCCCGGCTCCTAATCTTGATTCCCGTCGTCCTCCTTCTCACGCTCGGTGCCCAGCTCCTAATCTTGATGGTCGTCGTCCCTTGGCTTCACTCCTTTTTTCGAAGACCCACGTTGTATGTTAGTCTATAGATATAATACTCGTGACCCACGTAATGGTTTCCATAGATATGTTGCTTATGTTTTTCGAATCGAAACCCCACGAAATGGGCGTCATAGATATGACGATATCTATGTGTTTTTAAGTTCGATGGTTTATTTTTAGCGCCGTTCACTCCTTTTTTCGAAGCCACACGTTGGTAAAGCCATAGATATGACGATATCTATGTGTTATTCGAATCGAAACCCCACGAAATTGTTAAGTTCTAGATATGATCCTGGTCGTCGTCCCTTGCTTCACTCCTTTTTTTTTTCCGAAGCCCCACGTTGGGCGCCATAGATATGATGCAGTACTTCACACTAAAAGCCCTGTGGTTGTAGGAGTCCTTCAAGTATGCTGCAATCAGGGTTGTGGTCCACCTCCACAATATTGTACTTACTGCGAGTGTTGTCCTCTTCAGCCTGGTGGAACCTCGGGTTGCTCAGTCGGGCAGCTACAATTTACTCTATCATTTCTCGAGGGCATAAACAGGGTGTGGAGGTTCTATAGTTAATGTTTTTCAATAATTAAATATTTATCAAACACTGTTAGTTTATTGAGTATTCCAATCAAAGTTCAAATGTATAAATGTTACTTCGTAAAATTATTAATTTTATTGGTGGGATATTGAAGGGAGTCTAATAATGGCCTTCGCACTCGTACGTAAATACTTCCTGGTAGTGACACGCGGTATCCACGTAATCTTGTAATGATGATGACGTCAATGTCACAACAGTACTTACTTGGCACACTCACTGAATTTATTTTAGTATAGAAGCCACTACCAAAGGAACCCCAGGCGGCAACCGTCTAATTCAGTGCCCTAATCCCAAACCGACCCACCCTCCATAAACATCTTGGGGTACAATAGCCGAAAAGGAGGCAAGGCAAATGTGCAGCACGTGCCAAAGCCTTAAGATGTGCGTTGTTGCCACAGTGGCGCTGATTTCCAAATGTATGAAATAGTCATAATAAATAAGTAACTGTGTATCGCATAATGATTATTATATGTGTTACAACTGCTTTAGAAAGCAACTGTGAAAATGTAATATTCTGCATTAAGAACCCAAATGCATGTTAGTAAGTTATATCCGAGTCATAAGATATTTAGAAGTTCCACAATAAATACCGCTGAGATGCATTAATTTTGCAAGGAACACTTAGGCCTACCTACAAAAAAAAAATGGTTTGGTTGGTTTGTTATTTATGCTGATAGTGCATCATTAATCGACTCAACCTCTAACAGAAATGAGTACCAGGAGCAATCCTGGGGGTAAAAACGGTCGGTGCGTAAGGCTGAAAACCTTACCACCTTCCTGTGTCAAATGTCTAAAAATCTGGGAGCCTCAACCTCCTGGAACTCTCTGAGCCTCCATGGCCTGTAATAGGGAACACTTTACTTCACTTTAGTATATCATTAATATAAAGACGGTATATTTTAGTTCTACTTATTATTATTATTATTATTATTATTATTATTATTATTATTATTATTATTATTATTATTGTACGCTGGGTAATAAAATCGTTATTTCTTTTGTTCTTATGTCAGCCAGAGAATGTGGTAAAACCAAGTTCTAGAGGATGTAAACAGAAGCAGTATATATTCTTCAGATGTGAAGAAAAGAAAGGTGAAAAATAAAGACTTTTTCAGGAAATGCTAGGTAGTTCAATAGTCTCGAAAATCGCATTATTCGTGAGGCAAATTTGTGTATGAAATGAGTAGCTAATAATCCTTCAGAGTTTATTAGGAAAAAAATTCAAGTGAAAGTTTATGCAATTAGCATAATATAATGCATAGTGTAGGCCTACCGTATATAATATATTATGTATCTACTCTTATACAATTCAACGGCCCTAAATAGCGTGCTTGCCCGCTCGCCCGCTTCGTGAGACATCGGGTATACTCGGCGATGTTCGTCTCTCGCAGTGTAAACTTTCATGACGACTACAAAATTAGGAAAACCGTTTCTTTATTATATAAGGCCTAAGTGAAATGAACACAATGAACAAATATTCTAATTTTATTTTTACTTACAATTTTCATAGCTCTGAACCACAAACATTTTTAATAATCTACCAGTGTAAATTTCTTAAAAATCCTGGAGTCAATGAATAATGGCGGGCGAAGCCGGGGGCACCAGCAGTAAAATATTGATGGTTTAACTCTTGAAATATCGCTGATAATATTAATCCAAACAAACCATTCCTCTCCTTGAAACATTATATAATTTCTGAAAATTACACTGAATTGATCAAATAAAATTCACATCATATTCATGCCAATAAACAGTTGAGTAACAATACGTATTATGTGTTCACAGGTTCCTTTGGAACTGCATAATTGATTCTGATAAATCGTAGAATGTACTCTGAAGCCGGAATTCTAGCTGTTTCATTAATATTATTAGTTTATGAATGAATCACGTGCAAGTGTTAATAAATATAAAGTTTTAATAATTATTATACTCTTAATTTTTAATTTTTAAATGAATTATCGTGGGCGAAGCCACGGGCATCTCCTAGTATTATACAATTCATGCAGAAAATTTTTACAAAATCGTTAATACCATTTTCGGGAAAATTACGAAAAACGAAATTCTATTCATGGAAAAGTCGTAAAAAATAAAGAGAACGTCGTTCTCTGAAGGATAATCCAAATAAAATCGGATTTGATGCATTCCAAAAACGTTCGTTACTCTAAGCACGGGCAATAGGCCTACACCTTTCCCACTTCATATACAATAAAAGATCGTATTGCAAGGAGTGCATAGTCAGTTGATTCAGCCTGATTCAAGGATTTATTAATATTCACCAGGCATGACTGACTTTGTATGAACGTACCTGACTTATAACTACTCTTCAGAGAATTTGTTTGAAAAAATGTTTGAAATAAAAGTTTTATATCTTGATATAAGCACCTTATATGCAAAGTCAAATCGTTCCAGTCGATTTCAAGAAAAGCACGAAAAATGAATGTTTCTTAGTGTAAAGTAATGTAAACAATAAGAGAAATTCGTCGCCAATCTTCGTGTCACATTCCCAATTACCCAATTATAAAATGTCAAACACTAAGTTGTATCAAGTGGCCTACGTGCTTAGGGTAGTTCCCAACACGCCTCTCCCCCATACATACATACAAACATACAAGTTGTATGGCGATATAGATATAGATTTAACAAGAAATGCAGAATAAGCACAATTGCTAACTCAAGGAAATAACATGACATTGCAACAACGCCCGACTTGGCTGGCAGGTAGTGGCAAGGACAACCGCATATGGTTAGGGGTGGGTAGATCCTAATAATCACTACTGATGAGGGTCAGACTTAAAAGAGGGCCGTTCCCTTTGTTGCCGCCTGGGTATCGTTTGAGCGCGAACACTATAAGTAGCTATAATAAGCTCTTACTGCAAGAATAAATGTAGAATAGATTTTACACTTCGGTAAATTAGTGAAGTTAATTTTATGTATACTGTCGGATTGACCTCAATGTCAATACGACTTATGTGTATTTTCGAGGAGAAATGCAGGAATATGACCTGCCTCCTCGAGTCCTTCGTACACAAGTGTAGTTTCGTAAAAGCCATGATCTTAGCCTCCTCTCAATTTCCCCTCTTTACCATAGTTACACAAAACCAATCATATATACTGTTATAGCTAAATTCAGTTTTTTCTATTCTAAACTTAAATTCTATTGGTTGTTACGATTAACGTGGCTTTGAGCTTAGTAGCGCTGGTCTTCTGTTACTAGCCTAAAGCGATTGTCCGAATCCCAGTGTAATTCCTGGATCCGCCATACAACTTATATTCCCCAGCTTATTTTCCAGTGAAGTGCCTATTCATCTTATAAGCTCTCCTTTCTGCTACGTTTTTACTGTATAGCAGTGCAAAGTTCTAACAAAGAGTGGCACCTACCCCCTACTGAGTTGCCTTACATTTCACTTCAGCTTCATTGTGTATTTCTGAGTATTCTGTCTGCTAACTTCTATTGAGTTTATTCTTTAATATAAAATAATTAATATCAGCTAAAGTAATGATGATATTAATTTCATATTTATGTAATATTATTTGTTAATTTTTCCTGCTTTTTATCATGTAATTTATAATAATATTGCTTGGTTAGTTCAAAAGTTATTATCTGCCGTATTTAATTACTATCAATCTATTTCTCATCATTTTATATCAATTGAGATTAATGGAGATGACTCCATTTTATACCATATGTCCACTGTTCCATGTGTTATTCAGCTTTTCTTATAAATAGTAATAAGTATTATAACTTAGGTAACAATTTCTTGTTTAAGTTGCCATGTCTTAGAGTATAGTAAACAAATTTGCTAACTATTTTTTCAGTGCTAAAATAGCGTAAAATGTGATTTTCATTAGTTCAACATTTAAAAATTTCCCGGGGTGGACACCCGACTTAGGTAACATTTTCTTGTTTACATTGGCATGTCTTCGAGTATGGTAAACAAATTTCATAACTAGTTTTTCAGTGCTAAAATAGCGTAAAATGTGATTTTCATTAGTTCAATATTTAAAAATTTCCCGGGGGTGGACATCCGACTTAGGTAACATTTTCTTGTTTACATTGGCATGTCTTAAGAGTATGGTAAACAAATTTCCTAACTAGTTTTTGAGTGTTAAAATAGCGTAAAATGTGATTTTCACTAGTTCAGTACTTAAAAATTTTCCGGGGGTGGACCCCCCACTTAGGTAATGATTTCTTATTTACATTGGCATGTCTTCGAGTATGGTAAACAAATTTCCTAACTAGTTTTTCTGTGCTAAAATAGCGTAAAATGTGATTTTCATTAGTTCAATATTTAAAAATTTCCTGGGGATGGACCCCCGGCACTTCCGACCCTCCCCGCAATTATTTTCTGGCTACGTCATTGTTGCACTTATTATATTATTAATATAATGTTACAAAGTGGCCCAAGAAGTTAAAGCGACAAAAAATAAATTAATTTAAAAAATTGCCCCCCCCCCTAGAAAATATTATGAGCCCTTGTCGACAGCCAATTGGGTTGGGGGTGAGCAATGAAGTTTGGGGGGGGGGTGAGCAATGATGTTTGGGGGGGGGGGAGTCATGACCTTTGGGGGGGGTGGGCACCCCTGTAATAGGATGGGATCACTAGGCCTTTACACGTAAGAAATAAAAAAATCTGAAAGAAACTATAATGGGTATAAATCCAATTTGAAGCAAACATCTGTAGCAGACTATATAATGGTTTCTCAGGCTTCCAGTGAGTGGGAGGATTGATTCCTATTTTCTAGTAAGTGACATTCCGAAACAAAGAGTAGGCCCTATATGCCTGCGTGCTTTCATAGTATTTATCAATAAAAAAATAAAATCAAGACAGTACCTTTATAATATTATATCAGGGAATTTTTCACCAACACTTAACAAATAGATCATAGTGTTTTAAATATATCCCTTGCGATATGATCGTGATCGTATAGTGATGGTGCACTGATGAAAAACGTGAACTTGAGGAGTGATTAATTATTCAACCCATTGTTTTATTTGCTCCCAACTTACCTCGATTGATTTCAAATCAGGGAGGAAGTATGTCCTTGTGATGAGAGAATTGATCAACAATGCATTTTGTGAATGAAGCTTGTGAATTTGGGTTAAATTGTATATAGGCCTAACTGTATTGTAGCCTCCAGTAAACAGTATGCCATGGAGTGAAAGCCATTTTATCTCTCTACCTTTTGGGTGTTGGAGTTGAGTGTTTGTCCCACAAGAACATTATGGTGTGGGACGTTATCAATGACGAAGACAGAGGTGGTTACTTAAGAATTAATTTTTCCTGGCAAATGAGAAGGTTGGCACATGGAGGAAATACTAATCGTAAAGTTTGTCACTGCATATTCTTTAATATGGCTACAAGAAGGAGGGAACAAAATATTACAGAAGTTTGCTAACCAAATCTTAGTAGAGAGGGGGAACAGTGATGCCACACAAACAACTGCCTATAACGAGTGAATCTCTGTGTAGTGTAGCTCAGCTGTAAACTTGTTCTGACCAGGTACTGAACACGGGCCCACTGCATGAGAAGAGCAAACACATCCCCTATACTACAGCCGTGGCCATGTATATGTGTTAACAGCAGTTAATAAATTAATAATAATACTATGGTTATAATTGCTGAATGGTGAACTCTCTGCCAATCCTCGACGCCAGATGGTACAAGAGGACAGGATTAAGTAAAGTAAAGTAAGGTTATAATTGGTGAGAGGCATTAGTAAAAACAACAATCTGAAAGAAATGTTTTCGTAGCACTTACCTGTGAGCACTGCAGTACGTGATATATAACAGGAACTGTTTCTACAGCTAGTGCCATGTGCAAAAATGGCAAAGAAGAAGCTTCTATAGTCGAGTTCTTTAGCTATATTGATGTTTAAGGTAAGATGATAATCTGGTCTTGATTCAATTGTTGAATAGTGTTCACATACTGATAGATCTACATTTTTGCAGTCTGTACAAAGACATTTCTTTACTTCATACTTTGTGATATTTAAATGTGCTGGTAATGACTGAATGTACAACTTAATTTCAGGTAAGAAGGTAACATCCATATATGTGAGAGTTTCATACGACTCCAAAGTAGTGTCACATGGATCTGAAAAAAGAAAGAAAAACAAGTTAACAGTTTGAGTTAACACATTCGTTAATAATAATAATAATAATAATAAAATTTTATTGTCATTAAGCAAATAGCAATAGACAAAGTCAAAATCTTAAAATAACTAATATACACAATCTATCATAACAATAAAATGAAAACATGATAAACCTATTAAGACAAGAATATAATAATATAATAAACAGCGTCCAGCAAATTACAGAAATTACAGTACAAATTTCTTATTTGTTTTGATCAAAGAATTCTTGAAGGGAATAATAAGGGGAATTTACTAAGAAATTATATAGATTATTTTTAAACAAATTCACTGGTTGCTCTGCTATTTCTAAAGGAAGTTTATTATACATAACTAAACCTAAAACTCTGTAGCTATTGTGAGATTTCGATAACCTATTAAATGGAATGTCCATGTGTTTATTTCTCCTTGTATTGTAGTTGTGAATGTCTTGTCTGAGTTGATGTTCTGCTATGTTATTTTTTGTGTGGAGTAATACGTGATATATATAGAGATTTATTACTGTCAGGCATTTTTGTTTAATAAACAGAGGTTTACAGTGATCTAATTTTTGTGCATCCGATATTATTCTAATAGCTTTTTTTTGAAGGAGTAGTATATTATTAATGTAAGCACTATTTCCCCAAAGTAAAATACCATACGAAATTATACTTTGAAAAAAAGCAAAATATGCAGATCTCATATAAATACTTGGAACATGATTTTTTAAACTTCTAAGTAAAAATACAACTCTAGATAATTTGGTTGATATATATGCTATATGATGTTCCCATGTCAACTTCCTATCAATATAGACCCCTAAAAATTTGACATTATCTACACTGATGTGTTCAGGTAAGTTTCTTAAGCTGAGGTAAAGTTCCTGTGTCTTGTTTTCATTCATTAAAAAACCATTTACTTGAAACCATGTTGATGCCTCAGACAGAGTGACCTTTGTTAAATTTTGAAGCGTTTGAAAATCTGAACTATTATTTAAAAAAGTCGTGTCATCTGCATAGAGTATTGTAAGACTGTTTATAGCCGACGGTAAATCATTTATCATTAGGGTAAATAATAACGGCCCCAGTACCGAACCCTGTGGTACTCCATGTTTGACATTGGCTATGTTCGATTTTTCCCCACCTATACACACTATTTGTTTTCTATCGTCAAGGAATGATTTAATTAGACTAATACTTGATCTACTGAAGCCATAATAATCTAACTTATGAAGTAACATTGTGTGATTAACAACGTCAAATGCTTTACTCAAATCACAAAAAGTTGCCTGAGCATAGCCCTTCGACTCAAAAACCTGCATTACATTTCTAACCAACAATTCCAACGCATCGGTTGTGGATCTGAATTTTCTAAAACCATATTGTTGACTAGAAATTATACTAAAATCTTCTAAATAACTAGACACCTGATTAAACATGACATTTTCTAGGACTTTTGAAAAAATTGGGGTCAAAGAAACCGGTCTATAATTAGCGGGAGAGTCCTTCTCACCTTTCTTAAAAATAGGTACAACTCTAGTCAGTTTTAGGATATTTGGAAATACACCTTCCCTTAAGCACTTGTTTATGCAATAAGTTAATGGTTCGCAGAAGCTATCAATAACCTGTTTGATTAAATTGCAAGAAATTTCGTAAATATCAACACTATCAGATGTCTTGAACTTATTTACAATACCAAATACTATATCTGGTGTTACTTCATTAAAAGTAAATTTAGGTCCATCAATTTTACATGGACTAATATTTTTTAGGAAGTTTGCAGACTTTTCAAAATCTTTATCAATGTTGCTTGATATTTCCTCTACAGATTGGACACAAAAGTCGTTGAATTCATTTGGGGTTATTCCAATAGCTTCCTTTGAAGTATTTTTAACAACAGTATTTATTATCTTCCAAGCCCCTTTACATTTGTTTTTGGAGTTTTCAATCCGTCCTATGTTGTATGTTTCTTTTGCGTTATTGATAGCTAACTGATATTCCTTCCTTACCTTAGTGTAAAGTAATCTAGTGGAATTTGTGTTTTTTTTCCTATGTACATCTAAGAAGAGCATTAATTTCTTTTTCATGACAGCTAGATCATGGGTGTACCATTCATTTTTGTTCTTTTTACAGTACTTGTATGGTCTACCAAATTTAACATAACATTTTTTTTGCGGAATGCACATTTCAAAGTTCACTAAAAATATGTTAAAAAAACCTTCAAAAGTTTTATTTGCTGAACACTGGTTATTCTCATTAATAAAATTTACCCAATTTACATTTAAAAGAGCCATCTTAAAATTAAACACACCGTGCCATCTATATTAACTTATATTTATCATGTGGATTCTACCTTGGGGATCTAAACCAATTAATATGGCTTTTAGCTTATTCTAGGATTTAAAATTGGTTAATTGCCTATTACTTTATGATATGTACAGTGTGTCCGGCTTAAACGTATAACATTTCATTATTTTATTACTTGACAAGTATTGATGATATTTACAATCTGTTTGCTTCTATGGGTAGAGTAACTCAAAATGTTTTTTTAATAACCTAATAAACCTCGATATTGTCATCATTTGTGGCGCGGCAGACGTCCAAACTGTATTCCACCTCTCTTCATGTGTAACATTTGCGACAGCTGCAACAATGCGATGGCGCAAATCTGGTAGATCACGAACTGGTGTCTGATAAACTTGATTCTTGACGAACCCCCACAGAAAAAATCGAGTGGCGTAATGTCTGGGCTTCTAGGGGCCAATCAATCGAAGGACTACCTCGCCCAATCCAGTGTTGAGGAACTCATTATGCAAGAACTCTCTCACGATATCCGCATAATGGCATGGCGCCCCATCTTGTCTTTAGGTTCGATTGGCTGACGAAGTTAAAGTTTGTACGCCCGTAGGTGCAACCTTTTATGAACGACAACATGTACCGTCGAACGAGGTAAATTTAGCTCCCTACTTACTCTTCGGATGGATTTACGGGGGCTCGTCTAGAAAGACGTACGGATTAATTCGACATCAGCGCGCTTCGTGTGGTGACCCGACTTTGAAAGCAAACTCCCAGTTTCATGAAGGCGTCTGTCCCATTTCATGATTGTTACGTACGTTGGAACATCGTCAGTTGATCGCAGTTAAAATTCACGCTGAAATCGACGTTGTACCTGCGTAACAGATTTCAACTCCGCGAGAGCAAGCAAACAGAATGCATTTTGCTGTGGAGTTCACATGGCTCCTGTCGCTAATTGGCTATTTCCATGTTTTGCGCATATACGCAAGCGATGTACACTCCTGCCATGCAAACACAAGAAACATTTTGAGTTAACTAACCCATAGAAGCAAACCGGGTGTAAATATCAATAATACTTGTCAAGTAATAAAATAATGAAATGTTATACGTTTAAGCCGGACACACTGTAGAACTGTTTATATAAAATAAAATAGAAATATAAACTCAAAAAATAATGTTCTATGTTTTTTGTCACCTAAGCAAAAAGGTTCTAGTCAGTGCAGTTCTAACACAACCCATCAATATCCAAGGTTGCCACACACTGCTTATTTTACATGGGCTCTCCCACACCCAATACCACAGGCACATTACTAACTGGAGATTCAAACCAGCCATGTTCTGAGCTAAAGCGGCCAGAAGTGAGTGATACTTTAGACCAGGTATGAGCAACCTTTGGAAAGATGCAGGTTAAACTTAACGACATTTATGAAGTCGCGGGCCGTAGATAACAGGTAGGCCTAATTGTGAGAAAATAATCATGAAACTGTTTTTATATCTATAAAGTATAATGCTAGAGACACATGAATGAGGACAGTATCAAACCGATTAAGCATTTACTTACAATTAGCAAAAATTAATGAGAAGCTTGAGCTTGAAATTGAGAAACATGATAATCAATGTTGGCATCAATCCCACTAATACACAACACAGAGTGTTTTCCAAATTTTCATCTGTAAGTCTTGTTCGATACTTTGATTTAGCCCTATTGCAGCATTTTTCTAGCGCTGACCGGAAGAAACACCCTCGTAGTTCAGGCTTTTGTTTCCCCCCTCTCACTCTCTTGTTGGCGAGAACTGAAAATATTTACTTTTTCGAGCACGATTTAAAAATGTTCCGCGGGCCGGATCGAAAGTCAGGGTGGGCCACCGGGCGTTGCCCATATATGCTTTAGAATGTGCAGCCAAACCTCAAGGATGTGGATACTACCAGAAAGAAAAGTCTTTGACTCACCAGCAAGCCATTCGTGCACTGCCCTTTTTCACAAAGTTCAAACTCTTGTAAAACTGGATTTTGATGGATTAGACCATCCTGCTTATACCGTAGATCCGATCTTGCTCTATTGGACTACAGTCTTTTTGGTGATTCTTCTCAGAAGAAGTGATAAATATATCAATGAAATACACTTTTTCAATGGGCATCCAGTGGGAACGCTCGACCAAGTATACCGAAGAGCGCAGTGACTTTGTTTACATAGCATGACTGATTTGCAGAAAAAAAAAATGGTTATGCCTATATATAAATTTGAAATGCAACAAATCTTGCTAACAGGCATTTAGAAATTCAGACAAGTTTAAATTGGATATATTGTCCTCCTGTAGATCTTATAGAACAATAAGCCTATCTTGGTTTTGCAGGTCACATGTCATGATAGAATTTATAAAAAGGTTAAATAATCAATACCAGTCCATATAAGAAATACAGGGAGACCCAATGAACTATGAACCAGCTGTGAAGTGATTTTCTATTGAGCATGTGGACACGTTTCCCACTGCTGCTGCATTCAAGATCAAGCTACTAACACTGGCTTTGTTCTGCTCTACAGTATTGCATTGGCCGTGATGTGAAGTTCAGTGTGAGTTGGTGTAGTGCAGCTATTACAAGTTCTTATTGTGTCTTGTATTTAGTCTTGGGTGTAAAGGTTCCAGGCAATACAACAATCCATAATGTGTATAATAAATTTCAGTCTAAGAAACCTAATGGACAGCATAGAAAGAATCAATAATCAAAATATCTGCCAGGAAATTGCCAGCATTTTGCAACGTGAACTATGGCGAGTGAAGGATGATGTCTTAAAAAGGTGCCAAAAATGTATGGACAATGATGGTGGACAGCTTCAGCTCCTCCTTTCACAACATTGGTAAGTAAAGTCTTTGAACATGGTTGAGGAAATTGCTGTAAGGTTGTATCAGTGCCACTCTATGATAGCCGTAGATGAACCAGGAAAACATTGTGCAGCTTGTTCATAGTTCATTGGATCTCTCTGTGATGATGATGAAGTGTTCGGCCAGGAAGCCGGTCCTGCCTTGCGACAGAGACGTGGGAGGAGGCCCATGACCCGACCGAGGGACATTAGGCCGGATGATAGGGTGGTCAGGTCCTTTCGCAGGATTCAATAATATATTATTATAAAATAGAACAGTTACGTCAGAATCTGCTATATACAATAGAGTAGTAACTATTAACTAGAAAAACTAACAAAAATGCATAATTTAGCCTAAAGGCTAAAAGGAGAGTTAATGAGCAATCAAAATGGGATTACATAAGCCTACTGAATTAGAAGAAGCTACCGAGGCATGCATCACACACATAATTTGTAAATAGTTTAACAGTTACAAGTCTAAGTAGAAGCACAAACCATCATTATATAATAATGGGAAAAAAGCACAGAAACTTCAGACTAACAGAAGAAATAATAAACTAAATGGTACGTTTCCATCTGACAATACACTTTGATTTTTACTTACCAAGTTTCCTTGAAGATGGAACAAAGAAGCTATATTTCTTACTTTCATAAGAACCATTAACTTCAGCTGCATACAACAATTCTGCAGGATTATTCTCAATTCCATGGGGATATAAAGGACAGTCATAAAAAAGAACCCAATCTTCAGGTAGGTGTATCTTTGTATTTATACGGAATGACATGCACACACTAACTTCATTTTCTGGTTTGAATTTTATCTTTAAAGCTGGAAAAAAAAAAAAGTTATCTGATGTACATTTGTTATATTTGTATGAAGTTGGGCTTAATACCAGCACTTGTCACTGCATCGTCATATGACTGTGCTAATGACATCAGTGTGTCAACCCATGGCTTGTGTTGAAACCGAAACCAGCTCTTTTATTATAAGAAAGTAAAACAAACAAACAAACCAGACTCCTAGCCATTATGTATTGATACACAACAATTCTTCAATCAGACTGAAGGGTTATGTAAAAAGTTCTATGTTTCACCATATGCATTCAATCATTTGTAAATAAGTTGGTATTATCTTACTCATTTTCATTCTACTATAAAAATCAAATTTACTATGGGAGTATATTGCATAGTAGCATGATGAGTGCATTTGTTTACATGTGCTGGAACTCTAATTCAAAATGGATAATACAGAGAGATTATTTTTGCAATGTGCCGAGAACGCATGGTCCGCACGGCAGTCTGGAAGCAAGTTTTTGGCTGCTAAAGGCTCATGTAGCCTACATAACCCCTCAATTCAAGCGCATGGATTTCTGAATTAGGTCTACAGTTAGAATAATCATAGATGATGTTAAAAATGATCTCCGTCTGCCGCCACACATTTTTGTCATCTTTTAAGAAAGTTAGCATTCATGTACATTCTGCTTGTGAAATTGCTGCAATTTTTCTTCTTGTGTTCTCTTGCAGTTCTTAAATTGTATGAGGGTTATTCTTGTACACTTTATTTTTTTTAAATTCCCCAAAAATAAAAACACTTCTTCAATTAAATTTACAGTATGTACAGTATGCACTGTAGCATAGTCTTGCTGGAGAAATGAAAAATTTAACTAAAAAAGTGGTTGAAGATAGAGTAATTAGTACGGGGTTATTGCCTAGCAAGATCTCAAGATCATACTGTATGTGATTTTTATTTTTGGGGGAATTTAAAAAATAAAGTGTACAAGAATAACCCTCATACTGTACAACTGAAGAACTGAAAGAGAACATAAGAAGAGAAATTGCAGCAATTTCACAAGAAGAATTAATGCATGCGAATGGAAACTTTCTTAAAGATGTCAGAAATGTGTAGCAGTAGACAGAGATCATTTTCAACATCTTCAATGACAAAGATAGGTGATTATTCTAACTGTAGGCCTAATTCAGAAATCCATGCATTTGAAATGAGGAGTTATGTACATGAGCCTTTACAAGCCGACGACTTGTTTCCAGGCCGCCGCACAGACCATGCATTCTCGGCACATTGCAGAAAATAATCTCTCTATAGTTAGCCAAGATACCGGTACTTTAAAAAGAATTATCTGCAGAAACTTACCATTCCACTTAACATGTGACATAGTCATATTTAGTGAAGTTAGTACATAATGTCTATTATATCTGTATGCTTCCAACTTAAGATTATGTAAACTTTCTTTCATTCCAATAACAGGAAGATCTTCAAACTCACATCCTAAAACGAACAGAAAAAAAATACTGTATAAGCATACATTCTTATTAGCTGCTAAACAGGCATACTATTTTAGAACATGAATGCAATACTCAGGGCCACATTTGGGTACTATCGTCGGTTAAGATGAGACACCTTGTACCTTATAAATGAACTATTTTCAGGTTACAGATGTGAAATATTTGAAAAAAACAGCTATGTTTCGGGTGAAGCCATATAGGTACTGTATGTGAACAACGATCGATTTTGGGACTAATCTACTGCAGTGTGAACTATTTACATCCTTACATTGTTGTTATTAAAATGTTTTTCTTGCCTTCTGAAATGTTGACATTTTGGAGATACAAGGTCTCAAATCTTAACTGAAAATATGCTTTAATAGGGAGTGAATACAGAATTCCACAAAAAAAAAAAAACATATATATATATATATTAAAACTTGTACAGAGTCAACATTTATTTAATATTTACACTTCTTGCTTCTATTAAATAAATGTTGACACTGTACAAGTTTTACAACATGCTCTACTGTTTATATTTCTTCAATTAATTATTTTAACACTTGATATATATATTAGTTATGTTATGACTATTTACAATGCAATACTTTATGACTCTTGTCAACAATATCTAAATCAAACTACGAGTACTTGTGCGGTAATGATCTAAAGAGTTTGACCACCCTGATCAATAAAAAAAAATTAAAGAAAAAAAAGTAGTGAGGTCAACATTTTGTTACCTACAAAACATACAAACAATCTGAACTAAGGGCATCCAAAATTACTTCTGGTACTGCTATAACCAAAGGAAAAACCATCGGAATCATTGTCAAGAAGGGTCATGCTTTGAAACTGTTTTTTTTTCCTTTCTTCTTCTTTTAGACAAGCCCAATGTACATTGAAATAAAAAAAAATCAATGCACTTACTTCTGAATAATGGAAAATACATGCCAAGCTATAGATTTTCCTATGTGAAACACACACCTTTTATTGAGGTATTATTATTGTGTATTTATCTGTTTGTTTATATTATCTATTTATTTTGGAATGTCAATGATTGGTTTAACACATGTTTCTTCTACCTGAAGCAATCATTGCAAATGAAAGACCAAAATACGCCTTTTTTTTAAACGAAATTAAGACCATTTCCATAATTCTTAAGGATGGGCTAAATTCTGAGCAAAGAAAGGGACCCAGCACAATGTTTTAAATAATACTTTGTTTTTCTTTTGAGTGTAGAAAAATCCGTAGTTCAGGACTGAAGTACTTTTCTAAAGTCAATTATTTGCAAAAAGTCAAGTACAATTACAGATACTTTCCACATAGTCACCATTGAGATTAAGGCATTTTCAAGATTCAAAATTTATTATGCATCATAATGCAGTTATTAACATACAAATAATTTATAGAATGAGAGGTTATATACAAAACAGAATATGGAAATATGACATACAGTAAAATGGATTTAAAGCAAGGCAGTTTCTCAAAGCTACCTTAAACCTGATTGATTTAACGGACTGTGCAGCTTTGGGTAATCTATTAAACTATTAAATCTATTTTCTAATTTGTCATATTGGTGGAAGAGCTTCCCTATACCCTCTTCCTAGGTTGCTGTCAGCTTATTGAGATAGGTCTTCACAGCTTCTTGAAGTTCTTTGTTGGTGTGGAAGTGCTGTCCTCCCGGATCTTTCTTCAGCTACCAAAAATTATGAAAGTCACTCAGGGCTATATATGGGCTGTATGCCAGGTGATCAAACACTTCCCAATGAAACCGAGTAAGCAGCTGTTGCAAAATTTTTGCTAAAAACGCAAGACCTATCTCAATATACTGGTGGCAACTTTCTATGAAGAGGTATTGGGAAGCTCATCCACCGATATGATAAATGTCTTAATTTTCACTGTGACTATGTGGAAAAGTAACTGTGATTGTACTTGACTCCTGCTGATTCATACTTGTCTTCATTTTATGCCTCATTACAGGTTGAAAAAACAAAATAGCTCTCGTACATATATTCTGTTATATACTGGAGTATGAAGTACTGAATTCCTTTTAATAAGACTTTGTAGGCTTATGTATATGTACTCACACTACTGTATAGGTCAGGTATGGGCAACCTTTGGAAAGATGAGGGCTAAACTTTACGATATTTATGAAGTCGCGGGCCATAGATAATAGGTAGTTGTGAAATGTAATCATGATACGGTTTTTTGTATTTATAAAGTATAATGATAAAGTTACATGAATGAGAACAATATCGAACTGATTAGGTATTTACTTACAATCAGCAGAAATTAATGAGAAGCTTGAGCTTGAACTTGAGAAACAAGATAATCAATGTTAGCATCAATCCCAGTAATACACAAGCGCTGTAAACGAAGAAGAAATATATCATCTGTTGATGAAATATTACTCGGTAGACTCGCTGACCGGAAGGAACACTCTGTTGGCGAGAACCGAAAATATTTACTTTTTCGAGCGCGATTTTAAATGTTCCGCGGGCCGGATCAAAAGTCGGGGCGGGCCACATCCGGCCCGCGGGCCGGGCGTTGCCCATATATGGTATAGGTACTTATGGTAAAAATATTGTTTGTGATAAAATATTTGTGGCTTTTGCTTATTAAATAAATTAATTTAGTGTTTTAATATTTATAACTTTAGTTCCTTTAATAAATTCATGCAGTACTGCACTTTCAAAATATGTGACTTGTTGCTAGTATGACTTTCACTTACGACCCAATTATCAGGATTCTGCATACCGGTACCTGGATCATGCCAATCCCCAGTTAGTTTGAACAGTTGTTGGAGTTTTACTATAATATAGTCTTACAAACTATAACTTAAGGTCTTGATGGCTTTCTCATAGTGCATATTTTGGCACATGTTACATTTGAACTTCACTCTCTTAAGAAAAAGAAATGGAATATGCAATCTTACATATACATTAAAACCTGAAACATTTAAGTTCAATGTTTAGCTTTGCACTGAATTACCAAAAAGGGAATAATGCATAACACTTTGACATGAGTAAAAATCCCATATGCATGCAAGTAATACCATATAGTGCCAATAGAAGAGGATTCTTCATGCAATAACTCCATAAGGGAATATTTACTTACGTGTTGTATCTTTCTCAAAAATGAAAATACAGTCATCATCAGCTACATGATACGGCAACTGAAAGATTTACTATAATATAGTCTTACAAACTATAACTTAAGGTCTTGATGGCTTTCTCATAGTGCATATTTTGGCACATGTTACATTTGAACTTCACTCTCTTAAGAAAAAGAAATGGAATATGCAATCTTACATATACATTAAAACCTGAAACATTTAAGTTCAATGTTTAGCTTTGCATTGAATTACCAAAAAGGGAATAATGCATAACACTTTGACATGAGTAAAAATCCCATATGCATGCAAGTAATACCATATAGTGCCAATAGAAGAGGATTCTTCATGCAATAACTCCATAAGGGAATATTTACTTACGTGTTGTATCTTTCTCAAAAATGAAAATACAGTCATCATCAGCTACATGATACGGCAACTGAAAGATAGGGGGAAAAAAAAAAAGTAAAATGCTGTGACGAAATAACTTGATTGAGATTTTACATATCCACTACAGCTTCAATTAAATCAAAAAGGAACTGATCGAATATCTAGTAATAATTTTTAATAGCAAAAGAAAGAACAAGAATAGTAAAAAGCTAAGTCATTTTGTAGAGATAAAACTTTGTATATCATGAATTCCCATGAACCTGAAAACTTACTTCGGTAATGCAGGATTTATTAACCACCATTCTTGAAGGATCACACAAAGTGCTTTGCCATCCCTGAAGTTTACTTTCACAGGTATATGATGTATAAGAATGTAGCATTAAAATCAGAATAAATTCAATTATAAGCACCATTTCTCGAAACCTGCAGAAAAGAGAAAGCATCATTACGGAGATTAAAAGTCATTAGAGGAATTAGACAGCTACTGTGTAAAACATCATTCATGTATTTTGATTACTTCACATGAAAAAATTGTTTATCATGCTGATGAGGTTTGGATTAAACTTACTTGATAAGAATTGTTTCCATCATTTTGTGTACAGACCATTGGTACATGAGATGTAATACCACTATATTCAGGGTCCGGATTTTGATGATCTAAAAGCAGTGCTTTTTTTATGTTAGTAACCTAAGGTCCAGTATGCACAACTTCCTGGATTTATATTTTTAATGTACGTAGAGATTGACCAAGAAAATGCTTTAAAGATCACAGTTCTCTTTTGCTAATAGGAGAATTAGATTAAGGTAACTGGACTGCCACTACTGCTGGAGTCAATGTTTTAAAATTATCCACACACGTAAGAACTTCTGATTTACAACAACTATCATCTGCTCTTAATTTATGTACTGCATCTGCATCTGGTACCCTTATGATCCCCAGGTGGGGCGAAGGGGCCTCCAATGGAGGTTTCATTACCTATACTAATTTTGATATGCTTATTTTCCGAGAGAGGGTAGAGGGACAGGTGGTAAGCCCATCACCTCGCAACCCCCCTCTGGAAACTAAGTATTTCTTGGACGTGAAAGGGCTGAGAAATTTTGTCCAGAGGCTCTAATTGAGGCTTGGAGTTCTTTTATGTGCCGTAAATCTACGACACAGGACCCCCAGCTGAAAGTCCCTCCCGGAGGACTCCGTGCCCAGGATTTTTACGTCCTGAAAAATCCATTGACCGCGGCCGGGTTTGATCCCGCGCCCTGCGGATCTAGAGGCGGGCACGCTACCTCTAGACCACCGCGGCCGACAATTTATGTACAGGTAGGGAAAAAAAAGCAAACCGACTAAAATATCTAAGTTGCTGATATGAGCCACTGCACATGCCTAGCGGCATTCACAGGATAGCAGGGAATGTATTGAAATTTGTTCTAGTGTCGACTGTTGAATTAGCCCATTTTGAATCCCATTAGAGGGAACGTAAGAGGGTTGTACTTGAGATATAGCTTCACAATTATCTGTACATATCACATTTGGGGAAATCCTTCCCCCATCAGCTACAAGAGTCTGTCTGCTTTTTTTTCCCCTACCTGTACTTCATTTGCACATCTATTTGCTTGGTCCCTATAATCATGCAGCATAGAATTATTTTTGTTACCAACATCAAAATGATGAATGTAGTTCTCATATAATGATTTAATGATAATGTATTGAAAAAAATACCAGAAATGTTACTTAAAATAAAAAATAACATAAATGATTCCACAAGAATTACTAGTACAAAAGAAAATGACAGCTCTTACCAAATAAACTGCAATGAGTCTACAGTAACTAACATAATATTTGAGCTGGTGTTTCTGTGCAAACCATATTCAATTGTGAAATTATGATGGTCTTGCTTGGTTGCCATAGTAAACTGGGTAAGAAGAACATCGCTAACACGGTGAAGTTAGTAAAAGTGGAAATATGGAGAATCCAAATAAAAGAGCAATGAACACTCCCGGAAATTCATTAAAACAAACGAGAGAAGAACCATGTTGTAGTAAATATCTTGTAATGCAAGATGCAAATGAGAAGCGGCATGTGTCAAAGCAAAAAAGGAGAAAAGGAAACAGAATGAGCATCTGGATGCTTTTCAAATATTCCAAGAAAAATGTACTGCAAACAAGTAAATTAACATTGAGCACTTTATAGACTCCACTATATACTGTAATTTGCACTACATGTTTCATGGAAATTTGAGCAGCTGAGGATGTGGTCAAATGTCCATGAAACATGTACTGCAAATTAAGGTAAACGTGAAGTTGATAGTGTTAGATGTCAATTTACTTGTTTAATGAGTATAGCATACCAAAAACAATTTACTTAGAACTGAACGCAAAAGAAAGGTACAATACATACCTGTATCTGCCACTTACAGACATAAGAAACTGTACAGTACATACCTGTAAGTTACAATATACTGAGTTACAGCCACTCCTACAGTCAGTACTCAGCCTCACAAACTGTGAACAGTCTCTTTCAAACACTGCCATTCTTTGTATATACAGATTCACAATATTTACGCATATTCTGTTATCTTACAAGGGGAGACCTCAGTGTGCGAGTCACCCATCTAATCAATCTCTCAAAAGGTGAACCTGTATGCATAAAAATCAATACCCATTTGAAAATTTAGTCGAACAGGCTTTGACTGTTGAGATTTTAACATTTGAATTTTCACATGCTGCATATATCCTGTCACATAAGGTTGGATAACTCAAGTGATTTGGTAGTCTACATAATGGTCAAGGCGATGGGCTAGAAACCTCAAGGTAAAAGGTTTGAATCCATTATTTGGCAGAAATTCTAATTATTTTGTTATTTGTTATGTTAAACTCCCATCTATTAATAAAGTTTAAAAAATTACTAATATAACACAATAAACAAAAAATAAAATAATTAAAATATTTTCTTAACAAATTTATTCGAACCATACACCTTGAAGTTTAAGACCAAACATTTTGAATGTTACACTACCAGCTCACTTTCATTTGAGTTGTCCATCCTTATCTAAAGGCATATGGCATTTAAAAATTCAAACGCTAAAATCTCAATAATCTTTAGCCCAGTCGACATAATTTTCAAATACAGTCAACTCCCGATTATCCAGGTGCGGAACAACCGGTTTGCGGATTAACCGTTGAGCTATTCCTTTAAAAAATATTACCTTAGTTCACTTTGTGATAAGTTGATGTTTTGATATTCGCAAGAAGGAAAATGCGGTCAAAAAACAAAAAGTGTTAACAGTCTATTTCAGCAAAGTGTAAAAATTCCTTGAAAGTGCCAAAACCAAACTGTTAATACAGTAGTCTTAGTGTTTTAATGTTGTGCTGAAACAGTTTGTAACCTCTGACGGTGAATGATTCTAGCACTGCAAAACGTTTCCACATAGGCCTATGTAAGTTTTAAATAATTTTTCAATTACAGTATGTTTAGATATAATTGTGTTTTAACCGTGTTTTCGTTTATCCATGAGGGGGCTACCACCCATTATCCCGGAAAATCGGGAGTTGACTGTAGTTCATGATTTTTTTATTCAAAATGTTTGCATTGTGAAAGCAATAAAATCGGTGACCAGCACACTGTGGACTCCCCTTGCTAGTTGACAGTTGGATCCCTTGCTAGTTTATCTATGACAGTTGGATAACCTTTATCATTTTAACAACATATATCTGTATTTACACTATCTTCAATTCTGCTCTTGCAATTCATTTGTTGATATACAAAATAAATTCCAGATTAGAAATCTACTCTGAAGACCACTGAACAATCCATATATTAATTAAGCTAACTAAATATAGAAACTTAATTTAGCTTTAAAGGATAGCCTATGTTATTACCGTAATTTCTAATCCAAATCTAAAATATGGCAGAAGATTTAAAAAATTTTAAAGCAAACATTTGAACTCTCTTGGGTATTAACCACTCCCTACACAACAAAACAATGCTAGAGAAGGCAGAGGGTGGGTTGGGACAACCCCAAGGCACGTTAGTCATACAGAGGCTTGTTGTACACCGTGATGAATGTGATAAATGATTGTTTACTTCCTTCTCATAGAAAAGCTGAAGTTACCATACACTGTATTAAATCTACTGAAGGACAAATCTTAATAACAAACATTGTCTTGAAAACAAGAACCCTTGTTTTGTTTTGTTATGTTTAAATCTTGTACACAAGGTGCTTATACCTAGGTACTATGAGCTCAAACTCTTCTTAGAGTTCCCCCCCCCCCAAAAAAAAAATTATCTGAAGGGTAATTTGCCAGTCACTGTTCATAGAAGTATTCTTAAATGAAAAGAATTTCCCATCCATTTTATGATGATTATTTGTATGGTTTTGAGGATGACTCTACTATACTACCACCCCAGACAATCGACTAGCTTTTGAAAATAACAAACTAGGCCTAAACAAAAAGCATTATTTCCCTCCACATTATGAAAACTACTTACATGGTTTTCTTTATCATATCCCTGTTTTTAATAAAATGTAAATGTTTTTAATTCAGACATAAAACAAAAAGAGAATATTGGTGATAGCTTTAAAAATAACTTGTAGTACAGTAGAATGCTACAAACTCGGCACTCAATAACCTGGCAGTTATGATTAGCCTACTCCACAACCATGATGGGGGAAAAAACAACTTTTTGGCAAGAAATAAGAAACTATTTTGTAGTAACTTATTGACACACAATTTTTGTTTCAAAGAAGAGTAACTATATCAAACATGTTTTATAATGATAGTGTTTGTTATGTTTGAAGTCAATAAACACGTTTTTAACACTTTTAATTTTCAAGCCCTTTCTCTCGATAACTTGGTATTTCAGAAATTTGGTGCCCCTTTCGGTCCATATTAGGCCGAGTTTACGGGACTCTACTGTAGTAGGAAGTTTAAAATTTGTAGCTTTTATTTGACACTTTCTTTTGTAAGTTGAACAATTACAGGATAAATTACAAACCTCACAGAAAGAATTTTCAAGTTTTTTTCTTAATCATCATTCCTGAGCAGATTATGGAATACACTTTTGAATAATTACTTAACTAACAAAAAATCACACTGTTTAAAAGGTTTTTATGTAAGAGTTTTTTGAGTGTGTGTTTAAGTAGGTAACATGCTTCTGTACTGGCCAGATACCATTTTAGCACATCTACCTGGACATTATGTTAATTTTGAAAGTTTTACATGAGGCATAGAATGAATAATAGCTTGTCCCCATAAAATTTAGTTACTAACACTCCAAAGTTCTGTGTAACAAAACTAGGAGAACAATATGTAAACAAGAAATAACAATAGATATCCACAACTACTGGTAGATGATATGGAGATACAGTAAAACTTTTTACGGTTCTCGTTAAGAATTCTCAATTTTAAGGATTACAAATTTAAGTTACTGCATAATCACCAAAGATTAGATTAGACTACATTAATGAGGGGTAGTATAAGCCCTTTGACTTCTCAACACTGCGACCTTAATAGATCTATTGTGAATACCCTATACCCTATTCTAGCAGTCACCACTTTAATTTAAGGCTTTTTAATATAGCCTATAATTTTCCTGGGTGATGTCCAGTCCTGAACCCAGAGATTTTTTTGTTACTGAAAAGCTCACTACCCGGCTGGGAATTGAACCAGGACTGCCAGGGTGGAAGGCAAGTATGTTACCTATACACCCATGGCAGCGGACATAATCACCACAACAACAATGTATTCCCACTTATAAGGAATAAATGTATTGAGAATTTACAAATATTTACCCCATAATGGTGAATTTTTAAACTGGTGAAACAAATCTACGTAACTTAATAGACATGAGAAAAGAGAAGTTACCTTGTGATTATCGTGGATATTTTTAAAAAGTTTTAGTGTTATTTTAGATTTAATAACACTATTATAAAAAGTAGGAATGTAAGGTACAATTATTTATAATAATCTCAACTAGATAGTTTGTAATAAACTACTGATTTTTGTTAACTGAAGTAAATATCTTTTTAAGGAAAACCCTCATTTAAGAAGAAAAAATTATTCCTCCGAGTTTTGTTAAAAAGGGGTGTATGTTGTCGCTTCCTGGGTAAGAATACAGCCTCATTTCCTAATGGGTTAGAATACAGCCTCATTTCCTAATCCGAAATAAGAATTACCTAGCGACAAATGTACAAGAAAGTACATATGGCTTTTAGAAAAGGGGGAAAGATCGCATCAGTACGCCGGATATCTTACATCATCATCACTCTACCAACAGTAGCCAGCTTCAAATACCTCAGTGTAACATACCAGACCAACAGCAATACTTCTAGAGAACATATAATAGACAGAGCTACAAAAGTAAGACAGGCAATCAATGACATTCCAGACATCACCAGGTTGGCCATTAGAACAGCTATGTAACCATTCAAGGTAAAAAATACTACCAATATTAATACTACAGACTGGAGGCAGCATGAGAGATGCTGAGCACAAGCAGCCTGAGGCAACATATCTGAAAAGTTGTCTCAAAATTAACAATACCCCGCCTTGCTTACGAGATGACAAGGGAGGTCTTCCTGATCAAAGAATTTCTTTTTCAGATGCTGCGACCATCTATGCCAAGCTACAGCTCTAACGCCTGTACGATGACCACTTAATATCATATTTATCTGCCAGATAGAGAAGTTATCTAGAAGTTGGCCAAGAAATGCGTATGTGACCTCCTGATAAAATCTGTCTGGCAAGACAACTCCCAGATAAGCTAGGAGGAGGATGGAGTGGCTGATACACTACCAACTGCCACTTAGGGAAGCTTGGTGCAAACAAGATGGGAGCACTCCGAAGCTTTAAAGCCACCTAAGTTTCAGAATTGATGCTGGAAGATTTAATTTACACAATAATTTCATTTTAGGCTCACATATGAATAAAATAGAATTGCACAAATCAAATAATGCACTTAAAACGATATGTTTTTATATAATTTAATTGTACAAATACAAATTCGAGCTGCCACACCTAGCAGAGCCTATTGAACTACAACAAACACACCTCTTCGCTCAACGAGCTAAGGAACATTTTACAAAATTTTACTCCGTTCTTCCCGATAGCAGTTCCGTGGTGATGTTACACGATATCTTCCAGTAAGCTATCTGGAAGTCACATATCGGGAGGAATTGTCGGCAAGTGGTAATACAGGCCTTAAGAGTTGCAACAGAAAAGAGCACACATCTGGAAGGAGTTCTATGCCATGGATGCTTTGACTAGCAGGGACTGGATGTGTGCAAACTGCGAGATGAAGCACCTAGTCATGCACATGGCAATCCATGGTTTCCATTTTAGTTATGCAAAACAAAGACTTACCATGAACCTAGCAGAGAGTGTATGTGTATTTGATTTTTCAGTGGGTATATGGAGAAAGTTATTTTGTTGTGCATGTAAAATGCAGAATTTGTTTATTAAAATAAGCTAATAATACTTGGAATTTTCACATAGGTGTGCTAAGAAGAGAACAAATGGTAACCCTTTCGGTATGAAAAAAACAAAATATGCCAACTGTAAGTTTAAGTCCTAGGAATTAATATTGTACAAAGGAGTGCAATATATGTATAACATGCTATTTTTTTCAGAAGTGACATACTAAACTAAAAAGTTGAACATGCGGTTGTTAAAAAAACATTACCGTGACTTGCCATTTATCTAAAAAATCTGACAGAAAATAGTCTTCTTTGTACTACTTCATATTTAAACAAGCTAATATAAATGGTGCTCACTTGTATGATGACTACACTTGAATTATATAGAGTAGAACTTAGTTATAGCGACATCCAAGGGACCCAGAAAATTGTGTCAATATAAGCAATTGTTGCTATAAAAAATAAAACGAAGGAAAATTAAAGGAGAAACAAATTTGTATTATATCGATGCATATTTTACACACTACTATAACTTAATTTGGAATTTTATCATACGGTTCTACAACTTCCATGAGAAATAAAAAACCTGAACAAAAAAACACTGTATAGTAACAGGTATCTGTAATTGTTTTCTGTTCCTTTTAGCAAAACAATGCATGTGTTAAGTCATGCTCAATTTCTTCTAGTTCACAGAATATTTGCATTATTTCTTGTAAAGTCTTAAAAACGATGAAAACCTTTAATCACTCAAAGAGCTTCACTTAATGTCGGCACATTCACTTCAATTTTCACTTCTTTTTTGTTGAAATCACTTTAATAACGCTTTGTTTACATCACTACATTTCGACTTCCTTACCTGCTAAATTTTCATTCCAACTTTTCATGAGCACTAACAACGTTATCTCTGTTTTTCTAAATCCTTTGTACTGTTTATCTTCACTACAGACATCAGCCTTCTTTTTACTAATCTTGATTTTGCTCCATTGTGAATATAGATGTTGTGTGCAAACTGAAGTTCTCCAACTGTTAACTGGGCCTTGAAAACTATTGTCTGTAAAGGGTTATTGGGAAAAGAAACCATGAGTGCATGGAAACCGGTATTCTCCAGCTAAATGCCACTAATGACTTTCCGCACCTCTTAATGGATAATAGACTTTAGTCATTGCATACAATGTAACACTTGACTTTGTAGGAAATGAATTTACACCATTGCCAAATGTCATATTGGTGTATTTCTTGGATAATGAGATGCGAAAAACTGCATTCTGAGTTAAGACTGAAGTGCCTTTATACCCAAGGAGGACACATAATTTATGCCTTATTAAGCAGGGAGAAAAGCATTCACCTTATGAGAAATGAATTGTACCAGTGGATATTTGATGTTATAGATGAGTTGTCGCATAAACCAAGGTTGCTATAACAAGGTTCTACTGTATTTCTAATATTTTCATTACAGTGAGAGTAAAAACTTAAGATATATATTATACCAAATGGGCACCAGATTGGCTGTACCCTGAAGATTCCATATTTACACACAGATATACGTAGCTTACTGGATTCTAAACAAATTAAAATATTAACCATAATCAGATTGTCGTTAATAGCAAACTACAGTAAATCCTTGTTTTAAGAGTCCAAACAATTGAAAATCAGTTAATTCTCGAATTTTGTTTCTTACCAACATAATTGAAGAATTTACTACACCTTGTATAATGTATACATTTAATTTTCAACATTTCTTTGGTCCAGCATCCAAATAAGCAAGGATATGGTGGTGTTTGTTTTTTTATCTTCAAATTGTATTGAACTGTAAGCTTGTAAGACTTGCATTATAATTTTAAGTTAACTATTATATGAATGTCACCATAAAACTTTTGATATGATGCATTATAGACCCAATAACTATGCATTTAAGCAAAATATTGATATAATAAAAATCAGCATTGCTCAAAACCATTATACTGTCATCTTATTTTGTCAAAATTTCCTATTCATATCTTTTTGTGCCCCACTACAATCTACTTCTTGCGAACTTCATACAAACATATATATTCCTTCTGCTAAATCCACAGTCTGTTGAATCTATGTCCGTTAAATTAAGGGTTTACTGCAATAAATGAATGCATGTACGTAAGGTATAAGCTGGCATTTCTTCTTGTATGGATGCATATCAAGAACTTGTGTGAATGTAAATCACTATGTAAACCAATGATGGCCAATTGGTGACATGCAGGAAACACTCGGTCCATGAAGTAGTATTTTGCAGTTTGTGGCAAAGTTAACAGGTAAATTATAATGTTTAATAATCCAATGAAGTATGAAATATCCAGATGAACAGGAGTTCCAATCCAGACTTGGGTGATCTGCAAAGTGATCCATTCTTCAAAGTGTGAAAAGGGTCTAGAATTTTGGAAAATTGTACCTAATGAAAAATCTCCCAAGCTGAGTGATTATATAAGAAGATTGTTCCCATATTTGGAATTACTTACATCTGCAAGTGTACAGTTTACTACACGAAAACAATTAAATCCTCACAGAAAATGACTTAATGATATCCATATCTGCCAATTATTTTTAAAGTACTGCCCATTAAAACTGAAGTTCTGATTGTCATGAACACCATCAGAATTTGCATTAAATGCAGTAGAAGGATTAAAGAGTGTAATTTAAAAAATGCAGTAACGTAATGTTAACCACCATTAAATTATCATCAAATATTTGTATTGATATTATCAATAATATTCCACTAGATATTATAATTATCATTAAGTGCTACAACATATTTTATACTAGTTTATTCAATACATAAGTATTTGGACTGGAGAAGGGGGACAGAGCAAGCTTATAGCTGCCTCGCTATACTTGTCCCCAGCAGGGGCAGCCTTTGAAATTTTGTGTGTTGAGGTATTGTCATGTCTAAGCCAGAAGCGAAAAGCAAAGAAAATGCTGAAAATTGGTATTATATTACTCTTGATATTGGATTGACTTGGCAACAGAGCCTGCCACCTGCTTGGATTTGATAGTGCAAATTACTGTTTACCTTCAATAAACAATAATATAATCCGGCACACTGCAAAGGAAATGCCAATGTTTGATTCATCGAGTGGGGATGAGGAAAACAACTATACATTAAGTGCTATGAAAGTGGGCTCTTGCCAACTCAAAAGTTGTATGATGTGGCACCTTAACCTGAAAAAGTTGGCCATCACTGATATAAGCTATAGCTCTATGGTGTAAAAAAATAGTATATAATATCCTGAAACTTTTAAATTATCAATTTTTCGGAATGGATTTCTTTATCTTGTTTTTGGTAATACTGGACAGATAAATAACAAATAAAAAAAAATCCAGGCCAACTTATACATCACACTCCCAATATATAACTCAATGAACCAATTTATGTTAATGGTAAATATGGCAACATGAATATGAATAGTTTGTACCATAAACCTATGTCTCTAGGAATATGTAAGGTAAGACCTAACACATTAACATGAAATTGTACACCAAATCATCACAGCATAGTTATTTACTGTATTTTAAAAGTAGTCTATTGATAAATTTCTACGACTAGTACATCTCAGAACTAAGATATTTGTATTCTCTTTAAAAAAAAAATGTTTTCATACTTATGTTTCAGAAGAATGAAAATTTTATCAACGCAGAAAAACCATAAAGGTCTGCAAGTCAAAAATTCCAATTAAGGAACTTTTAACCTTTTCACTGCTAACATGTTATTCACTGTGCAAACTGATGGTGCTGAATTCATTTCCAAATTTCTTTTGTAATCGATATGAATGGACAAACAATAGCAAATAATTTGACAGTTTCCTCCATAACAAGAGCATATGGTGTGTATTTCTTAATATAGATTTACTCAACCCTGGGGAAGCCTTCATGATGTCACAACACAGCAGCTTATATTGTGTTGTAATGCATGGTGAAATACACTGCCTGATATACTTAGCTACAGATGGCAGAGAATGGCTAACTATAGCTGGACCGTGTACAAAAAACAGTTATGGAAGAGCCCTTAACTGAATCCCTTTCCACAGTCTTGCTTTAAGTTCCCCTACGTGTATGATAATCTCCGCCTTTTTGTCCACTTTTGAACACAAGGAAGGCATCCTCCACAAATCCCTCTTCCCCACCTCCGTGTAGGACAATTAACCTTTCACCTTTCCCAATTTTAGACAGAATGCCCAATTTGTAATCTCCTTGCCGAATGTAATGCTTGTAAGTACGTTTCATCTATATAAACAACATACTTTCCTTCACTCCTGTGTTTTCTTATCTTGCTTAAATAGAGAGTTCTCCACACGGCAATGTCAGGTCTTTCTATCAGTACTTTCCTACTGTTCTGACATTATTTCCACTTGAAACCAATTTCTTTCAATCTGTTATGTAGAAATTCCCTTTCGCAATCAATCACATGATCTTCTTTCAAAGCAGCTAACAGTTTTCCAACTGTGGGACATTGCTTTTCTACGGCATAAAACGAGTGAATCTTTTGTCTTATGGCACAATCTGTAAAATTGTCGACTTCAACTCTATTTTTTTCTTTCTTTCTCCTTTCTTTCCATTCGGTGTAGAGAAAGATAGAGATCCCCTTGCTAAACTATCTACCCCTTCCTTCACAATTTTATTTACCACACTTTCTGTTATACCAGTAGCTGCACTGGTTTCACATGCAACATTAATGTTACTCTTTTGTTTCTCTTTCTGAGTTTTAAAATATTGGTGCACATTGCATACAATTTCACAGGCCTGACACCTAAGTGGCCTGCCGGATTTAGACGATGAAGGCATCACAAACTGTTTAAGAAATAGGTTTTCGCTAAAACTTACTTTACAAACACAATACAAGACACTGCTCAAAATTTTACTCACAACTGTACCCAATATGAATGAACTCAGCACTGACCTTGCCCTGTCAAGTGCTTCCCCGAGCCAGTGGATGTGGGATAGGGGAGGGGGTGAGTGGCATGCTTTCTGCCATAACTGTTTTTTTCTAAACGGTCTACCTATAATGGTATCAGAATGTAGATAACAGAATGTATACGCTCACATGCTTTAAATGGCTAACAAGGAGAATTTCTTCTGTCTGTAGCCATGCAAAGAAGTAAATGAGTCATACACTTCGTCAGTGATGCATGCTGATGTACTTATATACGTCTGTTGCAGTGAAAGGGTTAATATTTTCCTAGGAGTCTACGTCAAGACTATGTTAACTAATAATCAATAACAATTTCCCTTGTTCTTAAAGCCCTGAATAAATTTGGTAATGTTATTTTTAAACACACAAGCATACAGAGTAGTTAAAAAAAACCCTTAAAATCATAAATAAAGTACAAAAGTTGATTAAACATTCTTAAGACTAGAATTAAGTGACACTTTTTTAACTAAATAATATTTACACCGAGATTTTCAACAAAATGTATTACAAAGAGCAAGGGAAAGATTATAAATAAGATAAAGGGGGTCAGCAGAAAATGGAGGGATGTTATGATCATTCTATGCAACCAGAAGTACTAAGGGCATCTTAGAGAAACACAATAACAGCATTTCATAGATCCTACCCTACTTCTCAGAGGTCAATCCATTGGAGCTGAATATGGGTAATACGAAAAGAAATGGATTGTGCAGAACAAAAAATTATTTAACTTTTTGAATTAGTGTCAATGCTTATTTTAGTCTAAGTTACTTTATTGTACTGAACTGAACCGCCCCTGAGCACAAGCTCTGCTTCTTTGGGTGGAATTAGAAACGACATTTCTATACACTTATTTTGTAATTTGTAGCAGTAAATAAAAAAAAAAAATGGAAAATGGTTAATAGCAGGGCTGAGTTTTTGTTGTTGTTGTTATTAACGATAAACGCGAAACGTAACAGACAGATGCAGCAAGAAGTACATGCATGATTTATCACAAATACAACTGATTTGAGAAAATTTTCACAATACTAAACATCATATCTAGTAATATACTAGAAAATATATCTAGAATATGTGTTAGTAACACGTTTATAATTTCAGTTAAGTGTGCCAAACATTAGATTCATTATTTACTGAAAACCTGAGTAGTGATAAGATATTTTAACCCTGTCAGGAAATCAAGATACTCTTGACTGTGAATGCAGAGAGCTTTTAAAGTAATCGATGCCAGTGTCTCAGAAAAAAAAAATCTTGTTTTTGACAAACGAACCAAATTGAGGTATTAAAAAGAAGTAACCTTTACATCATCTGAAGGTTCATTAAACAAGCTGACATTGTTATACGAACTCATGAGGGAAACCTACTGCATAGAGGACATCAGATTGTAGTACTGGCTATCACCCACAGGACCCTAACAGGAACTGGTGAACATCAGAGACCAGAAGAAGGAGACAGACCTAGAATGCTACACCACATCAGCCATGCTGGATAATAGCTGGACCAGGGAGCATAGGAGTCAAAGACACGTCACAAAAAGACTCGCAATACACAGGTGCAATCATAAAATTCCACGAACCGACCTAAGACTGTAAATGTTTGCTGTTTCTAGGAAATACATCATAATGTGTGTGAAGAGAACTAAATCTATAACAGACTGTAGCAATTCTCTAAATGATTCCAAGCCAGAGACGGCAGGAAAAATATAAGTTTTGATTAGGGATGGGTCCTCGATACTTTCGATACCTCGATACTCTCGATACTTGCATGGTATCGGCATCGAACGATACTTCAGAAAACTCGCTCGATACTTTTTCGATACTGCAATTCTGCAATTAAGAGAGAATGCTAGTATTTTTTAACAAAAACTTGTAAGTGGACTGTTTAAAAAACTAATTTTAGTTTTATTGTAAAGTTTAAAAATAATTATAGGCTACTGATGATCTTAAATTTTGTCTCATTAAATATGCAGACTTAATTAATTTAGTTGGTATTACACAGTTCTCTCAAATTTTAATTTTTAATGTACCTATTTATAGAAACTGGAAATGTTGAAGGTATCGAGTATCGAAGTATCGAGTACCGAGGAAAAAATCATGTATCGGTATCGAGTATCGAGAAAATCTGGTATCGACCCATCCCTAGTTTTGATATTTGGTGAGTAGGATCTTAGGCTGCCACATAACGTTCAGTTGCGGGTACATATTAGGGTTCTCAGCTTGAGGGGTTAAAATACAAATTATATATACGCGCTGCAGGCAATGTTTACAGCTGTTAACTCAAGTGCAAGATTGTAGCGAATATCAAGCCAACAAAATATTTACGGTAGTCCAAGCATTAGTGACTGAAATGAAAGACCAAATTAGCAGAGTTATGGGTCATGGGCACCGTTCAGAGACAACTGTTTGTGTTTTCGAAGACACATGGCTGTACAGTATTGAATACATTAATAAATGATGTAAAGTGGGTCCCACTCTCCCTACATTCCAGGAAATATATTGAGAGACCTTCTTCATAAGAAATACTCTTCTGAGAAGCATTATCTGATTACTGGCTGCAAAGGAGGAACACTCATACTCTACAAAATTCTGATGTGGCTCTACTTTTTGAGCCATAGGCAGAGATCTATGAAAGTGATTTACTGTATATTTAGGGAAAATTAGTTTAAAATTGTCATTATTTTGGTATTTTTACTAATTTGATGTGTTGAATGTCTGCAAGAGTTTAGGAAATATAAACATTTCTTAAAGACTGAATTAAATTTATAATTCAACATGAAAAAAATGATAATAAAAAATAAATATTTTTAAAAAGCCTGGCATTAGGAAGAATTTATGGCACAGACTACATTAGTTTGTATTCTACATTACTTATGAGCAATTTGGGGGTAGTAAAAATTAATTATTTATAAAGTATAGAAGTTTTTAACTACCATACTTACGTGAATCTAATGTGCACCAAATTTGAAACTAAAACCATTTAAAAAAAAAAAGAGTTTGCTGGCCAAGTCAATGCACATCAATGGTATAATATTTTATTTTAACTACCGGTATTATATTTGGAATTTAATCTTAGTATTTTATTTTATACAGCAATGGATTTTTATATAAACTATCAGAACAATGAAATACTCTACATGATACTGGAAAAAGGCCAACGATAAAATGTAACAAAGTCGAGAATTACATCAATGTATTGTTATGTAATTGATGGAAGTTAGCACTGAACTAAGGAATGAATTTGCACTCAAATCTAATGCATAAGAGCACGATGTTTTCGTGGAATAAAACTGTTGATCTCGGCAATAATTTTTTTTTTTTTTTTTTTTTTTTTTTTTTTTTTTTTTTTTACTTCAGAGGATATTTTGCAAAATAATTCGTTTTATAGACTTTGTTAAATTGAAAATGTTACTCTTTTATTTAGGCCTACAATAATACTCAAACATGCACTGAATTGTAACCAGAATTATTATAAAACATTATTTGGCAATGAAAATAAATTTTAGTGTCACTGTTAAAAGATAAAATGTATGCCTTATGTAGGGGTTTTAGAATTTTAGGATCATTGTATACATGATTTTCAGTTCTGTTTGTATAAATATGTCCACGTGGCAGTCTCTAATGAGGAAAATTCTGGTAATAAAAACAGGTATTTGCAAACAGAAGAGTCAACTACATTCCATGAAATATGGAAACTATTGAATAAAACATCATCAATAATTGCTGTAACCTTTAACTTCTCTGCGATCATAGGTACAGAATAAAAGGAGAATATGTTACCAAGAGAATGAAAAATAAATTGCAAACAATAACAATTACAATCTTAAATCACATTTTCATACATGTTTATCAATTTCTGTCCTACAGGGTGCTATTTAGTATTTATTTACACACATCGTGAAATCCAAGAAATGTCACAAAATTTCGTGGACATAATTTGTGTAATAATGATTTTTTAAGCATCTTGGTATGTATAGTCAAGGAAAGCTGTTCTGTAAAATTTTGCGCTTATCGTTGTAACCAAAAAATATGGTCCCTACTATTGTGCATCAAATTAAATGCACACCTCACTTTTATTTATGCTAAAAATGTACTAAAAAAGGTGCACATTAGATTTGCGTAAATACAGTTTTAAGGGCATTTGTGAGTTTCCTTAAAATCAATAAGTTAAAACAAGTATCCCAAGTATGGAGACCAACCAACATTGTTCGTTTTCTCTCTTACTGTACAACTCCCATATCGGTCTCATAAAAAGGCTACTTTATAAGATAGGTCATAGGCCTACTAACTTCTACACTATGCTTACTATAATAATATTACTGTAATGTTGTAAGAAAATCACTTATTCATATAGCTAGTATGTGAGGTATCTCATTTAAAATAGGGAACACATCTGTTTTCTTTACAACCTAATACAGACAGACATACACACACTGTTGAACTCTAATACACTCAGTCTTTTCATACATTACGAATACAGTACACTATTTCTGAGTAGAATATTATATAAAATGCTACAGCATTTCAGGCTTATGTTAAAAAATTAATTACCTCAATTTCATCTTGCTCACAGTGGACACTGAGTGGTGTCATGACATCCCTAGGGGGTCATTCCACTCTGGTTCTTGGTGGTACCTGACCTGGGAAAGCCTGTATTGTACACTCACCAAGTTGCCTCACAGACTGAAGCAAATCTTCTGCAACTTTCTGGGTGGAGCTACGACTACCGGAAGGACCAGGATCAATTATAGGACTAATAGTCAGGTCGTTGTATCGCTGTTGTCCCAGTGACAAAGAAGACAGGTAACTTGTATCACCAAATGGCAAAGAAGTACTGCTGGATTCTGGAGTTGCAGGTGAGAAATCAGATAATCCTGTAGGCCTTCGCTCAACTGAAGGGTTTCTTACCATAGATAATATCTGTGAAAGTAATCAATTTAAAGTAAAATTGGAAATATTCAGATTTTAAACATTTCAGTTATATGTTTCTAGAAACAAAAGTTTATAAATTGAGAACAGAAATTCTTATAATGGAAAATTCTAATTGGACAATACACAATTAAGGAGGGATTTAACCAGAAATTACATTCTAAATGAAAGTACTTTGCCATGAACTGCCAATTTCAACTATCAAGGGAACTGTAAAGGTCGTCATGTCAAAGCCTATTCTCAAATTTAGCATATCGGTAGGTCATCATTACAGATAGACACATGCAAAAAAAATTTGCTGCTCATATTTACTGTAAATGGGTAATGTGTTTGTATTGTTGCATAGGAAAACAACAACTGCGGGAACTTTTATAGCTTGCTTGAGTAGTTTGAATGCTGAAAACATAAAGACAGCAAGGAGTGCAATAGAGATAAGAGCTACCTAGTTACTAGTTGAATGTGATACACTAGCTCAATTTTAGATAACCATAACTTATCATTGCCATATTTTGAAACTATTTAATCTTCTTAAACATCTTGGAGTTAATTATGGTTGTTAGTTGGTGTGGGTGTTATAGAAGTGTGACCTCTCAATTTGCATGATTAATGAAGATTAATTTTTTGCTGGACACAGTGAACCAAAACACTATTGCTTCAATCAAATTGTTCTAAATTATGACATTTCTTGTTTAGTCAAAACTCTTTAAATGTTAAGAACTCAGACTAACATACTACGTATTGTGCTAGTCTTGTAGGCCAAAATAAATAAATTTACTTGAACTGGTAATTAAACCAGCACACAAGATCCACTTTGCAAATCCTAATACTTAATTAAATACTAATTAATTCACAAGGTGTTCTGGAATATAAACATGAGTATCAGAGATTATTATTCATCATTATAATATTATTCCCTTTCATAGTGATAAGAAAAGGTAGAGATAAAGGTGTAAATATATTAAACTAACAGCCTGATTCTTCTAGAATTTAAAATGAATTAGTTAAAATGTGTCATTTTGCAATCTTGATTGGAAATCAAAATATAAATATAAATCGAATAACATACCAAAACCCAAAATGACTGGTCAGAAAACAAAATCAAGATTTTCCATGCATTGATGTAGTCTCAGCTTCAAACTTCTTTCTCCAAATTGAAGAGCCCTAAAAGAATGCAAGTGTTATAACGAAACCATATTGAAAATAATGTGTAAATTTAAAAACAAAATCCTTTAGATTGCTCTAGGGCTTCGTGCCTACTAGTATCATAACTTCTAAGCAATAAAATAATTCACAAATTCATCCATTAAATTAAGGCATCATAATTATGTATCATGTTATGGGAGGATGACTGTATTTTAAAAATGAAAAACTGGGAGACTCCGGTGCATCTTGCAGATTATCAGAAAAAGAGAATGCATAAGTTAATTATGTAAATCTTATTAATATTCTATGTAATAATTAGATTTTAATTTAAATCAATAAAGTGAATAGTTCTTAACTTTAAACTACATCATCACTACAGTCACTGTCATACTTATTCCAAAAATATATCCAGCAACCTTACAAATAGATTCCAAAATTACTTTTACCTCAATAAATCCTTTCAATAAATAGATTTTCAATTAAAAGACAAATTATACCTTAACTGAAGTTTATTAAGCAAAATCTTATTTACACTTCACTGCATCCTGGATTCGAACCAGTCATGGTACTGACAATAGATGATGGAATGCAGTTTTATGGCAAGAATGGTGAGTGGAAGTGATAATAGATGAGTTAGTGAAGTTTTATGATAAACATTCTAATAAGTAATTTTTCTGGAGAACTGACATTTTGCTTCAATTTCGAAACAAACTTATTTTAAAACTCTAGGTTCTTACATAGATTAGGGACTGAAAGAACCACTTTCACACTCAGATCATTACCTCAGAAAATGTTAAGTACCAGTATCACTATTTAGTGCACACAGAGACTTGGAATTTTGTACCAGATTGCATCTAAGATTATATAAACTAACCGACATTTCCTGTAACCCCTACAAGGCCTAGGGCCTCCAATTGGAGGTTTAAGTACACAGACTAATTTTGTTACACTTATTTTCAAAGAGAGAGGGCAGACGTACAGGTGGTAAGTTTCACAAATCCTCTCTGGAAACTAAGGTATTACTTGGACATGAAAGGGCTGAGGAATTTTGTCCAGAGGCTCTAATTTAGGCTTGGAGTTCTTTTACGTGCTGTAAGTATATGATACAGGCCCCACAGCTTACAGTCCCATGAATTGTACATCCTGAAAAATCTGTCACGACCGAGTTTGATTCTGCAACCTTTAGATCAGAAGGCAGGTATCCTACCTCTATTCTACACCATCACGGCCGACTCTACAGATGGGTTGAGATAAGCAGACACAAATAATTTGATATTTGGTAATGGGGAGAGACTAACATACCGGGTTTCTTGAAGGAAGTAAGACTAAGAATCATGGACACTGAGAAACAAGAGTTGAGCTACAGAAACAAAAGTAAAAGGTAACTAAAGCAGAATGGGTAGGGAGAGATATGGAGTGATGCGAGAGACATGGAAGGGAAGAATTTGCCTGGATGAGAACTGGGATGATAATCTTAACTCTCGCAATACTAATTACGATACTTTGGCTAGAACTCAGACACCAAATTACTTCTATATCAGACAGATGTGAAGAATACAAAAGGAATGACTTTTATACAAGATTTTGCTACATCAAGTGCAAGCGACTGGTATGCAACTTACAAAAGATCAGTTTTTGTTACTTGTTTCTTTACCATGACTATTTGATTTCAGAAATTGTAAACCTAAAGACAATCTAATTTCTATTACCACAATACCGAAACACCTCATCTGGCTCTGGGATTTCCTCAGCCTCAGGATGATACACCTTCAAGACCTGGCCATCTCCATGATACGTGGTTCAATAGTCATTCTTTAGAATCACGGTAGGCCTACATACCACCGAAGTTTGGGTTTTTACTAAAGTCACCCTTTTTTTCCCCATAAGGTAGCGGGAAGGGGAAGTCTTGTCAAAACGTAAAAATTTACACAAACAATTACAACTGAAATCACTCATACTGTATGATCGAACACCTTCCCAACCACAAAGTATAGGCAAGTCAGTTCCTGAAGACGGCCAGTCACCCATGCAACTGAAAGCACCCCATGAAATTACCAAACTAGGGGTCACGTATGTTAAGATTTTACAATCTAATATATCTGAGTTGGTGTTTCTGTGTAGACACCACCTATTAATACGACTTGATTCAATTGTGAAATTAACTGAAGATGGCCTGGCTCAGTTGCCATAGCAACCAGGAAAAAAAAGAGCATCAATGAAATAAATTTTTTGCAATACAGACATCAATTTGTCGATAGCTTTGATTATGTTAACCTGCTCTACATGAATCATTTGTTTATAACATTATAACAAGCAGAGTTATGATTTTTTTTTACATAGTTGGACAAAAGGAGATCATGAATGCAGGCCTAAATGGGAAAATACTGAATGATTTGGACAAAACTTACTATGAGTTGAGCTAGGGAAATCAAATCTGAGGTATTCTTTCCCCTGGACAAAGCACTTTAATTGTGAAATGTATCTGAAAGCTGGTTTTAGCTTTTTAATTATGAACCATTTTAATTGTTTATGCATGATTTAGGCAAGCTTCATGAACCCGTGGTTCATTTTAATTGTTTCATTTCGAATCTGTATGTGCATATGGTAGCATAAGATTCGTTTTATTCGTTTTTATTATTTATATTTACTATGCAATGTAATATACGGTAACTAAGAATAAGATTACATATGCAATTTATGTACCGTAAAAACAATGTCAGTATTAATAGGCTTACATAAAATGTTTTCATTATTTTTAAGTTAAATAAATATTTTAAATAAAACATCTGGCAGTCGAGTAAATAATCGCAGGCGAAATTGCAGACACCTGCTAGTACCGTAGTTGATAAATTGGTTTCATAACATCACTACAAAATGGACAACTTTCATGAACTTAAAGATGCATCAGTTACAGGGTTTTATAGAAAAAAATTGTAATGTAAATGTGAGCAAATGGGGGGAAAAAAAATAAGTAAAACATAGGAGGATTCAATGGCTATGCTAGAATGACTTAAATGTGATTGCTTTGTATAGAGAAAATATGGAAATGCCATCACTCATGATTACAGACCATTTGAGAGAGAAAAGAATTAGGTTTAAATCAAATGAGATTCAAAAGACATCAAGCATTTACACCAGAAAATCAAGAGATTATTGGACTAAGTCTAATAGGCTTTCATTAGTAGCCTAGAAACATTAATACCAACCAGTAAATAATTTAATTCCCCACATGAAAACAGCATTACCTTTGGTGGTCTTCCTCTTGGTCTACGTGGTTTATCTAGCTGATAATTTTGTATTTTCGCAGGTTCGGCTGCATGGTGTCGGCGGGCATGCTGCTTCAGTTTGTCTTGACGTGAGAAACTTCTACCACAACTAGTACAAGTGAAGGGCCGTTCACCTGTGTGCACTCTGCGATGACGTGCTAGATGCGAAGCTCTTGCAAATGCAAGTTCACATAGATCACATTCATGTGGTTTTTCTCCTGTGTGGATTCGAATATGTTTTTTTAAGTCTGATGAATTATGACAATTTAGGTAACAAAAAGTACACACAGTATCCGAATTCCAGTCATCTGTAGATGGTTCTTCAGTTGCAGCATTTTCTCCCAAATCTTCATCAGCATCCTCAGCAATCTCTTGACCATCATTTTTTTCTACCATCGATGATATGCAGAACATATCCATATCGTTCACTTCTTCCTTTATTCCAACATTGTCAGGGCTAGATGAGTGTTCACTTGTCTCTCTCTTAAAACTCTTCACAGGATTTTCGGATTCACTTTGTTTACCATTTTCCATCAAGAACGCAGATCTCTTGTTTGACTGTGTATCATCTTTAAGTAATCCCTGAATTTTTTTGAAGCAATTTTCATTAAATTTTACTTCATTCTCTTTTCTTTCTGTACTACGGTTTCGACTTGTGAAGTCCACAGAAACTCTTTTACGGCCCTTAAATCTTGTCTCACGTGCAAATGGATTTGTTTCAGAAGGAACAATTGTTGTTGCCTCTGTAATTGTAGTTTCTGTGGATGCAGTGTCTTTCTAAAAGAAAGAAAACAAACTAGGCTACAACTAATTTTCATATCTAGAAAACATTTAATTAAAATTAACTTTGATTTCCATGTGCTTAAAGGAATAGTGCTGGTGAATAAAATAAAAATAGGACCTCCATGAGGATTTGTTTAGTTAAGTTTTAAAATAATATAGTCTTTGTTGGTTCAAATATCAATAGACAACAGAGCTCTTGACTTGATTGACATGATTAACTACTTGAAAAGTCTTATTAATCAATTTGTTTTAATCAATTAACCAAAACAATTAAAATTATTGTATCATAAAAGAAACATAATTCCTTTGTGAGGTACCATAGATGCTTAACCAACGATTAACAGGCCATTAGCGTGAATCGCATGCAAACATGCCTTCTTCATTGAATTATGTGACCATATCAAATTAGAGAACAGCAATCGATTATGAAATTTAAACGTGAAGTCAAATCCTTTCTACTACAGCATGCATTTTATTCAGTAGATGAATATTATATATGGCCTACATTCATCAATAGAAACATGTCTGTTCTTCCCTTGCTCTGTAATTAACTCTCCTGTTAAGGCCAAATTTATATGCAGTCCATGTTTCTTTTATTTACTTATTTATTTAATTAATAGGCTATATAAGCATAAGTGTGAATATGAGAATAAATGCAGATGTAAGCAATATTTAGCATGTAAGATCTGACGTGTTCAACATCATTTGTACAATGTACCGGTACATGTTTATAAATGATATAGGCTTATGGATGAATAAAAATTATTATTATTATTATTAACTACCGGTAACTGTAGTTATTTTGCTCTGACCTCTACTACCCACCCTATGGATTATTTTTAATAGTGCGATGGTTGGCAATATTTTTTTGATCAACCAGAAAACTGAAACAAAAACAAGACTTTTTGAAGTTGTTTCGCTAACATAAATTCATAGGCCGTTTATAGTTTGGGGGTCGTCTTATAGGACAGATAGCCTATTATAAGTTTAACTTATGCTAAAACTATAAAACTTTGACAAAAATGTATAGGCCTACTTAGTCTTATCTGTGGAAATAACTTATACGGTATGATTTAATATGTGGTGATTGTTGATATGCGTAACAATTAATTATACATCATAATGTTTCAAATTAACCATTTTCCTCTGAGAATACAATAATAAAGGCTGAATATTTTTACATCGGAAGATTTGTTTTAAGCATACAAAAAGATTCGTAACAGAACATGCTTCACCATTTCATTTTGTAAAACATAAGACAGGTAAGGCACTTAATAGTGGAGAAAAACTACATGCCAAATATTAAACATATTTAATTCATTTTGTGAAAAGTTCGTCCAACTTTCAATCCGTGAAACTGACATAGGAGTTTACCAGACTGCCAGAAACTAGGATCTATGCTAGTCATAAAGAAATGTCAGCAGTCTGTTAGGTTATGGCTCCTGCACCAAATAAGTGTTAAATGTAGAAGACAAGTTTATGAAATTCCCAATTTACAAAATTGATTTTTTCCTTAACAGCAAACATTAGGAAAGGTCTTGTCAACCGTAAATAACAATCCTAATCTTCTCAATTAAAATAGAACATCCCTCAACAAACTAATGACAAATTGAGTTTGAATTTGTTAATCAAAAGCGGACAGAGATTATGTCATTTTTGGTGCTGGTATTATTTACATCAGGTAAGAAAATTTGGATGACAGGAAAGAAACTATACTATCCTAGATGAAACTCGAGTTAATGTGGGCCACACAATATTGAAAGTATGGAGTGGCAATACATAAAATCAAAGAAGCAGACTTTCCTATTGGGGTTAAGCACAGGGTTATAGAATCCAATAGGAAAGGGATAGAGACTGATTATTTCGCATAAACGGAAGTGATGACGGCTTATTAATGTGAGTATGCTTGGTTTTCCATACTATAAATGAAGTACAGTTATGCCGTTTGTGTATTGTGTGTTTATTAATGCATCTGTCCTTATATAATTAGGGAAAAGGGAAAATAACACATTACGACCCGACCGAGCCCCCCACCACTACGAGAAACCTAGCGGCGGCATTAGAACTACTAGGAAAGTAGCGACGGTGGCGACATCTAGTAAGGAAATGGTGAAAGAGAAAAATAATTTATTTTTCCTTTATTCTCTTCTTCCCTTCCTTTCCCGTCTCTTTCCTCTCACCTTCTCTTCACCCTACCTACCTATTCGAGACCTATTCCTAACAATAAATTTTGGATCGAACGGGGATCGAACGCATGACCCTTAGCATCGTAGCCAAGAGACTTATCCATTACGCTACGAAGGACAGTTGAGCAGTGAAGGAAGTTCCGGTATATTTTAGTTATCTAATTTAGTTGGCGCTAGCGAGTGTTAACGCAAGAATCGGGTTTTCTAATTTTGAGATGGTTTGTTTGTTATGAAAAGAGTAGTGTTGGTTCAAGGGAATTTTTCTGCATCAATTAACACGGCGTTTTTTAAAATTGGGAAATATTATGTAAATTTCTATTTTTTTATATTGTGAATTTTTTTTTCTTTCAAATCGGTGTTTAAAGATCGTGAAATATGATGTTTGGTACAAGGGTATTGTTTTAATATAATTCGTGAAATTTTATTTTGTTTTTATAATCGTTTTTAAACATTGTGAAATATTATGTATGGTGCAAGGCAATCATTAGGGTAAGCTGCGGCTTAACACAGGAAGCTGCATGACCGGCGCTTAGGGCGGCCGGCAAGAGCAATAGCGGGCGGAGGGGAAGCCTGCCTGGCGGAGAAGGCGACCGGGCCGATGGAAAGGGGAGCCGCTCGGGTCGCAAAGTGTTTACCTGCCAGGGAAAAAATATTTTTAGGCTGAGCACTAGGCTCCTCCCACCAACTCTCTAATGGGACCTGCCTGGAAAGTAGTAGTTTAGGGTGGGGAGTAAGTTCAAATGTCGCCTCCTAGATGTCTCACTATTTTAACTACTAGCAATGCCATCTGTTATGCAAAAGGTGAAACTGGGAAAAAATTAAATCATTTATTTTTCCTTTATTCTCTTTTCTCTTCCTTTTCCTCCCTCTCTCTCATCTTCTTGTCGCCCTACCTACCTATTTAGAACCTATTCCTAACTGTAAATTTCAGATTGACCAGTATACAAACCAGTGGAGGGGAAAATTAATTTATTTAAGTTTAGAGAGCTTTAATAGGATACATGAGAAATAGCCGCTTTCGTGCAAGGGTACTTTTTTATAATTGTGAAATATTATGTTAGCTCTGAAAAGAGCAGTTTTGATGCAAGGGTATTTTTCGCTATGCATTAATTGAGTCATCTTGCGGGTGGCATACCATTAAAAAAATTCTGAGCTACGGTATACAATATCATAATATGAACTCTTACTTATTCCTGCTTTCGTCCCAATACCTGTCATAATATTTCACAGTATGATGCATAAGTGGCTTCATCCTTAAATATTTATTAGGCCTAATGCTGTTGAGGCATTCTGTAAGTGTCTCAACTGACAGGCCATTGCCATATGCAAATACAGTAATAATCATCCTACCAGTAACTTATTCCCCAATTCACTGTTCCACCACAGATTTAACATGGTGAAGAGGCTCTGGTGATTGTACATTTTGTATTTTTGATACAGTGCAAGGGTTAATTTCATAACTCTTGTGATTTTGTATATTTTTATGTGTACATGACGAAAGGTATAATAGTGAGCTGGCTCGGAAGCCAGGGGAAGCGAGCCAGTAGGCAAGTGTGGGCAGAGCTTCGCTGGTGCACGACCTAAAGCTATCTTTTGCCTATAATTACATTAACAAGTCCTTTAACCTGATATTAGCTCTAACTGTTTGCTATTTTGTCTGCATTTTGTGTTAAATTCCACATGGCCGGCAGAGCTATACATTTCACTTTGTTTACATCTACGTCATTCTTTAGGTGGGTGGTGTATATAGGCCTACAGACATCCAATTATTACCAGTACTAACCTAACCCCCTTTATGTAGGCTACATTTCATTATTTCTCAGGGACTCCACCCACAAAGTATATTATTATAATTTACTAAGACGTGTACTTCTCTCATGGAGGCCTATGAAAATCAGTCTGAAATGGTAGTATGCGACATGACCTCTGTGGGACATTAAAGCTTGCAAATACGGATGTTGGCAGCATCACGTGAGAACAGATCGAGATGACAGATTATTAGTAGTCAATGGGAGGGTTGGCGGACAACCCATGGGCCAAGTAACCACATGGAGCAGTCCTCGCAAAAACCAAAGTACTAGTGCTACAACACTCACAACATTATACTTACTTTGCTGTTGAGTTCTTCAGATCTTGTTGCTGAGTGCTTAGTAAGATCGACCACATTGGATAAGTCTTCATTTATTGAGGTTAGTGACTGCATGGAGTGGCTGAGATCCATCTTTGTTTCAGAAGACAGATCACCATTTCGTTCAACAGCTTTTACACTTTGAATTTTATTAGTATCTTCTTCATACTCTTCTTTTCTATCAGCATCTTGAAAGTTTTCTGTTCTTATATTGGTTATTTTTACACCATCTATGTTTGTCACTTCTCCTGATTCAGGGGAATTCGTATCACAGTCTTTTCTCCTGTTTTCCTCATCAGAAGACTCATCATCTTTTTCAGACCCTACTTTAATAGTGTCTTTGAGAAGTTCATCTGCTAGTCCCCTTATTTTGAGCTCATTTGCTGTGCACATAAATGACTGTAAATCTACATCCAATACTTCAACAAACCCTTTGTACATAAATTTTAGAAGAGCTTGCATTTCGCGTGACGATACGCCTTTCAAAATTAATACTGGGTGCTTACAACTATTATCCTTAAAAATAGACTCAAAATAAGGGCTACATGCCGACAAAACTACTCTATGTGCCTTAAGAATACCATCAGTACACGATATTGACACATCTACCAAATTCTGATGACTGTAAAGATTTTCTAGTTGTGCATACATGTTCTGAAGATGGTTGTTCCATTTTAATTGAAACGCGTTATCCGACATGATGTTAATCTGGTTATTAATGACAGATAAGCCAAATCAACCTGCAAACACAAACATAAATATAAACACACCATTAACTTCTCAGTTTCCACGACATTACTCCAGTTTTTGACAGCCGACAGCTTCCGCTCTCCAAGCCAAGCTTAGTCAGGTTAGCCAACAGTAAAAAATTCACTTGTCGATTCTCAAAACCAGATTTAGCCCACCAGACAACGAAAGCTAATATAATATGTGGCTAAATAGAAATGCTGAAAAATATACATTTAAAACCATGTAGTTTAGTTACTGAAGTTAAGTTATTCAAATCCCATCCTAATATAATTAATAACAGCTTTGCTCTTGGTGAACCTGTACAAATATTATTGACAACATAGTACCAACAGTTCTGGAAATTTATACATTATTATTCAATAGCTATTACTTACTACTGAAAAAGTACTTAGAGGTTGAACAAGAATTTCTCTGATTACCATTTAAATTAAAATTTACAAGTTAGATAGGACTATTTTTCTTTAGCATTACAGTTACAGAAAATATCATAGATCATGTTTGTATCAGAAGGGAAGTGTTGTTCGTAATGTTGGTCATTCTTTCCGCGCTGTTTTGAATTTGTATGAAATAGGCAGTGCCCAAAAATTTAACAGGATATACTATAATTTTCGGGAAACATTTAAGGAAGTCATGTTTTAATTTTTGACCCACATAGAAGTAGTAAATATGAGACATATAAACTCAGTTAATATCTACCATAAATTTAGCAATTTTTTTTATATTCCAAAGTGAAGCAATAAGAATGAATTTATACCCATAATTTGGAATAAAAGTGGCTTATGACCATAGTCTACCATTTTTGGACGTACTATCGAATCGATCACTTAAGTCAATGGCAAATACATAAATGAATACCTAGGTAATATAGTTAAATAAGTAAACAGACAAATAGGAAAATAGATAAATAGGTAAACAGACAAATAGACAGGCCTGAATAGGTGAATATACAAATAGCCTAAATCAATAAAGCGTCATCGAACATAATGTAAACTCTTACGAGCACAAAACTCTACTGTTTGTTGGCGAAACCTTCGGTTTTGTAGTTCATCATCGTGTAGTATGCTTACCTGTACGCTTTTTAATCAGTAATTTCTTCAAAATTTCAGGGTACTTTGAAAGTGGAAAAGTGTATCAATGGGCGAAATGCGAAATGGGCAAAATGAACGAAAAAAATGAAGCATGAATGAAGACCTAGAATAAGAACTGATCTGCGAAAAGAGTACAAATCTCTTGTTTAAAATTGAACACGTTGACGTACTTGCAATAAAGTCACTAGAGGCGGCTGTTTACGATGCCCTTGTTCATTGTGTTCGATAGTGTTGATTGTCAATTTAACTAAATTGTTTGGAAATGAAAAATCGTATTAGAGCGAAACTTTATAATTGGGTTAAGCATCTTTCGGGGATGAAATACTAAGCTTGTTAACGCCTTTCCCTCACTCTTGGAGAAACTTTACTTGAAGATAATTTATTTTTCGCGCCATCCTCCAAAATTGCTGGAACTACTTTGTTAAATTTGGTAATCTATATTAATTCCATATTGAGACTAAAGTCCTCCTTTGGGTAAGGTTGAATCAATTAAATGCAAATACCCGCAAATGAAGTCACTTCATATGGGACTCTAATGCAAGAGAAGCTTAGGAGTGAAAAACTTACGTGAGTTTACCGAATGTACATTCACCGTTAATTTATCATATCCGTATAGAATTATGTGAAGCACGTCGTCTATATAGCCTATACCTACTTAAAGGATACATTTTTTCGGAAATTTATTTGAATTCACAATATGCAATCTATTTAATTTGAGGTATGACTCAAACAAGTGCCCCATCTACGGCGAAGTTAGAACTACGTCATCTATAACACCAGCCAGACAAGGATTCAGAGGTCCACATAAGGTCACAGGACTATGCCGCTATTTTTTAACAAGTTATTATTCCCACTGTGATAGCCGTTTTCATAGTGCTGGTCAGGTTGGTCCATGACAATAGCGTTGTCTATAGGCCTACTGCTGGTTTTACGCGAGATCTCTTCGATCTTCGTATACTCGACTGGCCCCAAAAATCTCCTGGCTGAAATATTATTGAGCATATTTGGGAACGAATGGTGGAAAAATGGGTCCCTGCACAAGAGAGAATTAGAGCTGATTTGTTACGCCATTGTCAGAGAGTCTGGGAAGATCTAAGAAATGAACCAGATCAATTCCAACATCTTATTCAGTCCGTTCGTAGAATATTTAATGAAGTTATTAACAGGAATGGTGCATGGACGTTCAGTAATGTTTCATGCATTTACAGATGTGTTTGGTTTGTTTTCTTTCAAAGGATAATAAGGTGTATTGAGCTTCCACTGTGTAGTTTGTGTTTGGTTACAACGGTTGCTGTTTATTATTATTATTAATATTATTATTATTATTATTATTATCATCATTATTAGGCTATTATTACTTTCTCCAATTAGGATGCCCCTAGCCGCATCATCTCTATACAAAGAACACCATCCAGTACCGGCAATTCAATCTTCTTGACGAAGGCTCAGATTGACCCCGAAACGTCGGAATTGATCCATCTACCACGTGATAATTCATAGACTGCCTAAAACATTTTCGCGCCTACTATACAGTAAGGAGCTGAGCAGAAAGCGAGCTGCAGGAATGGATGTCCCAATGCTAGAAGTGTAGCATTGTCCTCCCTTCATCAGGTCCCGCTCGTAATCTCCTGAACTTCGTACTATAAAAGATCACAGTATATATATAATATATATATAATGGCAATTTCTCATAAGATTATTATTTCGAGACAGTATTTCTAGATCAAAGATCTCAAAATAAGTATCCAGACTAGAAGCATTCATTAGGAGAATTAAGTATTATGAATTTCATAAAATTAACAGCTCTTGCAGCATTACTGTCAAGTTAATAATATTTAACAGAGTTTGATGAATTCTGATTTTTTATATTCAACAATATTAGTTAAAGCAATATATTTTTTTTTTTGCTTAAAACGAATACTGCTAGTATACTGCTAGTACATGAGCACGAAACTGTACTGTGGTAATGTGCACCGTAGTGTGATATTAATATAATAATTCATGTTAAATACATTTTTGCACATTTTACGGGACATACCAGTAACTTGAATTTTAGTAGGAGAGAGTCTATGAATTTGGACTTGGTTATTAATATTAAGTAAGATATACTGAGGCTTCTATATTGGAGAAAGTTAAATTTATGAGTTAACATTAAACGTACAACATCTAATGGTAAGTGTATTCAAAATGTCAATTAACTTGAAACATATTTAATATATTGCATTGTAAAATACATTAATGTTCCATTCTGTACTCACTTTTATGTCGACATTTGATGAAACCAGCTTACAGCTTCCAGGAATACTGGGACGTGCACACCCTCCCAGGCGCGTGGGGGCGAACGAACAGTCAACTGACTCCCCCTCGCTTTGAAGCCCATAGGGGGTAGGCGTTAGGGGGGAGCATTTTCAAAACCCTGAAATTAACAGGATGGTAATATTCGCGATAGCTCGCCAACAGATAGTGACCTTTATATACATCATTGAATTACTTCTCCCTCGTACATTCCAGCTTTCAAGGGGGGCCTGGAATAATGATATTGATTGAACCAGCATTCTGCAATAAACAACGCGTGAATTTTAGTCTACGGCCAAAATATTGTACTGTACTCTATAAATATAACTCAGAAAATGCATGGCATTGATTTTGAAAATAATTCACATTACCGTGCTCTCCTGCAATCATATGAATGAGATCGACATTATTACAGAATAAGTCACATAACAGAATAAGGGGATGGAGAAAAAATGATTTTACTACCATACGGTGCCAGCAAAGAAAGACCTAACTAACAGATAAATATCTGAGTCTGACCAGTCATAGAGCACGAGTCTACCAAATAATTCATAATTATTCGTTGCCTTAAGTAGCCTATCATACAACTCATATTTAACTAGCCCAAGTAAGACGTATTCGTACCCTGTCAAGAAGTTAAATTATATTTTTATATTTTAACTTAATTATAATTTATTTATTTTTTATTTTAAACTCTTCCTACCACTGTAGGCTGTCTAGAGACAAAATACAAATATCTGAACATCTCTTATCTATAAATCAATTGTTAAAAAACTTACAATTCTAAAAAGAATCATAAGTAACGACAACACATTATGGAGTTTTCAGATTTCATAAACATTTAATTTAAATATATAAAAGAATTTACCAGACTCTTAAAGCATTACGTCAAGTTATAACAGTGGACAGTGGTTTCTCTAAATATGGAGATATCCTTTCAGAACTAGAAGATAGTTTCTGAGGGTCTAAATTGAAGTGCTTCCATGTGTTAACTACATGGCACGGTATTGTGCCTCGAGATATAATGAACATGATGTGTATTTCTTTCTCTTTCATGTGGCATTTTTTTCAGGTAGCCTAGTATGGAATGGGACGTTTATAAATTTGGCGTTTCTCATCGACCTCTTCTGACTGACCACTTTGTTGTTCGAATCTTATAGTTGGAAAATAATTTTCAGCACACACAAGCATGTCATACGGCGACGGCTTCAGTTTGTTGCCACACCAATACGGACAGGATCCCAGGACCTGTGACAATGTTTCAGTCTTTCTGCGGCATCACCGGCAGAGGTTATCGTCCAAAGATCTATTCAGTAGGAAAAACTACTGCAGAGACGTTCCCTGTCATCTTCACCTGCCTCTCGCATTCGCTTAAAGTGAGACCCTTTTGATCTTTTATCCAACTATTGGCTGGAGTATACGTATTACTAATAATACTACTATTAATTATCATATAAAAGAATTTCATTTGCCGATAGTAAATTCATACGCTCATAAATAATAATATATCCGCTAGTAAATAACATTCATGACATATCGCATTCTTTGACCTTCAACAACACTGACAAGTGGCAAAACGAGAGTGGGAGCCGTTGATTAGCACAATTAGGTGACAGGTTCCATCGTGTCACTATGAGCTTAAATAAAATTAAACGCCCGCGTTGAAAGACGTGTGCTTGATAATACGTTACAGGCATTTGTAAGATATAGCCTACAAATAATATGTAAGCAATTAGAATCGAGCACTAAGCGGTAAAAAGCTGAGAGCAACTTTAATATGCTTTCATGGAGGATATGCTTGTCGATCATTTTAAGTGTTTTACTTTTAGTAGGTAAGTACGATGAAATAAATTACCTTGAGTAACTTATGATTTACAATTCCGGGGAATCTCAAGTGGAAATGGAGAAATTTTGCGAACAACAGATTCACGACGAGGATATTAAAGACTTTAAAAATTATCTCATTTTCTTCACTCTTTATTCTTTACACCTTGCTTTTATTAAGTGCCATTATGGTACTTTATGAGATTGTGTGGGGGACGGAAAAATGTCTGTCCGTCTGTCCGTGCGTCTGTACGCACCATAACTCAAGTACGCTTTTTCTGATTTTCATGAAACTTGGTATAAACATTCATAATGTCGATGGGAAGAACCCTATTGTTATTGAACCAAATCGGTTCACCGGTACCGGAGTAATGCCCTATTTAGTGCCTATTTTAATAGATTATAACTCAAATACGCTGTATCGGATTTCCATGAAACTTGGTATACTCATTTATAACGTTCATGAGAAGTGCCCTACTGAATTAGAACCTAATCTGTTAACCGGTACCGGAGTAAACCCCAATTTAGTGTCTACTTTAAAGGCGCAATAACTCAAATACGCTTTATCGTATATTTATGAAACTTCGTATACGCATTTATAATGTCCATGGGAAGACGTCTATTTATAATGGATAAAATCGGTTGACCTGTTTCGGAGTAATGCTCAATTTAGTGCCTATTTTATGGTAATATACGTATTCAAAAGAATTTATAAAAAAATGAAAATCAGTTATCTTGACAACACTGCCTATTGTTTTACTGTGATCTTATAAGGCCTTGGAAATTAAAATACAGGTAGCTATGACAAAAAACACTATTGATTTACATGCGCTTATCCAACTAGACCGTTAAAATGACTCCGGTGGCCGAGATGGTAACGCTTTGGCCTCACATTCTGGAGTCCATGGTTCAAAACCCGAAACCGGCCAATTTGAATTTTTTTGGTATTTTTATGTGAGTGTGCGATTGTCATGATATCACAAATCTGTACAGTTCAGTTGATGCTGGAAGATTTTAATCTAATTTTAAAAACTAGACCTTTGTTCTTCCGTAATCCCTGCTTAATGAATAAATCTGGAGCTTAACTTGGAAATCAATTTAAAAAAATCATATTCTGCATATCATAATTGCAGTCATAACTGATTAAACAAAAACATACTGGCACTTTGTTACATCAGTTTACCTGATTTTTATTAAAAAAATAAAATAAAACACACTGTTCCGTTATGTTTTAGTTCGTAGTAGGTCATGCTTCTGTAATTCGTTTTTAGCAGGCCTTGCTTGCTATCTTGTTTTTTATTTATAATTGAACAAATGAATTTCAAATATTTGTTATTTATGGGTATTGTAATATCAAAATTATATTCTTTTTGTGTCTTGCATCCAATCAGAGACTGGATATTTTATCATATTGTTTTGATAGCCAATAAGGCTTTACTTTAGCTTCGTTCTTTTTCTTCATCAATTCAAGTCAACTGTGTCTCATTAAGACATTAGTTCTTCTAGGCTTTAAATGCCTATTCTTCTTCATAATCAATTCAACTACTACTCATAAAGACATGAGTTTTCTTCTTGGCTTATCAATGCCTATCTTTACCTATCAGATAGATCTGGTGGTTCACTTTCAATAGCTGAAGCAATCAGCTCTTCGTTTCACATTAAGGTTTCATATGCCTTATTGATTCTGAAGACTACTTACGATCTAAATACTATTATCACCCATCGTGTGATTCATAGAGTCTTCTTCCTTTTGGTGTTGGCGTCGCAAGATCTCAAGCTAACATCTTTAACAACTATCAAAAGGTGATATTTAATCAATTCAAAGGTACGTCATTTACTACTTAATTTATTTGAAGAACAATTTGGACGTAATTTCATCATTGAACTAATATACGTGTGGTTTTGATCGAACTGATTAAGCCATCTCAAAGATATTTATGACCTTTAACTAAGGAATTTGTATTAAACATTGTGATATCTACAATTTCATCAGTGTTTATGAATAATAATATTATATACGTCCAAGGAATCCAGAATTTATAAACTGAGCATGATTTATGTATTGTTGTTTGTGACAATAAATTGTTACATACCAGAGAAATCTATCTAAAATGTATTGGGCAAGTTTGACTTATCTATTTATAGTTTAAGTCTCTATCTCAAGAAGTGCTACGTCCTATGAATCTTGTGTACAGTCCGCTTGCTCTCAGCTTGCCCGTACATTTTACTGGTCCTCCTATTGCCGGATATTGAATTATATCTGGACTGTTATCTGGTGAATTGAACTGTAATATATACCAGAATTGTTCTCATCATAACAATAACCAAACAATAATTGACATTGTTACTACCTCCATGTCTTCTGCATGTTTGAGGTGAAGGCTGGAGGATCTATTGTTTAAACTAGTGTTATAAGTTTACATGTATGTAAAACCTACACAGACAGCAACACTTACACTAGTACACATATCACACCTGATATTGTATTGTTTCAACGTCCATTGCATTGGACGTTTATGTACTGATTTGTCTTAACCCGTAATCGGGCATTGTATTTATTGTCATTTTGGCCCTAAGAGCGGGCAATTATTGATATTCATTGTAATCTGAGCTGTAAATCTAAAGAGATGGCTAATCAGGATTTAAACATTAATGCTCTTAAAGCCAAGAGAACTCCTATAAAGGCTCAGATCACTCGCCACGTCAATACCTTTCTATCATTCACAGATCTCGACGATGAATCTTATAATGAAATTATAGCCCGTAAGGCTAAGTTTAATGAAGTCCTGATCAAATATGAAGATGTTCAGTCTCTGATTGAACAAGTTGAGTATTCAGAAGCTGAAGCAGGTTATAGAGAAGAAGTGGAAAAGGCTGTTTTTGCAGCCATTTCTCGTGTAAACTCTTTAGTTACAGCTTATGAGACTAAACTTAAACAAGAAGCTGCAGAATCAGAAGCTAGGGCTAGACAAGAAGCTGCTCAAGCTGAATCTATAGCTAAACTAGATTCCATTGATTTTGTAAGAATTCAGTTTATTGATTTCGTTGAAGCTATTCAAACGTTAGTTATACGAGACGAAGCTTCATATTTCAAGGCTCTCAGTATGCGTAATGCATTTGAAACCATATTTAGTGAATATAAGAGTACATATGCTCAACTCAGTCTTAAGGAAGTGACGGAAGTCATTAAGCTTCAAAGACGAGAAGTTGAAGCGACTTTTCATGAAGCAATAGGTCTACTAAATGGTGCTATTGCTAAAAATAAACAGTTCTATGACCCTGATCAGGTCTCAGCTTCTGTAGTCCAGCAGTCATCTAGAGAATTGACCCCTTCACTGCCCAAACTTCCCGAGATCCGTCTTCCTCAATTCACAGGCGATCCTGCCTTGTGGATTGAGTTCAGGGATACATTCTATTCCCTTGTCATTCAACATAAGCATATTTCTAACATGGACAAGTTCCAATATCTCTAATCATGCTTATCGCCAGAAGTCATGACTGTAATACAGAATATTCCTGTATCCTCAGCTACATTTGATGTAGCCTGGGAAACGTTGTCAGAAAGATTTGACAACAATCGTCTGATTGCTAATAGTCACATTGACAAATTATTTTCACCACCTTCTCTTGAAAAGAATTCTGCAGACTCTCTGCAAAGATTTATAGATCATTTCATAAGCACGGTGCATGCATTGCACTCCTTAAATACTAATGTCGATTTATCCGACTTAATTATTTCTAAAATGATCTTAGACAAACTCCCGGTTCATATTATTAGAGATTGGGAATCATCGCTGAAGTCAGACAGATTGCCTGAACTTAAGGAACTACTTAAGTTCCTGGAGACTAGAGTCCGGGTCTTGCAAATGACGGATTCAGCTCTAAAGAATCAGCTTTCAACTTCACAGAATTCGCAACCTATATCGGCTAAGAGCAAATCAGCTCAGCTTGTCAACAAATGTATTTGTTGCAAAAAAGATTCGCATCAAGTGTACCAATGTGATGTTTTCAAAGCAATGAGTCTTGCAAGCCGTAGCAATTTTGTTAGGACTAACCATTTATGTCGAGTATGTTACTCTTCAAGAGGTCATACCAAGGCTTGCAGCACGTTCTCTTGCAGAGTGTGCGGAGAGAAACATAGTACTCTTCTTCATGATTATAGTGCTCAGAACGAGTCACAAATGTCTAATACTGCAGGGATTATGTCAGCCTCTCATAATCATCAAAGCTGCTTACTTCCTACTGCAAATGTGTTTGTAATAAATAAGAATGGTCAACCCGTAGAGGCCACTGCCCTCTTAGATAGCGGCTCTGATTGTAACTTAATCAGTGAAAGGCTATTTAAACACTTAAAACTATCTCCTTGTCAGCAGCAAGCAAGGCTGACTGGAATATTGTCGTCTAAAGTAAGCACGCATAAGCTTGCTTCTATAGAAATCAGATCCCGAACAACTTGATGGTATTGTAATACTGTTGCCCTTGTTGTTCCGGAGATTTCAGAATCGAAACTTCCAAGATCTCCAATTAATGTCACTAACTGGAGCATTCCGCCTAACCTTCAACTGGCCAATCCCGACTTCAACACACCTAACTCTGTAGATTTGGTGTTGGGTGTTGAGGTTTTCTCGCAAATCCATTGTGTGGGTAACATTTCTGCTCCTAACCTACCCATCAATCATAACTCTCAACTGGGTTGGTACTTTGCGGGCAAGCTGCCCCAACCTTCTTCTCCTAGGTTGTCTGTTCGTAGGTCCAACAAACTTACACTTCATAAATCTAAGGATCTTAGCAATGGACTTCCTAATGATTTATCCTGCCAATCTAATACCTTAGATATGCATTATTCAGCCTTAGTAAATTCAAACCTGCAAAGGGTTTCTAATGCATCTCGCCAAGCGAGTTCAAGATTGACGTCTCTTAAGAGACGTTCTCTTTCTAATCCTGTATTAGCTAAGGCTTACAGGAATTCTATGTCCAAACACTTGAAATTGGGACATATGGAATCCGTTGGTCAGGTTTCCAACGAGAATTCCGACTACATCAAAACTTACCACCCAGCGTTAAGGACTTCAAACACCATGACAAATTCACCCTGGCGGGGTCAGTCTGGTTCAAGTTGCAAAGGTTCGTACTGCCACGAATCTTTATGTGCAACCAATTGTCAATTTGGCACCAATGCCATTCTCAGAAGATGACAAATAGCTTAGTCATTCTCTGCATTTGTTCATATTTTTCAATTCATTTAAATTATTTGTTCTCATGTTTGTTTTTATTTTTTATTCTTTTCCTCTCTTCTTTAATTTATTTTTAAGTGACATAACTCCACATGTAATTTTTTTTTTAAAATTATGCCACAAGTGTCATAATTTGCGGGCAATATGTTCCGTTATGTTTTAGTTCGTAGTAGGTCATGCTTCTGTAATTCGTTTTTAGCAGGCCTTGCTTGCTATCTTGTTTTTTATTTATAATTGAACAAATGAATTTCAAATATTTGTTATTTATGGGTATTGTAATATCAAAATTATATTCTTTTTGTGTCTTGCATCCAATCAGAGACTGGATATTTTATCATATTGTTTTGATAGCCAATAAGGCTTTACTTTAGCTTCATTCTTTTTCTTCATCAATTCAAGTCAACTGTGTCTCATTAAGACATTAGTTCTTCTAGGCTTTAAATGCCTATTCTTCTTCATAATCAATTCAACTACTACTCATAAAGACATGAGTTTTCTTCTTGGCTTATCAATGCCTATCTTTACCTATCAGATAGATCTGGTGGTTCACTTTCAATAGCTGAAGCAATCAGCTCTTCGTTTCACATTAAGGTTTCATATGCCTTATTGATTCTGAAGACTACTAACGATCTAAATACTATTATCACCCATCGTGTGATTCATAGAGTCTTCTTCCTTTTGGTGTTGGCGTCGCAAGATCTCAAGCTAACATCTTTAACAACTATCAAAAGGTGGTATTTAATCAATTCAAAGGTACGTCATTTACTACTTAATTTATTTGAAGAACAATTTGGACGTAATTTCATCATTGAACTAATATACGTGTGGTTTTGATCGAACTGATTAAGCCATCTCAAAGATATTTATGACCTTTAACTAAGGAATTTGTATTAAACATTGTGATATCTACAATTTCATCAGTGTTTATGAATAATAATATTATATACGTCCAAGGAATCCAGAATTTATAAACTGAGCATGATTTATGTATTGTTGTTTGTGACAATAAATTGTTACATACCAGAGAAATCTATCTAAAATGTATTGGGCAAGTTTGACTTATCTATTTATAGTTTAAGTCTCTATCTCAAGAAGTGCTACGTCCTATGAATCTTGTGTACAGTCCGCTTGCTCTCAGCTTGCCCGTACACACACAACAGTGTAATATTAATGACACATACAAAAAGACCACATCTATATTTTGAATAGAAATGGAATCATGACCTCGAAATGTTTATTTCCCAGTCAATAAAAAATCTGGATAATTGTGACACCTTTATACTTAACCATAAAAAATTAATCTTCAAACACCCTTTTATTCAGAAACCAAGTAAACAAAAAAATCAGGTAAACTGATGTAACAAAGTGCCAGTATGTTTTTGTTTAATCAGTTATGACTGCAATTACGATATGCAGAATATGTTTTTTTTAATTGATTTTCAAGTTAAGCTCCAGATTTATTCATTAAACAGGGCTTACGGAAGAACAAAGGTCTAGTTTTTTTTAATGAGATTAAAATATTCCAGCATCACCTGAACTGTACAGATTTGTGATATCATGACAATCGCACACTCACATAAAAATACCAAAAAAATTCAAATTGGCCGGTTTCGGGTTTTGAACCATGGACTCCAGAATGTGAGGCCAAAGCGTTACCATCTCGGCCACCGGGGTCATTTTAACGGTCTAGTTGGGTAATCGCATGTAAATCAATAGTGTTTTTTGTCATAGCTACCAGTATTTTAATTTCCAAGGCCTTATAAGATCACAGTAAAACAATAGGCAGTGTTGTCAAGATAACTGATTTCCTTTTTTTTATAAATTCTTTTGAATACGTATATTACCATAAAATAGGCACTAAATTGAGCATTACTCCGAAACAGGTCAACCGATTTTATCCATTATAAATAGACGTCTTCCCATGGACATTATAAATGCGTATACGAAGTTTCATAAATATACGATAAAGCGTATTTGAGTTATTGCGCTTTTAAAGTAGACACTAAATTGGGGTTTACTCCGGTACCGGTTAACAGATTAGGTTCTAATTCAATAGGGCACTTCTCATGAACGTCATAAATGAGTATACCAAGTTTCATGGAAATCCGATACAGCGTATTTGAGTTATAATCTATTAAAATAGGCACTAAATTGGGCATTACTCCGGTACCGGTGAACCGATTTGGTTCAATATCAATAGGGTTCTTCCCATGGACATTACAAATGTGTTTTCCAAGTTTCATGAAAATCAGAAAAAGCGTATTTGAGTTATGGCGCGTACAGACACACGGACGGACAGACAGACGGACAGACATTTTTCGTCCCCACACACAATCTCATAAAGTACCATACTGGCACTTAATAAAGAGAGGTTTGGGCGCTGGCTAATTGCATGAACTGTTCTATATTATTGATATTTTCATTACTTTTCTTGATTATTAAGTACCAGAATGGTGTCTGTACGCGCGATAACTCAAATACGCTTTATCGGATTTTCATGAAACTAGGTATACGTATTTAAGTTATAATGTAGGCCTACATGGGAAGAAGCCTGTTGATATTTAACCAAATCGGTTGACAGGTACCGGAGCAATGTCCAATACAGTGCTTTTTATGGTACTACATTAGAAAGAATTTGCAAATATGCAAATATGCAAATCAGTTCTCATGGCGACATATTGTTTTACAGTGTTCATATACGGTTTTGGAGGTTGCAATACAGGTAGCTTTGACAAATAACACTACACACATATTCCTTCAAATATGCTTATCAAACTAGACCTTCGTTCTTCCGTAAGCCCTGCTTAATGAATCGATCTGGAGCTTAACTCGGAAATAGTTAAAAAAGAAAAAAAAAACTTTCAAAAAGCTGCTTCTGTCTTATATGCATACATATATATTTGTATAATTATTATATATTCAAAAGTCATGCTTGTGGACAGCGGCAGCTGAGGGGCTAGAAATTCCAGTATATATTTCAGTATATATATATTCCATATATATTTGTATAATTATATATTCAAAAGTCATGCCTATGGACAGCGGCAGCTGAGGGGCTAGAAATTCCAGCATGACAAAGAATTAAAAAAACTGTTTTTTTAGATACCATCGCTTTATTTTAATTTTTCTGAATAGGCAAATAATATGAAAATGCATAAATGCACAGTTTTGAACGGTAAGTTAATAGCCTAATGTGCTAAAGGCAGGAATAAGGAATCGTATTCCTAGAATACACATGTATCTTAAATCTATAAACTTTAAAACATACATTTTGACATGACTTTACTCCTGAAATGGCCAAAAGACGCAAACATGCACGGAAAATGAATAATGTTGCAACTGCACAAATTTGAACAACTGCATGAAAATCCTAGCTCTAGTAGACAATGGTGGTGTTTGCAGAAGTAGTGAACTCTAATTATCAAAACCTTCGTTAAACTCAACACGGGATACTGCAAACTGACCATATGCTCCCTTACTTTATCGCCTAATATCGAAGTTGAATGGTGCAGACAAGACTGTAGACTGCAGGGGAAAGATTTACCGGACAGTAGAATATAATATAATCAGTGCTCAAATATTTAGTCAGTGGGATGATGAATAAATTTATGGATATGGCAATTTAAGGTCATAATCATTTTATTCTATGAACTGATGACTTTAAAAGAATTGGTTAAGACCACTTGAGGACACTACTTGCGTTGGAATAGAGATAAAGTAGTTTATTTTTATTTATATTTTTATTAATCTCCCATTATAAATGACATATAAATTTGTGTCATTGACAATTCTTCATTATATCTATAACATTTTATACTGTCCCTATTCCTGAAATCAAAGCTTGTAAGAGTATAGCCAGTAAATTCCCTTGATGTGATCACTTTTTTTCTTTTCAGTTGGCGGTAAGGCAGGAGCAGTTTGTCGTCATTTAGAAAGCTGTCCAGAAGGCGCCACTTGTGGGAGTTTCAAGTTATTTGGAGTAAAAATGTTCTGTATTCTTGAGAAGCGAAATAAATGAGATTAACCTATATCATGAGTATTTTAATACGGAACTTATTTGTATTAAATTTAACTCTTTTTTTAAACGCACAATGGTTCTATCTCAATGTTTTCTTGTTATTTTAGTGAATTTGAGGAAAAAAAGTAGGGCTCTCAACCCTATATAGCCAACCCAAGGGCCATTGGGCGGGTTACCACATGGCGTGGAGTTGAAGGAAATATGGTTTGATGTAAAGTCCCCTTAATATGTCAGTTATAGAAACTAAATGCTAGGCGATGAGATTTCAAAAAAATATTTAATTAAAAAATAAGGTAAAGTCAATCAAATATTTAGCCGCTACAGACAGACATACGTCATACCAAAAATACTTTTTTTTTTCTGTTTCTAGCCATCGTGAAACGTATTTTCATAGTGTTATCTCGATATCGATTTTTTTTATCACGATCACAATACTACATAGCCTATTTGTGAGAAAGTAGGCTAATAACTTAGAAATAAGTGCTTTCTATTTTGGATGTAAATTAGATTTACCATCACATATTTCAAATTTGTGGGTACGGTATTAGTTGCTATAGAATATGGTAGATGTGAATTTTCACTTATAAACACCAAAAGAAGAGCCCACCAATTAACTTTCCCAGGGGTCCGCAAGGTTCTAAGTTATGTCTATAGGATACAGGGGCGGATCCAGAACTTAAAGAAGGGGCGACATAAAGAAAAGATTGCAATTACTGGGGGTTTGGGAGTATGGAATGTCCCCGAAAAAAGAGGAGGGTCCGGAGTCCTCCCTGGAAAAAAAAAATGAAGTGCAAAGTAATGAGTCCCTCTGGGACATTCCTAAAAAATTCTCAAGCAAACTAAAACTCTTCTTGGAATGATAATTCTTTCACACTGGCCGTGTGTAGGCTAAGATGGAAAGGTGAAGTCAGACTGAAAAATTCAATGCCATAGCCGGGATTTATACCAGGATCTTCGGTTCTCCGTGCCGGTGCTCTTACCAACTGAGCTACCATGGCAACATGCCGGTACAACATTAAATTCTCCAACTAACTCACAACTGGAATAAAAAAGTCGAATCATGTAAAAGTAGGAAAAAAAGGGGGACCACAGGTCCCACGGCCCCCTTGGATCCGCCACTGATAAGACAGTACAAACCAATGTATAGATTCACAAATAATTATAATTGTATTCATTGAACTAGTTGTTGAAATTCACATAAGTTACATTAAAATGTTAATAATTATTGTAGTGCCATTGTCCACCTCACGTAGGCCTATATAACTAAACCGTATATCTAATATACTCCACTGTTAAATTTAATAGATATGTAAATAATTTTTTGTATTTTTTTAGCTTTTAAGTAATTTTTGTTTCACTCCTTTTATGTATTTATGTTTCATATTTTTTACTTTCTTCTTTAGTTAAGCACATTATACACTCTATTTCTTTGTCTCTCCTCTTTCTTCACTTTGATATTTTTGAAACGGCACCTGAGCACGAGCAGTCTTGCTCATTCGGGTGTATTACTAAATTTAATACTTCTTTTGAAGATATAGCCTATATTTCTTTTCCTTTTTTAAATTGTAGTTGTAGTTAATTTTTGAAATTTGAAAATTGTTTTATTTTACTTATATAAATATGTATTTGTATTTGTATTTGCAATTCTATGTAATAATGTAATAATGATAATAATAAATAATAAATAAAATAATAAAATAAATTTTAATAGATGCACGCTTGAATGAGCACTCAGGAACTAAATAATCATATTGGACAAGCTATCTCGCTGATATCATGGAGTGATGTCTCTGTTGATATTTTTGCTGTTGCATAACACGTCACATGGCATTTCACTCTTTTTCATCGTCATTGACAGTAATGCACGTGAGCACACCATTACAGTCCCTGGAGAACCCGGTAGGGAGTGTTATAATGACATAATGACAAATTTTATTTCGTCATGAATATTTTCCAACCATGCATATCCTATTAACCATACTCGTATTAAGATATTAGGCTCACTGTTTTGAACTGTAATGTGAAAAACTAGGTCTCTTCCTTTTGGATCACATTCCCTGCAGAAAATGATCCATCATTACAGATAATTCCCTTTCAGAACTGAATTTATATTTTAATACAAGTATTTATCAAGAGTAAAATGGCTAGTGGGTTATATGCTTGTTTACAAATAGGACAATTTTAATGGAAGAGTTGGTTTTCATAAAATGATTCGTAGTAAAATTACAGATAATTCCCTTTTAGAGCTAAATTTATATTTTATTAATAATAGGTTCTGTTTTTCATTATACTTCAAACATGCTAAATATTATAAATGTAATATGCCAGACCTTATAGCAGAAAGCTGTTTCTCTAATTTTTTTAAACTAAACAAAAAAATAACAAAGACTTAGATAACATATCAACCATTTTCTCAGACTAGATTGATGAAATTGTATTTTGACATATTATTATTATTGAATTCCCAAAAAAACAGAACCCTATTTTACCAGATATTATAAATGCATCGTCTCCAAAATAGTATAAAAGAAAAGATACGAGATTAAAAGGATAATAATAATTTATGTTAAAATGTGAGAATGTTCATCCAAATAATATAGCTGCCTTTCGTAGAAACTCCAAACAAATTTCCCTCAATGATTTTAAATTTTTGATTTGATAACTGCCTTATTATCAGTGTAAAAATTCAACTCTAAAAGGGTTAATTACATTTTATCGTCAATAACTGTGATTTTCAATATTATTAAGTATAACTTGACTAAAATTCATATGGCTAGGTACTTACCAATACATTTATTAATTGATGAAATATGCTTATTTTTTTAACATGAATTCCATTAACCTTATGGGATTGTTCAAGTTCTGATCTTGGCACTTCACTTAATCAAGTAATTACTCTACCACTCCTTGTTTATATTAAGTATGAAATTGATAATATCATTTAGCTTTAAATATACATATAAGCCATAACATAATTAATGTTATCACCATTAACTCTTGGGAGCGTCATTATTAATATTATTACACAGGCATGGTAACATATTGCTTTGGGGAACGCAAAGCTAACAAAAATACATTTATAGAAGCTGTAAGACCATTACTGCTATAAGAAAGAGTAGGCCTACTTCACTCTTATCAATAATAACTCTTAGGAATATCCTACTTAATAACGGCCTTTATAAATCGTTAAACTTCATTCAATGACGGATGTAGTCTTTAAAAATAATAGTCCCTGTGTCATTATCAAGCATCTAATTGCATCACATATTTTATAACATGCTGGAAGCCTTGGTCAATTGATATAGAAATGAAGTTGTATTTATTTCTGATTCATCATTATTTTCACCTTGTTAAATACTTCAAATTATTTATTTATTCAAGTATGCATACAGTGAACACAATCTATTTACGTAATACAACATGTGCTTACGAGCGAAATACACACAACAATGTTTTGAAAACACTTCTCGCAATACAAGGAAGAGTTTAAAATACACACTATATAGAACGAGTATTAAATTAAAATTAATCGATTCAGTTCATTTAATTACTTATTTATTTATTTATTATCTGTTTGCCATACAAAACTGTTTAGAGTCAACGACAAAAACCACACCATTCGCGTGAAGTAGTAATACGTGATATCATATTGCACTTTGAGTCGTTATACAAGAAAGAACGAGGCTGCCTACCCGTTCGCTTGACGAAGAGGTACTTTTACGAACAGAAATATATTTTTATAGTTTTACTAGTCTAAAACTTGTATTACAGTACAATATGTGCATTTTAAGGTAAATTCTGTTTAATCCGGACTTTCGATGATCCGGGCAGGGTCAGGTCCCATCTAGTCCGGATTAGGAGGTCTCTACTGTGTCTATATAGCCTCTGTCAGGCGGGGAAATGTAGTTCAGATTATTTATCTGAGTAAAATACAAGCGCACAAATTCATTAGGTTATCCAAAATATTATAAGACTTATGATAAAAACAGAATTTGGAAAGTGATTACTACGTAAAATAGTAGTTTACATTTATTAAAATGCCATCGCTCAAGGAGCATACTCTCATGCTCAAGGTCAAGTATTGGATCTATCTAGATACTATTGTGACAGAAATTCAGAAATAAATGTTTTACCATGGCATAAATGCTATGCTCTCCCTTAAAAGGGAATAAAACAGAAGCAGTTTTATTTTAATAGATGCCAAAACCTGTAGTGAAATTTTGGTCAGTAATGCTACTGATGCATAAATCCGTCATTTAAAAATAGTTTAATAGCAGAATGTAAATTTAGTAGAGAAATGCTATATGTGAAACGTGAGGATTTTTATCCGTTTCTTACAATTGGGCATTTAAAGAAATCAGCAATTCCAGTAAAATTTTCCTTATTGATTTCAAGCATAGTGTCACTCGTGATTTCATTAAGTGATTATTTATGTTGATATGTAAATTCAGCCTTGGAAAGGTTGTAATTGATGATTATACATTTCCTTTTCATAATCTTGAGTGATTTTTTACATTTCGCCCTTTTAAATGTCTTCAAGCTACGTTAATTTGACAGCGTGTTAGGAGGCGTGGTATAGTCTATAGACGTCAGACTGACCTATTTCTGTTATTCTTTTTTGACTTCATAATTATTTTATAGTAATAATTATAACACATATATGATGGAAGGAAGGTAACAGCATCGCTGGGATGTGAACAACATTTCATTTGGGGGGAGGGATGTGAGGAATACCGACCCCAAAATATTTCTATATTGGAGTGGGAGAAGATGTGAAATAATAATTTCAAATAGTTTAGGTAGGCGATACTTTTCAAGGCATAATTTAACGGAAACAAAATACTTCAGAAAACGCTCATCTGTAGCCTTTAATGTCTTACGAATGCTTGCACACTGACCCTAAAGTGCAAGAAATTCAATTTCTCATTCAATACATAACCTAACTAGATTGCTTAGGAAAAAATTAACACAAAGATTACCCCCACAGTTTATTTCTGGTACATTATTCCGTAATTTATATAACATTCAAGCACTTCTTCCGGTTTCTTTTCCACAACTTTAATACAAATTTAAGACACACTACTGTATCCCATAAGAAACGTATGATAAGATACGTATCCCTTAAGATACAGAGTCATAAACATTCTATGATTATTTTAAAACATAACGCACAATTTCTTTCCTTTCAGTTCTAAAAATTTCAATCTACAAAGTCCATATAACGTAACTCATTTAATGAACGCTAAATGTTCAAATGGAGCTACATTTTATGTTAATGTATACTTTCAAATTACTGTTCTATGGTATTTACTTTAGTGAAATGAAAATAAAATTTTATTTAAAAAAATGACTAGGTGTGTGTTCTTGTTATGGAAATTTATGAATTATTCGTTTATTAAATGTTATTTGGAAAATAGGCCTACAATTCTACAAGACATGCATAAGCATGCATAAGCACCGTGTCACGCATGAACAGTAATCCCATAAACATCTTTACACGTGGGAGCGTCTAATTTATTTGTTTTTTCCCCCCCATTAGAAGCATTCATGCGCGTCAATTGTGCCTGAATGACTTTGATCAATATCACCATTAACGAAATGCTCAGTCATAAATTAATGATTACTCTGTTGTGAAGTATATATAAAGCCGAAAACCGGCCTTGATCGAGAAGTCTTCAAGCAATGCGATCTGTTTCATATGTCTGGTCTGTCATGATTGCAGATAGTGAAAAACGTGTGGTTGTGAAACTGTGTTATGCATACATCCTACACGCAATATATTAATATAGATTCCTGTGAAATAGTTAATTTATTGAGATACTACTGCTTATTTTAATTTATCTGTTTTATATTAATTTTAGTTCATGATTCTGAATAAGTTGTAATGAAGGTCATGTACTTCATTATTAAGTCAAACGGTGATTTCATCAGGTGTGCAAAACGGTATACTTGAGTTGCGGCCCAGTCTCAAATTTACGTACTAATTGCGGCCCAGCATTTTGAGAGGGACGTCTGAATTGCGGCCAGGTACTGTAATTAGGTAATGATCAGTCTATTAGCGTTATCCAGGAGACAACGTGGGGAAGTTCGCTGGGTAATCTCCCAAAAAATCTGTGCTTTTAGTAAATTAGAAAAGTTATACCGGTATATAACATAATGTCACTGTCCTCAGGTATTGTGGCGGCGAGTACGAAAATATTATCACGATAGAATTTCAAATTACCTATTTATTTATTTATTATGCACTTGAAGACGACACTCAGTCTTGGGTCATTTAATAGACTTAATAGACAAAATAATCAAAAGGTATTGTAGATACGAATTTCAGTAGTAGCCTATTTGTGATATGGTATATTTTGAAAAATTATAGCCTACTACGGCATAAAGAGATTTGAACTAATCATAGGCCTATTGTTGCTAAGGATGTAAAAATTCACTGAATAATCAACACAGAGTAACCAGGGCAAGGCATTTGATGACTTTGCATCTTTTTTATATGAAGGTTAAAATAGGCCTATAGCTCGATTACATAAAAATTTGCATCATGAAATAATTGATTATATAAGGGCAATTTGTTTTCACATTTTTTGGTTCATTTTGAATTTTTCGTCATTTTGAAGAGATAGGTCATTTTTGGCAATTTTCATTTTCAGCATTTTTAGGATTGTTTTAGTGGAGGTAGAGAGGAGCTTTTCCATGTACAAATTGTTACTTTCAGACAACAGAGAACAGTTTTTATTTAAGAATATCATAGATCATTTTAATTCACGTTTATTATAAACACCATAGCAGTTTGTCTTGTAGCAATAAATATTTTTTTTAATGGCACATATTTGCTAGGGGCAATTCCATAGCCAGTTCGAAAAGAATTTCTTTCTCGTTAAGGGTGTCCAAGTAGTATAAATTTACTTATTGCTTTAGTAACAAAATAAGTGTGCTTTACAATGTAAATTCATATATAACGCACTGTCGTATATTAAATTGCTCTTAACAATTCACTGCTTAAAAGACTAATCATAAGTAATAATGGTAAATTTATTTATTTTTTTTTTTAAATTTTGTTTTATTTTGTCACTATTTTTAGGTCATAAATGCATTTTTTATTTTGCATTCTTTTCACTATTTTTGCCCTAGTAATAACCAACCAGGGCCGCAACTGACACGTAGTGTAAAAAAGGTAAGGCTAACTCAGTCTGTCTCAGCCGAGTAAATTAATAGTTCGGCCGCAACTCGTATCATCCTAGTGGCATTTTATCCAGTAAATACATTCTTTCATACTAATAGTAAATGATTGCTAATATGATAGATAGGTCTATAATAATACGCTACTTTAAGTATAGGTATAATATTGTAAATTACCACAGCTACTAGCATTAATTGCAACGCATTCGTCATTCTAAATACGGACAAGTAGCTTCAAGAAGACATTTAAAAAATGATGTAATCATTTTCTAAAATGAACAATTTACTTAGCTAATCTACTATAATATTTGAGTTGGTGTTTCCGTGACTTAGGCTGTATTCAATTGTAAAATTAATTGTAGGTAATCTTGTTTTCTTGCCATAGCGAACTGGGTAAGAAGACCATCGCTGAAATATAGGCTAATATCAATCACGATAAAAAAAAAACCGAGAAGGACGTTGAAAGAGTGAGAGAAGAAGGAGTGTAATTCAGAATAAAGTTAAAAATTAAGAAACAAACATGGGCGAAATAAGAACAAAAAGCTTGGTGAAGTAAGAACATAATTTGATTGAAGACAGAACAGAAAAAAACAAATATTTCGAGACTGATTGAGTGAATAATCTTACGAATGCCTGTGGTTGCTTTTCAAATATGCCCTTTGGATTAAACAATTACCTAGGGCAAACGAACGTGAATTAGCTGATGCCTCTATTTTTATTTTTATATTTTCATAAATTGGTATTTAATCTAGGAGCCCGGAATTCAGAGGCGAACCCACGAAGCTAGTATGCAATATAAGGACATCATATTTAAATCATTCACCCCAATTTACTACGTATCGAAGGTTGTTGGGTTTATGCCTGTGACTTACAAAAGGAGAAGTTCGAAGAAATGTAGAATAATGCAAATGAAACAAGACAGTATCGCACTGGTGTGGTCCTGGCTAAGTGTTCTCTATTCAGGATGCTGGTTAGCTGTATTTGTTACAGTTCGATTTGCAATTTCTTCAAAACCGCCTCCACTGCCCACCGGAGAAGAAAAGTACAATTATACGTTTAACTCCAATGCTGATGATAATTTTACAGTTCCGGAAGGCCCATCTGAAGGAGAAAATGTTATACTTTCGATGAGTCAGATACTGGAATCAACCTGCTCTATATTAATTATAATTACTGGAGTGTTCTGTTTAAGGAAATTGCCTCATATATTCCGTCAGTTTCAATTGCTGGATGACTATATCGGTGAAGATGGATACTATTTACTTGGTAAGTCTGAGTTATACGTCTGCAATCACATATTATACTTCTCCGATTAAACACTTCCTTGCACTTAGATTTAACTAGAATATAGCAGTAGTAATGTACGTACCATTTATAAGCTCTTTAATGTTTCAAACACTTCTAGACTAAAATGTCATTTTACATTCGCGAAACACGAAAATTGTGAAATTTTGTGTTTTTGCGGATTTTTTGTTTTAGTGCAATATCTTTCTATTTTTGACAAAATTCTATTTTTCAAAAGAAATCTCGAGTTTTAGAAAGGAAGTTTTAAGAGGACTTAAATTTTATAATTTACCATGAGTCACGTAAATATAATATGTGCTCATTAGTACAATAAAATAATTTCCAATAAATCAAGTAAATTTTTAGTTGGCAACTATATCAGTGATATAAGTGTAAAGAGCTAAAAAATAACGACTACTTATTTAATCAATTAAAATGATGTATAAAAACGCTCATGTAAATGGATTTATAATACAGAATAGACCTATTTAAACTTAAAGACAGTTAATTTATTTTATATTTCACTACAACATAAAAACAACAGTACTTTTGTGCTCAATCCTCAATGCATCCTCGATGTAAGCAGGTCAGGGATGCTGTAAGTTATTACACTAGTTGCCACTGAGTTTAGTAGTCAACTTGCTAGAATGGTTAAATTATACAAAATAAAGACCTAAAATCCAAGGGTACTTGATGCTTTTTGCAGAAATATGGAATTTTTTGCACCACGAGCCTAAATACAGGCCTATTTGGTTTCAATGCGAAATAACACCGAAGTTGTATTTTGTTATGCGAAATAAAACAAAAATTCTCAATCTTTGCACCAAAATTTACCGTTTTTATTCACCGTTAATTAGAATCCTTAATTATTAATAACAGGACATGTGCTTTACTTATGCGAATGAAATGCTGAATCAAAATTCTACTTTCCAAAAACATAATTGTAACTTGAAAGTCGATAAGAACCCATTGCTCTTTCAACATTTTCACTGCTACTAATGCACAGATGCGTCACCGCAAAAACTGCATAAAAATCCAGATATAAGCGAAACAGAATAATGCTTTATCTTAAAAATATGAAGATATTTATCGACTTATTAAAATTATCATCCATGAAAATCACCTACTCCATTACTTTTTCTAGTGATTTCAAACTTATAACCCAGTAGTGATTTTAGTTGATGAATGCTTATATGAAAATAGGCCTATGAATTCCGCTCTGAAAGTGTTAATGTACCTAAAAGGCATGCATTTTTATCAAGTAGTTAATTATCTTCGAACGTTTGTTGTGCTAGAAAGCACAATACCAATTGACTACATACTAGACGAGGAAAGCACTCATATGGGCCTACACACAAAATATGGAACCCTAATAAACTTGTCTACAAATTACTTTTACGTATATTTCTGACTATTTAGCTCAAGAATCAACGACCAATCTGATATAAGAATATGTGGAATTTCAATCGTAAGTACCTGTCGTCATAATTTTATCTTTTTATTTTTAACAGTTTCATTTTATCGCACCTAGATGCAATTATTTTTATGCAAATTCAGAAGGACAAAACAATGAAACATCTTATTACCCGTAGCTTCTTTGATTAGAAATAATTAACCACTGATTGGGTATACATAAACTGCATATGAACAAAAGGAGATATGAAAATGTATAATTATTGTAACATAGAAGTACTGTATTTTAAATCTCGTATGGGCCTAATAATAAATACCAATTCAGATCGAAGGATTAAGAAACCGTCGCACTACTCCCACTGCAGTGGAACCATTATGCCTACAACAAATTCTTGTATTATAAGTTGATATAGTATCTCAAGGCGACACTCATATTTATTGTTTTAAACGTCTGGCTTCTCTTTAAAATACCTATTTAGAACTATAAATCCAACATGTTTTTGCAACAACAAAAAATTACTAGTGTACTAATCTAATTTGCCATATAGTAATAAGAAAATATAAGAATAATACTGCCTTCATTGTGGTTATGTTATTGCAGGATCGGAAGATAGAAAAATGCTCATCAAGAAAGGAGTCAAATTTTCCATAATAAGTGTTGTCGTTTGCTTCTCGTATACTTTCCTCGGAACGTTCTTTGCTACGTTCATGGCATTACATCATGGAGGAAGATTGAACGACATATATCCACATATATTACAGGTAATAGAAAAAACTGTATTTCACTCGGAAATGACAACAGTATGTGAAACACTATCTCCTTTTACATATTTAGAATTGAGTGAGGATACTCATCTCGAAAGAATCCTCCTTAGTAAAAATTTTTCGATTGGAACGGATAAATGATACGCGATTTCAACAGAGAACGCTCCTTTAAAACTTGTGGAAATATTATAATATGCCTGGTATACTGACCCTCAACTTATATAAAGAGATTGAACCTATAGGGCCTGTAATTACTAAGAGGGATAGTTGGAAAATAAATTTCCCCTACTTCCCCTTCTAAGAACTCTCTAAAAGGTGAGTTGGCAATGTATTGTGGTTACACAGGCATCGTTCCTCTTTTGAGTTTTGGGCGAAACGGAGTAATGAGCGACAAGAACTAACAATCCCGAGCATTACTGATAGACACCATCGCGAGTGGAGAATTGCATTCGATGGAAGAGGCCTGGACTCGAGACCCCGCACTGCAGCGGGAACGTTCAACTATACCTACAGCACAAGGATCATGCTCCAAGGTCCAAACCTGGAACCCATCGACTTCCACCTCTTCTGTTCTTTGAAGGAGATATTTAAAAGTCAATAGTTCACCACATTCTTCCAGCTAATACCTAACCAGAGACTGATAAATATTATTCCCGTTCTTCTTCTCAATATAATGGTACTCACAGATGTTACTAGTTCAATTATTTAACGATCTCTGGAATACGAATAATCATTTTCCCATGCATCTTCAAAGGTTTGAATTCAATTATCCCAATTTTCATCATTATTTTCACGCTTCTCAGTACTTAAATTTAACGCTGAGCTCGCTGGGCAAAACACACATTTTCATTCTTGAAAATTAACTCCACAGTAGTTGAAGACTGAATGCTATATCAGGACGAGGAAATATATGAGAAGCTGCAGAAGTTAAAGGAAATTCATTTGATGGCTGTTAGCTAGTTGGAGGTAGGGTAAGCAGCAATTATGAGAGACAGGTATATTTTGTCAAAATATGTCATTATATACTACTAATACTATTATCAATATTATTAAAATACTACTATCATTAAAATACCATAAGTTTAATACAAATAATAATAATGGAGAACTTTTGCCTAATATAAATATTTTTATTTGTTCGACCACACTACAATACGCTTATTATGTGTGACGAAACGGTATCAAAATGATATGTTATTGTATCCATAACAATACAAATTTCTATTATGACATCGGTGTGGTATCGGTTATTATCGAACAGAACGAACTTGAGACCATGAGAGTATCAGTTAAAATTCGTAATAAATAGCATGTAATTCAAATAAAATAACTTCTGCTCATGTTAATTTTAATATCATACTAAAAGGAATTTATTCAGTGTTGTCAAAATCCGTTTGTTTCAAGAAAACGACCAAAATGAACCTTTTTTTTTTTCACATACTTCATTTTATTGATTAAAGTTTCAAAACCCAAGTGTTTTATGCCTTTACACAGATGTGTAATAATGAGTGTCTATTTAGGACGAGCATTTCTGCTGTCACAAGTGCAGACGCACAGGCATTTTTGTACGTGTAATATCACTGTTCTTGATATAGAGGAATGTGCATAATACTTATTGTTCATATAATAAATGACTTCGGGGTTTTATAAGTTACAAAAACACATGGGTTATACTGTCCAAGGTTTCTGATAAAAGGATTGTTATTTTTGAGATTACTATCATAAAAGTTCTGAACATGTTTCGTAAAATTACATGAAACATTTGCATATTTAAATCATCTTGAATCTGGATTGTTCTAGTATACCAGTCTGAACCACGTATAATCCATAGGACGTTATTTTGCACAGTCTATAGTGATTTGAATATTGTCTTCGGTAAAAATTAAGCTTCAGTTTGACCGACTCAATGTACTGCCATCTGTCTTAGAAGACAAGGACTACAACAACCAGCAGCCAGCCAGGATAGTGCGGGTGTTGGAGTGAATCTAAAATCTCAAAATTTAAACGTTTAGATTAATTATGTTCGAACAAAAAAAAAAGTCGTAAGCAACTTGCCTGTAATGGTAATTAAGATACTCGTATGAAAATTATACGTAAAAGATACATAATCGTATCTTAATAAATGCTATTATTGGCTTGTTGCATAATGTACTGTTATGTCATTTGGCAATCCATGCGAGGCTAATCTAAGAATTTCCTCCATTATTGATGTGCACTAATTGAGAGCTAAATCTTTATGCTATCTTTTGTTACAGGATGTTTTAAAGTTAGGTAACGTAGCTGGCGAAATCCAGTTTCTGAACCTATGCTTCTTCCTCCGCCAGAGGTTCAGAATTCTGAACAATATCCTTAAGCACTTACAAGGGGATATTAAAAACATTGTCAATAAGCTGAGAACGAAAATTATTTTACAGCAGTGGTCTTTATCTCCTTTAACACCTGAAATTCGCCATCAAGTTGGAAAATTACTACCATATGATCGTATGTATATCGATAACAATTTCTTGTTCATTAATGTGAGCTGTTTAGTATATTTTACCTTCTCTGAAGATTTGTGAAAAGTGTATGTAGGAAAGTTTGTCACACGGCCATGTGTTCTTCAAATATTTTTTTAGGATAACTTATACGGTGAACTATTGGGAATGAGCAAACTTCATCCTTGCAAAAAATCCACTTCAGACTATAATATCTTTGAAATAATAATAATAATAATAATAATAATACTAATACTAATAATACTAATAATAATAATAATACTAATAATACTAATAATAATAATAATAATAATAATAATAATAATAATAATAATAATAATGTTAATTGTCGACCACACTGAAAGACATTTACGTCTTAATGATTGTGTGACCGGGTTTCAGCTGTTATTGTAAAGTAACATTCAAGATGTAGATAAGAGTTCATGAAACCACAAAATATTGTTTCTACTAACCATTACATGAGAATATTATATACATCTAAATTTGTTTTCTGCACGAATTCCATGTAAGATGGCAGGGGATGAGAGTAGTTATTTCTATAGACTGAACCCTGCTTATGATGATTTGGTACAACTGAAAAAAATTAATGTAGGTCTATTTGGCAGAAATAGGCTATCCTTATCATAATATTAACTTTGGATTCTTAAAATGAATATCCTTAACGAATGAATTATGCATTCTCAAAATGTATAAACGAGTGCACGGAAACTTTTCTATGCTTCGAGTTTTTTTCTAGCGTTTTCCTTCATTTAAAGTTGGCATTGAATCTCCGTCTTATCTGTGTTCCATACCAGCCCGGGTGAGCCGATCTCTTATTGGTTTGAATTCAAATCTGAACTGACTCCTATTAACAACGCTCAGGCCTGCATGAGTGGTAAAATGGGGGTGGAGTATGGAAATTTTCATTTGAGTGGTTAGAAGCGTGCCTTACAATGAATATCTACACCAGCCCCTGAATTAGTCTGACTCGAGTCGGTTTGATGTTGGTTATGTATTCCCTTACCAATACAAATACGGAAAGATTCCGTGCACTCGACTGTACAGTTAACTGAATTTTTGAATTTTGCATTTTTGAAAACCATTAACACATTTTGTTAAATACGCTTCATATTCTATAGGTACTTTTACGAGCACTGTTATTTAATTTTTGCAGCGCACAAAAGGCAAATTCCAGAAGGAAATACGCAAAAAGAAATCAACCGCTTAAGCAATTCTAGAGTTTTGTCTAGCAACAGAGACTCCGTAGCAGAATCTCTCAGCCGCCTCTGTCGATGGCATCGCCGTCTATGTGACATCATTGATATGATATCTTCCTGTTACGAATTGACTCTACTAGTCAGTATAATATACTGCTTCGCAAATTCAGTCTTCGGAATCTACACATTCTTAAAAGAAATAGGCAGTTCCAGATTAGTAGACAAACTGCCTGATGTATTGTGGACTGCATCGTACACTTGTCGAATGATCCTCATCAGCATTATTCCCTCATTAACTATATCTCAGGTTAGTAAGAAAGACTCATGAAGGCACTGTTGAAATAAATTATGTAAAACATTCTTATTTTATTTCAAGTTATTTCCATGCAGTAATGATCACTGAATTGTTCAGCACAGATCGCGGTGATCCTTTTTCGCTTATGACGTAGTAGTCAGCCTCACAAGGGAACTGTACTATATTCCAGTTAATAAATATGAAGTCAAATATGTTAAAAAAGCGTTATGATTTAGAGAGATAAAAGTAGCTTTCATTAGTAATATTAATCATATACGGTACTTTCTTAATGCAAATCAAATGCTACATTCAATAAAAAATATCTATGAGGAATGGAGCTTAAGTCATGACAACTATTTTTTACTCAAAGTAAGGGAATGGTATCATGAGGCACCATGATATGTTGTATGTCATGGGAGAGTGTGGTATATGTAACCCTTTCAGAGCTAAATTTATATTAATATAAGCAATACTCAAGTGGTATCAGCGGGTTTATAAATTTAAAATAAATGAGGAAAAGTTTAATGGAACAGCTGGTTTTTTGTGAATGGTAATCTTTGGCATAAAATTCCTCAAATTGTAACATAAAGCATTATTCTAGTAACTTATATATATATATATATATATATATATATATGCATGCTTCTATGCCATTTTTTCGGTGACGCGTATATAAGTCAGTAGCAGCGAAAATGCTGGTATATGGACACATCAATTGGTAGCATTGTGATGCATGGATATAAGAATAGAGGCGAAGGTAATTTAGGCGTGAGTCATCTGCCATGCAGATTGGATATGTCAAGATGTGAACAGCATTCTTACGTCAAAATAGTCTCTATCCGAGAGAGAAATGTCATAGAATACCATAAGGAGCTGATGAAAGCTTTGGGGAATATTCTCTCCGTTCCTACACTGCACATTTTGCTATCTCATCGGCCAGGAAATTTTAACAACCTATTTTAAATTTTGGATCGATTCATTGTCAGTTCCGCAGCATATCAATAAAATTAAATTCATTATGAAAGTTATTCAACAGGAAATACTGTGCTGTGAGATACAAGCCGATTTCGTATGAATTTTAAATCTGTTATAATATATTATATGTTATAAATATATAAATAAGTTATATATATATAATTACGTTATAATATTACTCATATAAGCCTACTTTTAAAGAACTTCTCACGATATCTTGGCCACGAGCCGGCATTGGCAATTCTTAATCTAGCTTAAAGATCCTTAGGTCTAATGAACTGGAAACTTGTTTAATTAAAACTGTTAAGATTCAAAACTTTATTATTCGAGTTTACAGTTGGTATATTGACACCGTTTTAAATTTATATTACTTTGTGGTTGACCAGAGTGATTACTTAGAAGAAATTTATGTTTATTTTTCTATACAGTTGTGTTTTGGTAGGTTGGTTAGGCCTGCATGGTTATTTAACGACGGAACTGTACCGCAACTTAGGGCTGTGACTGTCGCCGGTGTGCCAGAATTTTGCCTAAAATGAGTTCTTTAACATACCTGTAAATCTACAGACATGGGCCTATCACATTTATGCTTACATATATGCCATCAACCTGGGCCGGATCGAACTAGCGGCCTTTAGCAAAGAAAGCGCCATATTCACTGCGCTACCTAGGCCGACCGCGTTTTTGTATAATCATAATCATAATGCTTCTAATTAAGGAATAACTGCAAAGGATAGAAAACTTTGATTTCCTTATGTGTTGTACACCTGCTTACTTTCGAACATTAGGCCTATATTGTTTACATATTATAAATACTCTAGATGGATTAGTGAAAGTACAATGACAAAATAATTGCATTTATGAGTGAGTGTTCTCCAGAAAATTAAATAGCTTTCAGACAGGCATATATCAGAGTTTTATTTTAAACTCCTTCTTGATTGGATATATTCGATTTGTGTTGAATGTTACGATGTATTTGTTTGTTTCTGTCTTTTTTTCAGGCTACGAAGTCGCGTGTTCTTGTAGAAAGATTGAACAACCGTTCACTGGACAATAGTTCTAAAGAAGAAGTAAGTAGGCTACGCAATATGGCTTGTTTCCTATAAATAGATCGCCTTAACTTGAAGACATTACAGGTTTCATAATTTCTTCTCTGGAGAACTAATATTGTTGGGTGATTTCTAGGGTAGGATTTTTAATGTTACAGACGTAACGAAAGGTGCCATAGGAAATATTTTGTAAAATTAACGGTCGAATGAACAGAATATTATAAGAAGTAGGTAGAAAATAACATAATTTCTTTATTTAATGTAATGTCAAAGTATTCTAATTATTCTTAAGGTGTTTAACTAAACAATATTGAACTATAAGTTTGGCAGATTAATAATTATGTACAATACTATTCCCGTTATCCCATTTTTTTTAGCAGTAACTCCTTAAAAACTGCCAAGTAATAAGTTAATATTGTCTGGAGTAGGTTGGACATTTATATTTGGGAAAGTGTCGTATCTAAATCATGCAATTTAGGTTTCCTAATTGTATAAATCTTGATTATGGAAGAGAGTAATTTAGTTAACCTGTACCCTCAGAACTTATGTTTCAAAAAAAGCAGCATGGCCTACTTCAGGGTCTGGTAGTGAATTCTTATTTAATATATTACTATGGGTTTTTGTGCTTAATACTTTCAGTACCTATATATTCTCGCACTTTAATTAAATACAATGAAATGCCTAATTAAATTCATCAAAATTATAGCATTTCCTCAGAAATTCGTCAAGATGTAGTCGCTATTGGACGATCGATTTCGTTTAGTCGCCGCGCAAATGTTTTAGACAGTGGAATGGATAGATACTGTCCGCTCTCAAACCAGCCCTGAAGTAAACAAGTATATCTGTCTCATTCTAGCGCATTACTCATATCAACCTAAGAGTGAGATAGACATACATGTGTACTTAGGGACGGTTCCAGACCGGACAACATCTACCCACCCCCTCTGTCTAAAACATTTGCTCATAGACTATAGCAACGATAAGGCACTAAGACTTTATTATAAATAAATTATAACATAATTTCTTTATTAATTATAAGGTTCAAATTATAAGGTAATTGAACTATAACATTTTCTTGAAATTACTTCACAATATTATATATATATATATATATATATATATATATATATATATATATATATATACCAAGCGAACATTGCAGGCCTTGAAAAAATATAAAGTTTTATGTTAAATAATAACTGGATAAATATAAGAAACCTTGTTTCATTTTATTCACGTAATTATCATGATTTATTGACTAATATGCTGTGTTGCATTCTGCCTTAGAGCCGTGAAGGAGGCTACGGTTCGAGTCCCACCTCGGGCATGGGTTTCTGTTTACGTTAAAGATAGTCAAATAGAAATACCGTACGTAATAATGTAAAACGAAAAACAGGGAAGGAAATGCTTCTGGAAATTTAGCCTGTAGCTGGTTAAAATTATTTTTAAAGAGGTAACTAATATAATACAAGCAGCATAATTTGCTTAAATAACTATTTCTTACAATTATTTATTTCAGATTACGATCTTCATTAGTCATCTCTCCAGTAGAAATATGTCATTCTCAATATGTGGCTTCTTCACACTTAATATTTTATTCCTCCGTTCGGTAAGTTTGATAACAACTTCCCTTGTCTCACTTCAATTATATATTATACAGAGGAAGGTTTATTTCATTAATGCTTTGATTATTTTAATGAGAACTTTCATCATGTCAACGAATAATTCCTGAATTTAAATATTTGTTTCTTGTAAATATATCTTTAATCCTTTCACAGTTGAATTTTAATATAAATAAGCAGTCATCAAGCAAAACCATCAGAGGAAAATTTCAATAGATTAGCTGATATCCCTGAAATAACAAACAGTTTTGTTTATCCACACCTCTTTTTACTAGGGTGGTGTCTTACTTTATCGTCAGTGTTAGTTCTTAGTGAATTTCTTTTCTGTAAAAAAATTCTAAAGTGTATTTCAAACGTTCGGCTATTAAAAATTTACTACCAGATAATATTTTAATGGTAGAAGTGAACTTGCCAGTCTGCTTTTGTGGTGTTCAGGAATTATACGGCTTCACTGCCTACTAATTTTATGTAGGGGAAGCAGAGGACGGTCCAGACAACGGGATATGTGAGACACCGTTTATACAGCCTAATATCTAAATGGCAAGTCTGTTTCAGTAATTGCAGATATTGAGATATAAAAATCGAGATATAAAAAGTAAATATTACTCCTTGTGTTATTTTGATTCTATAATTAACTCAAATATAAAAAGTGATAGGCCTAGGTGCAATAAATTCCTCTTATATTTTAATCAATATGAATTCCCTTACTGTACTGACGAGGTTAAGCACTTTTGTGCCAATTTGTGTATACACACGTGCACGGAATCTTTCGGATATGATGCGCAGTGGTTTATGTTGGTATTTGTGCTTACTTATTTTTCGGAAAAAATGTACATTATAACCCTTTAGTTAGTACATTTATTACAATTATGTACATGTGAAGTACATTCAAATCACATTCAGTATTAGGGCGGTGGGGAGTGAGGCCTTGAGCACTTTCAGTTTTGCTATCACTCCACTTGCTATTAATCATTCTACCCAATTTTCAATTCCTAAATTACAAAAGTGTTATAACTGTGTTAGAAAACGTACGGTATAGTGGTAGAGTTATTGTGGAAATAGGTAATATCTCCTTTACTAAATAAATATCCTGATTTATTTTCCTTTTCTTTATTTTTCAGATTGCGGTGGCCATTGTAACATATGTGATACTGCTAATACAATTCAAAATAAAATGAAATTAACTCTTCGAAGTGTTATACTCTTATCATGTAGACTAACTATATCCCAGGGGACACTCACTGAACATGCAATAAATAGATGGGAAACGTTAAGCTGGTGCCCATATTATTAAAGGATAGATAATGGCCAAAACAGAATTTAGTCAGAAATAATTAACCTTTAAATATTTAAACTGTCTTCAATTCAGAAATTAATAATTATAGAAGGCAAGATAAAAGTGATGAAAGAAAAAGAAGTATACATGATTAGAGTCGCAGAACCCGTAGATACTACACCTACACCTACACCTACACCTACACCTACGAAACTACTTTTTCGACCATTTGATGTTATCTAATAATCCTACAACTATTGATCTCAACTTTTAAGTGTAAATAATATTACTAAATGTAAAATTTTAGTGCTCATAATTAATTGATATTTAACATAATGTAAATGTTTGTACTAATAACTTCATTTTATCTCATTACTAGTTGATATTCAACTGCTTTTTTGAATTTTTTTTATTAATTTATGCTAATTTCTTAATGACTAGTTGATTTTCAACTTGTTTTAATTAATTTATTGATATAATATTACTATTGCTTATCTAATTTATTGATTATTAAGACAAATGTTAAAGGATAACTCTACTATAAAATAGGCCTACTTACTCTAATATATTATGTAACCCAAGAACTATGTCAATTTATAATTAACGCATTGTAACTTACACTGTGATATCAACAATAAATTTTATTTAAATTTGTAATGTCCTACGTCTCCAGCTTCAGATTTTCTGATAGATTCTAATATTTTAGCCCCCTTATTTCCACATGAATGTACAAAGTAACCTACAATAAGCATTATTGTAACTGAAATAGCAGGCTAGTAATAATAATAATAATAATAATACATAATAATTAAATAAGTAAATAAATAAACAGGTAATGTTGTCAATGTTATTCATTTCTATTTCATTGTGCGTTACATTAGTACTATTTTGAAGAGTTATGAATAAAAAAAAAGTTTCAATGTATTAAACAGTAACAGCTCAAAAGCCGCCCCTTCAAATCTGCCCCCTGGGCAGCTGCCTAGTCTGCCTAGTCTGCCTAGGCTTAAATACGGCACTGGTCCATTCCACTGTTCTATAGCCAAAATTACGAACTAGGAATTGAAGTCCCTCGGATACAGCTGTTTTACCGACTAGGAAGTTGAGCTACATGAATAATGTTTTGCGTGGCGGTGGTAGGTAGCAGCACGTGATGGAATATCGACATGCCTGGATATAACTTCTGGGAGTTCAGGGCAGATGGCATTATTGTTCCGGCAAGGAGTTTACAGCTATGCAAATTTAAAACAAATTGATGTGTATTTTTGGTTCCTAAATGTATTAAAATTAGGTTGCACAATGTGAAAATATCTGAAAACATAATTCCTTGAAAATTGTGAAATACGTATTTTCCAAACTGTGGGTGTAAAATCATAATTGTTACGTTAAATCATTTCTTATTAAGTTTTTTGCCAGGATACCCGAGCCAGGTAATTCAAGTTATTTAAGTATAAAGGAAAGAAAATAAATGAGCGTTATAAAGATGCAAACCGCCGACTTCCAACATTTACGTTGCTACACTGGACAAAGTAAAAATAATAGGCCTATGTGACGACTGGGAGGTATTATCTTTAACAAAACTTTAAAACAAACCAAATAGCCTATATTGAATTAAAAAAGACCAGATATTGATATATCCACAAAGTGGATAGTTATTTTTGGAGGACAAACTTCTTCCAGATTTGTAGGAAATAGATATAGTGTCACGTACCCCTTTCATTGAGGCCTATGGCTTGTAATTCCTTCTGATGATACGAATCTCTGTACTGAGTAGGGAACTGTTGGTCCAGTACACCATATTTCTTAAGTCTATAAAAATATCTTAGGGTTCGTGGTCTGTCACTTGGTCCTTTAAAAAAATATTTACTGTATAATTAAACACGTAGACATTAATTTCAAATGGTATAGTAGGTTATTGGAATCACTGTTAGGAACTTCACCTTGTCTATTCACTTTTTATAAACTTTAATTTAGATATCTTCAAGGCATCTGGAAATTTATATATTTGTATATGTATACAGTGACAAGGGCAACTTCCCTTCTTCAGCTAAATGTGATTTTCGGCCAGCCCTGAATATTTATTAGTCACAAAGCATGGATGAACAAATGAAGAATTTGGACTGCTCCATAACATATGTATTCTCGAAACTATTGTTCCTTCACACAAATTAACATTAATACTGCAACTGACGTAATAATAATGAGGTCTAAAATGGAACAATAAACATCCAATTTAAATAAGTAATATACTGAAAATCTTACAAACTACTTCACTACATAAATTAATACCTAAAAGTATATTTTTAAATGAGTGCCAATAGACTTACAAATGTCACAAGAGATGCTCGAAACCATTTTCTACTGAAAACACTAGTTCCGGAACTGTTAAAAAAAAAAAAAAAAAAAAAAAAAAAATCTTGTTGGTGTTACAACAGCGCCCATGTGATATTTTCTAGGGCGGGCAAATTTTTAAATTAATTTATTTTTTGTCCCTTTAACTTCTTGGGCCAGTTTGTAACGTCATATTAATAATATAATAAGTGCAACAACGACATAGCCAAAAATAATTTCGAGGGTCGAAAGTGCCGGGGATTTGGAGGCATGGAATACCTCCCAAGAAAGGGGGTCGGGGGTGCACCCCTGGAAAATTTTTAAATCTTGAACTAATGAAAATCACATTTTATGCTATTTTAACACTGAAAAACTAGTTACAACATTTGTTTAGGATACTCTAAGACATGGCAACGTAAACAAGAAATCTTTACCCAAGTTATAATACTTATTACAAATTTTGAGAAACTTAAATAACACATGGAACAATGGAAATAATAGCCTACTCAGTATGTTATGAAAACAAAATAACTGCTATATCATATTTGACACACTTACAAAACTTGTTTCACTTAGTATTTTTTTCCTTAAATAGAAAATAGAATTTTAAGTCTGAATTTTTAGGGGTCCGGACCCTCTGGACCCCCTTTCCTAGTCCACTGTGGATTCTGCTTCCATTGTCGATTTGGCAAAACTTCTGCAAACTCTTTATGTCTCTACTGATTTTTCAATAATTGTGCTAAAAGAAAAACACCTGACTATAATTATTGTTATATTTCCCTTTCCCTGAGAGCTGGGGGGGGGGGACCGCGGGTATGGGCGCCCATAATGGTGTAGCGCCGTCATTCTACACTGAAGTACGCCGACTCATCAATGATTAATCTAAGCGTTTGGATCAAACTCTGAGAATGTGGGTCCATTTACACAAATTAGCAACAAATTATTTAATGGGTGGGTGTGAGGTTCTGCAGACAGACTTGATTTGTCGTGGCAACTTATGTATCTCCCCTATATAATAAAGATTGACTGCTCGTCAATCTAATTAAGATAAGCTGGTATTATTTTCCTACACGACGCCAACCATTTGTAATAATTATTTGAAGAAACTATTTTTTTTACATGACATCAACCATTTGTAACAAACATTAGAACAAAACATTTTTATCGTAGGTAATCCCACGAAAGTTTACGAATTTATCAGATAAAATTTGTAATTTTGAGTGCGATTTATTAAGACTATTCCATAAATTATAAAATGTATCAGAATGTAGAAGTAATAGTCTAATTTACTTTCTTACTTGGGTTGATTAAGATCAAATCACAAATTAGAATAAACTAAATTTTATCATAGGTATAAGTAATCAAACGAAAGATTACGAATTTATCTGATGAAATTCGTAATATGGAGTGGGATTTATTAGGACTATTTTATGAATAAACTGTATCAGATTATATTAATAATAGACTAATTTACTTTCTTATTTTTGTTGTTTAAAATCAGATAACCATTAGTTGTCAGATCACTTCATTTTAAAAGAACAAACATAGAATGTGTTACTCATTTAATACTAATCAATGCTGTCAACGCTGGGAACGAGAAATAATTAACCTAATTTAGATACCCTAAAATCAGGAATAAAAACTCACGAACTGTTTGCACCGAATCGAAATTGTGTTTTTAATTAATACACAACATATAAATAGTTTCGATTATCCGGTTCATTGCTAAACGGTAGGCCTATAGGCAAATATCAAATATGCGTCATATGAATGGAGTAGTTGAAATAATTCAACTCACTGTACGCTTTAAAGGCCGTTATAAACAAGAGTCAATACAAACTACATAGTCTAATGTGCTACTAGAAATTTTAGCGCCATGATAGGCTAAAGCATAAGAAACCAAAATCAGAGAATAATATTAGGATGTTTCCTACATTTGCGAGTTAATGCGAAATATCCATGTGGCAATTCATACGTACATATTTGAACCTGTATTTTAATTTTTATGTTTTCTTCCAAAATAGCTAACACTATTTCCAGATTATTAAAATTGAGGTAGTGTAAAAAAATGAAATTTTTCCAACATTTTTATAGGCATTAAGTAATTTTAGTACTAATTATTTCTGAAAGTAGGGGGAGATACTTGACTAGTATAAAATTAGATAAATGTTTTATATTTCAGGATTATGTAGAAATATTTAAATGAAATTAGCATTATTAATCTACATTATTTCTTAAACATATTTGGTAAACTTTCTGAAGTATATAGGACTTAGGCCCATTATTGAATTATCATACCATTATTTTTGTTTTCAGTCCGATAAGGTTTATATGCTTGCATTCCTAAATAATTATATTACTTAATTTATCTTAATCTTTAATTATAATTAGAGATACAAGACCACATTCATAACATAGAAATAGGATTTTTGTCATATATCTTCAAGGAATTTTATTAATATTTTTAGAGAATGCAAATCTGAACATTACTAACCGAATAGTTAAAAAAAAAGACTACTTGGGTTACAAGAAATATCAGTATAGGCCTATTACACTTTTCAGTTGGCGTAGATACATCATTATGCAGTATTTCATTATATCTAGAATTTGTTAAGTAATGACGTAAATGATTTGTAAAATTGTAAGTTACGGTAAACAAGCGAAAACTTTTACCAATTAAAAAAAAATCAGGTGACCCCGAACGTTTATAACCATAAATTTCTATTTGAATTAAAGAGGAAAATCTCTTTTGAAGGAACACGAACGATTTTGCACAAGTTACAAATATCGTTACAATATCAATAAGATCATTTAGTCGTACAAGGTGCGTCCACAAAGTAAGTTTCCCCGGGACTGTTTACAGAAACAAAACACAATTTCGTGGACATATATATTCCAACTGATACAGCAAATATTCAGGTATTATTCAACATATTCGCCACCGGAATTGAAACAGTTGTCATACGGTGGAACCAACTTTTGAATACTTGTGTCGTAGAAGTCTGCTGCCAGGGATTTGAACTACTGTGTGACAAATATCTCCTCCTCTCTATCATTCTCTGTCATTTCTTGAGGTATAGGAAAAGTAGGAAAATCACTGGAGCGAGGTCCGAGCTGGAGGGTGGATGTCACCTCCTAGCAAGTCTCCTGCAGAAGTTCGGCTGGGAAGTGTTTAAACATTCACCCTATAGCCCGGATCTCGCTCCCAGTGACTTTCATCTCTTCCTACACCTAGAGAAATGACAGAGAGGAGGAGATGTTTAAATGACATAGGGGAGATGTTTGTCACACAGTGGTTCAAATCCCTGGCGGCAAACTTCAACGATTCAGGTATTCAAAAGTTGGTTCCACGGTATGACAAATGTTTCAATTCTGGTGGCGAATATGTTGAATAACAGCTGAATACTTGCTGTATCAGTTGGAATATATGTCCACGAAATTGTGTTTTGTTTCTTTAAACGGCCCCACAGGGAAACTTACTTTATGGACGAGCCTTGTATAAATAACATAAATGGTTTTCAAAAAGTTCGTAGAGGCGCGTGTACAGTTTTAAAGCGAAATACGAAACTTCATCCATGCAGAAGGGGAAACACATTTTAAACACACATCACACTCAAGGCTAGGAAATTTTGTTATATTTTACTAGTAGGCCTGTATAAATTAAATGAGCCGTCGAGTAATATTTTTAATGCCACAGTTTTGTTTATAATGAAATGTGCGTGGCCTAATTGGTGGCATGTATAACAGACGTAAAAGAGAAAGGAAGAAACACTTAAATCAGAGCGCAGAAAAGAGCAGTTTCAACTGCACACTACGTTATTATGTTCTTCTTACACTTTAATTCATTTAGTTCTTCTCGACACTCCATGGCTGCGTTGGAGACTAAGTAGACAGAGTGAGGGTCACAAAGTAAACATATTTTTCTTAATTTAAGTCTAATGCATGGTTGAAAGCTTCGTACTTTAGTAGTCTGCTGCAATTAGTACAAGGAGTGAGGAGGAAGGAGGAAAAGGAAGAGAGCATTTTTAATCTGATAATTTGTAGACTTGCTTTTAAGGTTTATAGGCAAGCTTACAAGGAAACAGGTCTGCTAAGTTTTAAGAAGATGCTATATTATATAAATAGAAAAATGTAGCCTATATGATGAAGCAGTAAGCTGTCAAGTGCAGTAAGGAAAAGTAAAATTCATACAGATTTTTTTTATCTTATTCAGATATTTTCGGTAGGCCTATATACATATTGTAAGAATGCATATATCCTGATCAGTGCAAGTAGTCTGTGTGATTAGGTGACTCTGCTTCTTGTGATTAATTTGCGAAAAAGGAAAAGAATAAAGTTTATTTAGTAATAATAAGTAATAATAATAATGAATATAGGTTTTTGTTTAACGTCATTAAAGCCTGGCCATGCAGAAAGTGGTAGCCAGATTCTGTGTGACCAGATCTAAAACTCATTGACAGTATCACTAAGAAAATATCGGTAAAATAATGGTATTATGTTGGTATTGACCAGTACCCCTATAGATACCCGTAAGTCGTTAATACCGGTATTATATCGTAATAGGACGTGCATAGGCCTACTGGAATATACGTACCTCAATGACATAGCGGTATTACATCCAAGATTAGAAGAGTAAAACCAGAATACTTAAGAAGGTATTTAAATAATTAATAATATGTTTACATGGCAAATAAGTGACCCTTCTAACCGACTACTTGTTGTGTCCGACTGACCTGTGCAGTCTGCTATTTCGTTAAATAGAGGAGGTAAACAACAATATAAGACTACCTACCGAGTGTAAAGATTCCAGGTCGTACAACGATCCATAATCTATATAATAAATTTCAAGCCAGAGGTATCTCTGGGGAAAATTCAAAACATATAGTGTGCTAGACAAACCCTCACACCTTGGAAGAACTAAAACAAAATAGACGCCAGGAATTTGCCAGCATTTCGCAAAGTGAACTACGACGTGGGATGTATGGTTTCTCAAAGAGGTAGCAAAAAGGTATGGACAACAACGGTGGCCAGTTTCAGCACCTCCTTTCATAACGTTGGTAAGTAGTTAAGGAGATTCTTGTATGGTTCCATCAGCGCCACGCTATGATAGCCGCAAACGGCAACGCAAGCCGCCATCGAGAACTGGAAAAACACTGTGCAGTCGGTTCATAGTTAATTGGGTCTCTCTGTGCAATATAAATAGACATGTGTTCTTCTACTTGACTTGAATAAACAGTTGGTAGATATATAAGCAATCATGAACCACAGATTATTGTCTCTGTTGGATAATATTCTCATATTCTCAAACAGATGGTATACAGTACTTCGGTCACAGTCTTTTGAGGCAGTGGAATGAGACGATATTTTCCGCTCTAGAACCGGCACTAAAGTAGGACTAAACAAGTAAGTCTGTCTCACTGTTACATAGGTACGAGTAATGTGCTAGAGTGAGACAGACTTACTTGTTCTAGAGTGGACAATATCTACTCATTTCACTGTCTCGAAAGACTATGACCAAAGCATAACTTATGGCCCTCTTTCTGTGGTAAGTTATTGCTTATAATGAGGATTAAGGCGGTTTTTTCTCCTATAAGTATACTTAATCCCTCATTGGACAACGATGAATTTTATCAATACTCAATTATGGAAAGAATACAAATTTCACAATATTCAGATCTACGAAACAAATCTATGACCAAATTCAAAATCAGAATTAAAGAAATTTTTAGAATTATTAAATCGCAATGCTCTGCCACCTGACAAAAAGTAATTCGTCGCCGTTCTTCCCAGTACAGTTCACGAGTACTACACTAGTTTACAACATGATCCCAGTTCATAACATTAGTAATTCTTATTATAAAGGTATATTACTGGATTATAAATTCTCTCCACTCCAATGCTTATACATTAATATCCTAGTATTTAATTTTATAGTCCTGCATTTTAATGTGATATTATTCACACGTTCACTTCTTTCTCCCTATTTCAGTTGAAAAAATTGCACTTTGATCATGAGCAATGCTCATTCGGGGATAATTTAATAAAAATAAACAATTTAATTATTATTATAGTAAATTATATCCGTACCCATTTATAATTTGTTATTGACTAACATTAATTCAGTCTGTATTTTTTCTAATTATTAATCTGTTTGTATTTATTATATTTTTTTAAATATATAAATAATATCTATATACCCTACTGTCAGAATCTTATGAAAAGTGAATTTAATAGGTTATTGGCTACAAAGACATTATGATGTAGTTTTCATAATTACCTGAGCTTTTTGTTTCACGAAGACTTTCTGTTTATATAGGAAAGTTAGAGCAGTAGTTGTGTTTAGGGAATTACAATACAATACAATAGACAGGTTGCGTGTCTTGAATCTTTCCCGGTGGTTAGAAACAACTGAAGCCCTATTTTATTTCCAAGTATAAAGACTATGTTCAAGCGAAACTTCAGCTCAATCAGTTGAGCAGTTTTTGCATGAAAGGGTAACAAACAAGCAGGCCTAGATTTTTATTGACGAGTGTAGATTAGACAAGTGTACATCCTTGTATTCAAAGCAATACATTTTTAGACTCTAGTGGAAGTTTTCATGGTACTATTTGCAGTCATCAATCTATACGTTACTGGATATAGTGATTACGATGTTTTTCTTGACAACAGATTAGTGTTCTAGAGTTACGTCGACATGCAGATGAAAAAAAATGTTTACACGAGTATTGTTATTCAGAATCCTAAAATTATTGCTTCCATGATATGCTTGACACTGTCATACCCTGTTCGTATGAAGACACGATTTATCAATGAGAACTAAGCACAATAAAATATTTGTTCACATTTTGATAACGTCGCGCGAGTAAAAATCCCTTGCAATTTACAATTCCTAACACAGCAATACTGCCAACTGTGTAAATACTTGTTACAAATTGCAGAACATCCTTCGTCCGAGAGATATATAATCAAATGGTATAGGGTATAACAGATTTGGTCCTTACAATATATTACAAACGAAATGAAAGTGTTTGGACTGTTTGTCTCGATGACAATCGCTTTCCAAGAGGCAATGAATCAATGTCTTATTCTGGTGCGGATGGCCTTTTCCCATTCAATCACTGCCCGACTGTGATCGTAGATTGATGATAACGACTGTCACTCTCTCTACAGTACTTAGCGCCTTTCGTTAATGGCTTCATATTTCATAGCCAATGTCAAGGAGATGGTGTTTGCTACAGAGATTCTGAATAGCCTCCAATTCATAACTTCAAAGTATGATGTATAATGTTTTTACGGCCAACATTAATCATCCTTATGTAATAATAAAAAATAGCCTCTTCTCCCTCCATCTCTGCCGTTGTTTGGTCTGGCAGTTTCGGAGATTTACGTATGGCCTGCTGTTACTGACGTCAATATTGTATTGTAAGTCGACGTTTGAGTTATGTTAGTATTCTTCAACTACAGGGTCTGCCATTTGCTACTGAAAATAATTTGTAGCAGAGGTCGCGATGCTTGATACATGACAATTGCTTGCGTTAATAAATTTGAATGACTCTACAGCAGTTAGCGTAAAATTTTACCGCGATCTAAGTGTAGAAGTAGAGAATGATGGTAGCCATAAAGATGTGCCATTGTAAGTAAAAACGTGGAAGTTTATTATTTTAAATCCTACTTATAATAATAGTAGATCCACTTTTAAAATTGAAAATGTAAGAAAAATACAAACACCAAACAGAAATAACCCAAATTATAAGTTACTATATGCATGAGTAGAAAAAGCACACATTTTGAAAGTTATGTTTTTATTGTTCTATTTATTTATTTATATATTTAACGTTCATTATTATAGTCGTACTTTTTTATATAGGGCCTAAGCTAATATAGCTTACATGTATATATTTAGACTACGCTTGAATATTTGGCAATTACTGCAATACAAAATCTGATAGGCTATTCATACAGAACATAGCACTTATAGAACATTAAAAAGAGCAGAAATAACTACGGCTAAGCAGAACAAATTAGTAAAACATCTACTTAGAGACTCTAAATACAGTACCAAAGAATATTGTTGTTCCACTAATTTTGAAGTTCAAACTTACTTTAATTTTATTTAATTCATTTGTCAGATTACTTCAAACAGTATGTGACTATTATTTATGGGGAAACTTTAATAATAAAGTGTATAGGTAAACTTCCCACACATTAGAAGAACTTAAAGACAACATCACAAGAGAAATTAACTCTATCTCGGAAGCTAAACTTATGCGCGTGAAAGAAAACTTCCTAAAAAGGTGCCAGTGTTGTGTGGATGCAAGAGGAGGACATTTCCAACATCTCTTGTGATGAGATACGTGGTTATTTTCATCGTAATTCCAACTGTAATTGTGAGAACCTGAACCATTACACCGATCGCGGCTTTATTTGCGTAGATATTTCACCCGATCATTGGGGAGTTGGAGCTGTGCCCGCCGCGACGTAGAAACCCGCGTCATTGGCCAACTCTTGCGTGGGACTCACTAGTAGTGCATCAACGGTGTTATTTTTTTAAAATGATTTCTAATTTCTGCTAATTACTCAGTATCACTACGAACTAATGAAGTATATTAATCTAACCTGAAATGAATAAGATCTTTTACTAATGCTTAGTAAGTTCTTTGGTTAATGTGTTCCAGTAGGATGTTCTCAACTTTGCTGTAAATAAGGAATTGTACCTCAGAGAAGATAATTAAAAACGAGAGCGGTTTGGCCTGTAAGACATAATTAAAAATAATGATGACCTCTGCTATGCACTAATTTTTATGCAAGTGAAGTGGTGTAATTAATATCCAGCCGCATAACGCCACGCTCCGTGAAACATGAAAATATATGTCGGTCCTATTACAACTACAAGAGTCAAGCACTGCCTACGTAACTTATTTCGTTTTGAAAATACTACTGAATTAAACATATTTGCAATTTAAATTAAATTAGTATTAAATATTCTGACAATCTGGGTTTGTTAACAGTGAAATTGCAATAAATGTACGAAAACATGTTACATATCTGAACATTACTAAAGCATTATATAAATGAACACTGGATCATCGAAATTCCAACATGTACAGTTTTAAGATTCTTCTTTCATTTTTTCACTAACGGGCTTCTCCCCAGTTTCGAAGGACTTATATTTATCAACTTATATTTATTTTTTGACTTTAGGGAATGGTCTATGTTCTGGATCAACACTAAACAGGACATGAGGAGACTCCTTGGTGAGAGACCAACTCGATGCTCGGACTCCACTAGAACAACAAATTTAATAATTAATCAACCAGGGTCGCAACTAATAGGCCTACATAGTCTAAAAATGAGTATGACCTCAACTAACCTGTCTGGGCCAGGTAAATTATTAGTTCGACTGCAACTAGTATCCTTCCAACGGAATAGTGAAAGATATGTGCGTCCTATTACAATTTCGTAGGAACGGAATAGTTCTGAACTTAATATATTATAATGCTTGTAAAAGAGATGTGCAACATCTGCTACAGTTGAGTAGGAACGGACTTAGTTCCAGTTGCATGCCATATTAGGCATACATGGAACATGTGCAACATCTGTTACAGTTGTGTAGGAACGGACTAGTTCTAAATTTAGTCTACAAATAATGCTTGCACATGATATGTGCAACACCTATTACAACTGCGTAGGAACGGAATCGTTCTGAACTTAAGATATTATAATGCTTGTACAAGATACGTACAACACCTATTACAATTCCGTAGGAACGGAATAGTTCTGAACTTAAGATATTATAATGCCTGTACAAGATACGTACAACACCTATTACAATTGCGTAGGAACGGAATAGTTCTGAACTTAAGATATTATAATTCTTGTACAAGATATGTGCAACACCTATTACAATTTCGAAGGAACAGAATAGTTCTGAACTTAAGATATTATAATGCTTGTACAAGATATGTGCAACACCTATTACAATTTCGAAGGAACAGAATAGTTCTGAACCTAAGGCATTATAATACTTGTAAAAGATATATGCAACATCTGCTACAGTTAAGTAGGAAAGGAATTAGTTCCAGTGATAGGCTGTATTAGGCTTACATGGAACATGTGCAACATCTGCTACAGTTGAATAGGAACGGATTTAGTTCCAGTTACATGCCATATTAGGCATACATGGAACATGTGCAACATCTGTTACAGTTGTGTAGGAACGGACTAGTTCTAAATTTAGTCTACAAATAATGCTTGCACAAGATATGTGCAACACCTATTACAACTGCGTAGGAACGGAATAGTTCTGAACTTAAGATATTATAATGCTTGTACAAGAAATGTACAACACCTATTACAATTGCGTAGGAACGGAATAGTTCTGAACTTAAGATATTATAATGCTTGTACAAGATATGTGCAACACCTATTACAATTTCGAAGGAACAGAATAGTTCTGAACTTAAGATATTATAATGCTTGTACAAGATATGTGCAACACCTATTACAATTTCGAAGGAACAGAATAGTTCTGAACTTAAGATATTATAATGCTTGTACAAGATATGTGCAACGCCTATTACAATTTCGAAGGAACAGAATAGTTCTGAACCTAAGGCATTATAATACTTGTATAATATATATGCAACATCTGCTACAGTTGAGTAGGAAAGGAATTAGTTCCAATGATAGGCTGTATTAGGCTTACATGGAACATGTGCAACATCTGCTACAGTTGAGTAGGAACGGATTTAGTTCCAGTTACATGCCATATTAGGCATACATGGAACATGTGCAACATCTGTTACAGTTGTGTAGGAACGGACTAGTTCTAAATTTAGTCTACAAATAATGCTTGCACAAGATATGTTCAACACCTATTACAATTGCGTAGGAACGGAATAGTTCTGAACTTAAGATATTATAATGCTTGTACAAGATACGTACAACACCTATTACAATTGCGTAGGAACGGAATAGTTCTGAACTTAAGATATTATAATGCTTGTACAAGATATGTGCAACACCTATTACAATTTCGAAGGAACAGAATAGTTCTGAACCTAAGGCATTATAATACTTGTAAAAGATATATGCAACATCTGCTACAGTTGAGTAGGAAAGGAATTAGTTCCAGTGATAGGCTGTATTAGGCTTACATAGAACACATGCAACACTTGTTACAGATGTCTCGAAGTCACAGTTGAAGTCTATGTTACATAATAAACGAATATGGTGGGCACCGTGTTCGAAAACCATGGACACGCCGCAGTAAAACATTAACATTTCCCACAGCAGCGTTAGAACTAAGAAGCTAAGGGGGAAGAGAAGAGTACCTCCCTTATCTGTAATGAGTAATGGCTGCTATATATCAAAGTTGAACAGCGGTGTAATTAGATTAAGATGGAAGCCCCTGTTGATAGGATAAATTCGACATCTGAGTCACCGCGCTGCTTTTCCCCGGAACCTTGGCTCATAAATCACATTAATTACTGCCGGTCTCTAATAACTCCTCCATGTAGATTTATATTCATAATTATTGCTGGGAAGCGCGAACACATCTATCTCCATGGATGCTGGAGCGTCTCTATGTCATTTCAATGCGGCGTTCTTACCAGGCATCTCCTGTCTACAATACAGGAGAGAGTAGTCATTAAAACAATAAATTTTGTATTTGACAACTGTAGGTCTAAATCATTTAATAACAATAATATATAAGATTACTTTGGATGTAACTATATTCATATCGTATTAAGTTCGTACGTATATTACCTAAGGAAGTAGATTTAAAAAAAATAGTTTTAGTTATAATTGATTTGGATCGAAGTGAGGTATTCGCATTGTACTGAAACTGAAATCTTGTAATCAAGCAACTTTGAATCGATTTTTCACATTTCATTTCCTTTTACCATTTATTATTACAACAATAGTAATAATTCATCTACTCTTCCTACACCAAAACCGGGTCAAATAATCCATTAGGATTAAACAGAAATGTTGATAAAATTCCCTTCCACCCATATTTTACAACTAAGGACTTAATAGGTTTTATTATCCTAATTACGTATTTAATTAATTCAATTAAGAAAGTAGCAACAGAACAGTGTACAAGAATTAGTCTATTGTACACGTATCCAAGGACAGCCGGCTGCAAGAAGGATGGGGCTTGCTTTTGTTCGTTAGAAAATTAAAGGAGCTGTTCAAAACTGCAAATGAACTTGCAGCCATTCATGTGGTTTTTTCATTGACAGAATGTCTACGCCTTCTGTATCGAAGGTTGTGAATTCGCTTCCCGTTTATAAGTTAATAAACAACGTTATGCTAGTTCAAAACTCCGGAAATGTATAGAGAAATATGTTTTCTTAATATAAAAACAAACAAATGCCGTAAGGATCACGACAGAAAGGCATGTTGTTGGAATTAGTATCTTGATCGTTTGCTACAGAAATGACCAGAAACTTTTAATTAAAATAATTGAGGATCGTTTCAGTAGGCTAATTGATTACTTGTTTCGCAGGCCATCTATTTAACGACTGGCGACTGTAGCCACTTTGCTTGCTACTGGGTAATATAATAACTACAGGCCTAATACATGGCTGTATAATTCACTACTGGCTACAATGGAATTTATTCTGCTAAACGATGTTCTTATTTAATCCTTCAGATACCAACTGTAGGCTATCCAGAATCGCCTCTTCATTTGATTGTATCTGGAACTTTTAATTTTTAGGCGGCCCATTCTTTTCGCCGAAAATATTGCATAAAGGCTGAGATTAAACGCTTAAAACAATAATGCTGTAAAATATATGAAGATATTTATTCATGCATTAAAATTGTAATTTCTAGAAACTTGCTATTCCAATTAAATTTTCCTAGTTTATAACACAGTGGGGATTTTGCTTGATGAATGCTTAAATTAAAGTTGATGTAACTCTGAAAGAGTTAAGTAAAACATATGCTGTATGCATTCTCTGGTTGTAGTTCTGTTAAGAATTCTGGCGATAAACGTTTCATTTAAATGTGAAAATTTTAAGAATATGAATACTGTAAAACAATTGGAATGATTTAAATCTAACAGATTGATACTAAATGAGGATAAAGTAATTTCAATGACTCCTAGCTCAAATACTCTAGCCGACTGTAAAGAAAGTAAAGTAAAGTAAAGTAAAGTGGTTCCTATACAGGCCGTGAAGGCCCCTGAGTCCTCCAATAGGTTGACTCCCCCATTTTAGACATTTGGTGTATTAAGGTTGGTAAGGTTGTCTACCTTACGCACCGGCCTAGTACTCTATTCTAGTAGTCAGATAAGACACAGGGAAGTGTGCAACCAGAAGTAGACTTTTAGGTTAGGGAGTGGCGATCAGAATTCTGTAGCGGGCGACAAAGATTGTTTCAGTTTTAAAAAAACTTATTCACCTTTATTATTTAGTTTATGTAACAAAAAAAATATAGTAGTCTCGTAGATTTTTCCATAGGCAATCACCTTCAACATGAACAAAATGACTGAATATTCGCATTTACTCGGGTGCATTTGAAAATATCGATATAATTTGAATTTGTCACGCGACTCGTTTTTAGCTGATGTGTGTTTTATCTGATCATTACTCTATTTCCTGCAGTAACGAACAATCTAGTTTCCGTTTGGCCCTTGCTTTTTACAGGCTTTAAAGATTAAAATCAGTTGAAATACTTCGAAAATGTTGTCTGCTTTAACCATTCGTTAAATTAATACCATGCAAAAAATACAAACTAGTAGGTCTATTAAGGCTTTTTAGTTAAGATGGTGGTTCAGTGGGATTGTTTTTAAATAAATTAATTATCATCCTAAATTTTGCATATTTAGGCCTAAAAGGGATGATATATGCTGTCATTATGTCAAGAACATCAGGATAGAGTTAGTTTTTCGTAATTTCCAAAAGGCTGTAAAGATATGCCTTACTTAAGTAACAATAGTGACGACTAAAATTCATGGTTTGACTATTGCCTTCAGACTTGATATTTCGTGCTCTGGATTAGGCCAATTGAAAAATCCCAACGAACTCATCTGGGATCGAACCTACGGCCATCCGGTTTGTAGCACCGTGCTATCTGATTGTCCATATGAAAAAAAAATCCCGACATGGAAGTTGATACTAATCACCCCTCTTCAGTTGCATTTATATTTATGTAGATAATAAAAGTATACCCTTGCAGTATACAATAGGCCTATAACAAATAACAACAACAGTTTCAGATTCCAAATATAGGCCTAGGTGATCCACCTTATTGCCATAATGTAATACAAATCTTTAAGTCAAGTGGACTAATGAATAATACTTTAGAAATTTAGATTTTGTTTTAATTTTATGTACATAATTGGTCAGTGAAATGTTACGAATGCAAATAATTGTAATAGTGTAAAGTAATCATGAATGTCGCAATAAAAGTTAAAGTGACGATAAATAAAAAAATAGCTTTATCTACAGATAATTAAATTAAAAATGAATTATTGATGTGATGCTAATACATCACAGCAGTGTTGTAAGATGGTGCTCGAAATAGTCACGATGTTAGCACTGATACAAGGAACTCAGGAAATAACACACGATTTATACAGACATATAAGTTACAATTTACACTTGGGAAATAAGTTGTAAAGGTTGTATTTTCTTATATGAATAGACTGTATATTCATAATTAATAATTTCATAATGTGTTTTTATATAAATGATTAATGTGTTACTACAGAAGTAAGTATTCTAACATACAGGCAAGTTACTACAAACATTTTACTGCCCGCGATATTTCAGGAAAGATAGACTATAAATTTAACCATATGGCTAAGATACAAAATATAATATAAATATTTTCTTCAAAGATGTCTGAGCAATTGTGACTTTCTTATTAACAACAGTGTTCTTAACATCATAACACATTTGTAAAATTGTAGAAGTTCATTTAACGGCAAGACTAATGTAGTAGGATATGTCCAACTTGGGGGTTGGGAGGGTTTAAAAATATGATCGGAAACAATGGTTTGTAAAGCGGTGGGAAGCGTTATATCATTTGGAACATGACGCATTGAGGCTCACACCAGTATAAGTACGTATTGTAATTCCAGAAGGCGTCCCTACACTGCACACAACTTTGCTCAACTTTGCTGGCAAAGGCACCGGATCTAGAAACGTACATCAGCCATAGTGACGTAAAGTGGGTAAAATCTTGCAACTTCTTTTCTTTTCTCTCCCTTTTCATAGAGAATACAGTTCTCTTCCTTTTTGCTTTATGTTGACTACACTTTATTTTATTTCTAAGAAAAAGAAGACCAGTTCCAAATGTAAAGACACATCTGCAAAGCATGGGACTAATTATTTATATTAGAATGGCGCTCGGAAGTTGCCAAGGGAACTATAAGAAGTCTGGAATGAAAATTCTCCCCAAGAAGTTATTAAAATAACTCCCTGACATTCTTTGAACCTACTTAGTATGGGTCTGTGTCGTACAGTACTTCTTCTGTTGTTCATACACTTCCTTTATAATCGGGACCTTCTAACTGCTCTTTTGTTCGATATACTATAATAACCTTAATATTGTGTGACGTAAGAATATCATAATAATACGATCTTCAAACCTAGCAAATGAAACTGCGTAATAAACCATCTTTATTTACAACCAAATCAATTCTGTTCTTGATAATTTTAATGTTACGAGTATATTAAATTGAATTCATTTCTTGTTGTAAAAATCCACTGGTTTCAAGAAAACGAAAAAGAAAAAGCTTCCACTTGCGCTGACACCATCAGCTGTCATCTATCGCAGAAGACAAGAACTACGAGAACAGATGATTGCGCTGAATCTAAAATCTCAAAACTTAAACATTTAATTATGGTAGAACAAAAACAGTCGTATTCAACTTAACTATAATTGTAATTAATATTATGAAACTAGCTTTCTTCGTTTCAAAAATGTCATTATAGGCTCGTTGCAAAATGTACTATTAAGCTCTATTAATAACGATCAGACTTGAAATATTTGTAATGTGATTGAATATTCGGATTTAGTGTGACATGTATCTAGCATTACATCATTGCGTAGCCTATTCACAATACGAACTGAGCGCGCCTCGAGTGCATCTGCCTACTTACAGAGGATAAAACGACAATTCTTTGAGGTTCATAAACATTAGTGGTCATTTGTATGTAGAATATAACAGATTATTTGTTTGATCGTGCTTTCGTTATAAAAGCATCAAATGCATTCACTTTATCTTCACCAGATAAGTACCTGGGCTTTTTTTCATCGCGTGACACACTCACCCAGCCTCAGAACTTAACCGTTCGCTGCATAAACCAATATAAGCTTGATAATGATACTAATAACAGTAACACCAGTAATAATAACAGCAGTTCCAAAACTACACCACCTTAATTATACTGTGCAATAACTATCATATTTGTAAATTTATGTAGAACGATAATAATGGTACTCTAACAATAATAATAATATAATTATAATAATAATAATGATAATAATAATAATAATAAAATGTTTCTCACTATTTTGAACGTATTATAATGGTGATATTTTCAAATGAGGTTGTAGACAAGTTCATAATCATATTAGACCTGGCTGACAATCAAAATTATTAACCCACCCTGTCAAAATGTAGTGAACAGATGTGAAAAAAGCAGCCAATGTGCAGCAAGAATACCAATGCTATTCAATACCACTATCATTACTCTGTATTAAGTTTAGATTTTAAATTACGGTTATATATGGGAATCCAAACCTAAATGATCCCGGTATTCGGTCAACGATTACAATATTTAAGCAAAATTGTTTCGTGCAAACATATTTGCATCTATATTTTACATTTTACAGAATTACAGGCCAATGCATTTGGAAGTCAGCTGAGAGAAGACATGTATACCGCAATATGCAATATAAGATTTGAAGCTTTCACGGGGCTGATTAGGCCTACTTAAGATAGCTTCTCTGGAATGTGAGGAAGGCCACAGAGTGAAGATGGCCGAAAGCTCGAACCCTATAATGTTGAAACGGCTGATAACCCGAGAAGCCATCTCAAGTCCGTGCGATAGCTCCATAATATAGGCTACTTATTTCCCGTGCACCCAGGAAAACAAATTGTCGAACAGAATGGAGTTAATTGTAGATTTGTGAGAGATAATACTTATTCTAGTGAGTTTGTTATGAATAATCAATAATTATTAAGTGATTTGGAATATTTAACAATCTTACTGCATGAATTCAATTGAATGGGTCTAATGCAAGTTGAAAAATGAAAAACAATAAACTTTAGAAACCACTTTGAGAAAAAAAAAATTGGGCAGATAAAACTATTAACAAAAAATAAATAAAAACCAGTAATGAGATCTTGAAACCGTACACCTAGCGGTTTTGAAAACTTCTTCACGAGATTACGGAATCCATTAGGATAAAAATGCTGCTCAAGTGAAGAACGCAAGCAGGAGGACAGAAAACGCTTGTAGAACGACTGAAAGAGTTGTAGACATTGAGACTCTGCCTTAGACACAGACGGGAGAGGATGTTAAATGCGACGTCCGCACCATGGGAAATAAATTAAAGAGGCAGCCAAGAGAAAGGCTGAAGGGTTAGTTTAGTCGAGTTTGGAGGTGTTATATATCGCAAGAAGCGAGTTCTTATACAAGAGAGCGAGGATGGTAACTAGTACATGCTACGATACATCCTCACTGGTGGCTGGCTGGCTGGTTGCTGATGCTTTAAATCATTTTGTCTCATAATTCCTAGCCGCTTTAACAAAATTGCGGGCTTGTGTAGGAGGAACCCTTCTCCCCGTCCCTCGATAGTGTTTCTTGCTTTCGGGGAGGGAGAAAGAGAGTTTGGATTTATGGGGTGAAGCTGAGGTTCCCTCTTAAGAAAAGACGGAGAAGAAAATATGAGGTCTAAGGAAGGCGAATTTTCCTTCTTTGTATACAAAACTTCTTCGTACTGAGCTCATCCCCACTATTTCCACCCACTACATATCTTCTGGTTTCACGTTATCACATTCATCAAGTTTGTTACATTACCCTGCAGAAGAATCCTCATAGAACAATCAATATTCTGTAGACTTGTTATTTCATGAAGTCATGCCAACCATATAGGCTAAATGAGATGAAAACTTAAGATTGCGTCGAAAATTGAAGAGACACGTTATAGAGACAAAGGAATAATCAGCTTTATTAGATGCACGATGATTTTCTGCTACAGATTTTGTACAAGAACATTAATCGCTGGTAATACTGACTGCAATAATGAAATGGCATATGCTGGCCTGCAATTTAGGGGCGTTCTGTCCCATAAAATATAATAAATCAGTGTAAAGGTCACAATAGGCCTACATTTAAGAGCCTTGAGGCTTTCTCGGCGTACGTTACTTATAGTGGTCTCTTGGGATTCCAACTGGGTGAAAATGTTTGTGTAGCCCGAGCTTTCGGCACCTACTAGCTCTGCAGCCATCTTCTGGGAGAGCAGTGAGCTAGGGAAGGTAGATATAAAAGCTCCATCTACTTTCCCTAGCTCACTTTTCTCCCAGAAGATGGCTGCAGAGCTAGTAGCAGCCGAAAGCTCGGGCTACGTCAACATTTTCACCCGGTTGGACTCCCGAGTGACCATCATAGATATATTTAAACTCTGGAGAATTTCAAAGTCCTTAAATATGTATGTTTTGACTCGTATATACTTGTACATGATAATTATAACGATATATTATAATAACTCAATTCGCCTTATTTGAATCTTCGGTTCTTTTAAGTAAACGGGTGTCAGATACGCATGGACTTCCTCAAAGACTAGCATTTCTTTAGTTGCTTCATAGCTTCTGTAATGGCTGATCCTAACCTCTGGTATCTGTTATTGGAAATAAATTCATCCTTCCGACCGGTTATTATGTAAATTCGCTATTTAATCATAGTTACTGTAACGTACACAATCTTTTGTCTTGAGACTTTGTCGGAATTGCAAATGAAAAGCTGCTCGACCTTTGGAGGGCTCCGTGCATTGACAGTGGTGAAATTCAACAGATAACGACCTGGTTAACCTGACTCTTGAATACGTTCAGCAAACCTAAGATACATGGGATATTATTCATATTGCTAACACAAAATTGTATTCATGTTTTTATTAAAGTTAGGGAAGTTTTTCGCCTAGAATGGATTGGAATCAGTTCTGCGACAAGAAAAATTGAATGACGTGAAAGAAGTAATGTTCCGTATATGCTCTGCGAAGAACTGAGCACACCAAGAGATTTTTCATGATGAGCCAATGAGTGAAGAAAGTTTTTGAAAAAGAAAGTGTGAACTTTATGAATTCAGAGCACATGTCACTACTTGCGTCCTTTTAAATGTACTTTCCAGAAACTCAAAACGGGTCGCAAGTTCTTTTACAAGACCACTGGGATTTCTAGTAGGTTTATGTGTAGGGCCTATAATGAATAGCGATCTTTAGCTTTATGAAATCATTTTTAGTTTTTAATCTTAAATGTAAATTAAAGTTATCAAGACTTAACAATGGCTTTCTGCATAATATGATACGGCAATAATAATAAAAGTCAGATATAACTGTATAGAATCTCATAATAAAGGCTTACACCAATTTTGCATTAAAGTTCAAATTCTCAAGCAAATATCTGAAGTTTAAAGTACGTCATTATTTCATGATCTTAGTGTCCGTGTTAGGCGAAAATGGTGAGAAATACTAAGAGAAGAAGAGAATGAGATAAAGCAGGGGATAGGATAACGGAGTAAGACTGTAAGGCGTTCTTTAAAACATCAGCAGCCACAACTTGGGGGATTTTATTCTAATCCTAGGCAATAGAGATAACATTCGCCACTTTAAAACAATCATAGCAGAGGGGCTGTATATACGAGACCCCCTCCCCAGCACTCAACCGTAGCTTATTATATACTCCGTAGCCGCAAACGTTAGCGGGATTATAGCAACTTTTCCACCAGCCCCTTAAATTATTTTTTACAGTGTCTCGGTCTGATATTGTCTCCCATAAAGTGAGGAATATTACTGCATTAGATTTGCTAATTTCCTACTTTTCAAGACTTGTAATCACCTATAGTCTGGTACTTGTTAACCTGATGTATAATATAACAACACGATACGGATTAGGCCTACAGCATGAGTAATACATTTAAACAAATTAATAAACATTACTGTTATGCCAGAACCACGAATGTGCAAAAATTTAAAAGTCACGAATGGGTCACATTTGTTATTGTAGCATAAAATATAAAGCAGAACTTGTACTTTAATGGAAATGAACCTAACTATTACTTACCAAGGAAAGAAAATACAACGTCCATAGTTCCTACAGAACAAAGGTTACTGTAAACATTGCACAAAAGTCAAAATCTGAATTTTTGCACATTCGTGGTTTTGGCATAAAGGTGACGTTATGAAATCGGTTAGTATTTCCATTGACCACTGGTACCTGCTAATTATGTTTAAATGTTTGTCAACTTGTAGTTGATAAACGTTAAGAGATGGTAATGTGAGATGAGAACTTGAGATGAAAAGTGATAATAGTCAGGTCTCCCCGGAGGCTGAGTGGTTAACCAATGCTACCATTAGTGGTAATGAGAAAACAATTTACCTAAAAATTAAGATAATTTAAAATCAGAACATTTTAATGAAAATAACATTTTTTCAAGAATATAATTTAGTTGTACCTAGACGTAGGTGGGAGGACAATATTAGGATAGATTTAAGGGAAGTGGGATTTGCGAGAGATGGTTGGAGTTAGCACAGAATAGGTTGAGTGGCGGGCTCAGGTAAGCGCGACAATGAACCTTCGGGTTCCCTAAAATATATAATATTCCTTTAGATTGCTAAGGAATTTTCTATTGCCATTGAGTAAGTAAGTAAGTAAGTAAGTGAGTAAGTAAGTAAGTAAGTAAGTAAGTAACTAACTAACTAACTAACTAAGTAAGTAAGATAATTAGTTGTAAATTGACACTATTTGGATGCGCATTGATTAAATACCCTACAGTAAATTTGGAAATAATTTGCCGGGGCTCTTTATATATTTAAGAGAGATAAGGGAGTGTTTTAGTAACTTCGGCATCACGAACCACAATGTGTGAACTCTGCATTGCGGCATGCCGGCAAGTTGCTGAGAAGGCGCGACGTCGACAGTCGCTAGTTGGATTTAGGGCCGAGAATAAGGCTAGGTTATGGGTGCTGATAAGACACAAATAGCTGTTACAAGGGTAGTAGATTTGATGGGGTGCAGTATTTCGTGCTGTTTAGAGGCGTGGGGAAGCCCGGTTTAACCCAACCCAACTTTATATAATATGACATATTATACCAACCCTTTCGCTTTATTTAGCTATAATTTCTCTATTCTCCCTGCTACGTTGGTGAGGGGAAATCGTATTTTCTCATTTATGTGTTCTTTACTTTTTAATTGCAATAGATTGTAGTTTTGCAAGCCAATGCTAATTAGGTTCTTTGTGCTATGTCACGCACACCTTAACTTCTCGAGCTGGGGGAAGGTTTTAGAGCTGAACTAATTGAGTCAGTAGACCTAATCTGCAAATAATATTCGGTAGAACTTTGTATTAACTTGTTTATTTATGAGAAATTGTAAAATGAAAAGCACAAATATAAACGAAGGAACTGCATTTGTTCAAATATAACTTACTAGCAGGTGACCATGATTATTTACTCAACTGCTAGATGCTTTATTTAAATAAATTATTTAATAGAAAATTAATTAAAACACTATATTTATTAACACTAACGTCGTTTTACTTAAATCGCTCCTATAAATAATTTTATTCTTAATTATATTGTTTTATGTAGTAAATATAAATAAATAAACAAATAAAACTATTTTTGTGTTGCAGCATGGGCATAAAGATTTGAAATGAGTCGATTAAAACAAACCACAGATTAATGAACCTTACCCAAATCGTGCATAAACCTCAGTTTCAAGTTCCCTAGCCCCCAAAACCCCTATAGTGAGTTTCGTCCAAACCACCTAATGCTTTCCCATTTAGGCATGCTTTCATGAGAGTGTTAACAAAATCGAAGCGATCGATAAATTGTTTTATATTGCAAAAAGAACATGGATTTCAGCGATGCTCATCTTTTTCCGGTTGCTATGGCAAACCGAGCAAGTTCAAATTGAATAGGCCTACGGTCTTGTTATTAGGTGGCGTTAGATGGACACGGAAACACGAGTTCAAATACGAGTTTTTCCCCAAGCAAGTACTTTTCTAATAAAAAAAAAGAAATTGTCCCTTACAAGTGTCTACTGATTTCCAGTGGATCAAATTCATCACTTTTCCCCTGACTCTTTACTTAAACTCATGACATCTCGGAAATGTGCATGGCACAACGACAGAAGATTTTTTTTTTTTAATTTTATGAACCCCTACCTGAAAACCGGTTAAGTTGAAAGTAAACGTAATTAGGTATGACTTTCATTATGCCATTCATCAAATTATATGTGTTGAAATAAATAAATAAAAACATTCAACTCTCATCTACGATGGGGTATTTGGTATTGATTACAATAAAATTATACTAGGGAAAAATTTACCTCACCTCTCAAGAATTCTAAGCCAAATGAATGAATAGAGACAATTACATTATGTCATAAAAATATGGTAAAACTATCAATAAATCAATATCTCTTTCCTCGAGTTTTAAACATTAATGACTACTCACTCAGTTTCATTACTTTTTCATTACTTTCATGATCATCCGTTCGTTTTCATGATTTTCATGATACCCTGAATAAAATTTAACAGTGTTTCATTGTTTACACATTATCCGTATTGTTCTAATTTTTTCACATCGTGGGAGAGGAAAGAATGAGGAATACATTTTCCTCTATGATTTTCAATAGAGTTGACAGTTTTCGTGAAAATGAAATACACAGAGCAGGCTAATATGTGAACGAGATAGTTCACGAAACATGATAACTTCGAGATACATATATTCTATTCGTCATGCAGTGGGTTTGTTTTCATACTATGGTGAGAAACTGGTAAATGTCATCAAAAGCGCGATCTGGCTGTGCGCTGTTGCGATTCTGCGTACACTGTTCATATAATTATCTCATAAACCATGGACATAATCATAAAATACAAAATAGAGTTTACATTTATTATAATGTTATCTACTGCCCCTTTTAACCTGCACAGTCAGTAACTAAATCCACCAGTAGAGTACTCACACAAGGGGTACCTCAGGGTTCCATTCTGGGACCACTTCTATTCTTGCTATATGTAAATGATCTCCCCTTGAATATTGAAGAAGCAGAAGTTGTACTTTTTGCCGATGACACAAATCTTCTGATAAATGGAACAAACGAAATAGATCTTTCTCAAAAACTAGATTCTAGCTTAACAAAAATACTTTCTTGGTTTGAAGCAAATAAACTTTTGATGAATGCAGAAAAGACAGTAGCCATGAGCTTCCACACATCTCAAAATCAACATATTAGGAAGCCTCAAGTGGAATTAGATAACAAAATAATTCAATACCAAAATGACACAAAATTTCTAGGCATACATATAAACGAAGAGCTAAAGTGGAAAACGCATATTGAGGCACTAACGAATAAATTGAGTACAGGCTGCTATATGTTAAAAACTTTAAAAAATGTCACAAGTGCACATGTACTTAGAAGCTCATACTTTGCTTATTTCCATAGTCATATGAGGTACGGAGTCATTTTCTGGGGTTCTTCTCCAGAAGCCGAAAAAGCCTTTAAAATCCAAAAAAGGGCGGTGAGAATAATTTGTGGAGTAAACCAACAAACATCCTGTAGAGATCTATTCAAAACATTGAAAATTCTACCCTTAGCTTGTATATATATACTAGAAGTAATTTGCAATATTAAATTAAATGGACAAAATTTGTTAATGAACAATAACATTCATAATTATCAAACAAGGCAACAGAATGACCTACATGTCCAATACAGTAGAACAAATATTGGAAAGTCAAATATTTACAATTCCGGTATTAAGTTATTTAATAAACTACCTATAACTATCAAGTCTATAGAAAATAGTAAAGTATTTTTAAAAAGCCTAAAATCCTTCCTGCAGACACATTGCTTTTACTCAGTGCCCGAATTTCTTTCTTTACAGGCCTAGGATATGCATATAAGGAGGTAGTACAGCATCTAATAACCTACAGAATAACATTTTTTTGTTAAAGCAGTTTAAATTATAGGGGAAGAAAAAAGATTGGAAAATAAGCCTATAAAATAGATGTTGGAAAGAAAATTCTAAATTCTAAGCAACGCTTTTCCGTAGATACTGCCCTCTTTTCTTTCTGTTTCAGGTAACCTGGAGGATGAATGGCTCTCAACATATTGACGCGTGCTGCCAAGTTCACTAGCACCAAGGACAACACCCATAACTTTAAGACATTACAGTAAAATTGTAAACCCAATAGTGTTACTTTTGTATCTAACACATCATTAATGTTAACTTTATATGTATTGTATTGTATTGAGTATAATGTGTAAATATGTATTATATTTATGTTTGTAAATATTTGTAAATATTTGTAAATATTTGGACGCGTCCTATAATATGAACATGTTTGGAAGGACTAAATAAATTCTATTCTATTCTATTCTATTCTATTCTATTCTATACAAGGTGTTTCATTCATCCCATTTCAAAGTGCTTTGTTTACGATTAAGAATTAATATAAAGCATTGCCATCAATATATGCATCACAGTTTGCCTAAAGATTCGATCGCAATACAAAAAGAAAGTTCATAATTTATAATTTTACTGTAACTTTGTAAGCTTGAAATGTTACGTGATCTGACAACTTATGTTTAGGATTTTGAAAATGAGCTGTATAAGTTTATGTTATTTATTTCGTTCAATCTACTTCGCTGATTAACTTAATTACCTGACTTTTAATATTTTGGGTTATGATAAAATTTACACTCACATTATACCGTAGTAAAATGTTACCAAATGAGTGCATCTTCCCCTATTTGTTATTATTCATAAAGTTTATAGAGCGGGTATAATTATATTCCTTTCTTCCTGTTTATAGATTAAATAACATGGTTCTTATTATGACCTGATCGCACAATGTTAAAATAATGTTGTAATTCTCAGTAGTTATGTGTCAGTAAAGAAGGAACATTTGTTTTAAAACTGCAGTATCAGTTTCTTTATTGCAGCAATGCTCGTGAACTGTCAGCTAAAAGGAAGTTAATTCTTGGTTTAGTTTCTATTATTCAAACTAAGTAATAATTTAAGCTTCTAGTATGAAACATATATAACTTACAATTTATTTTAAGATAATGTACATTTCAACAAAATGTAGCGAAATAGGGTACATTGTTATGTCAAAGTGTTGCTAATAACGTTACTTATTTTTATATCTTGACCCAAGTTAAAATTAAACCACCAAATGTAGTAAGAAAAAAAGATCTACTGTGTGTATGTACGTGGGGCTAGGGGTTTGAGTACCATAATTTTGGCTGGTGACGAATTTACCGAAGGCAATAAAAAACTGAATAACTAAAAAGAAAGGTTTCGCCAAAAATAAAAATATTTAGTATGAAGTTTTCTGTGACATTGATAAACTTTAATTTATTTAATGGTTTAATCGCAAATGCAGTTTGTTAAATTATTCGCCCAACAGACCATTAAAATATTTTAATATGCACACTTTTCTATAAAATAACGATGAAAACTTAGAGTTAGCATAGGTTTTTTAATCTAGTACTCTGCCACATATAGTATACGGTATATGGATAAAATATGAAAATACAGAGTCAAATTAAAATATATACAATACAATATAAGGTTACAGATTTAAATAAATGGTTATACGAGTATATTAGGGACGATAGATATTATCTACGATAATTGTAGTGAAGGCTTTTAGTTATTAGTAAGTTGAAATAAAAAAATCAATAGGCATATTATTAAAATATTAAATTAAAAAGGTTTTCTATTTTTATATGGCAAAAAATTAATTTTTCAGTTAGGCGGATTATTTAACAAACTGCATATTTCTCTAATGGCCGAGTGCACCAATCTCGGTATTCAGAATACCGCGGTAAAGTTGCTTAGTTTACCCTGGTAAAGTCTATTTTCGTTGCATCGTGCTCGGTTTCGACTTTTACCGCGGTAAGTTGCAAACCGGCCGTGAAGGAGCTGTAAAGTGAGAAAACCGCTGTTTTCTTTCCAAGATGGAGATCAGCGTAATGTATCATATTTATGATATCTAGGCCAAAAGCTAATTGAATATAAAGAATAATGAGAGACAGGTGGGATCTATTTGAAGAATGAACTATGGTGCATATCTTTGCAAATACTGTGCTGTAACATCGATTGAAATTACCTTCCTTTCTTACCTTAACTAAACCAGGTCCATCGAGTAGGCTAGTGGGCGTAACCACGATTAGTACGATTAGTACAGTATTTATGGTGTTTGAATTCAAACTTTCAATTCAGACGACATATATAGGCAATATAATAATCCATTTTATCCTTATGAACATTTATTACTGAACAATAAAGCGAGAAATAGATGAAAAATGGAAAACCTGTGGGCCTAGGCCAACTTTGCAATGAATGGCTACATGCATCACGATATAGCCTATGTACCGGTATATAGTGTATGTAATCAATTTATCATACTTGCACAAACACACGAACATAATTATAACAGCCCTTTCATGGCTATGTAGATGATTTTGCACCTAAAATTTCCACTGGTCGAACGGGAATAAAAGTGAGGCTATGTCGAACTCAGAACAGAGATTTCATGGTGTTGCTTTGCCTTAGATTTCACAGGTGTGAGAATTATTCTTTAAAACATAAATGTTATTTTATTGAAATGTACAGACAGGTGGGATCTATTTGAAGAATGAACGATGGTACATATATTTGCAAATGTTGTATGTAACCTCGATTGAAATGACCTCATCCAAACCAGGTCCATCCAGTAGGCGTAATCAACTGATTTTCACGATCGTTACAGTATCTATGGTGTTTGAATTCAAAGTCAGACATATATACCCAATATAATATTCCATTTTATCCTTACGAACATTTATTATTGAACAATAAGGCAAAAAATATATGAAATTTGGCCTATAGACGAGCCACCGTGACTGGAAGACGTGCAGAATTGAGCGAACCTAGCGGCCATGGAAGAAACCAACACAAATCAACACAAACCAACACAAAATTTCTCCATGGGATTTGCTTCATAGCAGAGTAACCGCGATATTTTAGCAATGGTGCACAGAGATTTTGAAAATACCCCGGTATTACGTTTACCGCGGTAACGAAACGGTTGAGAAACCCGGAGAATGGTGCACTCGGTCATAAGTGTTTACTCCTCGTATACACGGAACGAATGCTTCAAAGTAAGTATATAGGCTAGCCTATTTCACATCCGGTCTTTTTCCGAGTTCATAGTTGCTGACAAAATTGTACTTCTGCGTTTCATGGTTAATTAAACTAGAAACTGTCAATTTCGTAGCACCTAAAACAGCCTATTTCGACGTTAGTGCCTATGTATTTGCTATTGCATTAAAATCCATTTCGTTTAATATAACAAAATTCACGGTCTTTTAATTTACTCATTGTTTTCAAAATATTAGATTGATTCAAAGAATCGACAGTGGGAAGACTGAAGGCGATATTTTTGTAAAGATATACAAAATCTGACAACAATGTGCTAGGCCTATTCTAGTTTCAGTGTATGAATAGACCAGTAGAACAAAATGGCTGAACAGGACGTGCAAATATCAGCCGTATGAGGAAGCGGCTGCAAGAATTTCCGCACTTTACGATAGATGGAAAAATTATATTCTGCCAAGAATGAAATAAATAGATTTTAGATTTTAATTGTTTTAATTTCTCCAGCTACTTCAGAATGACTATTTTCTTCTCACGCTATCATTTGAAGATGTTGAGGTCTAAGACGTCATCAGAGCACGTGCGAAGCAGAATACAGTATTGTATAAATATTGTTGAAAATTAGAGTAAGAAACACAGGAACTCAACTGCTCACTTTCTGTAATTTTTAAGCTCTTGAGTTCAAATTAGCTACTTGACACAGATGCGAAGTAAAAATTGTAACATTTTAACGTTTTTAAGAGGAAAAATACATTATTTTATAGTTAATAGTTTCATTCTTTTATTAAAGTTTCGAGTCCCCATAAAAATTTACTAAGTACGTGGGTTATGTATGTGAAGCTAATATTCGTATCTAAATTTTTAGAGCCTATTTTAGGTTTTATTTAGCTTAAATGAGTTGATGGAGCCTATTTTAGGTAGCTAAAATCTCTTTTTACGAACTAATGTTCCCCGGTTTACTCACAGTCTATTATTTGTGAATATAAATAGCTCATTGCAGGTATGTTGTATATGTTTACTGTGTGAATTCTGGAGTTTGTCCACTGACTTTGTGACAGCAATTAAACAAATTATCTTTATTTACTCCTAACTGAATCTACATAATGTTCAGGATCCTGAAGAGGGTAGCTACTGTAATGTGGAAGGTACAGGAGTCATCGTGTGATGACATTCAAATGAAATTTAATTGCGATAAAACACTTTGCACGTTGATGCATAGACCCCAGAAGTGGATTTCGCATTCCCTGGTCCTCATGCTCAGGGACTGCTTTGTGTGGGAAATTTAAAAAAAAAAGTGTATTTACCCGACCCCTTACCACATTATGAGAGCTCCGAAACTGCCGCAACGCTTCAGAACTATTTTCGAGTCGCTATCGAGAGATGGCAAGTGAATTACGATGTAAGGTGGTTAACATGTTGAAAGTAATGAGTACCAAACACATGCCATAAAAATGTTGCCAATAAAACATTTTTTTCAACAAAATAGATAAGTTATTTAATTTCTGGACACCGTATTTTTAAAAGACCAGGTTTTCAGATTTTAAATTTTGTATAAGCCATGAACACTAGGTAAAAATATTAAGTGTGGTAACTTTTAAGAGCTTTAATCTGTACTTACCCCGTAAGTTCGCGAAAGAAAAAAATTAGTAGAGTTTCTAGTCATAATGTTGATGGGTAGGGTTCGGATGTTCATGACATATCATATTTTTATTTTGACCGCCTTTCTCGCCGCAAACACAAATTAAACACGAATTACACGGTTGTTATCCTATTCGGACCGTTTTTATTTTGCATATAAAGTCATATTTTGTGAATTATTGGTATTGGTATTTATAATTTAACATCATATTTCAATTATAAATTTGGTAAAGAAGCACAATTTTAAAGTACGTGCACCAAACGGTCGAGTTAAATTTGAAAGTTTTGTCATTAATTTAATGTTTATGCCCATTTAATGGGCAACTTCATTTTTAAATTAATATAATTGTTCATATTTTATAGGGATACACTTGATCTACAAAATATTTGGAGCTAATTGAAACGGGAAAACAGGAGAAAATTCTTTAAAATTAGAAGTTTATTACAACTAAAACCAAAATTACAACGAAAATGGTCAAAAAGTCATTATCTGATCGAATTCATGTGATAAATAATTTAGTGTAATTAAACGTTTTAAATTGGAACATTTATTTTTAGAGACTACGTTTTTTATTGGGTCATATTTAGGATTTTTGAGTCATATTTAGTCAATTTTAAGGGCATATTTGCAGTGATATTTACCACTTTTTTAGGTCATAAACATCCGAACTCTATTGATGGGTGTAAATCACATATCGATGATAAACAATCCATTATACCAAAGCAGTTCTCATGTGGTGACAGTTAAACATTACTTCCTTATTAAAGACAAGAGTTTCTCGTATAACTGAATATCTGATAAGAGCACAGAGAAGACGTAACTTCATATCTGATACAAAGAGCTGACATCACAGTATGCTTGCTGTCTGTATCTGAAGGAGAGTACAAAGTAAAGGTCACATTCTTTCTTGTCAATGGTTTCGCAAGAGATTAATTTCAAAGTTGTTTCTCGCCAAAGAGAAGGTCTGTAGTTTTCATTTTAAGAGTTTTCCCATCATTACTTTCATCCTCATGACAGGCTTGTGGGTTAGTTGAAGTGGAAGGTTACTGTGTTTCCCAAAAACCTGGAGTGGTTAACGCACAGACTGGAAGGAATGATATGTATTTCTGTGAAGTGACGTTAGTTGGGATGCATCTGAAGTAATAATAAGCTTATTCTCACAGAAGCTCGAATTTCAAAGGATTCGTCTCCCCCTCTTAAAAAGTCGTGTTTCTCACTGTTATTATTAATAGACGAACAAGCGTTCTGACCATTTCAGAGAAGGCTACATATCCTTTGTAGGAACATTACTGATTAAATGTTGTTCCAGCCTTGTGATAAACCTCCTCTGGGCAATTTTCTGTTGAAACTACTCCCACAGAAAATATCATTAGGAGCTTCCACCCATCTTTCACGCTTGAATTATTTCATCTGGCATCACCTTTGAGGAAATTCTAACTTAGGCCTAATGGGAACGAATTTTTGTAGAATCTTAAGAAAAATTAGAATAAAAGACAACACTCAACGCAAGCAGAGATAATGTGCAATAATTAATCGAATTAAAAATTAATCATGCGAGCCTGTAAGTACTTTACTCTTACTCTTACAGGGGAGTATATATACTCTGTTATGTGTTATGTAGTGAATAATATTGATAAATTTCAAACTAATTTTAGTGTACATGGACGTACTACCAGAAACATGAATGATCTACACAGACCAAATAACTCGTTAAAACTCTTTCAGATGGGTGCTTATTATTCTGCAGTACAGATATATAACAAGCTTCCAAACAACATTAAATTATTATGTATTCAAAGAGAGAGCAAACCTTTCAAAACAACTGTCAAGGAATTTTTAATAACTCACACCTTCTACAATTTGGAGGAATATTTCCAGCTTGGATCAATTTGGCAGCTTGCAGTTTCTGTAGGCCTATATTATTGTTATAACATGCATGTATTTTTTTTATTTGACGTGTTCTATATCCTTGAGCCCCGCTCAACACAGGATCTACAGGATGAGATATCTACATCTACATCTACATCTGGATCAGAGCTTCCAGAACTTTTAAGTAACATGACACTTGAAATTAATACTTTTTTGCGTTACATGGTTTTTAAATATTTAAAGTCGGGAGCGTGCTGCAACTGCGGACTCTAACCGTCGCCGGTGTGCAGGAATTTTGTCTCACCAATTTATTTTACAGGCCAGATAATAGATTTTTTTTAAACGTTCTGTTCCTTCCTTCATTGAGGCGATGTGGAAGTGAATAGGTCCCACCAGTCACCATAATGTCGGCCCCGCCACTTCTACCTTTTCCCCCAACCTACACGATGTAAACTGCGCCACCGACATACTAACGCACTAACATTTTCCTTCCCACTTCTCCAGACTTAGGACTGGCTATGAAATTGCATAGGTGTGGTAGCTTTGTAATTTTTAAAAAATGTTAAAAACAACACCCTAATTTCCTTTGCATGAACGCTTCGTCACTTATAAAATTGTTAAAAACACTACCCAGATTTTTTTGCATGAGCACTTTGTTCTCATATGCCGCCTTCTTAATAAAATCAAAACGTGATATTCCATTGTTTATATATTGTTCTCCCCTTTTGAGTAGACGAGAATACTTGTCATTTATTTTAGCTGCTTGTTCGATTTCGTGGGCCGTATATCAGCTACCAAAAGAAAAACTAAGAATATTGAAATATCAATCTCTACCATTGAAAGTAAATTGAAAAATCAAAGTTGGAAAAAATATGAACTAAATTCTCTCTTCATTTCTTAAGCACATAAGGCTTATCGGTAATCCCGATTAATGTTGTAAATCTGTGCAGAAAAAAATACTTCTTTCTCATACACAAAAAAAACCTGTAAAAGTCTTTCAAGAAGGCCTGTATAGTCAAAAGTAATATGTGATGGGAACAGACTTGATTGAAGTACATAGGCTATCTTAATAGAACAAATAAATACGGGGGTTGGCCCCGGTCTCACCAAATAAGTTGCTGGTCCATTCACAAATTTCACACTTTATGTTGTGAGTATTTCTTTCTTCATCCAATGACGTCACTGCTAGCTGGCGATACCACGTAATTCCCTCGCTGTGCAACCCTGGATATTCATGGACGGCTGCATACATTAATGTAGACACAATTCTTGAAATCTGACCGCTAGCTTTGTACGTTCTGGTTGTACAGTTTTGAAGTTATAGTTTAAAAGCTCACTGAAGACAATATGCACCGTTCAAAACCATAGGTTGAAATTTTACTTGTACAAAGTTCATTTTCTTGAAGGCACATCAAACAATTATTGGTCATTTGTGCCCTACACACAAAAAAAGTTCGTTGAGTTGAAACATGTTAGCATTTTTCAACTTAAATGCCTTTTCACAAAGTTCATTGCATCAGAGCACGTTAAAGTTTGTCTAACATGGATGCCTGGGTGACGCATTTTGATAACATGACGATCATACTAAATAACTGTATTTTCGTCGTTATTGTCTTTAATGTTTACATTGAAAACTTGCTAATCGCCAGTAGATTAGAAGTCACTTGTGACATTAGAAGTCACAAGTGATTCGAATCACTTGTCTGAAGTTCAACTGATTTGATGAACACAATGGTTATTGCTTCTTCACTTGGCGTAACATAGATGCAGTTGCAAAGAAATTCACAATGCTGGCACATTATAAGAAATAACATAGGTGCCGATGCGACTAGATTTCTTCGTTTTAGTAGATTCACTGCGATCGACCATTTTTTAAGCATGATCTTAACTTGGCGAGCACATGGCAAACACTATACTTCTCCAAGCCACTTGACTATACTTCTCCAAGCCACTTGCTTGGGAGCTACACTGCATCACATCACGTTGAAGACTTTACGTAGAACTGAATAATGGCGAACAGTATACTTCACCAAGCCATTTGCTTGGAATCTAGACTGCACCACATCACGAGGAAGACTTGAGAAGACTGAAAAATGGCGAACATGGGCTTCTCCTTCATGCTCAAAGTAAAGTTTCCAGAACCGGAACTGCACTAGACCTAATCAGTTGAGAGCTTTAATCTCAAACAAAAATTATCTTCTTATGTTTATAAGCACAATTTGCTTCAAGAGAATATTCTAGAGTGTATAATAATCGAAGGAAAGCTTTCTGCTCATTTATTTAACTTTTTAATTCTTGCTAATGAAAGCTATGAGGAAAAAATGTCATTTTACTACTGTGAATACATACGCAGAAAGACATCTTTGATGACGTGCGCACCAGGCGAATCTAGTAGAAAATCTTCTCGAATATTATTTCACAAATTTAACTAAATAAATAAAATTGATATTTTTACTACTATCCGTTCACGTGCGTGAACACTGCTCTTCTTACAGGTATCCCTTATTCAATACTTCTCAGTTTTATGTAGGCACTTGTTCGGAACTGGAGAAGTGCATCTACATATCTCCGTGGCGCAGTTTACATATCTGCGTGCCGCAGTTTACATATTTCATTTTTACTTCATTTCAAATTCGGTGTCAACCGTGGCACAGATTACATACACCCGAAATAAGGAATTTTCGTATCCATATTCATATAACACAATTTCACCCTCTACATGCAAGGAATGTACCCCCAAAGTCTGACCTACCTGTAGCCTATGCCGAACGAGTAAGTTGTTGAGCGCCTTACCTTCCGAAATCCTAACCGGAAAATGCGGCGAGTTACTATTCGTATCATAGGTAATTTTATAATCTGTAAGTTCTCCCTTTCTTGTTATGTTGAAAATTTTATTCAATTAAATTACCAGGTAACCTCTTGAAAACTATACTTATATTTTTTTATACGTTGTATTTTGTGTCTTTTTATGGAGAAAGACGAAATAAATAACAAAAATAAAGAAAGTATTGTATTCGACCACAGAATACAATAATTAAGGATAATATATATATAATAAATTATATTAAAAAGTATATTTATGAAACTGAAACAGCCATGAAATGCCATAGGCTAGACTGAAAACTAAAATTAGCAACGAAATAACATGCAGTATTCTGGTTATGTATATTTTTCTCTTATTCTTAATACAAATTTTCTTAAAATAATTTCGTTTTTCATGAATTGATTCGCAAACGGTCTTGAAGATTTCACTTAAATTTTGCAAACGAATTGCATGGACTAACATCTATCTTTTAAAGTAAACTGTCTGAAGGTTCAACCTGGGGTTATCCAAATAAAAGTTAATTGGTTAATTTAACAAGCAATTGTTCAAATAACCATTATCTTTATCTTTTAATCAATTACCAGGCTAACAAAAAATCCAATTGATTGATAAAAGAGAGTTTGCTGGTGGCAAGTACAACCTGAATCATAGGTTCCAATGAAAGAAGGTTGTCGAAAACATTTCGTCACGTTCTAGAGTGGATAAGCAATCGTGTGGCATCTTCTAGTGTATGTTTATTTTTTGGTATTGTCGGTATGAGAAACACAGAGAAGCGTATAGTGCATAGACCTAGAAAATAAGAATTAACTATAATTAATTGTTTGTCTATGGTTAATCGACATACTAATCCAGATAACTGCAAATAATAACTAATTAACAGAGTGTTCAAATAACAATTAATTGTTTTATTTTCTCTATAATTTCAACTAACTGTGCAGTTAACCGTTATCCAGTCATTTATTCCAGCTATACTGAAGAGTAGTTATAAGCAAGTAGTCACATCTATAACATTCAAAAGTTCAAGGTTGCCGCTTATTCTATGCCGAAAAAACACAAATTCGCAAGGCTATTAAGAAATGTTTCATGAGTTCAAACAGAAGTTTCTTCTGAATGATGATGTTAACCTGTAAGACCTACTGAATTAATGCACATTCGTATAGAATTCTGTGCAGTAAGTTATAGCAGTTCTTTAGTTGATTTATAAGAGTTGGGTGCCATTTTATAGCTGTACTTTAATTCGGGTTAGTTGTCGCCAAGTTGGGAGATTATTTATACCACAGTCCTACCGGGGAGTACTGGTGTTGGGCGATTCTGGTTGTCGAAAAGGGGTTATTGCCGGCTAGTAGCTCAGTTGATAGATTTATGCACGAGATTCTTAATAACGGGTCGGTGGCTAGAGAAATTGTCCGAGGGAACGAATAGGCAAATCGGGATGTATTGGGTGAAATAAAATGTTTATGATCTTTTCTATTTCAATCTATATTCTAAATAAAAAGGTTTGTTCTGAAAGGTAATAGTTGTATTATTGAGTCTTTTCATAAGATGATGTAAGTCCAAGGGGTGATGTAATTTTAGTCGTAGTAATTATAAGTTGTTGTTGCAATGTCTAAGACTATGATAATATTCACTTCTTACGCGCTTCTGCACTATTCACAATAATTATTCCGTTGATTCTATTTATATGGCGCGGATTCTTAATACTTCCTTTTTATCTCGCGGGCAACTTTACTAGTTATGCACCGGGTACGTTTTAAGTTTAATTACTTTAACAAAAATCACTTATACAATCTCTACTTCCGTAGGTTAATACTGACGCGCGGCGATGTTATATTATACTAAATTGATCTATTTATAATGCGCGGATTAGATATCTTTGAAGTTGAATATTTATAGAATATTGTAGTTTAGTCCATGTTATAAAAGTTAGCTGAAGGCTCTGTCTTAGTGTCGTAGGTTCGTCGTCTGTCTCCTGATCCAAAAAGATGCTGTGACTTCGGGGCTCTTTGATAATATATCCTGGGTAGGTGGAGGGGTGAATTGTTGCTATTGGATGGTTTCAACCTAGGGTTTTACTTAATTGGAGGAGATCTTGGTTTTCTGCTAGCTTGTTTGAATCTTTCTTCGGTTAAAATGCGTTAATGTTCGTTGGGTCATTAATTTTATGTGACATCTCGACCTAGTCGTCAGAATGTCTGTCATACAGGAAGTCTCCTCCTACTAAATGTATCTGTGATAATAACTGTGATAGCTGAAGGCTATCAGAGTTAATACTATTTCCATTTTGTGGGCTGATTTTAGCTGAATCGAATGATCTAAGTCTCAAGTCTGTCGGATTAAAACTATGGAAGTTAATTATAATGTCCGATTAAAATGATTAAAGGGGTTAATTAAAAGTTTAGTGTAGTATATGAAATTGAAGGGGGTGTTTCTCTCTTTCTATTGGTATAATTTGTTTTATTGTCATTATTTTATTTATTGAGTTATTGATGTTTGAAGTTGAGGAATTTTACTATAATATAGGGGAAAAAGGCCGGTTCGTATGAGGAAATGTTCGGTTTCATATGATCGCATAATGAGTGGAAAATCACGCGATATATTAGGGTGATCAAGAATAATACGAGCGAGATTTTACAGTCATTATAATACCCGTTTTCAAAGTCCTAAATAGACCTATGTCTTGTTTTAATTTCGGTTTTTTTTTTTTTTTTTTTTTTTTTTTTTTGTTTGTTTGTTTTGAAATAGTTTCGTGATATTATTTCTTAATTAATTATCTTTGTTTGATACGTTTTTCTCAGTAATTAGTATCCTTACATCACCTTGACTCTTTAGTTAATTATACATACACATACATAAATTCATAAACAATAAAATGCACTTTTACAATACTATTTTACCTTAACGTAGTCTGTCTTCTTATTATTCGTCGTACATATTGTATTCAGTCCGTTGTCCTTCTGTTACACTAGTAAATCATAAAAATATTCATTATATCTTATCAATAAAATACACACTATGATTAAAGTTTGTGTTCATAACCTAGTCTTATTAATTTTATCTTCATTCTTCTGAATTTTGATGCTGATGCATAATTGAAGTGAAACGTTGGGGTACGCTTTCCTTTCCTTATTATGGTCTTAAATAACTCTTAAATTATATCCAGATTTCACATATTATACTCCTATTCCAATTTCACCTCGTAAGTACTTTTTGCTATGTTACCTTTCATTACTTTCAATATCCTTTATCTGTTTCTATCAACTTATTCAATTCTTTCAATATCAATATTTATCTCACCTATTATCATATTTCATTCACTTATGTCACATATTTCGTCGCTACATATTTTCATCGTAATTTTATACGGTACACTTTCTTATTCTTTGCTTAACTTTCATCTTTCATTCTTCTCCATCACATTTTTTTCAATACTTTTCTCATATACGTAATTTATTAATATCTTACCTTGTTTGCATACACTTTTTCAATATTCTTAGCATATTCATTATTCAATCTTACCATATTTTCTTCACTTCTAAAATAACTTTACTTGGTTAATTTTCGGGAAAGGGTTGATAATATGTGCTGTCCATACTTTTGTATGTAAAATAATTTATTTTATTTTTTTATTTAAAATTTTGTTCATATTATGTTATATACTATTCCAATAAAAAAATTAAAATGTGCCGAAAATGGTTGTGTCTAATTAATCATTAGGTCAAATAATAGTGTGATTCCTTTGGTCAAATGAATGTTTTATCTCTTCAGCATTGAATTTAGAGGGGAGGTAGCCTTATAACTTAAAATTATCTATTTACACATTGAGATCACTACAAAAATAATACAGTGCACTTGTATTTGTAGTGGATTAATTTGCTGCGAATACTCATCATATTTGATATAATAAGTCTCGTATCGGAGAATTGTCTTTCAGCAAATTAATTAAAGACTATAGTCACTCAACCGTAAATTGTACATTCATCCTTAGATGTCAGGTAAAACATTAATTTGTGAAGTAGGAATCACTCTAATTATTTTACATAGTCAGTCCAATTCAATCCTTTTTCAGATCCGGTCATCTTATATTTACACTTCCTTTTTTTTCTTCCAATCCAAATACCAGGCTAAGGCTTGCTAGCCATTACGTGATAGGGCTTTAACAAATGTTTTCTATACTTGCCGAGAATTTTCTTTGGATTCTCTATATGGGTGAGTTGATAAGTATCAGTACTAAATTTTGCTTTTACCTGAAATGGTCCAGAATAAAGGAGACTGAATTTCTTCTGGCGATTGTGTAATGCACTTGAAATTATATGTGATTTAAGCAATACATAATCTCCCGGCAAAGGATCCCACCTAGGACGAGGGCGTCTGGGTTGTCGTCTCCTTTTCGACCACTTGCTCTGTAGGCGTTTAAGGATAGCATTGCATATGTCCAAGTCTGATTTATTGCAGGTCGGTAACACAGGGGGGGTGTTCTTGAAAAGAGGGTTCACTTTACAATGTGTTACTACTTCTAAGGGAATTTCCTTCGTAACGTGATGTTTTGTTTCGTTAAGTATGGCTTGGATGGGCTTTAAGTATTTATACCAATTTTTGTGCTGTCGGTGAGTTAGCAATCTTAGATAGGAAATCACTTGTCTGATATATCTCTCAGAGATATTGGCAGAGGGATTATATGAAGAGCAGTGTAGGGTCTTTATATTGAGTTTAGAGAGTCCTGAGTTCCACTTTGGGCTTGAGAATATACTAGCATTGTCAGTTAAACAAAATTCGACGTTGCCAAATGTGTCGACATATTCTTCTACTTTCTTTAGGCAGATTCTAGTAGATAAGTCCCGTATAGGGTACAGTGCTACAAGTTTGGAGAAAGTATCCACAAAAATAAGTATGAATTGGCAGCCAAAGTTACTTCGGACTAAAGGACCTAAAATATCCCCGCATATTAATTGGTTGGGCTTGGTGGCTTCAATAGAATTTACAGACACTTCATATGCTGTGTTCTTACTCTTTCCTACTTGGCATAGGTGACAATTTCTTATGTAAATTCTAATCTTACGTCCAAGTTGTTTTATGTAGAAATGCTCACTAATAGAATCGATCAATTTTTCGGTTCCACTATGCGCAAGGTTTTCGTGATAGCTTGCTATAATATCAGTTTCAAGAGATTGGGGGATGTAAGGTCTCCAAGCGGGATTTTCTTTGCCACAGAATTTATATATAATTCCGTTGTAAGTAGCTAACGTGCTTTGCTTATTAGCTTCACCTGGTGGGCTAGAAGGTGGTATTTGTAGTTCCTGCAACTCGTTCTGAACGGTAGCCAAATAAAGTCGTCAAATTGAAATTTAGATATATATATATATATTTTTTTTTTTTTTGAAAGGGTTGCAAGGGTTACCACAGGAAGAGTGTGTTGACCCCTCACTCGTGTAAAGTCACGGTGGGAGTGGGAGACTGCGTTCTTTGTTCCTGATTGTCCTGGTCATTGTTGTTGGGTCTATTTCTAGCATGGTCATGTGAGTTGTTTCTTGTGTATTGATTATTATTACTATGGGCGTACCTGTAATTGTTTCTACCTCTATAGTAAGGTCTGAAGTAGCCTTGGTTGTATTGGGTTCGGTTGAACCAGTGTGGTCGATAACCAGCATAGTTATGCCTATATTGTCCTCGGTAGCTATTGTTATATCTGCCATTGCCATAGGGGCGGAAACGATAACCTCTGGTTCTCCAATTACTCCTAGAATTTCTCGAAAATTCAGTTTGTGGCCAATAATAGTCAGGGTGTCGAAACTCATTGTTGTTTTTACCATCATATTGTCTATTTTCAGTGTTGTCAGGTGATTTAGAAGGGTTGGGTGATCGCAACCCGTTTTCAAAAGGAGTGTGGTTAAGGGCGGTTTGCACTAAGTTGATATTCTTTCTGTGCATTTGATTTGCAGACACTATGGGGGCGTTTTGTTTGTTAGATTGGTAGGAAGTATCCTGCATGGATTTCAATAATTTTAACATGTCAGTGGTGGACTGGGGAGAGGCAATTATGAGGCAATTTCGTACCATTGAAGGGAAGTGTGAGTGAAGGGCATTAAGGAAATCTATCTCCTTTATCTCAGGCTTGAGTAATTGCCTACTCTCGCATAATGAGATAAAGTACTCGAGATACGATTGTCCTTGGCTTCTATCATATTTCCCGTGAAATATTCTCGCTCTCAAACGAAGTTGATCTGTTTCGCCCCAGAACTCTGATAAAAACATTTCCTCGAACTGACTAATGGACAGCTGATTATCTGGGTTGATCACTTGTAACCATCGAGCTGCTGTTCCTTTTAGCGATTGCGCCACGAAAATTAGTTTCAAATGTTCAGGGACACTTCGTAGAGTGAAATATGTCTTGAGATCTTTTAAGTATCTTACTGGGTTAGTTTTAATTGTCTCTTCAAAGCAAGGAAGCGGAAAGTCAGAATTATTTAATGAAAAATTGTTAATGGGAATTTGTGGGGACTCGCGGCTAGAACTGGCAACTCGCTGGTCCAAACCATTGTTCATTCTTTGCATAGGTACAGAGGGTTCTGGTATTTCGGGTACATTTGGCACTGGATCAGGTAAGGTTGATGATGTAGAGGCTGAGGTGGAGGGGGCATTACAGACATGGGGCATTATTGCATTTTCCCTTGATTGGTCAATAATGGTTTCCTGTTCACGGACTTTTTGTTGGAGCCTGTCAATTTCGGACTGGAGGGAAATTAACCTCGTGGAGTTATTCACTGTGTTTCTTTCTATAGTACCAACCTGTGATCGAACGGAGTCCACCTGGCTGGTGAGCACTTGTTCGGTGTTGGCTATTTGTGCAGTTACACGGGAGTCCATATTTTGCAACTCCGCAGTAACGTGAGTTCTGTGTTCGTTGATTAACGACTTAAATTCTGAGGTTTGTTGTGTCATGTCTGTTCTTAATTGTGTATTCAGTGTTGTGATTTTATCTTTAAGTGTTGTGTTCACAGTAGCCATGTTGGTATTCATTTCATTTCTTAGTTCTTGGTTCTGATTATTAAGTGTGGTGTTTACTGTGGAGATTAATTCATCTTTCAGTGTCGTGTTCTGTGAATTGATTGTTGTGTTCATAGAATTCATTTTATCATTTAAAGTGGAGTTTTGGGTAGCTAGCTCCGTGATTTGTGAAGACAGCTGGTTTGAGATTCCTGCGATCATGGCTTGTAACTGTAGTAAAAATTCAGTATTAGGGTTTAGCGTGTCTTGTGAAAGATTTATAGTGTTCTGTGTAGCAGCAGGTTGCGTATTGTTATTCTCTGAGGGAGAGCTTATTGGGTCCGGTGTGTCGTCTGTAAGAGGCGTGAAACTGACCGCAAGATCACTTTCTTGTTCATGTGGGTTCACATTGTTATTTTCTGTACAAGTTGGTGGATTTTCACTTTCACTGTTAGGAGTATTCGAATCTGAATATAATGTCCGAGTTCCTGAATTTTGCTCCATGGTATGAAACTTTTTGTGGCTTCTCAATCTCATAAAAATTTGAAAAATAAATTTAAGTTACTGAATTAATAAAAAGTTGAAAATTAAAATAAAAATTAACAAAAATTAAATGACAAAATTACAATGCAAATTGAATAAAAATTGCTTAAGATTTTACTTTAATAATAGAAGCAAAATTCCGGATTCGACCTATAAGTTTGGATAACGATACCCTTTTGTTGCTTCGGGTGTCCAGCTGTTGGGGGTTGATCCGGGGTCCAGTTGTTGAAGATCCTGTTGTTGAGGGTAATTGATGTAGGTGAATATCCAGTTGGAGGGCTTTGATGTTGTGGTAATCCAGATGATGTTGCACTGATTCTAATTTAAATTTTTTTTTTTTTTTTTTTTTAACACTGATTTGAAACTGTTTTAATTTGTGTTTGTTTCTGAGGTTTTACTATATCGAAAATTTAAAGTGTTTTTGTTACTCGTTCCTCGGGAATTTCAAATTCAAGCAATCACGTTGGTAGCCATTTTATAGCAGTTCTTTAGTTGATTTATAAGAGTTGGGTGCCATTTTATAGCTGTACTTTAATTCGGGTTAGTTGTCGCCAAGTTGGGAGATTATTTATACCACAGTCCTACCGGGGAGTACTGGTGTTGGGCGATTCTGGTTGTCGAAAAGGGGTTATTGCCGGCTAGTAGCTCAGTTGATAGATTTATGCACGAGATTCTTAATAACGGGTCGGTGGCTAGAGAAATTGTCCGAGGGAACGAATAGGCAAATCGGGATGTATTGGGTGAAATAAAATGTTTATGATCTTTTCTATTTCAATCTATATTCTAAATAAAAAGGTTTGTTCTGAAAGGTAATAGTTGTATTATTGAGTCTTTTCATAAGATGATGTAAGTCCAAGGGGTGATGTAATTTTAGTCGTAGTAATTATAAGTTGTTGTTGCAATGTCTAAGACTATGATAATATTCACTTCTTACGCGCTTCTGCACTATTCACAATAATTATTCCGTTGATTCTATTTATATGGCGCGGATTCTTAATACTTCCTTTTTATCTCGCGGGCAACTTTACTAGTTATGCACCGGGTACGTTTTAAGTTTAATTACTTTAACAAAAATCACTTATACAATCTCTACTTCCGTAGGTTAATACTGACGCGCGGCGATGTTATATTATACTAAATTGATCTATTTATAATGCGCGGATTAGATATCTTTGAAGTTGAATATTTATAGAATATTGTAGTTTAGTCCATGTTATAAAAGTTAGCTGAAGGCTCTGTCTTAGTGTCGTAGGTTCGTCGTCTGTCTCCTGATCCAAAAAGATGCTGTGACTTCGGGGCTCTTTGATAATATATCCTGGGTAGGTGGAGGGGTGAATTGTTGCTATTGGATGGTTTCAACCTAGGGTTTTACTTAATTGGAGGAGATCTTGGTTTTCTGCTAGCTTGTTTGAATCTTTCTTCGGTTAAAATGCGTTAATGTTCGTTGGGTCATTAATTTTATGTGACATCTCGACCTAGTCGTCAGAATGTCTGTCATACAGGAAGTCTCCTCCTACTAAATGTATCTGTGATAATAACTGTGATAGCTGAAGGCTATCAGAGTTAATACTATTTCCATTTTGTGGGCTGATTTTAGCTGAATCGAATGATCTAAGTCTCAAGTCTGTCGGATTAAAACTATGGAAGTTAATTATAATGTCCGATTAAAATGATTAAAGGGGTTAATTAAAAGTTTAGTGTAGTATATGAAATTGAAGGGGGTGTTTCTCTCTTTCTATTGGTATAATTTGTTTTATTGTCATTATTTTATTTATTGAGTTATTGATGTTTGAAGTTGAGGAATTTTACTATAATATAGGGGAAAAAGGCCGGTTCGTATGAGGAAATGTTCGGTTTCAAAGTTGTATTACATAAAGAAAGGATTACATTCCACGAGGTACGTCAAATGATCTCGTGTCAAAAGAGAACTAATTGTTGGTAGACCTATTTAAAATGAATAAAATGAGCAGAATAATTGAAGCGTTTAGTTTTATAAGGGTCTAAGTGCCAAAATCATGATTGTATAGAAAACAAGACATACCCACAGAAAGATTCGCTATATCTTGCAATTTATTGCTACTTACGTGGCTTTCCCTGGACCTTGGATTCTTCTGATATGCATTGGTCTAAAGTCTGGTCACTCTAGCACATTACTCGTTTACGTTGGTTTACTTCAGAGTCCTCTCTTAGCTCGTCTTGGGTATAGGTACATGGATCCATTTAAAATTATCAGCTGAAAAAATCATGATTTTGGCACTTATGCCCTTATAAAACTAAACGCTTCAATTTATGTCTATGAAAATGGAGAAAACATATTACCTATAATGTATGTTTGTAATGACACGAGTATATTAGGCCTATGTCACATTTAAGTAGCTTTAAACACAGTTAACATCTAAATACCTGTTAAGTTGTCTAGTATAAATTAGGTTTGTATGACTAAGTAGGATTCCAAACTTCATACATAAATTGCTTATTTTGTTTCCAAAAAAGTTCGCATCGTCTTCAAATAACCAATCATTGAGTTCGTTCAGACTAATGAAACTAGTTTTAAGTTCCCTCAGCATTTCATTAATGCTTTCATTGACTAGTACAGTCCTAAATTGAAAGCAGTGAGAAAGACAACGAATTCTGCTTCCACTGTCAGTAACTAAATGAAATACCTGACTTCCTTGTGCTGTTACTTTTTAATTTTGAAGCAGCATCAGGCAAGCAATTCGTTCATTTCAATTCGCCTCAAGAAGAAGAGTGCCTTGTTGCAACTGACACAGAATCTCTCTCCGGTTCACGCCTCAACGAACACACAAAGGATCGTATAATCGTGGCCTCAGACTACCTCCACCATCCTTATTACGTTGCCTTCGCCAGATGAAGAAGAAGTTTAACATTACACCCAGCTCTAGTAGATAAAAGAGACAGAACCCCCTCAAGCTTCATAGCATAAACAGCCAATAGACTTACGTCTTTGTTCTTCAAGAGAAATTCAATCTCAGTCTGGATTTGGAATTAGCAATATTACCGATATGTGCTGCCTTTTGAAGGCAAATGAAATGGCAAAGGGATAGATATATGTGATGCTGAGGAGGAAATAACTTAGCTCAAACAAGCTGCGCGTTAGCAAGTTTATTCCAGTGAACTTTAAGCTTTGAGTTATCTTTCTTAAAGCAGCTCTTGGAAGGAGCGTTTGAAGTTCTGGTGATCTCGACAATACACCAGTTCTGGAAGAGAATTTCAAATAGTTGGATCAGTAAGAGATTAATCACGACTAGTCAAGCCACGCAATTATGTAGGGGGGGGGAAAAGTTTAGTTAAACATTCTAGGAATCGTGATAGACCTATATTAACTTCTTCAACTTTCAGTAAGGGCTGCTAAAACAGGACTCCTGAATTTTAAAAGCCATAAAGAAAAGTAACACAATCGTACCATTTAGACATGGCTGCCAATTGACGTTACTGGAAGTTGGAATATTAAAGTCTTTTATTAAAGATTAGTTGAATTATGTAAGGAATTTCAAGATTAGATTACATAAGTTAGAGTCTGACTCATTTAAGTTCAATTTTAAAATGTAATGGTCATAATAATCTTGCATAGTTATTACTTAAGAATAGAAAAGTTTTTCCATCGTGTAAGAGCTTCCAATTTTTACGACAAAGTAGCCTATCATGAATAAAATTGCTAAACTGTAGGGAATAGTTCGCGAAACCGTGGTGTCCCGAGCTTTGATGAATAACCCTAGGTTAGTGGCAGTTAGGTTAAGAGGAGTGATGAATAGTTAAGCAGTGGTATTCGGCTTATATGACGATTCGAAATTGCTTAGTTCGGCTTGGAACTTAGTAGTATTATTGAATGACTTCCGAAAAAAATTAACAGCATATCATTTTTAAAACCTAGCGCAATTATAAATTCTAGAGCGTGGTCAGCATGGTCGTAAATAACCGTGCAAGGTTTTAAATCTCTATATATGTAGAATCAATAGTTCAGATTCTATGTGTAGCCTACAATTCAATAAAATGGGTTTGCGGAAAACAGCAGTTAATGTTTGTGCAACACTCACTCACCCTGTCGTAGAATTCCAGGACCACATTCTTCTTGCTGCTGACTCTCCCCTTCTCGTGATATAATATCTAAATCTAACATCATATTTCCATGAGAGCAATCACTGTTAGTCACTGTTATTTACACTTTATTCCGAAAAATAATATTTTCACCTTTGAAACACGAACGTTAATAGCTTACTTTTGTGAGGTTAGGAGTTTCAATATTGACAAAACAGCGGACTTGCATAACATTCACTGCATTTTTTGTGTACCGATTGCTGTTTTCAATCAAACTTTATATTTCTTGGATATCTATAACTTTAAAGGCTGCAGTTCCAACGAAATATCCTACAAATACATCAAAACATCTGGAGCAAATGTATTCCACACAATAACAAAGTACACTTTCATCCAATGTATACTCGTAGGCTACTCGTAGTCATCTGTTCATGCGTGCAAGGGGACCAACCTTTCAAACGAGCCTCATGCCAATTTTCTAGCACAAAGTTAAGGAAATATGACTGATTGACGGTAATATTGAATTTAAAAAGGCAGCGTGGCAAGAGCAAGACTTCCATTTTCTTAAATATCGTTTGGAATTTGCATAGTATGTGAAACTGTATTCTTTATATTAGAAAAACACATAGGAATCTTGCCTAGTATTATATTCTAGCACAGGAAGGCGGGCTTTTCAAAATACGGGTAAAAAGTCGAAATTCTGGTCATTTTCACAATTGTATCCAAATTTACATCTAAGATGTTTCTTGACCTCTTTAATAGTGTAACTATTTCTTACACTCTGAATTTTAATCCTATTTCGCTTAAACCTATTGTCAATAATTTTAAAAAATCATAGTCGTTTTATTAAGTGTTAATATTTTGGAAATTTTGACCTCTAGCATAAAGAAAACTTCTAGGCTAGCAAAAAATAAAATAAAAATAAAACCTTTTCGAATCTCCATAAACCACAGAGGATTCCTGGTGCACCCCAGGCAAAAATCAAATTCACGCTTAGAACTTGATTTAATACAAGTACAAAAATACAATACTGCTTAAATAAAAGAAGCTTTAATTTAATAAAGCCAGTGTTTAGAAAAGTAAAAGAAGTTAATTCCCTTTCATAAATTATAATTTAGGAAAGAGATTTGTGAGTTGTTAAGTGTTTTTCTCCTATCACTAAGCAATTATTATCGCATATTATACAATATATTTCAAAGATTTTCCTACTTTTCTTTTCTTTCATATTAATTAGGCCTTCTATTTAGCTCAGTATTTCTCTCACACTTTCAATGATCACATCAAATTTATAATTTCATTACATTGTATATCTTCTGTTGTACTGACTACACTAAGTGTAGGTTAAACATCTGTTGCAGATAAATAAACAATAAAGAAGATTTAATTATTTCATAAGAAAACAATTATTTAAAAAATAAAGTCGCTAGAATAAGATGATTTGTATTATCATGTTCAACTGGGTTACCTCCTATTTTTATATTGCTGAATGCAGGCTACAGTCCATAGTCCAACCCTAATGCTAGCGTATGTAGGAAGCTGTATTACACTGTATTAATGTCATAAGGAATAATTATATTAAAATGTAACATAGTTGCGGATATAAGAGAAAGTTAGCAGAATGTTTCGTGATATGCCAAAAGATGATGAACTTAATCTTTCTGAACTGGCATGCCCATCAGACAAACTGCTACGGTGTTGACAATAAACCTGAATTAAAATTAATTATGAAAACTTGTCGGAGATTCTAAAATAAAGCGATTGTTTGTAGTCTGAAAATAACAATTTGTTCATGGAAAAGCTCCTCTCTACCTCCACTGAAACGTAAACTAAATATGCCGAAAATGACCCAAAAATTGCCAAAACAAAATTACAAAAAAATAAAAAATCAATATTATTTCATAATACACATTTATATATACTCGAGCTATCTTCTAACTTTCAAATAATAAAGATGCAATGATATAGACTATATTTCATATACTTATAACTGAAAAAATAATAACCTGGAAATGGCAGTTAGCCTACTAATCTTTTTGGTGTTGTGGGAAAAGAGCATAGACCTATAGATATATTCCTCTATGACACATAACATAGGCCTACTACGTTAATAGAGTAAAGCAGGCATTGGGAAATAGGAACCGTCTTTTTGAGTCGCACTACAAAGGAAGCTGGTTTTTGTACACCTCGTCAATCTACTTCCTAGTCCTTGCTTTAGATTCATTTCTTCAGAGCTTTATTTGTAGGTAGAAAGAGCTTTGAGCAGTCTTGTATTACTTTAGAGCGGAGAAAAGGGGATGTGGTAGGAGGAAAAGTCAACTAACAAACATTTTCATCATGTTAACAAGTCAATTTTACAGGCCCCTTTCCCTTGTATTCAAGTGTACTTATTTTGCCTTGGGCTTTTGGGAAACATCATCCGCAAACAAACAAACGTTGGCAACTTATAAGAGAACAGTGACTCCTATGGCTTTATTCAGTTCTTCTAAATACTAGATAGGAATTCTATTCGATGCTAGAGCTATCGGATGTCACCAAAGTTTTCTTCTCTATTCCTTTGTCGTTTACTTTTTCAACCATACAATGATTTTATACTGAGTTATATGAAGGATCTTAGCTTCTACTAATTAACAGTGAAGAATGATATTATATTCTAGACCTTTCTACATCAAAAAGGTTATGCTAGAGGTTCCCAAGATCCCAACCCCTTAAGGAGGAACATACAATAGCAAAACTACCGTTTGTAAAAATCCTTATAGATTTGGTTTTGACTGGGCAGATTTTCAATATCTCACGGATGGACTTCGGTAAACATAATAATTGCTCTGACATTAAATTAATATACTGTTTTTTTTGGTACTGCTATCTTTATTTTATTTTCTACGATACGTTTAGACCTATCTTCAAACTAGTCGTAGTTACATCTGCTACTTTGTAACCGTCACCAATGTGCGGTTGAGTGATTAAAAAATTAAAACGGCGTTCTGTGTTCTGTGCTTTGAGGAGAAAGTAATGCAGTAATACAATACAATTTATGGAAGAAATTCGAGACTCCCTACTCATCGAAAACCAAAAGGTAATAATGCAGTAAGCACTTCGCGTAAAGTACCTGATATTTGTTCCAATTCTGCTGTGACGATTTTTGTTTGAAAGTCATTTTCTTATTAACTCATTTCGTGAGTACCTGGATTTTCTTCATTACTTTTGTTATTGTCGATTTCTTAACTAAAGCAATACAGTAACACAGTCTCAAGATCCATGGAAGGGACCAAGGAAAAATAAGTGGACCTTGAAACTATGTTACTATATTAATACCCCACGGGTGTAGTTAAGAAACCAATAAAAAATTAAGAAAATCCAGATGTTAACGAAGTGAATTGATAAGAAAATAATTTTCAAAATTATAATAGCGGAATTGAAACAATATTTATTAATTTAATTATTATTTACTTTACCTGGGAAAGTTAAAGGCTTATCATATGACCTTTTCTACCACTCAGCCAGAAGGAATACATCAAATACACGAAATATACAACAATAGAAATTATAATAGAGAATACAATAAACCTAACGAAAGAAAATTAAATAATGCATCAAATTTAAATAAATTAATACAATGTTGACAATAAATACTGAAAAATTCTAAAATATTTACTTATTAATAACACTCTTAACCTGCTAAGTGTTTCTATATAATAATTTCGTTAAATATCAGGATAAGTTTCAGAAATAGATGCTACTTGGCGCGAAATTCTTACTGCATTTTTGCCTGTTGGTTTCCGTAGAGTAGGAAGTCTATAATTCATCCTGTAAATTTCATTCGAATATTGCATTACAATTTTTCTAAAGCATATATCTAAACAGAACACCTTTACTGCACCTCAATGAACTTTGACTCCCACACAGTAGTATCGCTATAATTTACAGTGTTAATGTTATGCTTCAATAACATATTAAAATTAACAAAATATTTCAAATGATTAACTTAATTAATAAATCAATAATTAGATAGTCAATTCAAAAGTATAATTAAAGAAATTTCTTTACTTGTTTTATTTTCATAAACATTCACGACTTGTCAAAAAGGAGCAACATTCAATAAATATCAGAATTCATCAATTGATTTTCACGTGTTTTAATTTAATTAAAAAAATAAAACTAGAAAGATAGTTTGTATTTACAATACTCTCACTAAATATTCGATAATAAATTGTCAGTCGTGTAGTACAGATCTTATTTACTATAAAATTACTATACCGTAAATTGAAGTAAATAATCACTGGTTCATTATGTCAGAATGTAAGTGATTTGTTTACATCAGGCTCAATTACATAACTCCTCGTCATTGTCACTGACCGCGTCAGAACTGTTTCCATAAATATCTAAATTTATCATGACTCTTTCAATAATGTCTTGCCTACCTTATCTCCTTGACCTCTTCCTGTTTTAATAATGCACACATTATATTGACTTGAAGACGTACACGAAGGAGACGAAGAAAACCACAGCAGCGCGTAACTTAGATAACTTACATTTTGTCCAGAGGCTCTAATTTAGGCTTTGAGTTTTTTTACGTGCCTTAAATCTACGACACGGGCCCCCCAACTTAAAGTCCCTCCCGGAGGACTCCGTTCCCAGGATTTTTACGTCCTGAAATATCCATCGACCGCGGCCGGGTTTGATTCCGCGTACAGACCACCGACCTATACCAGTTATACCAACATAATAAACATAACAGCATAAAATAGACAATTCAAAAGTGTTATAATATTTCAGGTTAGTCACAAAGAACACCAGGTGGTGCAGTTGCATCGCATGAGCTATTTTATTTTTATTCTATGCTTATTTATGTTTTAAATTATATCATTTTTATAATTATATTATAAGGGATTATAAACAAGTCACAATGCTACAAGCCTACAGCTTTCCTTACAACAGTTAAGGGATAACAGAAGCGTTGATTTAGCCATTTTGGTCAAATCTATTTTTGGATTTTAGTGTAAAAAAAATTAAGCATGGGTACTCTAAAGTGAAACTGTGCAAAATTTTATGCCGTTTCGACGCATGGAGAAGGTGTTGCTGAAACAATTTTTAAACCTCAGTGCTCTTCCAACTGCCAGTGTCTGCAAACTTTATTCACTGTTTCTCTCGCTTTACGTGTTATTTTGCAGCATTCAAAGTCTATCTTCTCCCACAAAAATAGAGAAACAGCTTTGAGTTATTTTTACAATGCACTTTACAATGTGAAAAATAAATTATAATAATATTTTCTGTTTAGGACTTAGTACCTTTTTTAAATATTTAGTTTAATCATACATAAGTTTTTTTAAACTTTTCATTATTCTGGCTAAAATATATTTTTTTTTTAAAAGAGAAAGTATAAACAATATAAAAGATCCAATAGTAAATTTGTAAAGCAAGCATCAAAAAATCGCACATAAAATTCAGGTTCATATTTCAATATATGCCAGAGGAGATTTCAATTTTGATTAAAAAAAAAAATCAATTAATATTATCATTACCTCAAAAAAAAAGATAATTAAATTTAAATTTAAACTTCAATTTATGTTTATATTTTAATGAAGTGTGCAAAAATAAGTTTCTAAGACAAGTAGTTCAGAAAATCACTCTTAACACTTCAGTCATCCCTTAAGTTATACGGCAACATTAGGTTATTTGAAGTGTAGCCTACATGTACTCACTTGATATGATGGAGGCTAATATTGGGAGTTTTGACTGTTAATACGTAGTGTTATGGTGAAAAATATTTGTATTGCGACTGTACCAGCAGAGCAGTAAACGTTTCAACATAGGAGACAGTGGAGTGACACTAATGGTGTGAAATACTGAATGGGGCACACTGGCACGTAAGTTACTTCTCTCCCATACGAGCTCTACAGCAAGGAAGTCTTCCAAAACTCATTGTTTATTTGACAGGAGCTTTTAGGAGGCGAACCATAAAACGCTACATTGTACGCAATAACTTTTCCTCATTGCTATATACAGCTGACGTATATGGCCTCGCCACCTTCATGTGGTAATCAAGGGTTAGGATGCAAATATACTTACGATACAAAATGTGACATTTCTCCTTTTACCTAAGAGTTAATTCCAACCTCTTCATCAAGGTGCTTTTGTGGGCTGTGCACATCTTATTTTGAATTTATTGAAATAACGTCCATGAAGTCTGGTAATATTATGGACGGTATTTCTTACCTGAGAAGTAATAGCAGTTGCACGAACATAGTCCACCTATATGTTGAATATATGCATTTGATCTCTAGTCTTTATGATGAAACTTCTAAAGTTCACTATTACTATTATAAGGTTATGAAATTCTTAATGCCTTCTAAAGATGGCTATTTTATGGATGAATATTGTAGGATTTTCTAGTCTAAATATCTTTCACCTAGACTGCGTAAAAGTTACAGCAATCTTATATTATAAAGTCTATGAAAGCATATTAAACCTGACTGACCTAGAATTATACGTCAGGTGGTCCCGAGTTCAGTTCTTCATTCCAGATAATTTTGTGAAGAAAGTCTATTGTTATCATTTATTATGGCCGGAAAGTTTATAAAAATTATGTTTTTAATAAAGCACTCTATTGCATGTTAGTGTTAAAATGTGTACAATACATGAAAGAAATAACAGAAAAGTGATTTATTTTTTCATTTTACATATTGTCGCATATTCGTTAGTTTTGCGAAAATGCATCATATTTGCTTCACATTAAAATATTTGTGCATGGTGTATTAATTTCTTAAATTTTTAACGCCATATAAATGACAGATATTAAAAATTCTGCACATCTCTGTTACTTCAAATATTTACAGCATGTGAATGTTTTGAGAACCGACTGTACATTAATTAAGAGTACATAACCTAATTTCGGCACTGTTTGCGTAGTATTAAAGCGACGTTTCACTTCATTAATAGGCCTATTCACTATTCTTTAATGGAATAGCTGATTTCTATAAATGGCAACTTTAATAATTATGAAGATAAATATTTTTAATTTTAAGAAAAAGAATTAACTTATCAAGCTTTATATCACGGCCTTTATCCAAATTTCGCGGCGATGCATTTGTATGTCAGTAATAGTGAAACGATTAATAGAATACTAGTGTTATTAATAGGGGGAGGATTTCTATGAAATGTCATATTTTTCCCCTTTGCATTATTTCAGGCTTCCGACTAATTTAAACCCGATTCCAAGCATCTTGGTGAAAACGGAACGGCTTTTATTGTGCATATAACTGCACATTTAGGAAATTTTTAACTATTGTAGCATATTTAGTATGAATATGCATATCTAGGTCATATTTTTGGCATATTTGTGTGCATATTAAAGAAAATTTGAAGTTTCAAATCACATTTTGTAAATTTTGCATTATTTATTTATTGTATCTCCAAGTCTTTATGAACCCTATTTTGCCAGAAAAGGCCAATATATTGATACTTTTTGAGAATTTACTGATATTTTAAATAATTAACATTATATTTTAATAAAATGAATTGTAATGAAACTTAAAAATATATACACAATGTATAAGTGGTAAAGTCATATTTTAAATTTTATTGGTAATATTTTAATGCTTATTAGGTCATAAATGGATGCAGATATTCTATTTTTAGGTCATAGAAATCCACCCCTTAGTTATTAAGTTCCAGTACGGCACTTTATGAGATTGTGTTGTGGACCAGAAATGTATGTCCGTCTGTCCGTGTGTCTGTACGCGCGATAGGTCGAATACGCTTTATCGGATTTTCATGAAACTTGGTATACTTAACCTTGGAAAGAAGCCTATTGATTTTGGACCTAATCAGTTGACTGGTACTGGAGTAATTTCCAATTTAGTGCCTATTTTATGGTAATACATTAGACAGAATTTATCAAATTCAAATCAGTTCTCATGACAACATATTTTTTTGCAGTGTTCACATACGACTTTGGAAGTTGCAATAGCTTTGACAAATAACACTACCCACATATTCCTTCACATGTAGGCCTACTTATCGATTAATTGATTGGTTTATTTCATCATACAATACATAACATAAGGGACTCTCGGTTACAAACAATGCTTTGCCGCAGAGCCCCTTTGTTGAAAAAAAAGAAAACTATTGGTATCACTCTCAGAACAAGAACAAACACAAAAACTATGAAAATACATATAATTGTTTCAACATGTTAATCCTTACCTACAACTTTTTATTATTATTATTTTTTAAGTATTAATTACCATTTATACCGTCTTACTATCGCTTTCAATTTTTTTACCCCAAATTCTCTTAATTATAAACATGAATTTTCCCATTTTTTTCAGTAAAATCTCGTTTTTTGTTGTACATAATTTCTTATATGCTATGCTACTGTTCATTCTTAAATATTTCCTGTCAATGTACATTTTTCTCAGTTCTTCTGTTACAGTGCACTCTAATAAGATGTGCTTTGCGTTTTCTTCCTTCCTGCAGAGTGGACACATTCCACTAGGTGTAAACCCTCTTAAGTTTCTTAACCTCCATATACCCAATCTTAACCAAGCCAAACCAGTTCTTTCATTGCTATCACATGTAAATACATATGGTTCTAGCCCCCAATCTGATTTCATATCTATATAAAATTTCAATGATTTAAAATTTTTTAATTCACAAAATAATTCCTGTTTGGTTATATCATTACACCTTTGTCTTATAATCTTGCATATAACCTGGATGTTCCAATTCTCCATTCTGTGCCAAATCCAATTTAATCCCATTTTGTTTATAATTTCCACTAAAGATGTCCACCAGTTATCTTTCAATGTCGTGTTCTGCAAAAATTTTAAACATTCTTTTTCTAAACTATTCTCAGGTAAGTCTAAAATATGTTGAATAAACTTAATTTTTCTTATTAAAAAAGTACTCATACTATTTTCTAAGCCTAATTCCATTATTGCAGCTATATTGGCTGAGTTACTTGGTATTCCTAAAATTTTCTTACCATATCTCGCTCTGATTTTATTTACATTCTTCCATGCTTCCTCCTCACCCCAAATTTCTGCTGCATATAATATCTTACTTTCCACCAGTGATCTATAAATAATGTTCAGATTGTGGATTTTTATATTTGCTAATTTACTTAAAAAATTATTTATTGAAGGTAAAGCCACCGCTCCTTGATTTTTAGACATATTTATCTGATCCTTCCAATTACCCCTATTATTAAACCATACCCCTAAATATAGGCCTACTTATCAAACTTTAGACCTTAGTTCTTCCGTAAGCTTAAGCTTAATGAATCGATCTGGAGCTTAAGTCGGAAATCGATTACAAAAATAACTTTTCTGCATTTCATAATTTATTGCAATCATCAATGATTAAACAAAAGCATTCTGGCACTTTATTATATCAGTTTACCTTATTTTATTACGAGCTGTGATATTCAAAAACGATCAGACATACGTTTCCTTGCGTGAATCCATTTGAGAACTGAAATGTAGCATAGACTCATAGAGGAAAGCTTTACTGGTGACGTTGTAACTCAATAAACAATAGGCTTCCCCCATATTTCTTCGCTGGAGCTGAAACATACATTAGGCCACCTTCACGGCTCTTTGATCATTCGCCTGAACCTAATACGACGCAGCAAGAGTAATGCTTTTTCAGTCAACTTGCAAGATTGAATTTGTTTGATGGTTTTTCGCAAAACAATCATTAGAGGGCGACGACAAGATTAAGTTTCTCCACAGAAGAAGGAAGGAGGAGTTGGCTTTCTTGTGGTGTATTAAAATAAGAAAACAAAAACTTTCATTTTTGTAGAAGGCTTCAAAAGACATGGTGAAGTTCTGATTTACACAGAGTTACTGAACTCAAAGTTATTTTCCTTAGTTCAAAGAAATGTCTGTTGTGAGTAGCAAGAAAAGGCTTTGAAGATTTTAATATGTTTGCCTCCTTCCAATCTAATCGAACGTCTTTACTCTCATATAAAATGTTATTTCGCCTTTATTCTCCCTGGATACAAGAAAAAGAAAAATGATGAAACGAAATGTAATGACACTAATGGAAATCACACACTATTTGATATTAAAAAGCCTATCATATTTAGCTGTAGGCCTACATTTAATTCTGTTCGTAGACAGGATTTAAGTGCCAGGACTTTTCCAAGAAAACATGGTATCGGCAGTACCTGCTCCCTAATTTTAAAGGGTGCACAACTAACTCATTTTCAGTTAATATATAAGAAGGTCCTTCCCTGTATCATTCATTTGCATATAAGATTTGAGTGAGGTGTTTTAGAGGCAATTTGATGGGCATGCTAGTTCAGATTATTTTTTTATTATTTCCTTAGGTGTAATAGGTGTCCTCCTTGGTATAGGCTAGATGGCAAAGCTTTCCATGAAACGTTAAAATCTGATCGTACAAAATTAACATTAAATTTAAACTATTAAAAAAAATAACTACTTATGTAAGTTATATGAAAATATATGAAAGTACCCATCACATCATTTTTAAACAAAGATTAAATCGATGACTTACGGGTAATCCGTTTTGTTATCTTAATGAATTTTGTAACAATTTGTAATGTACATTTGTACGATTTTTTTAAATTTCGTAAAAATTGTTATTATTGCTATTATATTGTGAAGTTGACGATGCCTTTGTGACTTATGTTACTTAATGGCTAATAAATTGATTGATCATGAATTCAGAACTTCATTGGAACCTACCAGTATTAACACTAAGTACAAAATATGAATGCAGCTTGAAGTTTTAAAAAAATACCCTAAATGGTGTTATTTTGAAAAATATACATGAATAATATCAATTATCACCATCCTTTGGAAAAAGGAGTTTACTCTGAAACCCTGAACACTACAGCCCAACAGGTACTGACAGTTTCTATTGATACCGGTATTCCTATCATCACCATGATATTCACACTATCGTTAAAAGCATCAATAGACTGACTTATGTCTTATCTAGTTAATACTAATCAAAATTTGCTATAGGAATAAACTAAAACGATGCAATAATACATACTGATATTTCCGTCCTCGAAATAATTTTTTTACAACTAACCTGGAAAATTGATCGAGTCTGAAACATTGTATGTATCTGATTAGGTTATGATTTGTAATTTTTCCTGTCCCAAGCTTTTAAAATATATTTTATCTAGTTGTTCATTATTACCATAAAATTACCCGTGATCTAAAAAAAAGAAAAACTTTCTTTTGAATCTAATTTTGAAATTAATTCCAATGGGCATCCAGCAACTCAGTATAAATCATGGTGTTAATTTTAGTGGCTAGAAGACAAACTATCTAATAGTGGGAGGGCATTATTACACAGAAGTGGTGACGTCACTAGAATATCGACTATTATCGTAGGGTAGTTGGTGGTTGGGAGGGGCAATTCACAAGTACGACCACGCCTTTTAAAGGTGGGCGTGGCTGTTGTTTCATTCTACATTCCTACGAGGGCGTGTACTATTCATGACTTACTTTAGGCGTCTGGAAAGTCTGCCACGCGGTACTCCACACCAGTCTAACGACCGTTTGGAGCACAGCAATAACATTCCCCTTTTCAGAATTTGCAAGAGGTATTTTGGTTTGGTGAAATCACACCAAAAATCAAATTCCATATTCAAGAAATTGAAATATATTATTTTTAAATCCTTAAGCATATGACCCCCGTTCTTATGAAACAAAAGTAATAAAAACTAAGAGTATTATTCTAGAATATACAACACAGGGAAGTGTTGTGATATCCTTGAAATCTGTCAAAATTAAGGTTTAAAATTATTAGCACAGATGAGCACGGGCAGCCCATGGGCTCTCTGCCAACTCTCTGTGAAGCCATAAGCCCACGGTCCCCGTGGATTTTGTAATTAGGGTTCGATCTTCAGCCTCGAAGTCGGAGTCCATCACATTAACCATGCAAGCTAGCTCAGACTGCGAACTGCGTTAAATGTCAGAATAATGTGTGTAGGAAACATAGTATCGAAACAGTCATCTGCTGCAAATGCAAGGTTGAAAAAGGTAGCTACTGTGACTAAATACATGGTTGTATGGAAACTCATTTTGGGCGTAAATCTGTATAGAGAAGAATTTGAATAAATCCTATTCCAGTTGAACACACTGTAGGCTTACTTTAGTTTTTGTCGAATATTAATGCATTCTAATAATGCTTCATTTAGATTGCTAAATTAGAATAGGCCTTGGATGTCCATGCATTTTCATTGTCTCATTCTGCTCTATAGAACCCTGCATGCCACAGCATTGACTATCTTTCCAGTAGTTTTCCTTACCTATCATCTACCATAACTTCTGCACGCGCTCTAAGGTTGATCCCTTACTTTTCAAGCCTCTGTACGGAACTTTGCTCTACTTAGCTTTTCTTTTCTTTTGCATTTTTAGATCAATTGTACCCTATATTATAACTAAGATGTATAATTCTTGTAATTCATATATTTTCCCTGGCTGAGTAGTAGAGGCCCTGTGGCCTTAATTCCGCCAGGCTAAATGAGTAAAATAAATTAAAATAAAGAGCTTTTTGAGTAATGAATTGGCGGTTTAAGGAAATCGTCATTATCGGCATTGGAAATCGGATTGCTGATTACATTCCCCTAATCCTGATATCTGCTAACGCGGAGGAAGTGTTCGGATGGTAGGCTTTGTCCATGCAATGGAATAAGGGTCAAGGCTTTAGTCATATTATTAATCTCCCATGCCTCATAGCTTACATATATTCCGGTTATTCAATACACACTCGGTTAGTATTATACGATAGTTCATGTGAATTTACGTGTTATTGAATTTCTTCTGTTGGTTACTTCTCCAATTAAACTAACAGATTCATAGATGGTAAGCCATATCCTCCTTCAATATCATATCTACTGAGTCACTTTCTCAGTTCGAGTTTGTTTTCTTGCTTAACATAGCTGTCATCTGTAGTAACAAATCACTCTTTCTCTATTAATTTCTGCAAACTTTTCGAACTCCGAACATCTGCATGACAGCGGTATCCAATTATAATTATACGTTACGTTATATGTTGAATGTTACATGTCATCTTCCAAAATGTCACTGTATAGGCTATACGCTTCCTTACAAATATACTCACCTGTATGTATGTAAATTTTCGTGTGTGTATGTGTATATTCTGTATATATTAAAGGTAATCTTTGTACGCATGGCAACTTGCCAATGCTGCTTGAAGATTATTAAAAGAAGAAAAAAAAAAAAAAACAAATTCCATAATTTTTCCATATTGAGATTTTAATAAAGTAATAACAACATTAAAATATTTTGAACTAGTGGAAAAAGTGATTTAGTTTAAGGGTAAGACTTACGTGAATTATTTTGAAATTTATGTTTTTTTGTTTATATCACTAAGAAATTGTGCTGAATTTTCTGCATCCATTGATATATAGTTTATATAGGTTTATAAATTATTTGTGCCATTTAAATGGACATCTAAATATGTTTACACGCTCTGAGCCACACCCTTAGAAAGGTCAGATGAGAAATTCACTATTAACTTAAAATTGAATTTCCCGGTAACTCTTATTTTACACACACACACATATTGTTAGGTAGCTCCACAACCATTAGAGATAGAAGGCTGAAATTTTTTACACTAATTTTACATGTATATATGCATAAAGTAGACTACAATGATGCCCATAGGTATAAAATTAAAGAAAATGTGTCATGAAATATTGATCAAATTTCAAGATATTTTATGTGCGATACAGTATATAAAAATTAATTACATTAAAAATAATAACTTTAGCTGTATAAAAGTAGTCTACTTTGTAGAAAAATATGTTCATTATATGCATTAAAAAAATTAAAGGTGTCAGAGAAACCAGAAAAATGTTATGCCTAGCCTATAGGAAGTGATAAGAGCATCTGAATTTTTTTCATGCTCCTATAAAACGTGTAATTTAAAATTAACTTGGTCAATTTTTTATACTTTTATCTACTAGTTATGTTCTAGTAAGTCTTGTTATAGGATCGTGTAATTTTTGTCCACTTCTGAGTTCATTTTCTTGTAAAATTTTAATATTTTAGAACCTGCATTTTTTAAACGTTTTGTGGTTGTTCACGTACATATACCCTTAGTTTAAGAAAAGAAACGAAGAATTGTTTCATTTCTTCACTGAAGTGACAGGAGTGACAAATTTCTGGCACTGACAGAAAGGAAAGCTGAGAGTTAGGAATTTGGTAGGCAAGTCTCTGGGAGCACAATCAATCACACAAACGAGCAGTGCTGTTGTGGGAAATGAGCCGATAAACACATGTATCTAGGTGCACCCATTTCCTTCACCACAGGATGTAAAAATGATCCCAAAGTTCACCAGCCAATAATGTCTTAGCAGTGGCGGATGTCCTGTATGTATTCAATTTCATTTGATGGAGCTATAAGGAATTCATAGACCTTGAATAAATTTCCACAACACCATACAGGATATTCGAACCTAGGTATATAATGAAGATTTATTAACTTTTGTTACTTTTGACGTAAATAGTAATAATCCCTGTATGGGCCGTGGAGACTCGGGAGTTTGAGGCTTTCAGATTGAGACATTTGTTAGTCCTACGAACCGGCCGCTTTTATTCACAGGAATACTCCTGGTACTCATTTCTGTTCGTGGCTGAGTCAACCCCAGGGCAATAGTGCCACCAGCAGAATTAGGCCAATAGAAAAATCTTACAGACCTCATAGGGAATCCTAAGTTTTAAGTTCTTCTTGTCCGACAATACTATAATATTCTAATGACATACTGTACAAGTAACCTAAGATAACATATCTTAAAGTGTGTTAAGTATCTTGAGAAACTCTGATAAGCATATGTGAAGGAATATGTGGGTAGTGTTATTTGTCAACTGTATTTCAACTTCCAAAGCCGTATATGAACACTGTAAAACAATATGTTGTCATTATAACTGATTTGCATTTGAAATTTTTTTAATAATATAGTTCCACAAAATAGGCACTAAATTAGACATTAAATTAGGTCAACCGATTTGGTTCAATTTTAATAGGCTTCTTCCCATGGACGTTATAAATGCGTATACCAAGTTTCATGAAAATCCGATAAAGCGTATTTGAGTTATCGCGCATACAGACACACGGACAGACAGACGGACGGACGGACAGACAAACAGAGGACAGACATTTTCCCGTCCACCACACAATCTCATAAAGTACCATTCTGGCACTTAATAATGAATGCCTGAAGTTTCAGGCTCTAACGATTACATATTTTGCAGTAAGAAGTACTTAAAGCTACTTAAAACAAAGGCATATTTAGAATTATGGCAAATCTTAGAAGATCGGTAAATTAGTTGATTTGATGAATAGGTATATTTTCAAGTTTATAATTATCGTTTGGGGTCATAACGCGCTTGAAAAATCGACAAACGGGAAAAAATGTACATCACATGCAAAGAAAATCCGTTGTAATGGAGTTACGCTATATTTCTTTTATTGGGGTATCGCCTGGTGTTTATGCTTCACGCAATACACAGGTGGCGGAGAAGTGCTCGAAACAGTCCTGGCAGGGGAAATACAGAAAACTAAATTCGATGCCGTTCCATCACTTGCAGGGATGGCTTTGAAAATACGGAAAACGCACTGGCTTCGGCTGGGTAATATTCGTTCGTTAATGAGCAAAATTGGCCCATGGGGGCTCGGGGTTGAAATTTTGAAAAATTTATATCTCGGTCCCTATGAAGTATAGAGGGAAACTTTGTTTGAATAAATTAGAGTACTCCCTATGGAGTTCACAGTGACACCAACGATTCGGTGGTTTTGGGGGTACGAGTGGGGGTGGGGGGGGATGGAAATTCAAAATGTTTGAAATCACGTCTTGTGGGGTATCGCTGAAAAGCTCTTGATGAGTGCACTACAGATCAATAACTAGTTTCTCGATAGTTCTCATAAATGGCGAGATTTGAATGTTTGAAAAAGTGCTCTTTCCTCTTTTTTGCAGTTATTATTGCGGGTTTGTCATGCCAAGGCTAAAGGAGAAAAGTGCTGCGCAGCGACAATATATTAAACCAAAAGCACTTCGAAATCTACCTCAGCCTGTAGACGTGCCTAAAGGGATTTTTTATTATTTGGTTTTCAAATAATTGAGAGTACTGGATATCATCAAGAAGAAAATAAGCTAGGCTATGGAGAATTAAAAGATGGAACAGAAGTTAAAAAGAGAGAGTGGGATTTCACATGGAGGTAAGGCAAAATCATTAATAATTTAATGTAAACAGTAGGTCTATAATCTAATTATTGCCTATCTATCTCCATGGGAAAGAGATCTAAAAAAACTCTATAAACAGAATTCCTTATAATAATCATGTAGGCTTATGGTTTAAAAGAATTTAAGTGAAATCAGATATCAAGGGCAATCATAGAATAAAATCCCTCCGTGTAATATTTTTTTATAGGCCTATATACGTTAATAAATACAATAAATACAACAATTAGAGAAAATACATACAAAATCAATGTTAGTTAATGAAACTACAGTATTCCTAAGTTACAATTACAATTTAATAAATAGGAAGTTGTATTGATTGATATTTTTTAATTCCTCCGAATAAGCATTGCTCGTGATCGGAGGTGTTTGTTAATAACCATGATAATTGAGAGATAGAAGAACCTCCAAATAAATTAAATAAAGATATACCTAATTGGGCTTAGGATCAAAATAATGCTGTTTATGATCCATAGATTTGCCTCTTCAGGTTGTAAGTCCCAGAGGAAGGCGGTAAAGCAGAAAAACATGTAAATAATTTCTACTAAAATTAATAATACAGTGCTCTTGACTTATAATCCCGTCCGATTCCTGGAACGTTGACCTCTAACCCATTAAACCGGTAACAACATTGGATCAATTAAGATTGATAAAATATTTATTAACTCTAACTTTACCAAGTTTTTGGTTACATGCATTACGAAGGGGAACCTCTGAAGTACACAATGGAATATTTAACGACATTTGCTCAGTTCGTTTTGATCATTCATTTAGGCTCTAATTATTATTCGTTTAGAAGTTAGATTTTTTTAATGCAAATAAATATCATTTATAGAAATCATAATAATATGGTTTTGTAATGTTTGAAATAATTATGAACTTTTTACGAAATACGTCCAGAGCTTATATACTGTCGAAAAACAAATGATAATACAGATGTTGATTAAAAAATACTTGTTTCGCAACAGTGTAATTTAAAATACGTTTTAAATATAAATATTTCTAAGCAGACTGTCTCATTGACAGTAATTATTATTATCAGACTTGTTTTCTAAGTATTTATGATAAATAAGCAACAATTAAAATAATGAACTTCTGAGACTTCTCCCTTGGTTTTACTAGGGTTAAGATTTTAAATTTTGCCACCTACATTTAAGGAATATTGCAAAAAAGATCAACATTGCAGAAGCAGTAAAGTGATCACGAAGAACAAAATTATCCCTGTTCACCAACTGGTGAATGCTATATTCCCTGAATGGTCATTTATGTAAATATGATTCCCGATATAATAAAAGCTGAAGACTCCGTAATTGATGGACACTCTACAAGCACTTTATGGCCTTTAAATTGATGTGAATAATTTAAATGGTTCAATAATATAAGGGAAATCTGCCAATTTGTTTTGGATCAGAGTTTTATTATGTAGGGTAGCTTAAATAATGATTTTGTTTCGCAGACAGCCATTATGCTGTCGTAAATCCATGGACTGAAAATAAACGCGAACAATGCTGTTGTCATCCCCCCACCCTTCATCTAGCAAAAGAGCAATATTTTAGAGTGACATTAAGTTAAACTCAATTATCACAGATTGACAATACAATCCTCAATGTGGTACATTGACATGAACGACTGGTTTTTATTTTTAAATATAAAAATCAATAGTTGACGCTATTTGTTTGAACCACTACCATTTGCGATTTGTGACCAATGCATTTAAGAGAAAAGTATGGTAAAATAATGAAGAATGTAAAATGATCTACCATAATAGTAGGCCTATTAGTATTTTAAAAAATCATCTATGTTTTATTCGTTCCAAATATTATTCCATACAGCATCTACAAGTGAGGGTCCTACAAGCAAAGAAAATTTACACAGGTTTATACCAGGGTTTCATTATGTTTCTTAACTAATATTTTCTTAGATATCATGTGTAGGCATGACAAGGCATAGCCTATTTGGGAGGTTTAAAGTAAAGTGATCAGACGTCCCGATTTGGCCGGGAAAGTTCCGGTTTATCAGAGAAAATGAATGACAACTACAATAGAACTCAATTATCCGAACTCCAACTATCCGGATCGCCTATTACCCGGATCACTTGAAGCCGTATTAAAGTGTTTTTTGCATCTGTGAGCATAGAGAAACCCTTTGAAAGAGCCGATTATTTGCGGAAAAACAAAACTTTTAGCCGAAAAAATCGGCGGTTTGTCAGCAAAACAACTGACTCTGACCGATATGTTTAAAAAATGACAATTTATGTAAGAACAATATTGTACAACTTAATCTTTTAAAAGAAATTACATTTTTTCAAGATTTACCCATTTATCCGTATAGCCTATTATGATTTTCTGGATCGGGTCTGGCCCAATTAATTCGGATAAGTGGAGTTCTACTATCTAAATACTCTTCATATCATGCATATTATGAACCTTTATTTATCAGAGAAAACTAATGATAACTATAAACATATGCACATAAAATGATTGTTTATAAGACTGAATAAAAACATGAAAACATGAACACGAATTATTATTATTATTATTATTATTATTATTATTATTATTATTATTAAGTTATTATTATTAAAGGCGATCACACAATTCATAGTTATCTTTCCGACTTGTTAGACAAAAAAAAAATAATAAAGAAATGGCTCTACTCGATTGCCGTTGCAATTGTAAGTTAATTTAGGCTACTTCAAAAAATTTGCATGTGAGCTAATAGGAAATCACTTTTACAATACTATGTAACTTTTTATAAGTTTTTCTACCGTGTAAGTCTTTCATTCCTACACGCTGATTATAGGCCTTTAATTAGTTTGTATTTGTATGTTATTAATTTTTATTTTGAATTTGAATTTAACATTTAATTATGTCTGTATTTTTTCAATAGCTTATAGCATCTTTTCGATGCTCGAAGCATTTAAATTAAAAAATATAAAAACTAAACATCCCTGGAGGGACTAGAACTACCATCCGATCGCTACGTCATCTGCCATAGGCAGATTGTATGCGTCATTGTATCACGAAGCTGAGTGAACCCTGTTTCAGACATCCCTACTCTGACAAATCCGAGGAGGTACCGGGGATCGAACCCGGGCTTGCGGATCCGTCCATGCAGGCGGTCTAAAATAAACTAAACTAAATTAAATTAAAGTAAATTAAACTAAACTAAACTAAACTAAACTAAATGTTCCGTTATGTTTTAGTTTAGTAGGTCATGCTTCTGTAATTCGTTTTTAGCAGGCCTTGCTTGCTATCTTGTTTTTTATTTATTTGAACAAATGAATTTCAAATAGTTGTTATGTATGGGTATTGTAATATCAAAATTATTCTTTTATGTCTTGTATCCAATCAGAGACTGGAGATTTTTATTATATTGTTTTGATAGCCAATAAGGTTTATCTTTAGCTTTTCTCTTTCTTCATCGATTCAAGTTAACTGTGTCTCATAAAGACATTAGTTTTTCTAGGCTTTAAATGCCTATTCTTCGTTGTAATCAATTCAACTACTACTCATAAGGACATGAGTTTTCTTCTTGGCTTATCAATGCCATTCTTTACCTATCAGATAGATCTGGTGGTTTACTTTCAATAACTGAAGCAATCAGCTCTTCGATTCACATTAAGGTTTCATATGCCTTATTGATTCTGAAGACTTCGAACGATTTAAGGACTATTATCACCCATCGTGTGATTCATCGGGTCTTCTTCATTTCGGTGTTGGCGTTGCAAGATCTCAGGCTAACATCTTTAACAACTATCAAAAGGTGGTATTTAATCAATTCAAAGGTACGTCATTTACTACCTAATTTATTTGAGGAACAATTTGGACGTAATTTCATCATTGAACTAATATATGTGTGGTTTTGATCAAACTGATTAAGCCATCTCAAGGATATTTACGACCTTTAACTAAGGAATTTGTATTAAACATTGTGATATCTACAATTTCATCAGTGTTTATGAATAATAATATTATAGACGTCCAAGGAATCCAGAATTTATGAACTGAGCATGATTTATGTATTGTTGTTGTGACAATAAATTGTTACATACCAGAGAAAATTATCTAAAATGTATTGGGCAAGTTTGGCTTATCTATTTATAGTCTAAGTCTCAATCTCAAGAAGTGCTACGTCATATGATTCTTGTTATACAGTCCGCTTGCTCTCAGCTTGCCCGTACATTTTAATGGTCCTCCTATTGCCGGATAATTGAATCATTACCGGACCATTTATTGGACTCCTATTGCCGAATCTTGAATCATAACTGGACTATTATCTGGTGAATTGAACTGTAATATATACCAGAATTTGTTCTCATCATAACAATAACTAAACAATAATTAATATTGTTATTGCCTCCATGTCTTCTGTATGTTTGAGGTGAAGGCTGGAGGATCTATTGTTAAACTAGTGTTATAAGTTTCATGCTTGTAAAACCTACACAGACAGCAACACTTACACTAGTACACATATCACACCTGATATTGTATTATCTCAACGTCCATTGCATTGGACGTTTATGTACTGATTTGTCTTAACCCGTAATCGGGCATTGTATTTATTGTCATTTGGGCCCTAAGAGCGGGGAATTATTGATATTCATTGTAATCTGTGCTGTAAATCTAAAGAGATGGCTAATCAGGAGTTGAACATTAATGCTCTTAAAGCCAAGAGAACTCCTATAAAGGCTCAGATCACTCGCCACGTCAATACCTTTCTATCGTTCACTGATCTTGATGATAAATCTCATAAAGAAATTATAGCCCGTAAGGCTAAGTTTAATGAAGTCCTGATCAAATATGAAGATATTCAGTCTCTGATTGACCAAGTAGAGTATTCAGAAGCTGAAGCAGATTATAGAGAAGATATTGAGCAATCTGTCTTTTCAGCCATATCTCATATTGACTCCTTAATTGTAGCCTATGAGGCTAAACTTAAACAAGAAGCAGATGCTAAACTTAGACTAGAAATTGCAGAGACAGAAGCTAGGGCTAGGCAAGAAGCTGTAGAAGCAGAAGCTAGGACTAGACTAGAAATTGCAGAAATAGAAGCTAGGACTAAATTAGAATTAGCAGAATCAGAAGCTAGGACTAAATTAGAATTAGCAGAATCAGAAGCTAGGACTAAATTAGAATTAGCAGAATCAGAAGCTAGGGCTAGTCAAGAAGCTGCTCAAGCTGAATCTATGGATAAATTAGCTTCTATTGATATTGTAGCAACTCAATTCTTTGATTATATTGAAGCTATTCAAACGTTAGTTATACGAGACGAAGCTTCATATTTCAAGGCTGTCAGTATGCGTAATGCATTTGAAGCTACATTTAATAAATATAAGATTAATTTCTCTCAATTAAGATCACAAGAAGTGACTGAAGTTATTAAACTTCAAGGTCGAGAAGTCGAAGCGGCTTTTCATGAGGCAATAGGTCGTCTAAATGGTGCTATTGCCAAAAATAAACAGTTCTACGACCCTGATCAGGTCTCAGCTTCTGTAGTCCACCAGTCATCTACAGAATTGACTCCTTCACTCCCAAAGCTTCCCGAGATCCGTCTTCCTCAATTCACAGGCGATCCTGCCTTGTGGATTGAGTTCAGGGATACATTCTATTCCCTTGTCATTCAACATAAGCATATTTCTAACATGGACAAGTTCCAATATCTAAAATCATGCTTATCGCCAGAAGTCATGACTGTAATACAGAATATTCCTGTATCCTCAGCTACATTTGATGTAGCCTGGGAAACGTTGTCAGAAAGATTTGACAACAATCGTCTGATTGCTAATAGTCACATTGACAAATTATTTTCACCACCCTCTCTTGAAAAGAATTCTGCAGACTCTCTGCAAAGATTTATAGATCATTTCATAAGCACGGTGCATGCATTGCACTCCTTAAATACTAATGTCGATTTATCCGACTTAATTATTTCTAAAATGATCTTAGACAAACTCCCAGTTCATATTATTAGAGAATGGGAATCATCGCTGAAATCAGACAGACTGCCTGAACTCAAGGAACTACTTAAGTTTCTGGAGACTAGAGTCCGAGTCTTGCAAATGACGGATTCAGCTCTAAAAAATCAGCCTTCAACTTCACAGAATTCGCAACCTATATCGGCTAAGAGCAAATCAGCTCAGTTTGTCAACAAATGTATTTGTTGCAAAAAGGATTCACATCAAGTCTACCAATGTGATGTTTTCAAAGCAATGAGTCTTGCAAGCCGTAGCAATTTTGTCAGGACTAACCATTTATGTCGTGTATGTTACTCTTCAAGAGGACATACCAAGGCTTGCAGCTCGTTCTCTTGCAGAGTGTGTGGAGAGAAACATAGTACTCTTCTTCACGATTATAGTGCTCAGAACGAGTCACAAATATCTAATACTGCAGGGATTATGTCAGCCTCTCATAATCATCAAGGCTGCTTACTTCCTACTGCAAATGTGTTTGTGATAAACAAGTATGGTCAACCCGTAGAGGCCACTGCCCTCTTAGATAGCGGCTCTGATTGCAACTTAATCAGTGAAAGGCTGTTTAAACATTTAAAACTATCCCCTTGTCAGCAGCAAGCAAGGCTGACTGGTATACTATCGTCTAAAGTAAGCACCCATAAGCTTGCTTCTATAGAAATCAGGTCTCGAACAACTCGTTGGTTTTGTAATACTGTTGCTCTTGTTGTTCCGGAGATTTCAGAGTCGAAACTTCCAAGATCTCCAATTAATATCACTAACTGGAACATTCCGCCTAACCTTCAACTAGCCAATCCTGATTTCAACACACCTAATTCTGTAGATTTGGTGTTGGGTGTTGAGGTTTTCTCGCAAATTGATTGTGTGGGTAATATTTCTGCTCCTAACCTACCCATCATTCATAACTCTCAACTGGGTTGGTACTTTGCGGGCAAGCTGCCCCAACCTTCCTCTCCTAGGTTGTCTGTTCGTAGGTCCAACAAACTTACACTTCATAAATCTAAGGACTTTAGCAATGGACTTCCTAATGATTTATCCTGCCAATCTAATACCTTAGATATGCATTATTCAGCCTTAGTAAGTTCAAACCTGCAAAGGGTTTCTAATGCATCTCGCCAAGCGAGTTCAAGCTTGACGTCTCTTAAGAGACATTCTCTTTCTAATCCTGTATTAGCTAAGGCTTACAGGAATTCTATGTCCAAACACTTGAAATTGGGACATATGGAATCCGTTGGTCAGGGTTCCAACGAGAATTCCGACTACATCAAAACTTACCACCCAGCGTTAAGGACTTCAAACACCATGACAAATTCACCCTGGCGGGGTCAGTCTGGTTCAAGTTGCAAAGGTTCGTACTGCCACGAATCTTTATGTGCAACCAATTGTCAATTTGGCACCAATGCCATTCTCAGAAGATGACGAATGATTCAGTCATTCTCTGCTTTCATATTTTTCAATTCATTTTAATTATTTGTTCTCATGTTTGTTTTATTTTTTATTTCTTTTTCCTCTCTTCTTTATTTATTTTTTAAACATAACTCCACATGTAATTTTAAATTATGCCTCAAGTGTCATAATTTGCGGGCAATATGTTCCGTTATGTTTTAGTTTAGTAGGTCATGCTTCTGTAATTCGTTTTTAGCAGGCCTTGCTTGCTATCTTGTTTTTTATTTATTTGAACAAATGAATTTCAAATAGTTGTTATGTATGGGTATTGTAATATCAAAATTATTCTTTTATGTCTTGTATCCAATCAGAGACTGGAGATTTTTATTATATTGTTTTGATAGCCAATAAGGTTTATCTTTAGCTTTTCTCTTTCTTCATCGATTCAAGTTAACTGTGTCTCATAAAGACATTAGTTTTTCTAGGCTTTAAATGCCTATTCTTCGTTGTAATCAATTCAACTACTACTCATAAGGACATGAGTTTTCTTCTTGGCTTATCAATGCCATTCTTTACCTATCAGATAGATCTGGTGGTTTACTTTCAATAACTGAAGCAATCAGCTCTTCGATTCACATTAAGGTTTCATATGCCTTATTGATTCTGAAGACTTCGAACGATTTAAGGACTATTATCACCCATCGTGTGATTCATCGGGTCTTCTTCATTTCGGTGTTGGCGTTGCAAGATCTCAGGCTAACATCTTTAACAACTATCAAAAGGTGGTATTTAATCAATTCAAAGGTACGTCATTTACTACCTAATTTATTTGAGGAACAATTTGGACGTAATTTCATCATTGAACTAATATATGTGTGGTTTTGATCAAACTGATTAAGCCATCTCAAGGATATTTACGACCTTTAACTAAGGAATTTGTATTAAACATTGTGATATCTACAATTTCATCAGTGTTTATGAATAATAATATTATAGACGTCCAAGGAATCCAGAATTTATGAACTGAGCATGATTTATGTATTGTTGTTGTGACAATAAATTGTTACATACCAGAGAAAATTATCTAAAATGTATTGGGCAAGTTTGGCTTATCTATTTATAGTCTAAGTCTCAATCTCAAGAAGTGCTACGTCATATGATTCTTGTTATACAGTCCGCTTGCTCTCAGCTTGCCCGTACACTAAACTAAACTAAACTAAACTAAACTAAACTAAATTAAACTAGAAACATGCCTGATTAGAACTTCTAGCACACTAAACTCTGGAAAACTACAATTAAGTGTAGTTTCGAATATAAAAATAAAATAAGGTGCCGTTTGATAGTAACGCCGCTGGATCAAGGTTCACAGAATAAGATGGAAAACGTGAGCTGAACGCCACTGAAGTAGAGGCGTCATACATACGTAAACAAGTCTTGGTCTGAGCAGCGCTGACATTGACAGATGACGCCCCAGGATGTCGTGATAATGAGGCCACAGGACCAACACTTCTATTCGTACCAACAGATGAAAGAACATGATAAATGACTACGCGTCCTCCCTTATTTCCCATCTATCAACAAGCGCCTGTCCGTCTCAATCTCACGACTGACAGTCTTCCTTGACATCACACAGAAAGACGCAATAACAGAAAGATTATTTCTTTTGGTTTCTCTTGTTTCTCGAAAACCTATCCTGTACATTGATAGTTATTAACGAATTCAGTTACGGGAATTGACTTACCACTAATGAAGGACAGAATGCTCACAGAATAAAATCTCGCTTTTAACCCTTATACCATAAATAACTGTTTTCTTGCCTTTACCGCGTTAACGAAGTTAACCAAAATGATAAGACTGAGTGGTAACTCAAGAATTCGTCTTCACTTCATGTTTATCGAAGCATTCAATCATTAGAATGATAATTCGAATACTTTTTGTACAATCTGAGAACTTTCAAGAACCGAATAACTTAGATTTTTCATTCGAGAACTCCCACCACTACATACGACATTCATCCTGTTACGAAATCGTTGGTTTTAGTTATAGGCGTTATACATACTCATCCAGGTAAATAAAATTCTGTATTTCAGAAACGTAAGTTCACTAAAAGGTGGGTGAAGAGGGTCAATGTATTTATGATTATTTACTAAAAAGTGGCGAAACAAAGGCTAATAAATAAACTACCTCGTTATGGAGCGAAGATAAATTTCTTCTTGTTAGTTCGACCAATCAAGAAAAATGAACCGACCAAGTCCACAAATGAGCCTATATCGCTCTCTGCTCGCACAGTTCGAAAGATACAGAATACCAAATTCTCCAAAGAAAAATAATGTGTTGTTGACCAGTGCTGTCTAGTAAATACTAGTATAAAAATAAACATCTGAGTTATTGCTACCTTATTCAGATACACTTTGGAGGTGGTTTCTTTATTTGTCATGGAAATGAGCATCTGATGTCCGATCAAGATCTGTGCCTTATCCACGTTATTTGAGAGTCGAAATTTTCTTCTTGTCCAATTTGATACTGAGTGAAGATCCATGTTGTGGTTTGCTATGTTTCTGTCTTTGACTACCGATCGAGAGTGGAAATATATTTGTGAGCCATCAACATAAAGATGGTACGATGGACACCACTATAGACTCAGTTCCTCAAAAGTAGAGTTCTACGGGAAAAAAAAACACATTTATGAGTACACGAGGACGCAATCCTCTTTTTGCTTTCATGAGCCCTTCAATATGGAGGACACGGGTTTCGGGTTTCCGTAAAGCGGAAAAGAAAATAGTGATAAAATTTTACATCTAGCTCCACATTTCCTGTGACGAACAAGTCACAAGACCAAAAGAACCCAGAATGAATTTTTTCGACAACAAGAAATATCTATATTGGCTATATTTATGGCATGTAATTAACCAGGTGTTACTTCCCTTCACACGACTTCTTCCTATGCCGTTTCCATGAAGAGTTGGGCGTAAGGCCATATTACCGAAATGACATGAAAATCAAGAATATGGCACAAACTTAACGACATATTGACTACGTTTTGAATCGTCCTTTTCTCAAAGATAAATAAATAAATAGACACACATAGGCTATATAACTTAGTATACAGTGCATATTACTTATATAGGCTATAAATGAGGGGTCTATTAGCAAACCCGGCAATCTCCATTTTGAGAATAGATAGAGATGCTATCTTCTAATGAAAGTTTAATGCATTTCCTTGTACATCTTCAGTTTATGTGTTGCATATCCGACTTCCCACATGAGGGAAGAACTCAGATTTGGAACACATACACTAAATATGTACCAGGAAATGCAATAAACTTTCATTAGATATTAGCACCTCTTAAATTTGATCAAAATGGAAATTGCCGGGTTTGCTAATAGACCCCTCAAATAAACTCGGATGGAATACCCAGGATTGTCGTAACTGATATTTTCAAACTATGCGGTCGGTTTTTGTCGTATTCTTCGTTGAAGCTAAACATAAGAGTACATTACTAATTCAAAATTTCCACCTATATTTATTTGAAAGTAGGCTTTGTATTTTAAAATAACGACAAATAGGCTACCCTTAGAAGGTTAGTAGTATTTAAGCTGTAAGATGAAATGTAGTGAAACTGACAAGTATTGCTTTAGAAGCCGAGAATTACGTAGGATTTGAAATCTCACTTAGACCCAATTTTCTTTCCTTCAACATTTTTTCCAGGTCCGAGTTATTTCACAGCAATCCTCTTTACTCTCCCCATCACCCTTGTAAGACCACTTCTTTATTGAATTCCCTAATTACAAATTCATTTTTCCATTAAGAGACAAGATGGGTTGGAAGGGGAAGAGAAAAGAGGACTGAAAGAGAGAAAAAAACTTCAAAATGAGGGAAACCGCCTCGATAACGCGAAGCGAGGGGAGGAGTGTTCTATGCATCACAAGTCGAATGGAACGTGTTTGTTTGAATGATTTTCACAAAGCCGACTCCTATTTCTGCTGATCCCTAAAGCTTTCTTTTACCTTCCTTCAGGCACAAAAAATCTCTCAACTTTTTTCACTTTTGGGAAAAATAAATAAGGCAATTTCCACGAGCACTATGACTTCAAAAGAGAAAAATGCAGCAAGGAGAAAATAAATGAGATTGTGAATGCCTCACTGAACCCTGGTATTTCGACCGTATTAAGAATGTCACTGCAAATTTCATAGTCATTACTCAACACATTCTTGAATAAGTTTTCCCCGATTTTTTTTAGTCTCTCTCAAGAGTTAATTCCCCTGAGGGTGAGAGTGCAGATGGCTGATTTAGATCATAACTCCGCCCTAATCCATTAGTAATTTACTAATTTATGAAACGAACTTTATGCAAGCTATAATATTTGAATTCATTCCAAAATTAGCATTTTCTTCAATATTTTGATCTATAACTTATGTAGAGCTAGACTACTGCTTTTTTGTATGTCTTATTGAGGATATTGAGCATGCCTCTAACTTTCCTGATAGGAATTACCCCATACGCATTCGGCACATCTCGAAGGCAGTAATTTGCAAGTGACGTCCATTTAACCTTTTGACTGCTGTTGTCCGTAACATATACTGTACATTTCGAATATTATCATACAATCATTATTACTGATAGATTTGCAGTTAGTCGACCTTATAAATCCGGAAGAAGACTTGTTATGGCGAAAAGAACCCATAGTAAAGAATTTGCCTAAGCGGCTGCCATATTAATTATAAGTTTACAATATTCAATTTCACGCTATATCTGAAATATATTTAAAAAAACAGTATTAGTTTAGTAGGTCTAAGATACCTTCCTATAGCTCTCCGAGGGCATAAAAGACCTGCGCAGGAGCACTTCCTCTCCCACGCGCATATTACAAGCAGTCTGATCAAGTTGTTCAAGCTATAAACATAGGAGGTTTAAAGGCAACCTTATCAGCTGAGGAGTGATGCTCTGCCTGTACATGTAACGTAAGTAGGCGCCTGCGCTCTAACCATGGCTGTTTATTAATTTGGAGAGCTATAATTGGATGTACTGCGCGCATTGCAGATTATAGAGTTTTAATAATATAAACTATTACTTGATAGATTCCTTCAGGGGTGGGCATACTGTAGAAAATTGTCAACAATTGTTTTAAATTGTGCTATAAGCTTTTATTTGTAAAAATCTAAATTTTAAGGTAAAAATTACATTTATTAATGGTGTTGTTTAGAGGATGATAAATGTGAGTACACGTGCATGTCACAACTTTAGACCCATTTACCCAAAAGCTTTATTTTTCAATACGAAAACCAAATATCTCACGAACCATTTTCTGATTTCATTAAAATTTTACACAGCTGTACTTTGTTTGAATTTTTAGAGGTGAAGCATTATTTATTGATATTTAACTCATAATGAGAACTTGAAGATACACATGCTCAAAAAATAAAATAAAAATTGTAATTTAGAAAATACGTATTTAGTATCAAAGGAGATAATAATACTGAGATCCATCCTTGACTAGAGCTAAAGAAAATTTATAGTTGGCAATAATTTCCCACTTCAGGCGATAACATCTTTCTTAATGGATGGTGTGATTTTTTTTTTTAAATTTCAGATGAATTAAGTATCGTATCAAAGCTACTACTATGCGATATGAATGTGCTAAATTTTGGAAAAATATATCCAGTCAAAGGCGAATAATTCAAGGTTTGGAAAACGTCTTTTCGCTACTGTATGAAGTCCCGTAAGTACATGCAATAATATTTCTTTGCTAGTTCCTACAAATAAATCAATCATTTTATTCGTATAGGTCTACTTATCCTGTAAGGAAATGGGTCAAAATAACTATTATTATTTCAGTGCTTAATTTCATAGTTTGACGTGTGCTTTATGGAAATATACCGGTAAATGTATTTTGAACCACAAGCCTATTTTTAGGTCCTAAATGAAAGCTTATATGACAAACTATTTATAGGCTTAAAATCTACTTATGTTATTTCTCGTATTATAGGTCTATTTTGTTCAATTTGGTGTTATGTGAAATTGTGTTTTCTATGTAGCTCATGACTAGGGTTCGGATGTTTATGACCTAAAAAAGTGGAAAACATGACTGCAAATATGCCCTAAAAATGACTAAATATGACCCAGAGATCCTAAATATGACCTAATAAAGTGACGTATTTTCAAAAACTAAACGTTCCAATTAAAATTTTTAAAGACACTAAATTCTTACATGACATGATTCAATCGATAGTCACCTTTTTAACTTTTTCGGTGATTTACAGTTTTATGTGTAATGAACTTATATTTTTAAAGAATTTACTCCTGTTTGATCGTTTCATCAGCTCCAAATACTTGTAATATTTTGTAGATCTTGCGTGTCCCTATAAAATATGAACAATTGCATTAATTTTGAAATTTATTTAACTATTAATTTGGCATAAACATGCAATTAATTAAATAAATTTCAAATTTAACTCGACCGTGTAGTACATACACTGCATAATTGTGCTCCTTTTCCGAATTTGTAACTGAAATATGACGTTAAGGTACAAATATGACCTAAATATGATCAAGATCATGAAAATGACTAAAATAGGATTTTATATACAAAATAAGAACGGTCTGATTAGGATAACAAATGTGCAATTCATGTTTAATTTGTGTCTGCGGCGAGAATGGATGTCAGGAAAAAAAAAAAAGACTTTTCATTAACATCCGAACCCTACTCATGACTAATAAATATAGAATTGAATTGAATTTAGGTTAGTTAATAATGCAAGCCCTGGGATGAGTCTTAAATCAACAAACAATAGCCTAGGAATGATAATTCTTTCACACTGGCCGTGTGTAGGCTAAGGTAAAAAGGTTGAGTCAGACTGAAAAATCCAATGCCATTGCCAGGATTGGCATTGGCTATAGCATTGAATTTTTCAGTGTGACTCAACCTTTCCAGTAAAGTAGGACTTTTATTTTTTCTAAACATTTTCTCTGAAGCTATTTGTCACAGAAGATTAAATTTTTTACAGTCTATTTATGTTATATTAGTAAGATTTTACATTTTTTAAACATCCTGCTACCAATATTAAGATTAACGACTAGATTTTTCAATTTTATAATTTGCAAAAAATAACGGTAGCCTAATTACTTTATTTAAAATATTACTATATTTTTAAAGATACTTCTCTAAAAATGTCACTTAGTTGCTAAGGAGTGTAAATTTAATTGCAAAAAATTTCATTTTTCTACTATTCACAGTTCTTGAGAAAAGGTGCATTAAAATTGACAAATTTAACATAGCGAAGAAAGAAGGTACCTTCTCCCCGTAACTTTGCATTTATAATTTATAGCTGTAGTATATAAACTAACGTATTTAAACTAGTTTTCAGCAGAAATAGAACATCAGAGAATTCTTCAATAATGTATTATTGTTAATGTTATTGTTCATGTTACTGTTATTACTGAGAGGAAGAGTTTATCGCTAATCTCCATCATATTTCAAAACTGGTATGGAAATAAATAAGCCACATTTGCAAAGCTGAAGCGGTTGACTGCAAAATAAATTATATCAGTGTAACGTTATAAATATTATCACTTCGTCATGTAAATTAGTGTAGCATATTATCAAAATAATGTTCATCAGTATTAAATGTAATTAAATTTTGCTGGAAATTTACTGTAATATTTCTGCAACATATTTATATGTTGGCTATTCAATTTTGACTCCCTAGTTAGCCGCATCTGCATTTAGGCGTTAAATAATAATATCTATCAATATTAAATTACCTAACATGAAAATTAATTTGATCGAGTTAGGGTTGGTTTCATGCGCACTGGCGTATCTCCCCCTCATTCAGGATCAAATTTACGCTCCAACGGTTATTAATTATGCAAGGCTAGTCTATTTCATTTTTCTAACTGGTTCGCTGGCGAAACAGCTCACTAGTTTTCATATCTGTATTTGAAGTCCACACATATTATTAATTTAGTAGGTGAGGACTCGTTGCCTACTATTTAATTTTTCACAGTTAATTTTACAGGTATCCTGCATTATATTTTCGTTTGCCTTTCACTGTGAGCCGTAAAGGACAATATCATTTAGGTAGAAATAACTGGTGATGGCAAAATGTCTGTATAACATAAACTTGTGTTTTGAATTGGTCAAATTGTGCTATTTTTATTCGTGCTACGAAATAAAATACTTATTGAATCCAGGACATCATGCCGTAATCCTATAATTTTTTTTCTATAATTTTTGTATAAAAGATTTACACTAGTCCCTCGATATTTTGATTTTATAAAACTTATTTGCTATTACATTAGTTTAATAGTCTCGTAAATATCTAAAAATTACAGTTGTCGACATAATGAAAACATACATTGATCAGGAGTGATGACATTAAAAAATGTAAAATCTTTAAAAATATTGAAGTCATAGTGGGACAAAACTGATTTTCCATATTTTTATGATATTTCCCACAAAAACCTAAAATCCGGGCCTAAGTCCTAAACAGAGGTATTTAGAAGTTGTTTGTATTCCTGATGTTCTAATACTGTCTTCTTAGTCACCGGATCCTTAAATTAAATAGTATGAATGAATACACTGGGGGCAAAGCGCATCTGATTTGCATGAACTGCTTGAACATTGTGAACATTTAGATCCCAGTAATCTCTTTTATTTAGATACTTCTACGAAATCCTGTTATTACAATGACTTACTTACTCAATGGTAATAAACCATTCCTAAGCAAGCTAAAAGAATATTATCTATTTGATAGAACCCGGAGGTTCATTGCCGTGCTTACCCTGAGCCCACCATTCAATCCTATTCTGTGCTAACTCCATCCAACCATCCCTCGCAAATCTTACTTCTTATAAATCTATTTTAATATTGTCCTCCCACCTACGTCTAGGTCTTCCAAGTAGTCCTTTCCCTGCGGGTCTCTGAGTCAATTCTTACCTCAACAGAAATTTTAATTATATTACCAGAATTTGACAACAGGAATTTATAATATCGTTAACAAAGATCTTGAAAACTTTCTAGCACCCCTATGAATAGTAGAAGTTTTGATATTTACCTTCTTGGAAACACATGGGGACTATAAAAATGTTATAATAATGCTTTTACAACATAAGAGGGAAGCGACTGTACCGTGGCTTTCTTTTCTAGGATCCCTCACTTTGAAGATGGTGACTCCCACTTCAATATAAAGCCAGAGGGGACTTGGTGAGGTGTTTTACGCTTGTAGGTCCCCGGGGCCCAGACATTCGCGTTTTTCTTGATTACTTAAGCCGTGGACTGCTCTCAGATAACAAAATAAGTTGACATCAGAGTCGATATGACGCCGGGGACATCTAGACCTCGTTAAACCTGGAAAGAGTTTCCAAGTTATATTGTGATCTATAGCTCGGGTAAGACGTGTTGTACTGCAGTGCCTAATCTCACTTTTCGTGTATTGTATTATTTTCTGGGTAATGTGTATATAATTAATCAAAACAGGGTGCAAAAGAATCCAATACGTCAATACCTCTACTTACATTACCTATGACAATTGTTGCATACAATAAGATATAGGCCTAATAATAAATAGGCTATTGTCACTAGCAATGAATTAACATTTAGCAGTAAATAATTTATAAATATAGATCATTTACAGGCCCACATTTGCAATAGTGGGCTATTTCCAATCCAACTCAGTAGGCCTATTATATACACACACATATTCATAAATAGGTTAATACACTTACTCAATGACAATAGACAATTCCTAAGCAAGATAAAGGAATATTATCTATTTTATGGAACCCGGAGTTCATTGCCGCGCTTACCTGAGCCGGCCATTCAACCCTATTCTGTGCTAACTCCATCCAACCATGCCTCGCAAATCGTATTTCCCTTAAATCTGTCCTAATGTTGTCCTACCACCTACGTCTAGGTCTTCCAAGTGGTATCTTCCCTTCGGTCTCTTCAAGTCTTAGCTTAATGAATCGACTGTTACAAATAACTTATCAATGAAGAAATAAAATTACGATAAAGAATTTAATACAATAACACAAATAGGAAAGAATAATGGCTACTACCAAAACACCGTCACAAAACCCTTAAAGAAACAGGAAAGTAATATGTATAAAAAGAAAACCCAGTCATACAACTTATTATCGCCTCACTCATAACGTTGACGGGCGGCTCGCTTTGTTCTCATATTACAATGCTTGTTGTTATAATCGCCTCGTACTGTAAAAGGTTTTCTCAAAAGAAACCGCTGACTGAATTCGTGTTGCCAACTCTCTCATTGCTCAATGTCATTGCCACGTAAGTGTTTTGCTGCATCTACATCTTCCCGCTCTGTTTACTAACGCTGTGCAGTGTGGCAACTACTCCAAGCGGCGGCGACTTCTTTGATGTTAACTGTCAACGAATTGAGCGAGGCGATTATACACCATCTGATGAAGAAGGCGATAATTAATAATAAACATGTCACATAAAACTTCACCGGCAAACGAGTGCACAAAATAACAAACAATTAAAAAGAACAATGTTAATGTAGCTCTAAAAACAAACAATCTGAAAAACAAACTACATAATGCAGACACCTTAAAACAGACAAATCCGCTTTCATGGCATGCACAAATTGAAATGTAATGATTGTGGATTATTGTACATAGTAAGAGCTAGCAGAAAGTTCAGAAAGAGATGGTGAACATGTACTAGAATTTAAATAAGCTTATAATATAACTCTAAATCTGCATTCACCAAATATCTGATTTTAAATATAATATAACTCTAAATCTGCCAAAGATCTAGTAAATATAGGTAATAAACTTAACCATACTGGAGATACAATGGAAATTAGACATAAACAGGATAAATGTAAAAGGTTTTAGATTCCTACCAAATTTATATTAATAAAAGATATACATTCAATTTTATAACTTGATATTATTGTAATAATTTTGTACATGTGACAGAGGTAATGGCTATAATTAAAGTATTATTGCAACTTAAGTAGTTTGCAGACTTTTTCAAGAATGCCCTAATGCTGTTAAGTTTGTTGACTTGACTTACTTTGCCATTCAAACTAGGATAATTGAGGAAATAAGGTGTAACGTATTGAATGTATTAAAACAAAGATAATTAAAAAAGGAATTGAGAAACTAAGTATGGTAAATATAAGACTTGAAGCTTTCATGGCGCTGATTACTTAAGATGTCTTCTCGTGTTGAGGAAGGCCACAGAGTGAAGATGTCCGAAAGCTCGAGCCTAATAATTTTGACAAGTCTAAGCCATCTTAAGTATGGAACTGTATTCGTGGTGATTCTCGGCTAAGAACCCGCAGAATATCGCACTTTTTTTTTATTCGTATGAAGGATGGGTAACCAGCTGGTCGTCAATAAAATGAATGAACAGAGAAGGATTTTTACGAAGCTAATTATTTCGTATACTATAATGCATGGCCGAACGAGATAGTTTATAGAACACATTAGCTGTTTAATGTTAGGCTGATGTGCATTCACCTGAGCATAATCTCTACGTGTTTATTTGTACGCCGGTTTATAACTCTGAGTAAGCTCGGCTTTGGTTTTAACAGCATAACATAAAGCTAGGTGGAAGAGGCTGTTATGCAAGTCGCATAGTCTCTAGGTTTTAGTATAGTATTTATACCCCGTTTAATATATACCTAGCACTAGGGAGAAAAGACGTTACGATAACACCCACTATTTCATTCTCTCCTCTTCTCCTCCTCCCACCTTCCCCTCAGAGAGCAATTACAGATATTCCATGCTTGTCTTTAATGACTGCGGCAATGTGTTAATATATCAATTAACTGGTATAAATTAGCAACTGGAGGGGCGGGCAATAAGAGAGAGAGACTGAGAGAAAGACGGTGATAATAGAGGGAGAGAATAACCGTAAACTACTGTCGTAATTGCAAGCACTCGAGCATTATAAGTAAAAGCCTTCTCTCTTGTAAGTTCCTATGCTTGCTTAAGCAGTGAAAGATATTGATAGTAGTTAACTTGCTAATCCTTTTAAGAAAGTGGAGAGCTTTTAGAAAAGGGTGAATGGTGAGCGTGCATGTGTATTGAGTCTTCACCAGTATTCTAATAAATGAGAATAGTTGTGTGTCCTTATGGGTGAATCATCTGGAAAGCCTGCTAATCTCTTACTGTTATCTGAAAACAATTTGGAATAATGTATATTGCTGTTCACCGTTTGTAGGGTGTAGAGGAGTTTAATGCTAATACTTTTATGTGTAAAAATGTTGTAAATGATTATACTAATGAAAGAGTCTTTACAACCATCAATATTATCGTCTTAATAATTTTAATTATTAAAACCGCCTTAAATAAATATTTCATTATTTTACATTATTATTATTTCATTATTTTACATAGATTTTACACAGATTTTTACAAATTTAAGTAAGCCTATGCGAATAAATGATGAGGTAATGAACGTACAACTATGGCAGAAGATGATGATGATGCTTACCTAGGCATTGTCTTTAGATACCTACTGTACCTGCTATGAGCATCTCAGTGTCACGGCTTAGCTCCCAAACCCAGCAAGATATCCGGATTTATAATCGAAAACCTCACACTAATCAATCATAGGATCGAACAGAGCTATTATATGTCCTACCATTATTTTAAGCAGGGTTAGTACCTGGAATATTAATATTTTAATATTTATTATTTTTATAACTCCTTTATGTTTTCACTTAAAAATTTGGAATTGTACAATCATACATATGTTTATATGTTTTATTTTAATTTGTGGTAATTGTTAATATTTTTGGTAGGATGATTTCTTTCTTTCTTTCATTCATTCATTCATTCATTTATTCTTTCTTTCTTTCTTTCTTTCTTTCTTAATTGAATTAAATTGCATTGAAGGAATACCAAGTCAACCCCTAACCGGTGGTTTCGCTATCCTCGACCGTTGCTCCCTTCTCAATTCCGCGTGTTGACCGACCACACACCAGTCACAAACCTACCGCAATTCGAGGTCCGGAAGGAGAGACTAGGGGGTCACCATCGAAAAGGTGAAGATGTCTTGCCAGAGAGATAAGTGCCACGAGTTTGCCATGTCCGAGGCATGTAATCGCATCACCTTTGATAAGTTGGGTTGCGGAGGACTTGGGAATAGAATGAAATAAAAAAAACAGAAAGCACTTTTGCTTCTGGATATTACAGCACTTTCATAATATTGTAGACGTTTGGCCATTTCATCTGCTTCTTGTAGAATTATCTGAGAATAGAATATGCAACCCACGGTTCCATCACTCACATTCAAAGATTTTGGGTAAGGTCTAGTGAACATAACAACCAGAGAATACATGTCAGACGTGAAGAATAGCGAGGAGGCATGATCACGACAATTTTCAGCATACAGTGTAAAATCTCCATGTCATTATTGGGGGCGATTGAGTTAAGTTCTGCGAAAGCATCACCTACTTCTGAAGATGAAAGAAAAGATAGCCCAATAAAATAGTTAGCCAGTGGCCAAGTTTGCACACCTTTCCAGTTCACCATTCAGTTCACCAGTTCGATATACCGCAATCGGGTCCTTCAAATCCAACGCAAACTGGCTGTGATTTACGTAGGCCTATATTAGTTCAGACAAGACAACCTTCAGATAAGATGAGGACATTTTCGTCAAAGTTTTATAACTTTTGCATATATTTGTCCTATTAGACGACCCTCAAACTATCAACGGCCTATGAATTTATGTTTACGAAACAACTTCAATCATTTTTGTTTGTTTTCTGGTTGATCGCAAAAACGTTGTCAACCATCGCACTATTATAATCCATAGGATGGGTAGTAGAAGTTAGTTCAAAATAATTACAGTTACTCAAAATTACTATTGGCTACCTTTACCGGAACAAAGCTTCCTCGATTTTCTTTTTCCTTTTCTATTGATTTCTCTGACCACAGTCGCACCACAATGGAACAGACATACGCGCATTGTGCATGAGCCATGTGATATACGTACCGGTATATAGGGAAAATGAAATTTACCAAAACTAGATTTTATTTCGCGGATTATGGCGTTTGTGGTTTTATTTACAAAATTAGCGTTATTTCAGGGCTTACATTTGAACGCCAATGGTACCTAACATCTTAATGTATCAATCTTGACATCAGAATATATCATTTTGTAATGGTTTTAATTTATACAAATTTCAGTTAAGACGACCCCGGATTTTAGGAGCCTTTTTTTTATTATTCAACTATCGTCTAATCTGCGGAAATATACGGTAACCCTCCTGATAAGCCGTCCTCCGCAAACGTGTTGTATCCATGCATAGCGGGGTAAAGGGAGTCGATACGAAGTTTACTTTATAAGTTTGAGAGTTATTTAGTAGCCTACTGTTCTGCCGTTGCACACCATTCAGCAATAAAACACATTTTTACTTGACATGAAAGCATATCGTTCTTCTCTTGTTTATAACTAAATTAAACGTTGTTTCCATTCGTGCGTCACTTGTATGTTATCAGCCTTTAATCCAATTCATGTTAGAAACTTGCGTGAGTAAATCTCTTGATATTTATATTAAGAGTAGCAAAAAATGCATAGAAACTTTTGATCCTACGTTAACTGCTGTGACACATGCATTACTGGTGAAACATAAATTTCACACAATTCCTTTTGTTAGCATACTTATACCCTTTACCGAACATGCTCCTGAAATTGTGTCTGTTTGTTTTATTAATTCTCTTTCTTATTATTTTTCTCCTATATTTAGATTACTTGTATCATTGCTGATTTGAATAATTATTCCAAAAATAGCTACAAATAATATTCCAACAGTACTACGCTGATTTTCATTGTTTGTCTATCAGTTATTATTCAATTACTAATCTAATAAAGTGGGAGCATGAAAATACATTCTACAATAAATTCATTAATTCTTTTACATATAATTTGCATCAATCAACAAACTGTTTGAAGGCTTCCATAAATTCTACTTCTTTGGCGATACCAACAGTTCATTCCACCTATAAATCTGTTGCTTGGAAAAAGCTTTGGCGCGTAGACATCTAATGTTTGTAATCCCAAAATAACTCGCGTTAAATCTATTTGGACCCTACCTGACTGACATCTTAGGGGACAGGTCTGGTGTCAAATCCATAGCTTGTGCTTATCAGTAGCCTATAAAAGAAACTTAGAAACTATACGGCCCACAAGGACCTATGAAGTTTTCTGAGTATAGCTGAGTTTAGTCTTGAGTTTTCTCACTTAGAAAAAAATTACGAAAGATGGCATGCCACTGTTCTTTTCCAAAAAGAAAGAAAAAGCATTCTTTCAACCAGAGTTGAACCAGTAAGCTTTGAGGATTGGACGAAGGAAATATATATATACACACACACATATATATACATATATCCTACATATATATGTACATACGTACATACACAATACATCAGAATTTATTTGAACTGTGCATCCTTCGGGGATGCGACAGGAAGTGTGGTAACGACTTTCTCATTATTTTACAATGTATTTAGTTGGAGATAATGTTGTTTTCTTCATTTTCTTGAAAAAGGCTTTAAGATTTTCTTTAAATATTCTACATGAATTGCATAATATTGTATTTGTTTATTTATTTAATCAAGAATGGACATTACAGGTATAGGCCTACATCAAATTACAAGTTCATGACTATGCTAACAATACATAGCATAATTACAATAAGACAAATAAGAAATAGGTGAATAAAAAGTAAGAAAGTTAGGATAATTACCTCTGTAAAAGTAAAAAGTAAAGAGATTGAGAGCATAAACAGAGTGAGATTGAGAAGAAAAGCAGACATGAAGAACATAAAGGAAAAAATAACAATATATCGTATAATATCGTATATTTTGTATAATATATTATACTAACAGTTAAAATTTCAACAGTTTTTTCACAATAAATCTCTGAAGGAATGTTATTCATTTCATACAAAAAAATGGGTTTTAGGTTTTGCTTCGCAAATAATGTGACTCCGAATGAGGCTGTGAGACTAATGAATTCTCATTGCATACAGCCGTGTAGGCCTACTCCACACTGAAATACATGCCTATTAAGGATAGAGAAAGTTATATTTTTTAACATCAGATTTTCCCCTGATTTTTAGTCCTCGTTTTTACTTCAACCTTTTACATTTAAGCAGCTTATATAGTTGCTTTATATCGAATATAGCCTACAGCTTGTGCAAAGTAGGCCTAGTCATTTAAGATCCAAGTGGTAAAAACGGGATTTTTTCTTGCGAGTAGGTATGTTTGCGAAAAGGGCCCAAGAAGGCGATTGTAGCAATCCTACGAGAAAAATAAAATCATTTTACCATGCGTATCATACATTATTTTTTAGACAGCCGTTGAAATGTGAAATAATTAATAGATATTAGATTCATTGCAATGAATTACCGTAAGAGTCAGCTATATTGGAGCGCACAGACAGCTGTTACCGGCTGCAAATTTAAGGACAATGTCTTTCACTCACCAAGTGATTTTTGCAATCACTGTGAGAAATTTCACATTTAAGAAGGCTTAGTGAATTTTAAAATGTTGTATTTTTATCAAACTGAGTCTATTTAATAATCATATTCAAAGTTTCTAAACTAAAAGAGTATTCTCCACGTGAAGCAATCAAAGTTGGTAACCCTGGAATGTTAAAATTTTATACCATTCAGTGGTATAAATTTCTCATTTTAATTAACATCAACCGTTAAAAGTGCTTTGTTTATTGCTACTGTCTAAAAAGTATTAAACTTATTTTAACAATAATTACTTAACATATATTCATAACATTATATTCAGAAGTAACCTATAAATGTTAATTATATCCTAAAAATCTGGACTAAAGTTTACTACTTCGCTTTTAATACATGTCCCGAGTTGTTTCAACAGCTTTTAGGTAGATTTCGAAGAAAAATTTACCTATTGTAATGGATACCATGTCATGATTTTCGAAAAAAGTCTTTAATATCTTTACGTTTCATGCCTCCCTAAGTACGAAACCACCGCCTGTTCAATTTTTTTGTGTGATATATATAGATATATATCTATATCTATAGATATATATATATATATATATATATTTACACGCTAGCGGCCGTAATTTTAAAAATATTTTAACCAAATTTTATTATGTTATTTCTAGGCCCAATAGTTCGGACGAGTTCGTTAATGAGCAAAATTGGCCCAAGGGGAGGGGAGGGGGTTGAAATTTTAAAACATTTATATTTCGGCCCCTATGAAGTATAGAGGGAAACTTCGTGTGAATAAATTACAGTACTCCCTATGGAGTTCACAGTGACACCAACGATTCGGGGGTTGTGGGGGTACGAGTAAGAGTGGGGGTGGGGGATGGAAATTCGAAATTTTTGAAACTACGTCTTGTGGGGTATCGTTGAAAAGCTCTTGATGAGTACTCTACAAATCAGTAACTAGTTTCTTCATAGTTATCATATAAGGCGAGATTTGAATGTTTGAAAAAGTGCTCTTTCCTCTTTTTTGCAGTTATTATTGCGGGTTTGTCATGCCAAGGCTAAAGAAGAAGAGTGCTACGCAGCGACAACAAATTAAACCAAAAGCACTTCGAAATCTACCTCAGCCTGTAAGCTTCCCTAAAGGGATTTTTTTATTATATATCTAGAGAATGTAAAATATACAGGTTTAGTGCATAAAGAAGAGTGTACACCCCTGCGAATGGAAGTTAAATTAGGTGCTGACTGCTGACGTATCGGGACAGTCAGTGTGCTTAATGACCGTCATTTGTTACCTCATCATCACTCACATCTCGCTGTCAAATATCATTGACTCTTGCTTGAGCTAGTGCATCGTACTCGTTAATCATGAATTGTGTAGCGAAATATCCTATCTATAACAAATCGGGGGTTTGCTCATGCCGATAACACCATCGACCCACCGACAAGATTAATAGTCGTCATTTGGTACAGACAAAATGCCCAGACTGGCAATTACTTCACAGTTTGTGGGCTCCAAATAATAACAGAACACTCATCATATAACATTATATACATTCGTACAGTGGTTTCATTTATTTTGTGTCACCATCGTTGAATTACTGGTTGACAAGAAGATGAAAATATTGCAATGTCATATTTCCAAATATTAGGATATAACTTATAGCCTAAGTCTGCTAGTCTAAAACCTGAGTATAATATGTAACAAAACAATGAATATTCACACGCTATAACTATAAGCATATATAATTAAATAGACTATACTATTTTATAAAGGGCCTAATGCAAAAAACCCACCTTATACCCCTGTTACTGTAATAGTCCAATGAACACTTACAGCCTTACTAATAATTCATGTATAACATTTACAAAGCCGAAGAGAAAACTTCTCTAATAATCCCTGAGTTAAAAACTGAATGTGTGCAAAACTGTACACAACCTGACGCCCTTATATTAACTTGACGTAAAGAATAAAGATGCCCGATATCTTTAACAGCCAGAGTTTGTTATATGTCTGCGGTTGAATTTTGAGGTTATGCATCCATTCTTAAGGTAATTTGTTATGAAACATTCTCAGTTGCTTTTGTGGAGTATTATTGTTTCTTGTTTGCAAATAATATTTTCTTAATTTTACCCATGATTACAGTTTTCTGAAATCAATTTAATGAAATACTGAAACTTGACTTTCTCACGACAGACGACATACTGATAATTGTTCACTGCTCGGATAAGTGGCGACACTGGCGGAGTCTTGTATTAAATAGTTTCACCCGCTGTGTTAGTGTAATAAATAATAATTATTATTTTTTCAGAGTCAGGTGTAAAATGGCCATTTCGTCACAACAGAAGAAAATGTACTCTCTAAATACACTGAGTATGGGTTTAGCGAATGATAAGCGACCCTCATTAGGAAAGGACTCATTGTAAAACCATCTCCAAGGTCAGCCCGGGCCTCGGGCGATTGGAATGAGAGGAGGGTTTCATGTTTTGGAAAGAAATACACAGGACAATAGAATGTAAAATTCATATATATATATATATATATATATAAATGTATATATATATAAATGTATATAAATATAAATATATATATACATGTGGCGAACCTATCAGTATTATCGTCTAGGGATGTGCATAAATTGTCCTTGATATTAACCTATGTGATAAAAAAAATCAGTAGGGCTCATGGCTGAAAAAGAGGGTGTACTGGAGAGACCATTTCATGGCCCTACATTTAAAATAAAGAAACTATTTTTAAGCCTACTAATATAATGAAGAGGGTATAAGTACTATTTACAAAAACTATTAACATTTAATGAATTCGACAATGCTGACCTTCTAAGTATAACACAACTTAATATCGGTAGATTTACTTCATTGTCTCTTAAAGAAAATTGATAAACATAACATTCCAATCATCACACCAGTAACTTAGATCCATCTTTTTTCATATTAAATTTCCTCGTATACTCGCTTCTTTTTACGGCCACCTATAGCCTTTTGACTGATTTAAATTTTAAGTAATCTCTCTAACTCTTTAAATCTCAGATCATCTTGAAAAGGATCTCTTTGACAGATCACCCACGGCATTCGCCATGTTGATTGCACTATACAATACGCGCACTTAAAAAAAATATATATATATTGCACGATTACACAGGCTACAAACCCTTGTTCGACGGATAGTGGCTGCGTGAATCGTAGCACAAGCAGAGTTGGCAGGCAGGAAAAGCAGTAGAGCATGCGCAGTCAAAGTTTCACATTAACTTGTCTTCTCTCCGAGTGAGATTGTAGCGGCTGAAACCATTCAGCAGTCGATACTGTAGTTATAATTTTTTTCTGAAAGAGCGCTACAAAATATATGTTCGTCCGTATTGTTTGCCTAACGGCTCGCATTCGAATAGAATAAGTGTAATTTTAATGCAATTTTTACAGTATGCTGTAGAATATTAGCAAATGATTATCGGCCCGCCAATGATAGAAATACATTTTTGTGGTCTTTTTCCAAATTTTTATCTTTTCATAACCTGAATAAAATCTTCTGCTATACTTTAATTGATTCCAGATACAATTTTTCCATTATAGTAAAAATAAAACTCGTGACTAAAGAGAGCTTCCTCAATTTTCAATACTCTGGGCAAAAGTGGCAAAACTGTTCCGAGATAAATTCCCATTAAAACAGTTGAACCCTACACAGATGATATGTATTTTACAAGCCCTATATAATGATCTCCTCTTCAGAGTGAACTGAAAGCCAGTTTACATAATCATGGCATCATGTCTCCATTCAGAACACTGACCTATATATTATCGTGTCCAACAATATGCGCGGGCATAACCCATTCCTCATCTTGCTCCCCTATTTCTCCCTTTCCACTCGCCTTCTTCCTTGACTAGACCCTGCATTGTTTTATGGCAGGAGCTGTTCATCATAACAGAGAAAATCCTCCTCCCCCCACAATCCTCGCTCCCTTGCAACCGCCATGTTGCCCTGCCCAGGAATGCATCATAAAGTTGGTCGAAACAAAATGCCATATTGCTCACAATGGGTACCGACAAAGGCAATATTTCATCCTGGATACGCCAAAGACTTGGAAGCAGAAGAAGCATGAAGAAGAGATGAGAGAGTGAATGTAGTTTGCTATGAATGGGTAAAAGACAGGGAGGTGTTTTAGCCCCCTTCCCACACTCTCCATCTTTCTTCCTCGTTCTCTCTCTACTAGAAGATAAATAACCCTGTAGTAATTGCGTGTGGAGCGATTCCATATTTCATACACGCTATAAGCCATAACTTAGAAGGCAATTACGGTGAGTACATCGTTTATCATCAGAGTTGTCGGAAAAGGGGGGAGGTGGGTGCGCAGGATGACGTGGACTGGTGGTAGGGTGTTGGTGGTGGAAAGAAAAGGGGTTAGTAGTTGCTGGGCTGAATGTTTTTAGAATCTTAGGGGAGATATTATAGCCATTCTAGAAGTGGGGTGGGTTTTTCGAAGAGGTATGGGGATCGTAAACCGCCATACAATCTCATTCCATGCGAGCACACATAATATACGCTCACATACAACTTTATTCTAGACACTCTTTACTAAGATTTTGGTTCCTACAGTACGACTAGATGCTATTTTTTTTTGTTTGTTTGTTTTGTTCACTTTTATTTCTTTTCCTGAAGCGAATATAGTGAAAACACGAAGACTGTTGTTTGTTCTGGGCGCCAGGAAAATGCCATGGTACAATGAGACTGAAGAGTTTGTATGAGAAAGGTAGGCTATACTTATTTCGTTAAGGCTAATGATAAATATTATGAAATACTTAATTTTAATATTAACTTCATCTTTATAGTGACACTCGCTACTATTTTGGTGTGTGAATTACTTCTGGAGCTCTGTCACCTGAATGTGGCAGCCATCTGCAACAGCTTAATTATAGTGCTCTCGTTTTCATCGTCACAGGACATCGGCATTTCCTTTTGCGGTCAGCCGGATTATATTATTGTTGACTGAGGGTAAACAGTAATTTTCACTCTTACATCCAGCTCGAGGCAGGCCCTGTTGCAAGTCAATTTAATAACAATAGTAATATAGGCCTAATACAAAATTTTAGTGTTTCTTTCATTCTCGTTTCTGACTGAGACATGACAACACTTCAACACGCGGCTATCAACGAGTGTGTCCTTCTTGCCTTTTCACACTGGGTCACTTGTGACTGTCACCGGGTTTTGCAGTGAACACACCTTGGTCACTTGTGACGGTCACCGCTAGCAGGCCAATTGCCAATAGCAGCTACATGATAAAACAATTTGTAATCGCTTTTGACATCCCAAATGGCAGGTCGACATTCCACTTCACTTATAAAATCTTCAGTACTAATCAAATCTAAGCTCATGGCTGGATAACTAGTTTCGCTGAGCTCGATTATACAACTGAATTATGTACGTATATACAACTTGCATTGTTGGCAATCATAATAAAAGTGACCGTGCGGTGACCGTCACTGTATATTCCATAGTAGATTAAATAGGCTAATGACACTTCAGTAAAACCATGTCGGAACTCAACAATTTTCAATTCTGGTAACATATAGGCTTACCACAGCGTTACAAGACATGGCTCTTCCAAATTAAATATTGTCAAATATTATAAAGGCCTAAAAACTAAGGACACTTTGTTTTAGTATAAGAACTTCATATCTCAAACCAGTGTAAGTATAGTAACTTACCTACGACAATCTTTTAGCAAGGACTTCAATACTTTTCATAAGTCACTTGAGTAGAATATTACCGTATGACAGTTACTACATTTTTTAATTCTTCAGTAGTTATTAAACCAGACAAACTGCAGTAATAGCAACTGAAGTTTTTAAGTTACCTTACCTTTTTGGAAATAATTTAGTTTAACTTATATGAAAAACATGTAATTTTTTACCAATATAATATACGTTAACGCATAAAGCTTATTGTAAATGGTTAGACTTCAACCTGTTTCACAGTCTAAGAAAGGTGAAGGGTGAAGTTATTTTTATTGTTTCTATTTCAATGGTTCATTCTTGCACATACATTTCTCGTAAAATTTTCATACACATAATAAAATAGGCCTATAACGAAGGGTACTGTGAATTTTTCTGTAAATTAGAGGTTATTTTCAAAATCTATATTCTCGTAACAATTATAAATAAATATATGTAAACCTACTGTTTATATACAGTACATGGGGATATAGTCTATAACTTTACAGTAGTTTTCATAGGTTACATAGAAAAAAGGTGATACGCGTATGAAACCTTATGTCGTAAATTTCATCTCCGTCGAGGTTTCAACCAGTCTGTACTATAGTTTATACTCGTTCTGGGGATTAAAATAATGTTCAATAGCAGGAAAACTAATTCAGAAATTCCCTACTATATAGAGCAAAAGTAAATGCTTAATTCCAGTAGGGAAAAAATATGGCATGTTCTATTTTTAAAGAAATCACTAATTGATGCTAAAGCTCCGTCAATAATTTAATTACAGTTAGGATCAAATTATAAGTTCAGCGTTTAAAACCCCACAATGGGTCCATAACTCCGTCAATAATATAATTACAGTTAAGACCAGACAAGAAGTCGGGTTTCATTAAACTTTATTATGTAAATAATGTATAATGCCTGCCATCAATATTTTATAACATACTATGGTTAAGAACAGATTATCTTGAAGTTCTGTAAAGTGTGATTAAACAGTCTTTAAGATGAGAATAATGAATTCATTTAATTTGGATACGATTTATAGATCTACTAGTCCAAATACTCATTTAAAAACACTTGATACACATACCTAAAGACTATGTACACATTTCTATGTTTCCTATAAACATCAACTACCGCTATCAATATTGCAAAGGAATTTAAAATATAAGTGAATCATTTCGGAATCCACAGCTGTAAATATGTAAACATACTTTAATATACAACTTACTTATTTAATCAATGGCAATAGACAATTCCTAAGCAAGCTAAAAGAATATTATCTATTTTAATGAACCCGAAGGTTCATTGCCGCGCTTACCTGAGCCCGCCATTCAACCCTATTCTGTGCTAACTCCACATAACCATCCCTCGCAAATCCTACTTCTGTTAATCTTTCCTAATACTGTCCTCCCACCTATGTCTAGGTCTTCCAAGTAGTATTTTCCCTTCGGGTCTCACGGTATATTTTTTAGATATGTTTTTCCTCCCCCATACTCGCAATAAGCAGCCCATTTCATCCCCCGTGATTTAATTACCCTTACTATATCCGGTAACGAGTACAGGTTACGAAGCTCGTCGTTATGCAGTTTTCTCCAGTCCCCATTTTCATCTCTCTTAGTCCCAAATATTTTCCTAAGCACCCTGTTTTCGAATACTCTCAGATTATGTTCTTCCCGAAGAGTAAGCCACCATGTCTCACATCCATATAATACATCCGGCAGGATATTTGTCTTATAAATTTTTATTTTTAGATTTCTGGACAGAAGACGAGAAGATAAGAGTTTCTGAACTGCATAAAAGCAGATATCTTCAATACACACCCACAATCATAGCTATAGTTTTGAATAGGCAGGTCTTCATTAATGAAAATGGCTATCTAAGATACTTAATTTATTTTTGACATACTGCACTTATTCTTACTGTTCTTGATTATTAGCAATAAGGAGATGTTTTTCCAGATGTCAATTGTCATAGTCATACGCCTGACAGAGTGAACGTTGTTCGTCATTTATAGGGAACAAGGTCCTCAATAAACATTTTCGTGAAGTGAATGTGATTTATATTATTTGTGTAAAATTTTTTCACTTTCACACATCGAAAAATTCTTTATGTGTTTTTTGAAATATGTAAATAATCACAGAAAAAATCCATATCGATCCAAAATAGGCAAAATAAGGCTTAAAGTTTAAAATAGTCAAAAGAAGCCAAAATAGGCTAAATAAAAACTGGCCCTACTCTTCCCAAATATATGGAAACATGTTTATCTCTTCTTAACTCTTTAAAATACCCACCCAAATAGAAAAGCATTTTGCCTTCCTTCCGGGCCCGCCTATATTGGTGTGCAAATAATAGACCTATAAAGCGTGATATTTATTTGTGGTATAATTGGCCCACTTGCAGTGTAACATTAAATAAATAAATAAATAATAAATCAAGTTGAGTTTATGTTAGTAAGTCTATCACGTGTTTATAAAACAAAGCAACAAAAATCAAGTATCTAATCGTGCTATATTCATTCCACTTACTTGCATACGTACTTACTCAATGGCAATAGACAATTCCTAAGCAAGCTAAGGAATACTATCTACTTTATGAAACCCAGAGATTCATTGCCGTGATCACCCGAGCCCGCCATTCAACCCTATTCTGTGCTAACTCTATCCAACCATCCCTCGCAAATCCTGCTTCCCTTAAATCTATTCTAATATTGTCCTCCAGCCTCTAGGTCTTCCAAATGGTATTTTCCTTTCGGGTCTCATTGTAAATGTTTTTGAGATATGTCTTTCCTCCCCCATGCACGCAACATATATCTTACCATATTCGGTGAAGAGTACAGGCTATGAAGCTCGTGCGTTGTCATAACATTAAGAGTGAAAAAAATTGTCTAAATAGATGAAATATTTGGAAACCTTGGGCACTTTTGAAGGCCTTAGCTGATTGTTTCTATACTGTTGAACCTAAATAGAAATACAAACTGGATTCGCAACTTTGTAACAGTATAAGGAAATAAAGAATCCTTTTTTTAAAAATATTGAACATATGGTAACTAAGAACTTTAAAGCCAAGGTAACAATTTTTCCCTGTATTTAACATCAGTGACATTCCAAAATGTTTAATACTCAATAACCAAATTAAAATCCATTGTAGTTCGAAATTCAGCAAACACGATGGATGAATGTAGTGCTAATGGTTATCACCTGTTAGGTGACCTGTAGGTTAGAAATTTACAATCTTCAGTAATGAAGATATTCAATGATAAGAAATAATATGTTGTGGTTTTATGTTAAGGGTATTCTCTTTTCTTCATGTATTGCGTTCTATGTAATGAAATATAAATTTGATACAGTTATCATCTACGAAATGGCAACTTCCTCTGAGCTCTTGGAAAATTTAACTGTACAGTAATAATAAAATGTAATAATTTCTGAAAGTGATGGTATTAACTGACGTTAAATTGAGACCAATAAATAGCAGTGTAGAATAACAGAACAGTGTCAGATACGCGTATATCTCCTTCATAAGGCTATAAAAAGTATTTGGAACGAGTTTCTCTTGTGTCAATGGGAATAGTGTGCTGATATATCGGCAGTTAGATTGACTGAATGACTGGCATATAGTGACGCCAAACAATGCTCGACTGCCATCGTGTTTTGAAGAGTGTCACTTATATGGATGCCCATTCCCATGAATCGCTATTAAAAAGTTAACTGTTTAATAAAATCCGAATAGAACAGAGGTGGAATATACGTGGTATTTTTAGGACATGCATTTTACGGTATGCTAAATACTATGAATATTTAATTCCCTGCGGGTAGGAAAAACGTTTTAAATTCTACACGGATTATGGGAATCGACATTTCCATCTATTTAATCAAGACCTGCTTTTATATGAATCTCGCGGCACTCATTATTTCAATGGACAGCTATATACGTTTTGTTTTATTTAAAATCATTCGCATATTCACTGCCTCTCACCAGCGCATAATATAGTAGATTGATGCAATGGAGTTATCATGCCTGCATTTATACTTGAGTCTAGATTATTGAATTCTAACAAAAACGAACGATTGTCGTTAAATTAGGTAGTTATTAAGAAGACTTAAAACTGTTTTTTCCATTCTGTGCTTTATAAAACGCATACTTTTCTTTCTTTAATATACATATAAAATACGGTGTTCTCTTATTGGGAAATAGTGTTGGTGCAAAATACTTCAAAAGACGACAGTGCGCATTATAAAAGGCTTTAACAATAATTTGACGCTGTCCTCACATCAGGTCCATCATTATAATACATGTTAAGATCTGAATTAATGAGATTTAGATTTACAAAATAAACCGGTACATGTACGATTCAAACATTAATGTACAAACTACCTATAATGGCCTTATCACGTGTTTAGGTTTACCAGCAGGCTCTTGTGATAATTCATTCCTGTACATGGGTTTTTATTGTCGATGACGTCTTCTTGAATGAGATGCGGTTTGAACGATTATTAAATGTCCATTATTTTAGTGAAGTTTCATTTTTACATATTTATAGGCATTTTAAATATTCTTGATGTATTATAAAAAATTACAAATTAATCATTTACACATTATTTTGTATTTATAAATTGCTTTGTTGAAATTCAAAACTGATGTTCCAGGCAGATAAAGGTGACTGACAACTCTGTAAGAGGATGACCAAAACAAGTAAATAAATCTCTTAACTGGGATTTACCAACGATTCCGATAAACTGTACAACACATGCCAATTTTCTTTCTCACTACTGCACATGGGCGGCTTAAGGGGATTCAGAATGCCCTATCTCGCTTATGTTAAAATTCAAGATTTCATGTTTCTTTTTCTCTAGTGACACTAATCACAGGGAGACGAAATTTCACATACACTTTCATATGGGTTTAGTAAGTAAATAGTCATGAGCTCTTACAGATATATAATTAAATTGATCTGATATTTTTTTTTTCTATATATACAATATTTTTTCTAAAAAAAATTCATAAAATTGTGTAATATATATTTTCTTCTATGACATATAGAGGGAAACGCTTTTGTCTATGTGTAGTTAACTATACTGTATTTTGAACATACGGTACAAGTTCGAATGATCTATGAAAGATTTGAATTTTTCTCGGCAAATACTATTCACAAGTTCCTCACGGGCTATCAGCCGAATATAAGTTTTAAAATTTGATCTGAACATGACACTTAGAAACAGAAATAAAGACTCTACTAATAACACTGCCATCTAAAACTTATGGCAATCGCTCTCCCACTAAGCATTTAAAAAGAACAGATAGTTCATGGAAATAATCTGCCTCTACACCAAGAGTATACAGCCCTTGATTTGGGGAAGACTGTACTCATAAGCGTTGAATGTGGAGAAGGGGGTCCTCGTGGAAGGAGTAGGGGGGTCGACCGTACGATAAGTAACTGTGGGCTTAGTCTGAGATATATACATTGTGATACGACCTATTCGCCTTCATTTAATAAGTTTATAACGTGGTAATAATATTACTTGGGGGACGTAGCCGAGCGGTTATATAAGTCACTTTATTAGCTGATAACAAATGGAAATGCGGCCTTGGTCTTACATATTATATCCCCCACACGTCTCCTGGATACCAAACATACTCTCTCATTGTTGTTCAGCACACATTGGGTAAGGGCTCCTTTCCTCTCTGTAATTAATCCACCCAGACTTAGTAGACCCGCAAACCCCTAGCATTTTCTGCTGGTTATGGTGGTCAGCCCCCATCCCCCCCCCCCCATTCGGGGAATGTACGTTTTCTCGGATCTCGGCACTAAAACAGAAGTGACGTGGATGTACTTACCGATAACTAAGAGGGCACAACCCACACTTGAATTCTATTCTCTTTTCTGAACGCAACCCAGAAAATATTCCACTTCCTTTTGTATTTACAGGGTTAATGTGAAGTGCCGAGAAAAAAATATAACATGGTTTCTGTGAGAGGGGAACATATTCAATTAAAATCTCTGCTTTCTTTTTCTCAAATTCGTTGTTTTTTACGAAATGTACCGTTGTCTCACATTTAAAAATATGATCGAACTTCATAGATTTTTTATTTCTGAAGGTGGGTTTCTAAAGTTCGCTGTATTTACTCATTTGAATTTTTTCGGAAAATCTTAGCGAAGTTCGATGAGCAAAAATGAGTTCACCAAACACCTTCTAGCGCAGACTACTCTTCTATGATGGATCTACACGAAGAAGTAAATTTTACTGATGTTTTTAAAAAGTTTTAAATTTTTTAGTAATTTATTAATTAGAATAGTGCCAACTGATAATACTTTTACTAATTTTAAATAGCGATTCAACAAAAAGATGATGCCCTGAAGATGGTGCAAGTACACTGAAAAGTCTAAAAACAAATATCATTATTTGAGAAAATAGGTAAAAGAGAGTGCGCAATTTCGAATCTACTTAATGGTATTTTTTAAATCTCATACAGAATATTAGAGTGTTGCCCATTTTCCTTTATCTTGGCCTTCGCTCCATTCCCGTTACAGAAAATTCTTCACTACTACGAGCTGATCCACCCCTGTTTTCAGCATCGGTACTATCATCCTTAAGAGTATAGTTCTTTGGATTTCTCTCATCATCGGAACGACAGGTTACCGTAGTTCCACACAATAGCCTAAAATAGATTCACGCCACCTTTATGCCGAATTATTTTTATAGAGGACGAAAAATCTAAAAAAAAAAAAAAAAAAAAAAAAAAATTACATTTAGGTTAAATATTTTCAAGGGATGTGACACGTAGCGACGACTTTCTGTTAGTTTTACTATCACTATTAGTGAAGAAAATTTCATTTTCGCGGGTTTTAATGCTTTTGTTTTAAAAGATGTATATGAAGTCCTTATACTAATAGCCAAAATATTTACTTGAAAATGTTTTCGAAACATTTCTCTGAAGGTTAGTTATAACACAGTCATCTTTTGCGCCAAGTCATGCTTAGGCCTACATAACGACGAACAATAGGCCAAAAACTTTGTATGAGGCTGAGATAATGGAATATTCATTTCTTGCAACACGGCGTCTTATTCTACATCAGAATTTGAAGTGAGCAAGTTGTATTGCCAATCTTGGGGTAGAGAAAGGTATGCGAGTGAATCAAGATTTTTTTGCTTGTTCGATATTTTTCAAAACAGTTGTTGGTATTTTATTTGTTAGATGGTTAAAGCCAAAAAAAAAAAAAAACACTTGTCGCTATGCAATGACATATCAGGCTCGTGATAGTTTCCTTGAAGTGCGAAAGTTAGATTATTATGTGTAGCCTATACATAGAAATCATGCCTAATTTCGCAATACCCCTAATTTTGCAGTATCTTTTTATTTTGTTTATTGCAAAGTTACGAACAGTAATGGAAATAGTTCTTCTTACTGATCAGAAAGGGCAGCTTCTCCTGTATCTTATAGATTTTTCCTCTTTTCCCATTATTATTCCCGATTTCACAATAAATTAAATAAAAAGATATCGCGAAATTAGGTATGTTTGCCATACATGATTAATGTTCAAAGCCAATGTGGAGTTTTTACGTACGTTAGGCCTATATTGAAAATGAAATACGAGCACAGAAAAAAAACATATAGGCTATGCTTTGATGTGAAATAAAATTGAAAGACAAAATATTAATGATTAAATGATTAATCGAGGTGTTCAAAACAGTTGTCGACAGATAAAATTGTTGGTCCAATTCATAGCATAGGTTTACAATGAGAACTCGTTCACAAGATTTAAGTACTATTAAAACCATAAATTTTCATAAATATACCCATTTTTATATGTTTAGCAGCTCACAATGCTAAGACACACTTGGACATCCCTGACGATATGGGAATGCTCTATGTGAATGAAGAAGGTTCCGTGGTATTAAGCGACCATTTCCACATTTCCAGCACGCTATTATTACTATGGTGGAGGTCTTAGTGGGTTGGCAATAGCTGTAGGGAGCGATGTTCAAGTCCATAAGGCAACCCATTTCAGCAAAGACGTGGTCGTGGCAAAGTAAACACATAATAAGGATGCATATGCCTCGGAATATGTAATAGTTAATTAAGTTCTCATGTCAGAGGATATTACCTACCAGCTTTTACATACCTCTAAGATGAAATCCCGTATTTACATTCTGTTAGCATTAACTCATTTCTTCTTTAACTTAGATGCACTGTACATAATACAGTTCCAGATTAATGAACTTCTTAATCTGGAGTATACTCACATAAAGAAAATGTTAAAACGTAGTTTTTAATGAATAGCGATATTGTACGACCTGTATAATCCATCCATGCACTCTATTTCTTTCACGGAGAACTCGAATTGCATGCTCGATCAGTGTAGGCAGAAAAAGCAAACATTTAATTGCATGCGGTTAATTTTAACGCAAATTTGAACTGCATGCTGCCGTGCTTTTGAACGTCTCTTAATAGTCGAGTAAGAACCATGCTACGAAGCACGTACTGAAGGTAGATTAATAACAAATCAACTAGCCTATGTAGTGGTCTCTCACAATATTGCAACAGAACAAAGTGAGTGATAAAATCAACCTGTAAGTAGTATAAAATTCATCAACAATCATATCAGGCCATTACGTTGAGTTTAATTATAATAATTTCTTTTGAGAGTTTTTCACGTAAAAAATTAAATTCAAAGTAGGTCTAATGAAAATTTATTTTATGCAGTGTAAATTACTTGACGTAAACTCAACTATGCCATCAATAGTCATTTATATTAATACAAAATGTATATCAAGACGATTAATCGTAGTTAAGTATTACGTTTTTAACAATTTACGAAAATAAGATATATATTTTTATTAACAGTAGCGGTACCTACATAAACGGTACCTAAAGAGAAGTGTTAAGGATGGTGGTAATAATCAAAATCTTATGTTATTTATTAGTGGGAAGGCTATAAAGTTATTTTGATGGACTCAGAGGGACTATATGAGCATGGAACCAACTGTAACTACTGTAATGAGCGAGAAAAACTGGCAACTATTCGTCATTGATGGTCTGACATTTTATTTTCAAAAGGCTCTAAGCAATAATGAGGAAAAATGGACTTGTTGCTAGAGACTCCGTAAAGCTAATGTTTAAATTAATACAGTGCGTTATAGTATCGGAATTTGAAAAATGGAAAGAACAATTTTTACATGTTTTTGGATACCTTATTGGCATGCAACTCTTATACCGCCTAGATAGCCTTGGCACGCAATTCGGAAATGTTCTCCCTCTTCGTACTCTGCCTTCACTACACTACTTCTCTTCGATTTGACTTATACTGAACTCAAAGCTTTTACACTATGCCTACACATAAAACTTTGAAGTTGAACTTCAAGTATCGGTACAATACTTGTTCTCAATTTAGTTATAACGTTGAAATATAGTAATTGATAATGCCTTTTTTATAGTTTCGAAACTATCTTTGAATATGTTTACATGTGGCAGTTTAGAGAAGATCGGTTCGTTTTTTGTCAGGACTTTTCTTTCCTGTAGAGAAAAAAAATGCATGTTTACATCGTGAATGCAGATTGGCTGGAATAATTTTCACCGCTCTATTAAAATACATCTTAATATTACTACGTTTAATATTACATGCATGTTCACAAACTGAAGCAGTTCCTTATTGATTTTGCGTCGCTGCTTAGTACAGTGCACTATTTTTTAAACTTACGTAAATTTACTTCCCACTGCAAACACATTTCTTTTGTGGCGAAGATGTACGAATACATTCTACACAGAATTAAAAGAAATCCCTCTAAGATGATATCTACCTACCCAGAATTGTTATTCGTCTTTATTTCAAAACAGCATATAAACGTGGAATTTATGTATGGAGCCATTTCGAATAAAACATTTCAATTTAAAACGATCGCTTCAGAAACCCCCGTAAGGGCTTGATGGCGTAGGTACTGTTATACTCCTCGTGTTATTACGTTTAGGCCATAACGACCTTCATATCCCTTTAGCATTAGGCAGTTTCATCCTTATGTATTTTATGACGTTTCTCCCCTCGTTCTGAAGCGAAAACTCGATAGATTTTCTATAAAAGTGGTCTCAGTATCTTCGTATGTTCTCGGTTACAAGTGATGCTTTAGTAAGGTTCAAAACTAGCAGGAGGTGTATCATCACCAAGGGCTATTGTATGCAAACGACCTAGCATATCCATTATTAATGAATGAACAGTAATAAAAGTTAACGTTACATTTTTAAAAACTTAAGTGACTAACTCACGTAATTTTCTCTACCCTGAGCATGGGCAATACAACTTTTATCAGTTCACAATCTGATAAGGCAGTTTTGAAAGGAATGCTAATTCAGTTGTCTCATTCTAAAACGAAAAGGTGTAGGCCTACTGTTTGCGATATAAGGCTTAAAACCTGAGTCTGTACGAACGAGAGCTAGCTAACAACTATTATTACGAGTATTCCAGTCATACGCCGCGTGTTTGATATTGACCAATAACGTTTAGCAATTCCTCGGACATAGACCAATCACGACCGTTTATCTTACAATATTCTTGTAGGAATCGCGAGGATGGCGTTTTATCGGGTAAAATCGACTGTTCGTTACTGGACACGAAAGCATCAGTGTGCAGTTATTAATACGTCACATGGTACCATTAAACAGCACGAAAACAGATTATTTTATATAACATAACTTGTTTGGAAATAGAAATAATAGAAATGTACATTGATTAAAAACACAATTTCGATTCTGTACAAGGCAGTTCGTGTGCTTTTACTGTATTCTCTTCTGCTGTAAGCTTACCTGAATGAAGTTAACTATGTCTTATATGCACCACTGGTAGCCCTGGTCACAACATGGTAACTCGAATCGATTCATGGATGGTTGGTTCATAGTATGCCATGATCTCGCAGCTGTAAGTTTTGTTTTTATATAATAAAACACGAAAGTAATTATTATTTGTATAATCCGTTACATTTTTATTCATGGAATAGTCTTAATAAATCCAACTCAAATTGACGAGTTTCATCAGATAAATTCTATCGATAAACTCGTAAACTCTCGTGGGACTACCTATGCTAATTTTTATGAAAAAGAATTTACAAATAAAATGTTTAGCTTTAACTATAAGCAACCTGTGAACACAGCTGAAATTATATCGTTAGAGCAGTTTTCGTTAAAATAGCAAAAAATGAAATTTTCTTGAAATGAAGTGGTGATATAAGTAAGAGAAAGTCGTCGCCAACCTTCATATCATGTCCCCAAAATATAATTTAATCCAAATATAACATTTTTTATGTAGGTATGGAAAAGAGCCGAGGTTGTCTCGTCTGCCCTCAGCTAGCTTATTTGGTCTGGTCTTGTCAGTCAGTTTACCAATTTTTCAACAAATTAAAACTGGTTCTTTGTTAGAGAAAAAATGACAGGACCACAAGGCCTGGACATTAATCGGTGTGATTTTATTTTATGGGAATTCTTAAAAGGAGAAATTGTTCCAAAGAAGGCCAGAAAACGTAATGTAGATCAGAGAAGATTTGGCCGTAAAATGATGATAGACGCAAGGGTTCTTTTGAAACAGCAAATGAGGCAAAATGGCGATCATATTGAACATATTGAATTTGGGAAGCGTTTCAAGACTACAGTGATTAATTATTTACTGCTGATGCACTACTCTGATACAAATAGGTGCGTTATATGTAAAACAAATTATGCGACATTTTGTGCGCCACCCTGTACTTCCTTTACCTAAGGCTACAGAATTATACTGTATAGTGTGTTTACTCTGAGATCGAACTGATGTAGTTAAGCAATGACAAAAAAGAGCATGTGGTATAAACTAGCAGGTGAGTTGTATTCGGCAGAGTGCCTTCAGATAATATAGGAAGTAAAATACGTCGAAGAGAAATAATATTAAAACACCTTATATCAAAATATTTGTGGCTTTTCCCATAACACTCTGTATATATCAACAACTATCCTTTGGGGCACTCCAAACATACAAGGTTGCCAGAAGATAGAGGTTACAATGCACTAGGGACAATTTCAAGGTATCACCCTGACGTTACTGAAATCTTCATAATGGTGTTCCTATGAGGCAGTGTGAGTTTACAGGCTTAAGGGTAAATCGAGACTTATCACTGACTGCTTTATAGAAGAGCAGCGAGCAAAAGAGGGACGAAAGTAAAAGGGGAGACATCTTATCCAGGATTGAAGCAAATTCAAAAATATACTGATGTGCCTATATATATGATACACTTCCACTTGAATAACTGCATTGTGAACTTAATGTATGATTCATTTAGGAAACGATAATGGAAGGGAATGTTTGAAATATAAAACTGGAATCGATCCTGTTGAAGTGCATTTATTATCTCGATATAGGATTTTGAATATTACTCCCTCCCCCCATCGTTTACAGTATATTTAACGCTCAAGTCTTAAGTTTAATGCTTACAAGAATATTTCATGGAATTCTTTTAAGTTAAGCCTATTTAGACAACTAGGTATCGCTGTGTTTTGCGCCAAAGTTGTTGCACAGAGGATCCCAAAAGCCTCAATTTTAAAGAATAAAGAAAAGTTCAAAAACCTTTCTTTAAATATTTCGCCAAGGAAGCTATATACGATAAATAATTTTAAATATTATTTAATGTTACATTAACTAGTTAAAATGTTATTATAGGCCTAAAGGAAAAGTTTGTATGATTCTCTAGTTCACAAACAGAGTTTGTAGTTCACATGATTCTGAATGCCAAACACGCTTGACCCTAGTAAAGAATATTTATAGAAAAACTTGAATTCATAATAATTTTTAACAATGTTGTTAATAGCAAAGTTAAAAAGCGATCCAGTAAACATGATCGTATGTTATTTAGTACGAAATACTTCTTAAATATTAATTAAATTTTGAAAACCTTTTCGTATTTTAAGTGACATATTCTAATTAGAAATTATAGACTTCCTTTCTTGAAAAAAAGAATAAGAATTGGGAACAGTATAACTCGATCCGTAAGACCTGAACCAAAAAACCGGCTGCGCAGTAGACTACGATGATGTAATCTAGACCTGCCTGACCTTCATCTCACGTGATGTTCCCTGCTGTACAGACCGTGTAAAAACATCTTAGTAAGCCTCACAGCATTCAATAGTGAAGACCCAACAGCGATATTCTGTGAGTTACATACCATTACTTAAATAATATTTTATAAATAAAAAACAAATACTTTATGCACTTTATTTTTGTTTTCAATAGTTACGGGCTATAATGAGCCGCATAGTTTGGAATGAATAGTACAGTATATGCTTTCTCTTCTGCCCCCAACTTCATTGCTACCAGCGGACGATAAGCTATCTGCGCGTGTTTGATTCAGGTCCAAGCGTCCCAGTTATACCTAGCTATACTCATTTCATCTTGAAAATATTTGTAGTCACGCTACACATATAGCACAAGAATGATACGAAAAGAAAAATGTTATCTCACGAAATGTTTGTGTTAGAATATAAAAAGACAGAATAATTCGATTCAATCGCGTTAATACTACAGGAACGACTGTGAATGCTTCCACAAACCATTTAGAATCAAATTGCTATGGATTAGAGAACATCTTCATGACTCCATTTGAAATAAGTAGTGCCAGTCTGAATAAACATTGTTTCTTCCTTGTTGTTCCCTAAGGAGCTGCTGTGTGATCGAGAAGGGAGACATGCCATTAAAAAGAAGATGAAAAAAGTCGTCGAAAAGAGTACAGAAGGCTCAGTTTACAATGTAAGAAAATATTGATGGCACCACAACGATGTTGGGGGGAGGGGGTCGAGGAAGTAAGTACAAGGTAAGATGATGCTCAAGAGCTGGGGGTGAACTGTAAAGTGCTGGGTGGATAGAGAAACGAGTAAGGGGATAAAAACGGGGAGGATGAGTTCAAGGTGGAGGAAAGATATGTGTCTTTGAAAATGGAATTTGAAATTGTGTGGACCCTAGAGTGGTATAAAAATACATCCAAAGTGAAGACGAAAAAGTTCATATATATGTGTTTACGTAAAAAAGGGGAGATGACGTAAATAGGAGTTGACAGCGTCTGTATAAGATTATGTTAGCTTGGAACCACGTAATGGCAGATTAAAAAGCATTCGTTGATGCTTTCTCCATCGTGTAACCAAATATCAGCCGTGAGAGTGGGTGGTGGGGTTGACTACTGTCTCGAAGGACCCCTAGTTCAGGTCTTGGTAACGATGTTAGTGTCACAGTGGATGGAATGGAAAATAGCTCTTGGAAAAGATGCATAAAAATCTCTAAGGCAAAAGAAGGTGCTTCCAACATCCTTGCGAAGCTGCCTGCTACCTCATATTGAGTATACCGTCTGATATGTCTTCATACACCTGTATTACCTCCACTGCTGCTTCTTTGAGTTATATGAGATAAGACGTATACACTTCTTGAAATGAAGTCAGTGCGCTTTCTTTTCTTGCCAATGTGTGCAGGCGTCTTCTAACCTTCACTTTTACCTTGGCATTGCTCACGGGAAAGTTTACTTTCTTACAGTATATTCATACAGTTTATACACGGTAACACACTTTGACAGTATATTTATTAAGTAAAATGTAATGCTTTGACGCTCTTTTATTAGGTACTTTAATTTTATTGAACTGCGTGTGTGAAATTAGTCCTTAACATAGATTATTATAATTAGTAATGTTGAGTAAATTTAGCAATAAAGTGTGGTTTTCATGAAAAAATTAAATAATATTTTAATGAAAAAAATTATGTGGAGTAATAACAAAACAAAAATATAACAAAAATGTTTCACCTAAAACTAGGTCGAATCAAGTCGACTAAGTTGACATGCAAAATATGGCTGACACACACACATACACACACATATATATAATATTTAATGTGTATGTGTTGTAGTCAGGGTTGGGACGTTTAGACTTCACGCGTAAAAAGAAGTTTCTTCATGACGTGTAGGCCTAAAATACGCATAAGAACGAGTAAAAACGCCCAATTAAAGTAATAAACGTAAAAACCGTAAAAAAAAAACTATTGTTACTTTTAACTCTGTTCCGTTTTATGAATGTTACATACACCGGTTGTTCAAGAACTAGACTTGGAGTTTTCATTATTTGGAGATTCTTTACGTAGAAACTCGAATTCCACAACCTCATCTACTATTGCTCCTGGAGGATCAGAAACAGTAGCTCTTGACTATTGTACTGTTGTTGTAGGGACTTTCAACTATCAGATAACTTCCTCCACAGCTATTGTGTGCATTGGTAATAAATTATTTTCGTTCTTCTTGCAGACAACAATAAATAATCAGACCTACAAGCTTGCGAAACTAAAATAGAAAGATTAATATTTAAAATCCATAGATGTCGTCCTGTATGGAGAATTATAAATAGAAATATAAATTATATATGAATTATAAATACATAAAAATGTACAAACTAGCACAACCACACTAGTTCATTGATTTAACAGATGCAAGAAGTTAGAATGTAAGCATGAAAGTTATATATAGGCCAGGGTGTCCATTATAATGTTTATATAAAAACAGGACATTTAATATTTTTTGTAAAACAAAAAAAAAACAAAAAAAAACAAACAAAAACAAAACAAAAAACAAAAACCGGGATAGTTAAGGGGAAAAAAGGGTCAAAAATTTAATTCGCAAAATTTGGAATATTTACAATTTATCTTTGTCACATGCACACAAATTATTTCAAATGACTTCTTAATTTTCTTCTGCAGACCGGTGTAGATAATTTATCCCATAGAAATATATGCCTCATTGTCACTATACTTTTCACTTTTAAGAATTCTATTAAGAAGTGCGTTTTTTTTCTTATAATTCATCATAAAGTCAGCACTTATTACTCCATTAAAGTATGTTTTGACAATGAGCAAGACCTTCACTGTTGTAACTTTTATTAATGAGCTTTAAACACACTGGCCAATCACAAAAAGCGGGACATTTGAGTGTCCTCAATAAAATTTTCGGGACAGCGGAACATTTAGTCAAATAAGACTGTTCCGGGAAAAACGGGACGAATGGACACCCTGATATAGACCTACTATTAATTATGAATAGTGGCAGGAGATCATTGAACAGTTACATGTGGTATATTCATTAATCATTATCAATGGATATTTGTGACTAACTAAATTCAAGAGTTATGATAGGCCTAATGTGACTAAACCCAATTTGCAGTTGCAATTAACATTATATACATTATAGGGTACGCCTTGATAGAATTCACAACACAATTAATAATAAAGTAATTACTACCTAAATTGTTAAAATTAATTCAATGTTAGTTTATCACAACGCGTGTATAAAACAGTTTTTACATTAGGTATGTTACATTACTTTATGGTAAAACACATGTATATTACTTGCCTAATCACGGTACAACTGCATTTTCATGATTTACGTATATAATTTTTTAAGGAGGTAATGGGTGGAACGTCAATTTCCTACATTTCCAAGTTACATATTTGATTTTTCGTATTCATAATCGTGACGTAGGCCTAATAGATTATAAAGCGGGGAACTTTCATTTCTCTCAGTTTATTAAGTTTTGGGTTATTAAAAATTAATACTTAAAAATTCGCATATTTCAAAATGAAACTTGTCACCATTTTTCAGTAAAACATCCAATTCTTTTAATAGGATCCACGATATATTTAGGAAAATGTCACGCATTCGTTTTATTCTATCGTTAGGCTACTACTAATAGAGGGAAAAATTAATATTGAATGCAAGTCTCAAATTTAAGAAAAAAATTAATGATCAACACACTTCGTTCATTTCTTATTTAAAAAAATATTGACACGGAAACCCTTGCGCTATTCTGGCAGGCATACATTGCAGAACTTACAGGTATAATTAAAATCCCAGACCGCTTAAGTTAAATCTGTAGAACCAATTTATTTCTGAATAGGCTAAAAGTTATTACTTATTAGATTATATGAACTAACATTTTATTGTTACTTTTCGCTTTAATTTGTTTATTGTTCTAATTGCTTCCTTCAGTGTGTATAAATGTATATATATATATATATATATATAGTATACTGAGTCCATACTGAGTTTTAAATAAAAAAATAAAAGTATGGGAAAATGATTTTAAACATCTGCATGTTATTTAAATGAAAGATGTGCATGAAGTCTCATCAGAAGTACTCGGCCTTACAACTGATGCTTTATTTCAAAATTAAACCAACTTGAATATTAGGCATATTAGATTATCTCTTAGGGATTATCTTCTGAAGACAGTTTAATGTTGCTAAAACCAATTAATTTTCACCAATAAATTTCCAAGATTTAACGAGTGTAGCCGTTTTAATAAAGGGTAATTAGGGGGTCTTAATGACATTAGCCAACATATACTTTGAAGTACATGGTATTTTAAAATTAAAATAAATTTTGACAAAAAAATGGTGAATATTTCACCCACTATCCTCCGTAACAGCTTTAAAAAAATCTTAAAATCGTGCATAGTAAAACTGAACCATAAAATTTATCGCTTTAGACAGCTGTTTAGGCCTAAGCTTGACCACACCCCTGCCACATCCCTTAACAATTTCTGTTGCTACTTTAACCGGGATAAACAAACATACCTAAGCCCTCAGCCGAGTTTTGCGTTTCGTTTGGGATTGAATGGGCGGGATTTGCTTTTCTGACGGTCAGTCCTTCGTTCAAAGATCAAACATTTCCTTTTCTTCTTTTCCTATAGAAGATGGCAGTCATCAATCCAGATTTTCTTAGGTGTGTCTGGCGGCTGTCAAGAATGTTTGCGTTTTATGTTTGTTATGATTCTTCTCTTAATGGTTAGAAGGAATCAAGATTGCAAACGAAATTCGTTTTTGTAAATCTAATAGCGGTAATGCGTACGTTAATTTCAAAATTTCGTAGCAAAAAATAAACATTTATTTTTATTGAGTAGGCCTAGGTCTATTTGTAGGAAGCATTTGAACTGAGTCGAGCTGAATGATGAAATGAGTTAGTCAGTTAATGTCTAAGGACTTCATTTAATATCGGTTGCTTAATACAAGTCTAATTTTTCAAACCGTTACACTTCTTTTCCTATCGAATAATTTAAGGGTAAGGACAACAAGTTCTATCCCATTGTGTGTCTTTCCCTAGTGTATATTTTACCACTGACGAAAATCTAGATCAAGCAAGGTAAGCACTGTTCGCCCAGAACTGGCTTAAAAGAACAAGTTTTATTTTATTTTTTACTAGCTTAAAGATTTTATTTATTTAATTGCTTGTCCTAATTTATGAAAATTTTTGGTATGAAGTGTACAGTTTCACAGGTGTCCAAAACAGGCAAGTAACTGCATCCGAAGCTGCCCAGAGCCTAGGCAGGGTGATGGGCAATTGAGTGTTTGTGAATTTCAAAAGAAAGGTTTCGTACTTCATTAAGGGCACCGAGAGGAAGGCAAGGGAAGCATTATTAACTTTGATTCTTCCACACATGGCGAAAATAATAATGCGAATTGCTATTTCCCATTAATTCTTCAACGGATTTATAAAAAAGCGAACAAGTTTCACGAGCAGACTGCATAATTTCTCTCTTTCTATAGACTACATTGTTTTTACATGCAGAAGAAGTCTTTATTTTTACCTTTAAAGTGCGCAAATTAACATAATTAAAACATTTGAAATTTAATTTGGGTAAAGTTAAAAGGAGTTATGCAAAGCCTACTATACTAATTAGAAATAATATATGCCCGTATTGTGTTAGGTTCTCTTTTCACCTAATTTCAAATCCCTCATAATTGTTGAAACTTCAATTTGGCTGAAATAGATTTAATTAAATATGGACTGCACTTTCATGATATTCCTAGATCACGCATACCTACTAAGTCCCCAGGCCTATAGCCAGTGTCAACTTTTCTAGGGGAGCAAGTCAAATTTCAGAGGAGACCTATATACGAAGTATTACGGAAACAGGTAAAATTTACATTCGCTGTTGTTATTTTAATGTTCCAACCAGACTCCTGAAATGAAGTGGCAGTTTCGTTTCAATAACAATGATAGTGAGAATATTATACCGGTCTTATTTCGGATAAGTCTTCATTTTTTAAAAACCTAATATGGAAAATTTGAAGAGGCTATTATTGTTAGTGACAAAACTAGGCAAAAATGAGAAACCATGCTTCGTTGTAATATGAATGCGTTTAAGTAATATCTGATATCCTATCGCTATAAAAAAAGGCCAAACATTAGGTTACAGTAATAGGCCTATCAATAATTCCCATAATTATAATATTAATGTTCGCTGATAACTCTTTTATAAAGGCAAATGATCTCACACATAATTCCCTAGTGCTTATCTTTGTCTTTAGATAGGCTAATGCTTCGCCATTGACATAATCAAGTACTGTCGTCACGTATCTGCCCCGTGCTATTTCTATATTACTATACTTCTATACTGTTGGTATACAAAGCCGTACCTCTTATGCTATGTATATATTTTTATGTATTTTTATATAGAAGTCCTTACCTTACCTGCTGCCAATTCTCCTGAGCAGTTGGCGGGCATGCTCCTGATTGATCTGAAACAGAGTACCAAAATATTAGTTCACCTAGCATATATTTTCACCGTAATTTATGGTTTTATTTTTCTTGGCAAAGATAAAATCACAAATCTTCCACGCGACCAGATTTAAGTATTTTAAATAAGTGATAAAAACAGTGCATACAGAACATATAAACTAATAAACAACTTAATAATAAACAGATAAAACTATTAAAAAGTGTTTAAGTTTTCCCGAAACAAAGAAAATTAAGAGAATGGAGAGAAGTTCCATCTGGCGCTGTGAATTGAGCCCCGGCTTAGCTCAGTTGGTAGAGCATTGGCGCGAATAGCCAAAGGTCCTGGGTTCAAGTCCTAGTGCCGGAGGAATTTTTCTCCTATAATATTCTCATGTAGTGTCCAACAGAGACAATAATCTGTGGCTCATGAATGCTTATATATCTGTCTTAAATGATTTAGTTCAATAATAAAATGTCCGCCTATAACTAGAGTAAAATAATATTTTAGAACATTACTAACTTTGTGTCTAATATGATCTGAAAAGTTGTCATTATTACAGTCTATTATGCAAAAAAGAAATAAAAAGATAAATGAGAGAACTAAACCATAAGTTTTGAAACTAAACTGGATACATAATTAAGGAAGGAAAGAAAACATAACAAATGCTAATGATTAAAGAGCAAAAAATTATCAATAAATATAAGGAATAAGATAAGTTATTTCGATAATATACGAAAGAGTATGATTACATGAACAATAAATTGAAAGAACAAATTTTAGAAATCTTAACTGTAAGATATTAGTTCTGTTTACTAATGATATTTTGCAGTAACATATTTCATACCGGCAGATATAAAAAATAAAGCTGACCCAGGTTTTGTGGACATGTTGAAGTTTCTGTAATAGCTGACATTTAGATGACTATGTAAAACAGGTTTTTACTGGAAGACATATTTTGAAGTACACAGTTTACACTTTATACCGGCAACGTTACTATCGACTACACTGATTCAACGCAGCCTGTCTCAGGATGTATGGCGTAGGCCTAACTACAGTAGAGTCCCGCTATTCCGAACTAATTGGGACGGAACAACGTTCGGTTTAGCGGGAATTCGGAATAGGCGGATTTCATAATAATATCAACGTATTGACTTGTTAAGGCGTAAATTAACTTCAGGGAATTGTATAAATGGAGCCGACATGTGCTGTAAGTAACCAGCTTTCATTCCAATTTGGTTTCAGACGTTTTCATCAAGCTTAGACTCTATGCATGACTCTATTTAACTTCTTTGTATAACAATAAATGTACGTTTTTTCACGTACGTCTTTTTAATTTCTCCTGTTTTTAAGTTTAACAAATAGGTATTTTTTTTTCTTAACTCTGTTCGGAATTGGCGGATTTTCGGAATAGCGGGGTTCGGAATAGCAGGACTCTACTGTATATGTTACGGTATGGAACTCATGAGATGGCGAGCGGTGTCTGAAGAACGAGAGACATTGCGACATGAATTTCTGCCGCTTGCTTTCTGCTCAGGTCCGTTTCTCAACAATAACATCCTCCGATACGGATATTGATTGTATACACCAGTAAGTAGATATCAACGGTAAGTTCACCTAAGTCTAATATAGCTTTAAAATCATTAAACGTACCGAAGATGAATTGAAAAAAAAAAAAAGACCAACTCAATTTTTCTTACAGACTCTTCACAAAAAGCTGCATATGAGGTGGGGATTTGGCTGCTATATTAAAAAGAGAGTATATTCCTGCGGGAACGAGGGGCTGATGAGAAAGAGATCGGATTTTAGAGTGTCGAGATGGGGAGGGGAGATCTAAAGAAACCGACTGCTCACTCCTGGGTTTAGGAAATCTGCGATCAAAAATTAAAGGCTTTGATCAAAGGTTCCATCCTTATTCTAGCGCCTGTCATTGGCATAGCTGTGACAGGCTAGTTAGCCATAATTCCAATTTCCCCGGAGATTGTGAGAAACATCTCTCATCCCACGCAAAGCTGAACATGTTGTTCAATAATACAGCCGCATTTACAGTACATAAAAATCCTTGGTTCGTGAACTCTACGTATGGTCTGATATAATCTTTATACTTCTCATTTAGGTCTGGAAGTAAAGCCTTCTATCTAAGCGATTCTTAAACTTCTGAGTCCCGCGATTCCAAAATGTAATAATAATAATAATAATAATTACCATGAAATTAGTACTTGGCGACCAAGTTTCAATTTTTCGACTATTAACATTAATGATAATCATTTTATAACATCATTAATATTGATATTCATATAATAGGAGTCAGGTTTTTGGTTATATAAAACAGGTGATTTTGGTATTAAATTCCTTATATTTCGGTGAATATTTCACGAAATAAATTATTTTATAGATTACAGTACTATATTTGATGTTGAAATGTTAATCTTTTTTTGGCCCTACATTAATACCGAAATAAAGCGCACACAACTTGAACTAAAATCAATATAAGACACTATTTGGGTATGAGAATAAATTTTAGCTTCACTGTCGAAAGATAACACATAGGTAATTGATTATAGTATACCTTATGTAGGAATTTTGTAATTTTGTTATTACTGTCTCTGCGATATTTCAGTTCAATTCCTTGTATCAATTTGCCCAAGTGGCAGCCTCTTATGAGGATTTTTTTACTAAAAATAGCCATTTGCTAACATTCCAAGAAATATGGAAACACCGCACGCCAATAATAATTACTGCAATCTACACATAAGTAACTTCTTGGAAGTCATAGAGAAAGAATAAAACGAGCACACGTTACTAAGAGAATGAAAAATAAATTGGTAGCACTAACAACTATTCTTCCTGATATGACAATAACTGGGACTAATTTGGCTCATCAGTATTCTTCACCGCTTTGAAACGTTCCATGTAAGATACTTACTACTTTATAATTAACTTCGATTATTATTATGATTATTATATAATTTTTTTAAATAATATTGCTAGTATTATTTTTATAACATCTCGCAGAACTCTACGAACAAGCAGACATGAACCCAGACTTGTCTGCATCTCAGCTGGAAGGCATAAAGCTGTCTTGAAGCAGACCTTTTAAAAGATAATAGCGACTGTAATGGCACCAGTACATATGGGTCATGAACCATGAATCATCAAGTCTAGGATTGGATAGACCGATCGTTAGTTAGCTGATTATATGAAAGTATGTAAATTTTTATAGTTACATGTCTTTATTATTAGCCTACATGTCTATTTTCATGTCTGTTAGTATACAACGGCATACGATACATTGGTACATACAACACAAGCGGAGATACATTGGTTTGGAATGTATTTTTAAATAAAATTATCTGATATGGCCCTTACAGGCTACTGTAATTACGAGATAGATTTATTATTTTTGCATGATTTGTTTTTCTATAACTAGGTACATAAATTATACAAAAAAACTTAGGCATGACACACCTGGTAATGGAAAGTCTAGTGGGCCTATAGGCCTATGCAATTCATCAGCCACAGAACACCTCTCTCGCTTCTAAAAACACTCTTTACAAGTGAAACACGTTCCTAGCTCTTTTATTTATTTATTTCATATGTAGGAAAAAATCTTGTTTGGGAATCGAATCCAGGTTTTCAGCTTAGTGCGCTGATGCAGAGTTCATCAGACTCCTCTAAATGTACCCAGTCCCATTACACGTAGCCTTTTGCAGAATGTCCTAGTTTATTTTGAATTTTATCTTTGAAAAATTTTCGGGAACAAAGTTGTTTTTAATTGTAAGTTGTTCCTTTCAAATCCTATCCACGTACACAGTTTGAAAAGGTATTTCAGACATGTGCCTGAAACGTCAGCTGGTTTCGCTATTATGACATCGTCAACTGCCTTCGATTTTAGTCGTCGTCCCGGAAAAATTAATTCGTGTCCCAGATTTTCAGGTCACCGTAGGCCATAGGTAATTTTTACTGAAATCGCGAGCAATTTCAATTTTATATCTGTACCAAAATTTTAGCTACGAACTACGAGGCAGAAACTTGCAATTCAGTCACAACGAATATAAGATTTGCCCAGGAATGAGTCTGGCACGATTGTGGATGTGGATATCTTGGCATAGACACCACGCAACACTAGAATTTTCTAACGCTGTAAAGACAATTTTTAATTTATTTCTCGAACCTCTTTTACAGCATTGTCTTCAGTGGTACAGTACGTCATCCTTTCATGAAAATGACTTAGATCTACGACAACTGGGTTAGGAAACTTCATAAAGTGATGAAATAACCACAAACAAAAGAGCTAGCTTACGTCATGTCTATAGAGGTACGTTCATTATACAATTTATACATCAACACAAACTTCCACATCACAGAAATTAAAACATGTAAGCTTCCGACTGTCGCTGTGGTCAGTGCTCAACAGTTCCCTTTTGCGGTCGTGTGGTATTCGTTTGTGGTCTCGCCTAGGCCTATAGGCTGTATTCAAGCTCTGAATTCAAAATCAAATTAAGGAACCTGTTACTTATGAAAATACTTTTACGTGAAATATTATATTACTTATATAGCAAGGTATTATTGTATTATAATATTAAACTATGTTGTTTTTATTATTATATTATTTTGCATGATATTATCCTCTGACATAACTCTATTTATTAAGTGTTAATAACAATCAATGTATTTCATGCTTCAATTTAAATTATTAAAAAAAATACGAATGACAAATAAAACAAATTACGAAGAAACGACCTAGACGGGAATTAAAGAACCTGATTAGGATCTGCCTGACAAGCTGGAAAATAGGCATAGAAGTTTTCTAAAACGGAAGTTTTCCCAACCTAAAGTCGAGGTAGCTTCAACGAACAAGATAAAGTCTACAGAATTCTGTGAATCAGCTGTTTTATAATTATCCTGAATTCGCATGGCAAATTGTATGTTCTTAATACAAATCTAATTTTTAGATTTTTTTGGTACTTCTCACTTTATGTAGGCTATTAATTTTATTCGTAAAATGGTCTTTTTACAGGAATTTAAGTGTTCGCAGTTGGGGAATATTATCAGGTTTAGTTGTACTCATCCGGGTTCTTACCTTTAAATTCTTAGGTTATTATAACAATTTTGGGAACAATATTAGACAAATTTCTTATATATTTCTTCGTGAAGAGGGAAAATGGAATCAATCAGTACGATAAAATGGACAAATGCAACCGACAGCTCATTTTTTTGTTTTATTTTATGAACTGTTTAGGCCTTTCAATGCGTTTGCACTGTCTTTAGGGCATCTTGGTTTGTAGACATTTAGATTGTATATGTACTAATAATTAAAAAGAAGCAGTGACATCCAGCTGTGACATTATGAGGAAATAATAGCTTTAAAATGTTTTATTAGAACACTAACAAACTTCAAAAAGGTGAATTTATAACAGTGAATACATCAGAAGAATCATCACTCGTAGGAAAATTATGAAACTTGCTTGCGAATGTTTCATAATCATATTCGTGTCTTAATAAATGGCATTTAAGGTTCGTTGCATAATGCATTATAATATTTTTCAATTATTAATACCTCTACGCGTCTGGGGATTATGGAGACGCGTCGAAAGGCCTAGGCATTCATAAAATAAAATAAAATATAATCAAACAAAATAAAAGTTGATACCATCAGTCCATTTTATTGATCGAGTTTTACGGTTTAGATAATATCGAGGTAGGATAAGCTACAATCTTAATGAAAGCCATAGTGTCATAAGCCGACCTATCAATATAATTTAGGCCTTGGCCTTTGTTCCTGACCACGGTTTTTAACGCAATATGCCAGTTTATCTTAAATCAGGGACGGTTGGATCGTAATAGTATTAAACTATTGATATTTTCCGAATATAAATATAATCCGTGTATATTAAATTAATTTAAATGCAAAATAAAATTCTCTTTAGTTCTACTTGAGTCAGGTTTCAGACAACATATCAGCTAAAGTTACATAATTTCAAATTGCCATATTGGATTCGATTATACTACGAAGCCCTCAAGGAAATGAAAAGATTGTGGAAGGGGCAAGAAAAACCTGCGATTTAGCTTAGACGTCAACTATATAGATTTCATACTAAAAGCCTTCCAGAAGCAATTTTTGGAACGGGATTGAAAAGTAGGTTGCTTTGGTTTCGTTTAGTTTTGATGACAGAAAGGAGAAGGACGGATATATAAGGAGAATAAAATATGAGAAAGAAAGAGAATCAGAAAACTTGGAAAATGTTTGTGTGTGCAAGTGAAGGGAACTCGAAGTCTAATTTCTTGCGTGGCACAATACCATACAGCAAAGAAGGAGGTTGAGGAAAATGACATATGTCAAAGTTTGTGTGATGCAGTGACGTGGCAAGTGGATGGAGAGAATGTTAAAGTCAAAGTGAAATATTTGGTAAATCTCAAAAGATTGTTCAGCACGTGTACAAGACTTTCATATACAAACATTCAAAGTGCGGGAAAAAGAGAAAATCATTTGGCACTGAAAACTGCCTTATTTTGTTCCTTGCTCTCCTTCATTTTCCATTTCTCCGTTGAGTGTGTGTGTATTTTCTAAGAGTTTGAATTGAACCAATCAACACCGCCTAACAAGTTTATGGTATCGCTCTGACTTGACTTGGGGACCTGTGGGGGGCTTAAATCGTTTGAAGTGTTATTTTATTCAACTCAGCTTGAGTCTAATGGAAAGCACGCCTTGTAACGCCATCTGACACTCAAACATGTAGAACCACACTTTTAATAATTACCTGTTTTATACTCTTAATAATTATACAGATTTACATTGCTTTCAAATAACGAAGTCATCAACTTTCTTTCCATTTGGGAACCAAAATTATAAAGTCGGCGGAATTTTTCTACCAAACATGAATTAAAGGAATAACTTATAAACATACATTTTGTTCCTCGATCTATCTTGGAAAATTTAATGCGGTAATAGTGGGAACCAGATGTGTGATCTAAGACAACTGCTACAATGGTCAGAAAACTTAAAACGTTTCGTTCAAGTAACATAGGAAAGACAGATATACCTGGCACACCACATTACGAGAAATTGAATCTTGTAATTGTCTAAAATTTCTGAATACAGAAAAATTTAATAACAAAAAAGTGTTGAAAAGTCTTCAAGAACTGTCTTTAAGAACCATTTCAGGTGAACACTAAATTGAAGTACTCTATATGAGGTCTAACCGCCCGACTTCTTTTATTCATAATTTATTAGACCTTCGTGTAAAATTGAAAGCGCTACACACTTCTTAGAAACTGCCCACCTTTTTCACATATTACATATGAAGACATAAAATTGGGCTATTTTAAAAATCATATGAAGAATAATTTAAAAACCTATAGAAAACCTAAAAATCAGTACTTCCCTTTTCTTGATCAATTATCAAAGTAGTTAATAGTTAGAATAGTTTGAATATGTGATTCGGCCTAATGATATTGTAATGACACTATAAAAATAACAAAATGGGAACAACAATACCATCATGAATAATATTTTTATATGTTAACCATTGTTTTTATTATAATAATAAACCTAATAATAATAATAAAAATGTATTACTATAATAATAAACATAATAATAATAATAATAATAATTTATTATAATAAACCTAAATCAAGTAGTAATGATAAAAATAGATTAATAATAATAGTAATAATACAAATAAAAGATACTCTCTTTTACGTTGACGTAGACGTGAAAACTAAAAATATCTGCTAACAAAGGGGCATGCAAGCAGATTTCATGAGTTTCAAATCGCTTTGGTGTCAAAAATTGTTCTTTCTATGTACGGCACAATAAAAAAACAACGCCGAGCAGTGATAGGTGATCCGATGAATAGCTACCATCAAAACTGCCCGAAGCTGTGAATACGAGGGTCCTGTAATAAATAACCTACTTATATACGTTCTTCCATTGACATAGAGAGGTAGTAAATTAAAATGTCAGCCAGTATTAATTTCAAAATAATATATAGCAGATGACAACATTTTTTTTTTGCCTATGTATGTATGGTAAAACAAAAAGTACTTTTTGTAGAAGGGGTTTGAACATCAAAGTTGAGTTCTATATGAAAAGACAATCAATGGCTTCTTTATGCATGCGAAACATGATTGGTTCATTATATGAAACGTCTATAATGTCCCCCTGGAACAAAGCATTGCGATATAGCCTGGAGGTTGGGAGATACGATTACTGTATTGTTTGCACATTCACGCCCTCTAACTACTGCTTTGTGCACTGTACACTGTTTCTTTGTGGTAGATGACAGGTCGGAGGTTACAGTATCACAGTGCGATGACTGATGACTACTGTGGCCGCGCCATCCGGCTGCCCTGAGGCTACCCATGCTCCCTTCTCATCCCCATAATTCTCATGGTCAGCCAATATATGCAATCAAGATTCAATGAACCATTCTGCACATCTTTCTCTTAATATACACTATAATTGCGCATTCCACAATACTACATGTTACGCATCTATGCGTACGATAATGTGGTCCAATTCTCTTATAGTCTATTAGGAAGAAGCAATATTGCAATATATTTTTTATATTTTATTTTAAGGTCGTTTGGCATCACTTGGATGCATAAATCCCTATCAGTACGAAGGATGAATAGAATCTCTTCTTGTAAGAGCGTACAAGAAAAGTAGTGTATAAAATCTAAGAAAAACATTGAATTAATTATACTAAAAACTGTTTTTAATCACATTTCATTACCAGATATTAAAATATTGTACCAAATTCATTTAGGATGTATAATTAGCCACTGCTCATGTTCAGCCAACTGAAAATTTTTTAACATTAAGAGTCAAATCTCTGACATAAGGACTAAGGTACATTAAATAATTTGGGATCCATTATGACTATTTTTTCTTGGATAATCATATACGCTTGTAATTAAATTAAATTTTTAAAAAACATGAATAGGGTTGATAGAAAAAAAAACTGTTGTTGTAAGATTGCTGTTGGCGAGTGAAATTTAAGTAGACTTTAGTATCTGGAATTCAGAAGCTATATTTTAACACATTTTTTTTGTTATGGTTAGTTAACGGCGGTTGTATACTGTAAGTATAACCTTGCAACCGTCGTTCATGTGCCGAATTTTTTCCCCGGAAGTTGGGTGTTGTCTGAGATTGTGAGATATTCCTGTGCCTTCCTAACTGCCCCTCCAATCATAAGCTAGTCTCTGAGTGTTAACATGAATTTTAAAACGTATAATTATAATTTATTATGCATACATTAACGTACGGTAATTGATAATGTTTCAATAAACAGATAGAAAGTATGCTTTCATACAAAGCCTACATAGGCCTATTTACTACTAGCATATTTAAATCTAGTATAAGAATGCTATTTTTTAAGAAAGAATATAAACTTAAAAGAAGAATAACAGTTTAAGTAAACCTACATGAAATATTGTAAATTCAAAACATTGTATATTAGAGATTTCTGAAGATGACATGCGAGCTTCGAAAGGCCTAGGAAACATAAAATAAAGATTGTTGAGCTGTTGGTTTTAATTATACATTTTATTTTATTTTATTTTAATGATCGAGCCCAATGGTGCTATTTCATGTATTTTAATACAGTTCTATGTCATGTTATATATGGTTTTCCTCTGTATTTGTAGATTCTTCCTTATTTTTTTTCAAATCTGACCTTGGTGGACATGGTAGAATCCAATACTCAGATGATGAAACGACATTATATCACCATCCATTTTTTCCAGCGACTGTTATTATTTTAATATTATGTAGTACACAATAATTATACTGGCAAGTCAAATTTAGATTTCTTGACTATGTATAAAGGCCTATGCAGAGCACATGCTACACTTTACAGAATACTCACGTGTCTGTGACTACATATGTGCGAAACAAAAGTTCCTTGAAAATGGTCTGAACATCAACACTTTCAAGTTAGAACAATGACGAGTGTTTAAAGTTAATGAACATATGTCAAGAGTGATAATTATCTTCTTCATCGCAGACAATTGCAAATACAGAACTAAAAAAAAATCTCTTAATTCAATGCAGCGTTTGTTTAAACATAACACACACTATTTGAATGTGAAGGAAGTTTAAACTATGAGATGTTTAAATGTTTGATCATACGCGTATACCCCAACGGCTTTCACATAAGTGTAAGAATACGTAAATAGGTATTTCCGCAACTACCAATGAAAGAATACCCTAAACAGCTTTATGATTTTATCATAAAAACCGCACACCTATAAATGGGCGGATGTTTTCATAACTCTGAATGCTGCTTTCATTGCGTAATCACGTGTCCAAAGTCATCTGCAAGACTAATGTTGGCTGCTCTATGTCGGTTTGTTTTTAATAGTGTGTGAAATAGAAGATACTTTTTTCCTTTATTTCCGACATATGGTAAATAATTCTTATGTAAGCCTACCGTAGCTGTAATGAAGAAACCCTCTTTTCTACACTAGCCTATTAACCCAAGAGAATATTATTCTGAGGAAGATAGTGTCAAATTACTGGGAATTATCTCAGATACTAGATTGACTTGTACTGATCACATTGATCATACAAAGTTCACTTGAAAAACTTAAATTTTATTATGTACTGAACTGCAGATAAAATTTAATAACCTTTTAAAGCCTACGATATTTTGTGTCCATATAATACAATTTAAGTTTTTTTTCCCCCAAAAGAACTTGATTTCAGATGTAGCCTATTTCATAACTTAAGGTGTAGGCCTAGTTGTATATATAAAAGATTATTTTATTCTCTCCTAGGCCTAGACTTCTTAGGCTCTGAAGGTGAACTTATTCACATTTTAGCTGATATTAATCCTTCGTTGGCAAATATGAAATTCGTTATAACCTGCTACATTTATGCTGGATAAAGAAATCCAAATTTTTGTGCCTCTACGAGCAGTGAAGTAGAGATATAAAACAAGTTAGGTCTATAATAATAACCATACTACGTTTGTCTTAGAAAATGGATTTCTATGTTGCAAGCCGTTATTTCGATGTTGTTCTTTCTAAATACATGTTCTGAATGTTAAAAAATTTATAAATCTTGAAACTAATTATCAGTGAGATTAGACTGTAAAATTGCCACGAACATAGCAGCACGGCGAAGAACTACGAAGCGTATCAAACAAACATGACAAGCATCCTTACCTATTTTATGAAGTTTTCATTGAATCAATTTCAAGAGCCTAATGTATTTTTTTCTTTGACTAGTACATTATCACTAATTAATTTAAACAAAATGCATGCTTTTCTTTAATGGTGAGGGTGCAAGAGTTTGATTGCCTCCCCCGCCATATAATTTGGGTTCAGCCAGTGTACATAACAGTAATATGTATTGACAAGAAGCAGAGCAAACCAATGCAGACACTTCCTTTGATGCAGAACCGCCGTGGACATCAGTGACAGCTATTGTGGCCCTTTTCATCCTAATTGGATGCTACTTGTGAAAAATGTCAAACTATAAATTGCTTCTAAAGTGCTTCAGTATAAAAAGTGGAATGACAAGGCTCTACACTCTGTTAATTTAAATATTGATAATTCAGAGTTTCTTAGTTGGTCGTTTTTCATACATGTAAATACTTTATTAAGGAATGCGCAAAGTATTGAAGTTAAATTTCCTCATAAACGTAATTGAAAACAATTTAATATTTACATATTTACTTTATTCTTAAATACAGGTTGATCCTGAAACCCTGAAAGAGGAACTTGTACTGGGGGGAAGTTCCACTGTTAAGTTTATACAGGCCTATTTTTTCAAGTGTAATGTTAACCTAAATTATCTTAAAACTAAGTAGTAGTTAGTAGACAAAATATCATTAAAATTACTAGGGGAGAGAGGCAAAAGCTGATAGAAATGGCATGGCTCAAGTGATAAAATTTATATTAATTATAATACTGAAAAAAAAGCAATAATTATCATGATAGTAGTACCAGAAGAGGGAGGAGGCTATACAAAGTGGTAAGCAAAGAAGCTAATTTAAAATGGACGAAAATGAATAGTTTATATTACTTTTTAAATTTTAGATTTAAAACGCCATAACTACATTTGGCTAAACCTAGATGTAATTTCATTTTAGACGAGGACCGAAACTAGAGCTATGTGACAGACCAGCAGAAGTGAAAATTTGGGTTCTACTCAAGTGTTAATTCTCGTCTTATGCTGTGTTCATGTAGAATTTTATCTCATTTTTATTATAGAATTTTCATATCGGCATCCTATGCTTATTCCAATTTTAGGTGGATTATATTGTTAAGTATGCTCTATGTGGATAGTTTACAAGATATCCTGGTTTTATAAAGCATATTAAAGGTGTTGAACAACATATTGAAAGGTACTGTTGAGTACCGATTAATAAAATAATTAAAATAATTATATATTTTCCCAATTATAATCTTTATTTTCCTTTACCTAGGCCGTAGGCCTTCCAGTTTCACTGAACCATCTGTAGGGCACCAGGTGTTGTTACTCACTATTAGAGTACAACAAATGTATTGGCGGCATATTAATTAAATACCATTGAAAACTTAAAATCAACCTAAAAACAACAATAAAATGCACTTCTTCATTCCTCTTGTGTTGGTTAGTCTTTGATGTTCGTTTCTCGCAGGGTAAATTTTTAATAGATTTAAATTAGAAAGAAATATCAAAACTTTTAAAAAATGGCGAAAAAATGTTCTATTCTAATACTCTGAAACTGAAATCCGGCGCTATTTCCCTGAAGGGACTGCGCCTACCATCCGACTTTTGTGTCGCCTAGTACCTACCAAAAGAAGATGGCACGGTTGGGGGGGGGGGCGTGGTCAGCATGCCGACACCCACAGCCGCTAATGATGGTTTTCGTGACCGGAATTATAATATTCTAGTAATCTAATATTCCTGTTACGAGTATTTAAAATAAATGGAACATTTCCGTGAGATAAATTACAAATTTTTTATCGAACTTGAAAATATAATTATAGAATCTTTTAAAAACAGTTTAAGGAATACAATTTAAACTAAATTTATATAGGTTATATAAGGAAGTAGCCTACAAATTGTTTCTCGCTGAATTCGAAAAGTGAGAAAATTTAATTTTAATTCCTTTTTTTTTCCAATTCAATTTCGATGGAAATTATTTTGTTAAAAGTGAATGTACAATACTCATCAACAGTGCACTCCTGTGCTAAAAGCAACCAATTAAATGTTTCCATTATTCAGGAAATGCAATTTCACGCAGACCAATTTTTAAACGCTCCAGTTCGCAAAGTTACATTACATACACAACGTATAAATTAAGTATGTTGTTCACATATTTTAGCAAGCTATTTAAAAATCAAAATTGTTTTATTGATACAATTTAGGGGTCAATTAGATTTCTAACCGAATTATACATTTATAAGGGAAGGTGCAGTCAAACAACAGATAATGTAATGAACAACTGCAATAGAACACATGAAACCAGCCTTTGTATAAGAATCGGGAAAACTAAATTAGTATGCATTTGTGAATGTAAGTATGTAATATATGTGGTATGTATGCTTACAGGCATGTAGGCCTATGTAGTATACTTATGATAGAAATGTATTTCTGATCGTTCTTGGAAGTACATAATATTACTAAGAATTCCTCTTTAATTTATATATGAGCTATAATCAGTAATTTGTTTGCCAATAAGATAATTATTCTCAAAGATAAATCTTACTTGTCCCATTTAATTTAACTTTCATTCCTAACAAGTTTGGCCAGGACATTCATCATCTCATCTATTTTCTTCTGAAAAGATTAAATGAGGAGGAGAAGGTATTAATATCAAATGGACTAGGAAGGCTATATTTTGCCAAGTTTATTAGAAACGGCAATCGTTAGTTTCTATATTAAAAATATTATAAATATAAGTTATTCGTATCCATGGGTTGTAATTATTTTTCTCCAGCATTATGAAGGCCTACTAATTTAGAGATGATTCATTTAATATATAAAATTGTATTTATGTATGAATGTATGTAAGTATGTATGTTTCCTAAACAAATTTATATGCTTTGAGCAATTTGCACGAAATTTTGCATACGTATCCACTTTAACCCGAAAAGAAACACGGTCAACATTAAAATTCAAATAAACCAACCCTTTCCTTGAAAACTTGTATAATTTCTGAAAATATTACACTGAATTCACCACAATATGCAATTCAGTTCTCAATATCGTTTGCTGTATTCACACGTGGTTTTGGAAGTGCATGATACTGGGATTTGACAAATTAGAGAAGCTATCGATATAATTCATTGGTGTAAATAAATAATGAAGAATAAAATCCACGAAAACAATGCACATAACTTTCTCTACCATGGACAGAGAGAATATCATTTTCTCACTTCACATTTTGATGTACCTAAGTAGGTCGTATTGCAGGGACAGCTTATTCCAGTTGTCTTAGCCTGAGTGTGTGCCAACCAGTATGCTACATCAGAAGTCTGTGAAAAATTATGTCTAATGACCCGTTACTCATAGCTGTAGGCTTTATATTAGTTGACAAATATGGATGTTTATATAGGTCCTAAGAATGTAAAAGAAGACATAACAGGATGGAACATTCTTAGTCCTATGCGCGCAGTATATTATTATGTCCCCGATAATTGGGGGAGGAAAGTATGAAAGTTATATTGATTATTTTATTTCAGCCCCGAAAAGGAACAAGATAGTGAGAAATAAAATATTCCGTAAAAGACAGTATAAGTTTATGTAATCAGAATTTCAGTTTCTTCTTATTTCACCCTGCCAATCATGGTGTGTAGAGGCAATGAGGTGAAAGATTATAAGTCTCTATGAGCCATAAAAAGCTATATCAAGCGTTTTCTGAGGAATAGTTTGAGTGTTATAAGTTCTTTTTTCTCATTTCGAAAGTCCTTCATAAGTTAATTTCGAATTACAAAATACAAAACCCGGGCCTTTTAAGCTAGTGTGAAATAAGTACCGTATTTTTTGGACCATAAGACTCACTTTTTTACCTTGAAAACAGAGGCTTGAAAGTTGGGTACGTCTAAACTAAACTAAAAAGAACTAAACTAAAAAGAAGTAAACTAAAAAGAAGTAAACTAAAAAGAATTAAAATTATATGGAAATATGGTCTATAATACCATAATCATAAAGGGTTGTAAGGATAAGTTAGTTGCAAATTTTGGCACAGATTGTACATCTATGCACTCTAAGGAGCACTGAATCCATTGTAGAAAGTCATGATTTGAGTATGCAATCAAGTATATTATTCCCTTAAAAAATCGTTTAGAATAACATTAATTTTTCCATTAAATTTCCCTCCAAAAAATAAGGTGCGTCTTATGGTCCGGAGCGTCTTATAGTCCGAAAAATACGGCACTTCCTTTTTATTTATAAGAAATTTTTTGCCGAGAATTTAAAAAAGATTTTGAGAAATAAGTTGTGATTTTCAATAACAAGAAGTGAAAGGAATATGTAGGTACATCCTCATAATTTAAGGGAAAAGATTAAAGGCATAAAATATCTATTCTTAATTAATGTTTTCATTATTTTTAAAGCATATTTTCTTTATTTTTCAAGCATATCGACATGCACATTTTCCTTATTTTTCAAAGATATCTACTTGCATATATAATATAGTACATACAGCATACTAAATAAAGAAAATCAATAAAATAATATGAACATGTAAAGAATTTAACAGTTCTAGGCTTAAAGAAAGAGAACTAAGAAGAATTCTATTCATAGAAAAATAAAGTAGATTACATTAATGTCCTTCCCCGTTTAAAAACAAAAGTACAGAAATGGGTGATTGACACCACTCTTCTTCCACTGATCCAGAAGACAACATTCTATGCTGTTGTCAATATAATTTGTGATGTTGAAAATATTTATGACGTTTCTGATTGATGGAATCATGCTTTTTCCGTAACATCAAAGGAAAAGGATCTATTGTTTAGAAGTGTTAACAGAATGCAGAAGGTTTGCACTTAGATTCTGACAAACAATAGATTCAGGAGGCACACATGGAGTCCAGTGTTTATTCTACTCTGCCACTGTGAAGTGTTTGCTTCCCGGTACACATCCGCCCACATGCCTCTTCCTTCACACAACACCGGTCTTGTGCTCGTGTCTGGTTAAGAAAGAAATTGTTCTCGCACAAACGGGTATAGTCATGTCAACCTGCACGTCCTTCCATTTTTGCATCTTCGTCGGAACAGCTTAATTAAACATTATATAATTAAATAAAATCAGGTAAACTGATGTAACAAAGTGCCAGAATGCTTTTGTTTAATCGGTGAATATTTGGAATTATGATATGCAGAAAATAAGTTTTTGAAGTGAAACTTCTTTAGCCGCGGTATGGGTAAATCGAGTGCTTGTGTCACGCTCAAAAATCGTCACGAAATTAGTGTCACATTCAAAATCGTCACGAAATTAGTGAGGTATGACGGAACGGACTGCACAGAAAACAATCAACTCAATGATTAGGCTTTTCTAAAATTTAAAAAATCCAAAAATTAAAAATTAAAAAATCGAAAATTAGAAAATCTAAAAATAAAAAAATCGAAAATTAAAAAAAAAAGTAAAAAATTCAAAGATTCAAAATTTAAAAAATCCAAAATTCCAAAATTAAAAGATAAAAAATTTAAAAAATCCAAAATCCAAAATTTAAAAAGTCCAAAAACCCAATAGTAAAAAGTCCAACAATCCAAAATTGAAGAAATCCAATAATCCAAAATTGTAAAAATCCAAAAATTAAAAACAAGTTTCACTTCTGTGGCGTGGCGTTCCACGCACACTTCTTTTTTTAAAATCGATTTCCGAGTTAAGCTCCAGATTGATTCATTAAGCAGGGCTTACGGGAGAACACAGATCTAGTCTGATAAGCATATGCTAAAGAATATGTGGGTAGTGTTATTTGTCAAAGCTAACTGTATTGCAACTTCTAAAGCCGTAAATGAACATGTAAAACAATATGTTGCCACAAGAACTGATTTGCATTTGATAAACTCTAATATACAGTCATAAAATAGGCACTAAATTGGGCATTACTCCAGCACCAGTCAACCGATTTGGTCCAATAAAATAGGCTTCTCCCCATGGACGTTATAAATGCGTATACCAGGTTTCAAGAAAATCCGATAAATCGTATTTGAGTTATTGCGCGTACAGACAGACGGACAGTCATTTCCCGTCCTCCATACATCTCATAAGTACCATTCTGGCACTTAATAAAAATAAAATCAGGTAAACTGATGTAACAAAGTGCCAGTATGTTTTTGTTTAATCAGTTATGACTGCAATTATGATATGCAGAATATGTTTTTTTTTTTTTAAATTGATTTCCAAGTTAAGCTCCAGATTTATTCATTAAGCAGGGCTTACGGAAGAAGAAAGGTCTACCATCTCGGCCACCTGGGTCATTTTAACGGTCTAGTTGGATAAGCGCATGTCAATTAATATGTTTTTTGTCATAGCTACCTGTATTTTAATTTCCAAGGCCTTATAAAATCACAGTAAAACAATAGGCTATGTTGTCAAGATAACTGATTTTCATTTTTTTTATAAATTCTTTGGAATACGTATATTACCATAAAATAGGCACTAAATTGAGCATTACTCCGAAACAGGTCAATCGATTTTATCCATTATGAATAGACGTCTTCCCATGGACATTATAAATGTGTATACCAAGTTTCATAAAAATCCGGTAAAGCGTATTTGAGTTACCGCGTCTTTAAAATATTCACTAAATTGGGTTTTACTCCGGTACCAGTCTACCGATTTGGTCCAATATCAGTAGACGTCTTTCCACGTACATTATAAATGGGTATACAAAATGTCAGGAAAATCCAATAAAGCATATTTGAGTTATCGCGACTTCTTATATATTAACATAAAAATACTAAATTGGGCATTATTCCGGTACTGGCCAACCGATTTGGTCCAATATCAATAAACGTCTTCCCATGGACATTATAAATGCGTATACGAAGTTTCATAAATATCCGATAAAGCGTATTTGAGTTATTGCGCCTTTAAAGTAGACACTAAATTGGGTTTTACTCCGGTACCGGTCAACAGATTAGGTTCAAATTCAATAGGGCACTTCTCATGGACGTCATAAATGGGTATACCAAGTTTCATGGAAATCCGAAACAGCGTATTTGAGTGATGGCGCCCTTCTATTAGAAAGGCGCCATAATCTATTAAAATAGGCACTAAATTGTGCATTACTCCGGTACCGGTGAACCGATTTGGTTCAATATCAATAGGGTTCTTCCCATGGACATTATAAATGTGTTTTCCAAGTTTCATGAAAATCCGAAAAAGCGTATTTGAGTTATGGTGCGTACAGACACACGGACAGACGGACAGACAGACAGACGGACAGACATTTTTACGTCCACCACACAATCTCATAAAGTACCATACTGGCACTTAATAAATGTGCAACTAATTGCAAGAAATGTATAACCAACTCATCCAACTGCTTAGACAGTGGCAAAATGGACATACTTTTCTATAGATTAATGCTGTGCTAAAGATGTGTGGCACTGGCTGACAATAAAACTAAACAAAGTTCATCCATATAAGAACAGAATTATGACAATATTATAATAATATAATATTATCATGTAATGTCCAACAGAGACAATAATCTATAGTTCATGAATGCATGTGCATGTGCAGAATTAGGACACCCAAAACCCACAAAGTAAAATACAACGGCAATTCAGCCAGATAGACGACATTATTTCAAACTCAACAACTGGTCTATTTAAAATTTATTATAACAGGCGTAAATGTTTTAATCTATCGTTAAGGACAAGTTCAGGGGAAAAACTACAGAGAATGGGAAAAATAATACAACATATACTCTGTATAAAACAAACTTTGTAACGTTTACAGTTTATATAAAATTTAAGTTTTAAAAAACAGCAGTAGAAAAAAATTAAGGTTCCTGGTGAACGGGGGAGGGGCAACCAATGTCACTTCGCAAGCTTACATTTGTAAAATAAATAACATCGTTATAGGATTAATATTATTAATTGAAACCACTTTTATATAAATAATTATAGGTATAATACAAAACAACTTTTGATTCTCGTATATCCTATTTTCAACCTTATTTGGGTAATATTAATCTTATCTATTGGTGGATCAAAGAAATATATATATATATATATATATATATATATATATATATATATATATATATAGGCTATATATATATATATATATATCTAAATTTTGATTCATTAGAATTATCATACTTGCACTGGAAGATAATTTGATTAATTGGGTAGAATTGTATTGTGCTCAAATTTGATTTAAATTACGTAAATGAAAGGCTACGAATAATTTAATTAGATGAAAAATCTAATTTATGTAAGGGAATCACGTTCAAGGAAATATTATAATAAATATGAAGGGCCGTCGATTCACCTCATACGAAGTGAAGGAAGCGGTGCATGAATGGCTTGGTACTCAAAGACTTTTTTCTTTGGGCATCCAGAAGCTAGTGTAACGCTGAAACAAATGTATTAAAAACACGAGAACAATGTTGAATATAATACAATTATAAGGGTTTGCTGTTGTTTAAATGAATCGTATAATAATTGAGACGTCGAATGAATGCTGCTCAGTGAAATACCTTTTCTCCGGGGTGTCCAGGAACTAGTCCTAGTAGAATAAGAGTACTGAGAGCACAGGGACTACGTTGAACATATATAATTGTATATCTTCTGCTGCTGTTTGGGTGTAAAACTAGAGGTTTTTCGTGAATCTGGGTGTAAAACTAGAGGTGAATCTGTCAGGCGCTATGCTGAAGTGAACATCAATAAATTTTAGCTTCACGACCGTATCATTTTGTTTCGTAATTTTTACAATTAAATATTATTATAAATAGTCTTACATATAATCTAACATCTCGTTTCATGTAGTGAAAATTTATAATCAATTAACTTGTCACGAAACAAAACGAATTAATTGAATAAATGAAATCAATGCCATAACAATGAATCACTTTTTCAGCAAATCTGGTAACTGTTTAAATGATATGAATAATTAGTAAATTATTTATTCCATCTAGCAGAGAGTCAGTTAACAAGTCAGACAGTAAATCAATCTGCTGTGGACCGAGAAGAGTACGGTTCAATCGACATCACCAGTTCCCGGTTACACCAGAAATTAAATATCCATTCAAAGTGACGTCCGGTGATGACAAAATTAATAAATCTAAATGACACTTCGATATAAAATTTCACTGGTTAAAATAATCCGACAACAGCATACATAATATTATGATTACCTGTCATTTTCGCACATGCTTTGTATTATCATTATTTCCTCTTTACCCACCTGTACAAAATATGTAACTTTGGTAAAAATGAGAAATAAAAAGGGGCAAATCAATTTTCGCTTTTTGCTACCTACTAGCCTACAGCTATTACAATCAATGTTGTTTAATTAAAATTTGTCAAGAGAGCCGCAGGAAAACGTAGGCGTTTTTCAGTACAGTCGCTTCATGTTTAAAGTTCATTTCTTTCATTTAAGCCCATTATAAAACACATTCGCAGGAATGATGTAGTGAAAGCTTAATATACAGAGAACATAAAATAAGAAAGAAAATTGAAGTACTGCAGACAGACTTTATAAATAAATATAGGATAAGTTGTACGTCTTCATGGTATGAATTTTATAGTGCCATATTATTTACACAAGTACATCTAACTATTTTATTTGCTGAGTATTAATTATTCTTCACGCAATTGCAAGAGTTAAGATAGCATTAGTTCTGACTGCGCAGATACAGTTTTAAATTTGTTTCTTAGAGTCAGTATTCTACATAGTAATTCGGCTAGGAAGATGATCCCTTACTATCTATGCATCTGTACAGAACTTCACACTTTTCGTATACCCTTCTGGAATTCATTGCCCCGCTATCTCAGGCGTAGCCAAATAATATCACAGTTCAAACGCAATGCAATCAAGTTATCAAAGGCCTATAGGTTGTTGGCGATGAACTGAACAAAAGTTATGAAATACTGAATCGGTGTATACAAAGAGTAACATTATTCGCGGTGATTTAATTGCTACCAGAATTAAAAATTGTAGCGACTATTCCACTCATATGCCACGTGTTTGATATTGACCAATAACTTTTAGCAATTCCTCGGATATAGACCAATCACGATCGTTTATCTTATAAAATGCTTGCTATTAATATGAGGAAGGAATATTATCTCATAAAATGGGCTGCTCGTTACTGGACACGTAAAGTATCAAGGTGCAGTGATCAATACGTCACATTCTACCAGTGAACAGAATAAAAACACATTATTTTATACAACATAACTTGTTTGGAAATTGAAATAATAGAAATGTACATTGATTAAAAACACAATTCGGTGCGAGCCAGTTCGTAGGCTTTTATTCTTTTCTGCTGTTAGCTTACCTGAATGAAGTAAACTATGTCTTATATGCACAGTTGGTAGCACTGGTCACATCATGGCATGGTAATTCGAATCGAAGCATTGGTCACAACATGGACATGGTAACTCGAATCGATTCATGAATGGTTGATTCATAGTATGCCGTGTTCTCGGAGCTGTTAGTTTTGTTTTTATGCAACAAAGCACGAAATAAATTATTATTTGTATACATTTTTATTCATGGAATAATCTTAATGAATCCAACTCTAGTTGACGAGTATCATCAGATAAATTCGCTCCTGCTGCGCAGTCGCGAATCTATCTATCTATCTATCTATCTATCGATAAACTCGTCAACTCTCGTGGGATTACCTATGATAAAACTATACCGATATCAAAATTAGTTGTAGGTAGGCCTACACACGTGGGACTAAAGTTACAAATGTCACTGAGTTTCTGTTGTGTATTTTGTGTTTTGGATAATTTGGCGTCTTGCCATATAATGCGTCCCTCTTAGGAGTAATTCGGGATGCAGAGTTCTTATACTGTAGTTCGAGATATTCCACATAATTCGGTTTTGGTGGTTAATGTGCAAGCCTACAATATGGTGCAGGAACCTGCGTAAGAGAAACTTGTCATGTGCAGGGAACAAACCAAATGTGTGTTCCACGTTAACAAATATCATACAATGAAATAACAGTTGATAGGCCTACAAGCCTAATAGGAAACCATTATTTCTCTTGTGAATAATGACTGATTTGTGATATATTTTGTTATGTCTATAATGTTTACAAAAGACTCTAGGATAAGAGAAAATATCAGTAATTTTCAAATGGGAAGCGTTTTCCTTCACCGCCAATCACGTGTACGAGCTAAAAGAGTACCGCAATCAGGAAGGGTCTTCCTTCCGTCTCGCAGTCTCTGATTGGACCGCGTATCTAAGCAAGAGGAAGAACAAAACGCTTCCCATTTGAAAAATACACACAAATTTTGAATACTGTGTTATTCATTTAATGTATCGATAGTGAAAATGTATAGGCCTATGAGAGGTTTATTTAATTTCAAAATGACCTAAACACTAACCATGTGATTCCAGTTGTACTAGTCCGTTGGTTTTGTTGTTATTTTTTAATATCATACCTTCATAATTTCTGATTTTGGAAATGACATCAACATTTGGTGGCTCTTTCATATACGATTAGCATGATTAGACCTACGTTCGCTACATATTTAAGGCACCTGATGTGGTGTAGGGATCCGTTTGCTCGCCTCACGCAGAAGGCCTGGTTCGATTCCTGGTCCGGAAAAGAATCCTGTTTTTTCGGAATTTTTTCGTCACCTACAGTATGAGACTAATTTCGATAAACCTCGTGGTCTCCAGATATCACCTGTCTCTCATTATTCCTTCAACCCATCCGCGCCATGTTCGGCATGAGTGTGTACGCGACTAGTGTGTCTCGTTCTGTGTGTTCGTGTTGTCTCGGAGGTGGCCACGGTATTGGTCCTCCAAGTCCTTGCCTGGTCAAAACAAGTATGTATGTGATCCATAGAAATTGCTTCCCCTGACAGGTTGCGGTCCTGCAAGGCCCCGGTGGAGTAGGCCACCTAAACTTCCCACGACAGGGGAGATAAAACTTAGAAAAAGAAAAAAATAGGCGTCCCTAATGCATTCGTTAATTACATCCAAAATCTTTAAAAGTCCAAGATATGTCACTTTAGATACAAAACTTCTATTATTATCTGAATTGCTTCATTTTATAGGAAATATTTCGTTAAGAATTTTATTCGTTACTATCATTTGACATTTTAAACCTGATAAAATAGTGTTTTGGCTAAACATAGACAAAATAAGAGCACGGCGAAACGTCATGACCTCGGGACATGCAGGAAATAACACATGGTCACTGACTGGAACAATTTATTGATTACATGGAGGGTCAGAAAAAAAATCTATTTAACCAAATGTTATTATCCACACGTTCCTAGAATACCCTGTGCAATTGAATTAAGCGACTGTTCAGTTTTCATTGAAACGGAGCTTACACAATCAATTCGTTTTACATTGAATTTCGGCATTTGGAGGCGGCATGATCAGACGACCTGAGTTTCAGATCCTGATACAGATCAGAGGAAATGGCCGGTGGCAGATTCTCTAGCCCCGGGGTCACCAATAAAATGCCAATACTACACTGGAGACAAAGCGAGCGGCTGGGAGGTGACAATGTAATTATTCACTGATCATGCACAGCCGGTTGGTCACAACTGCACCAGGGATTCCTGCTTTTACCTCCATCCCTAGTTCAAACCATTATTGGCTTAACTGAACATACAAATAAAGCTTGTTTCATTTTACATGTATCAAAGAATCTGCAAAACAGACCTGTCTTGTGGATTAAATTTTATACAAAAACTAACAATTACACAAGTAGGCCTACATTAATTTTAGAATACACACACAAAAATTTTGAATAATTAGCTGGGCCCATGAATACTGTATAGAGGCATTAAAATGTTAAATAATAAACGTCATACATTGCAAGTAGAGGTCTTAATTCCAAAGTGACTTTTCTCATGAAATCGACATGCTAAAAAAGTGGAATTAAAAGTAACTCATTGTAAATTCATAGAAAGGTTATTTTTGGGAGATGTTCTTTTATATTTATTGAAAATTTAGGGAAGTAAATAAAATAATTTGCAGGACCGTGGGATTAATAGAACTGAGGACTCATTACGAGGATATAAGTCACTCTGGAATTAAATAAACCTCTGGTATATATTTTCACTGTATTAAATCAAAAATTTAATACACACTTTTACGAAAAGTAGATAAATCTCTTGTATATATTACATATCCACTATATTAAATAAAGAATTCAATACACATTTTTATGGTAATAAAATTCAAATACATAAGGCTATTATGTCAGGATACCTACAATCAACACAAACACTATATGTTAAGTTCTTAATTTAATAAAATGAAAAGCTATTAACGAAGTTTGTTTTATATCAAAATTACTTAAATCCTTGTGAAGTGATCCCAGTTCCACCCGTCCCATGTTTCTTAATTTTTTAAACCTATGTGTTTGAATAGGCCTACTCAACATTGAAAATAACTTTTGAATTACTCTTGAATGTGCGACTAACATAATTTTAGAAAATTAAACGTTAATCACATAGCCAGGAATGTTGAAAATATTTAAATATTGGAAGTTCATCATATTGAAAAATACTCTTCAGGTCTAATCATCTGGTAATCTTGTTTTTCTAAGACTGTTTTCTCATCAATTTCCCTTTCATGCTACGTGCCAGAATTTTCTGCACCCACTGCCGATAACCTACCTACGTTTCTTTTATTTGTTCAGTATTATACACGTCGTATCTAATCCTCTGACTTGATTCTTTTAATATTCCAGGCCTAGCATATAATCATAAGTACAAATTGAAATTATTACTTAAATATTACCAGTGTCTGTATTTCTGCGCATCCTCGATTCTATTAAACACACTTCCCGCCCTTATATCACAATACAGGCCTAAGTTACTATTCTTCTAAGAGATAAATATGTTTGTTGGAATATGATGTAAATATGTATTCATGAACCCATAGAATATTGTTTATGATGAAATATTCTCATATACATATTGTTGATATAATTTCAGGCTTTAATAAAATAGTGCTGTCGTGTGCAATCCTCCAAAACAGACTAAAATTGTTGGTGACATAATTAAGTTAACATTAAATGATACTGGTGAATAAATTTTGTATCCAATCAAACAATAGCGACATTTTCAGTTTCAATAAGAGAATAGCATCAACAGCTAAACCTGTCGAACTTTTATTGATGAAAATCTTTTATCTCAGCATGTAATCACTGAATAACAAGATAACTAACTTGAATCAAAACACTGTTTCTTGGTCTCTGAATGTAGGTATACTTCTACCAATTATTCAGTTGGCTACTAAAATTAAGTGGAATATTAATTTTGTGCTAGCATTTTTTCTCGAGGTCATTCTTAAGAACACTAAACAGGTTTTAAGCCTTGAATATTTTTGTCAAGAAAAATATTTTGATGTTCTAGGTAATAAGCAGTAGCTAGGAATGCAAGTTTTCAATTTGATTTCTATTTAGAATTACCGATATAATAGTCTGGTAAGTCTAGAAGAAGTTTCCACCACTGAAAATGAGGCAAGAGTTTGGTATGCCGAGTTACATGTGGTTCCCATTTGAGTAATTGTGAAACCAAACATTGAAAACAAAACCATTTGAGTTACATGTGGTTCCCATTTGAGTCATTGTGAAACCAAACATTGAAAACAAAACCATTTGAGTTATATGTGGTTCCCACATCGAGTCATGAAACCAAACATTGAAAACAAAACCACTTGAGTTCCTCTCTAATGAGGTATAAATATATGAAATATGTATAATTTGTACATCTTGTGTAATAAATTAAGAAAAGTGTTACAGGATTTTAGAGACATGGTGTGTATATTTTGCTAGCAATAAACCATTTGAAATCAATTGTATTTTATACTGCAAAAAACCCATATCCTATTGCCTATTTGGGAAGAATTGATATGCCCATGTTCTTGAATGCTACTGAATGCTGTTAGACTGCTCCATAATGCTGAAGTAGTGTATCAAGTTAGATCATAGTCTGCAGATGTGTTTCTATTATTCACTCATCCAATTCGCTTGATAGCTCATAAATGAACGCAAGTCATAAGACTGTCGCATCGCATGGTTATCTTGCTGTAGTATCAGTTTGTCAGATAATACATTCTGCTAGTTGATATGATAATGGACACAGCATTATGCAGAGAGCCATCTGTGTGTGTATGTAGCTTACCATCAAGCAGATAATATAGTTGATACAACAGAGGCAGAAATTTGTCGTCCACAAGTGTTGAATTTACGGCTATTACTGATTAAGCTATTGTTCTCTTGTCAATACACTTGCGATTTATACGTGTCATCGGATAATCACAGTGCAGATAATCCAAAATATTTACATATCAAGCAACATTTTATCTGTGAACAGATTTAATTGCAACCTTAATATTTTCAAGTGCACTGCAGTACATGTTAACATAATGTGAGTTATCTTTTCAACAATAAAACAGGTTGAGTTAAATTCAAATGCTTCTTGCTGCATTAAGTCTAGGTGGGCAATTAAAGGTTTGAGAGATTTCGATTTCATAAAAACTATTGGAATGAAGACATAGTTTAAAATAATTCATATAAGTTTTACATGAAATCAGGCCTACGTATGTCAGTTACATCCTTCAATTTACACGCCAAAATTCATACCCACTAAAACTACCTCTGTCTGTCTGGAACCCTACAGCCCCTATGTTGGGGCGAATGGGCCTCCAAGTGGAGGTTTCTGTCACCTATATGAATTTTGTTACGCTTATTTTCCGAGAGAGGGCAGAGGGACAGGTGGTAACCCCATCGCCTCTCAAAACTACCTCTAGATTGTATTAAGTAGGCCAAATGAGGTACACAAGGTACACAAACGCCATTAGAGATTATAATAACTATTATATGTGACGATCATCTGATATAACATTTATTAGAATTTCGTAACAAAAAGAGAAGTTTCTATTTCTATCATCAGAGGGATCCCTGTTTATCCCACAGACATATGCTATAGTCCTAAAAGCTAGAAAGAAACCTTCGCTGCGCAATAACAGTTTCGTTCCGAGCATTTTTCTTTTTAACTTGTACGACTACAGTGTTATTAAGCACAATTAATCTCATTTCCACCAGAATAACTTTCTTTTTTTCCACTTCCAACATTGGACAATATCAACTTCCGACGATTAGAAGAATTTACAGGTGGATATGAACATTTTTAGGACCCAATGGTGACTGCTACGCCTAATTTAATATCCTATGAGAAAGAGTAGATTACATGCATTGGTTGAGGTACTGAGCTACAAACCGGAAGGTTGCAGATTTAACCCTCGATGAAGTCAATGCAATATTATTAAACCAGCTTACTCCTTCTAGTGACAATTCAACTACGGGTTCGACTCATTATATGGAATAAATTAGTACCAAGTAAAATCTTGGGGGAAAAAGCTAAAATTGTGTAAGTCTCACAATCTTATCTCCCTGAGACGAAAATCTAAAGCTACAAACCCTAAGGGCCTCCACTGCACGCACTCAAACACTTTAATTTACCGAAGTAAATTGATTGTGTCATAATCTTCCAATTCTGTGTTTTCTAATACGCTGCTGAAATTGCAGGAAGAAACATTAAACAAAAGTTCAGACCATACCTTAGTATATAAATAGGGGAGAAAGGCCATGACTCATATACTGACTGGCAAAACACTGCAAAATGTAAAACAAAGTGAACTCGTATCAGTACAGTATCCTTGAAGAAATTGTAACTTTTGATCTACAGAAATAGAGAAGATTGGATTTTATAATTCATATTTCTTTGCATTAGATAAAGCAAATGTTTTCAGAAGCAACCCTTGTTAAGGAAATTACAGCAGAACATCTTGCAGTCATATATTATAAAGTCCATCAAAACATGCCCCCTTTTTTACAAATGCAGTATCAGGCACAAATACACATTATACTATTTTACAGTTAGGTCTAAGCATTCTATTATCTATGTAAAGCATTATTCACACTATCAAGGATAAAAGATTCACTAGCTGTACTGATGGTTGCTTGTATGCCATTATTTTCTAATGATTTCGAACTTCTTGCAGTTAACACCCTCATACGTTCAAATCAGTTGACTTGGTTTCCTCCCCTTCTATTGTCATTCTGTTATATCGATACAGTCTTCGTTGAAAAGAACAATATGGTTATTATTTCGCCAATACAATATTACAGATTTGACTTGATAGCAAAGCCCTTCCCTTCAATTGTCCGGATACTATGCAGTATCTATCATACACATTGGATGATGGTGTTCGGAGGCCTCATAGCATGGCGAGCTTTTATCTTGGGAAGTACACATGTCTAACAACGTTCTCCTATGTCATTATCATCATGTGCGTCCTGACTCATGTCACAATCCAGCCTATTTTGACACTCTTTTTCAGTCACAGAACTACCTATAATCTCATCTAAATAAGCATCAGCATCATCATCTTTATCGAAAATAATACGTTACGTTTATAAAAAATAATTAAAATTTATATTATTATTCATGATCTTAATAGTTAGAAATAGCAATAATAAGTATTTTGTATTCAAATGTTTCTACGCTGGCTATTTAGCGTTGCACCGAATTTGAACTGCAGAGCTGTTGAATTCGAGCCCATGAACTTCGACTTTCCGTGCCCACGCTCTACGAAATGAGCCAGCCAGAGTTCGATTCACAGCGCCAGATGGAATCTCTCTCCTATAAGTGATTACTCTTAATGGTCCATCTCACTGAAAGACATTTTCGTCATATACAATATTGTGAGTCACGTTAATTTAGTGATTTTGTGACCAGATTTCCACTGTTATTGTACAGTAACATTTTTAAGATGTAGATATATAGTCTACATAAGTTATATATATATAGACGAAACCATAGAACAGTGTTTCTGTTGAATATTACATGAGAATATTTTTAATGAAGATCATGCGTTGGAGAATCAGATAAATTTTTCTCCTAAAATATTCCGATTCTAAGTAGCCAATATTCTGTGATTTCATGAATACATATCTACATCTCAGAACGATAAATATTTCTGTAACGGTAATATAACGCTTAAATCATGTTACTATTATTGCAAATGTATTTGTACATGCATTTCGAGGTATACTGAAAATGACATTATCTGCTTTCATAGGCATCAGCAACAGTTTCACTGTTATAAATTGCCCTGTGATTGAAGTTAACACACGCTAGCAAACGATGCAAATTTATGGAGAGCTAGTAGAGAATAGTGCTGGTGGCACTTGATAAGTGGTACCAGTTGAGGTAACAAGTACGGTGCTATGACTAGTTATTTTGTTGAAATTTGTCAATGTAGAGCTTCGAAGAGAAATGATTCCCCATCTATGTATTTGTCAATGAACATTACCATGTAGTATTACATGCTAAAGCACCTAGTGTATCAATCATGGCCCTCAAAGTGGCTGATGAAAAGCGATGGGAATCAAGTAATGTGGATCAACTCTTGGTATTTTTTTTATTGTACTGCGTTAGAATTAGAGGGAATAGAGTACTGAACAGGGAGATAGTGGGGTGGTGAGAATGAAGGGTGTAGTGGATAATCACCCCATTTACACCCAAACTGTACAACTGATGTATCCTCTGTGGTGTGAGGGAAGGTTGATGAGAACGATAACTGCAATTCGCTTTTCTAGTGTCACAGAGGTTGACGGAGAGGTGCACAGGGGCTCACAAATCACTCTAGCCTATTGGGGGTTTCGTTACCACCCCCAAACCCCACTCCTGTTCTAAAGCCTAGCCAGCCCTATCGTTGACATGGGCCACTCAATTAGCAGAGCTTTAATTAGCCCGTGACGGGCCATTGCCAGCTCATTAATATGGTCCTGTGCCACGTCCCGCGGGACCGCGTAAATCACTCCCAGTCTCTGACACTATCAACGCTATCCCTCACACCCCCACCCCAGCTATGAGCTTCCGAACTGAATGCTGTTTAGATTTCAATCTTAATATAGTGTATTTATATTTATGATTTGCATAATTCAATCGGATATAGCGTTTCATGAAGTATAGGAGAAATCCATTATTCAGATAGTTCTACAGTTTTGTTGTTGTAAACTTATGACCTCAATTTTCAGACATTATTTTCTCATAATGTGAATATAATGCCGCACTTTATACTGTTTTAGAATATTACCAGTGAAATGTGTCAGTCGTAAAAGTAATATGTTTGTATGACAATGAATATAATACTGCTCTACAGACTGGATGAGAGTAGCCTATAATAAGTGTTTCGATAGTACATTAGGCCTACATAGTCCAGTATATTGATGCACAGCTATAAATATAACTTTAGAAAACATCAGACTCAATCTTTTTCTAATAATGTTTTGAAAATCACATGATAGTCACCATGACTGCCAGTACAGTAGGCCTACTATTATTTTAGAAAGGAAAACAATAATAGTTTAGTAACTGTAAACTGGAAATTATGAATAAAACTACATCAATAGGCCTATGGCTTACATTAAGAGTGTGGACATTTAGAGGTTTTATAGATAGAGAGTAATAGAGTTAGAATAAGAGCATTGGGGGTGATAAAAAGGAGTTTTTAAGAAAATCTGTAGGAATGGAAACGAAGAATTAATCTGGTCATGAGGACATTACGAACAATTGTATGGAAAACTGTGGAAATAAGAAAAAGAGACATAAAATATCACTTAATGATAAAAAATCACGTTACATTTAATTTAAATAAATATGTTTTTATCTAGTTTGTATGCTAATTAAATGACTAAAGGGGAAAAACCAATGATATAAATGTTATGTAATGCACTTATACAATGAAAAATATTCGAATATTTTATTCCTGTTTTATAATAATAATAATAATAATAATAATAATAATAATTTATGTTCCAAGTGTTAAAAACGAGATTTTATTTTACTAAATGGCTGGTAAACACGAGACTACTCCGCCCCATTCTACCTTAAAAATGAGACTCGAGAGTTATGACCGAGAAGGTGGAGCTGTCATATCAGAGAGAGGCTGAGGGCCCGAGATTGTAATATTTTGGGCAAAGAAAGGATATAAATGTAGTTCTATTATCTACAAATAATGATAGTGCTCTAAGAATGTGTAATCATCATTATCGGGACCTTCATGTACCCGAGGTTCCTCCTGAAAATCTGTTCTTTATGGTCATGATTGTTGGAAAGGGAAGTGAATGCAGTGTAAAGGACTGCACTCATAGAACAAAGCATGCTATCAATGACTATCGTCATAAATCAGTTCTATTATGGTATACAAGGGAATCAATCCTTGTCACTTAATGATCAATCATCACTGTCATTTCCAGGAACTGGGAGATAATACATTCAGAACCCACATGGAGCATACTTCTACATTCTGGCCTAAGTTATAGTCATGTAAACATCTGCTCCAGATATTTACCTCCTTCAGAACCCTCTGTGTGTGATTGTTGCAAATTAAAAAGCCAACTTTACATTTAGTTGCCAATATTATTTAATTTATATATAAAAACTTACATGTAGGTTTCATAATTAAGTATCAGCACGATGACATCCGAATGGTCTGAAAAATGAACAGTAGTAAAAAATATTCCAAAGCATATATATGTCCTTAATTACTAATCCACTTCTTTTCCTGAGCTCCGGGCTCCATAATGCTATAAATAGCTCATATAAAAAGCCTGACAATCGAAATTTAAAAAGAAAAAAATGAATATCGCACAGTGATCCCATACCCAAATAACATTTCTAGTAACGGCATTTCTGACTAGCATTTCTAAGTAGTAGGAATATAATGTTTCTATTAGCGACATTCTTTAGTCTATAATTGTATGTATTTATTTCGCATAAAACGTCTGCTTTAAGTGTAATGGCGGAAACTGTTCTAGGATTATTAGAAGAAGCAAAAGTGATTGCATCTTTCTTATTACCGTGTTGGTAAAGCTTGAGGAGTGCTGCGAGACTGAGAAACCAAATTATGAACAGCTTATGCCATTGAGTAAGACGTCGTTGCAACGAATAGCTGTAGGCAGTAGCTAGGATTAAATGTATCCACAATTGAAAATAATAAAACAGTTAATCTCTGAGAAAAAACAGGCATTGGTTTTATGGTTTTAATGTAAAATTCATTTTTCTACTTGAGTTATGACACCAGTTTGATTCTTCAGTAGTTGGCAGCATTTCAAAATCGACAATTTTCAGCTCACTGCCTTCTATGATGAATATTATCATATTATACTGCATGCAATATAAACCGCGTTCATCCCCAATTTTAAGGATTAAGAAACCGTGTGCGATTAGTAGCTCGTGGTTCGAAATCAATTTGACTGTTTTTAGGCTGGTAACACGGTGACTGTTAATTCTCAGCGTTACGTTGAAATGATTCACAACTTTCTCACAGCACAAATTGCCGGTTTTCCAGTGAATAAACAGACACTTTTCCAACAAGATGGGGCTACAAGCCATACAGTAAGAATTTCAATGAATGCTGTAAATGCTTTGTTGTCGGGTCGTGTCATTTCTCGTTCCGGGAATATCCCTTGGCCCCCTCGCTCGCCAGATTTAACTGCTTGCGACTTCTTTTTATGGGGATACCTAAAAACAAAAGTGTTTCAAGTAGATCCACCCACAACCATTCAAGCTCTCAAACAACGAATTGTGGACGGCAATACCTGTCAACATGCTGCGAGAGGTCATGCAAAATTTCCAGGCCAGGCATTTGGTAGACGTAGTGTTCAAAAAATATTTTTTTTTTGTATTGTACCCAAAATGGCTATTCTTGTACTCTCGATTATTTAGTAAGAAGATTTTTTTCAACAAACAATTAGCCTACTTCATTCAATCATCCCGTTTCATCGGCGGACCCTGTAGTAAGTCCAAGACATCTTCTCTGAATATATTGTTATTCAGTAATTAATAATTTGATGTAAGTATTCAATGAAAGCTACAAAATATTATCTTACCCAGATCAGATCTATAGTTCATGAACATAAATTCTGTAGATAATTTTAATAGGAACTCACACGACAAATTACTGTTAAATGAATCTTGAAGTTTGTTACGGGAACATCGTTTTTGCTTTCTCGGCGCTGATTATCTAGGATGGCTTCTCGGGTTATCCATAGACCGTGTCAATATTATTAAATTCAATCTTTCGGCCATCATTCCTGAATCATTAATCAGCGCCGTGAAAGTATCAAGTCTTATAGCCTACCATGCACCTGTACAGAGAGGAAACGTTCAACGGACTACGAAGAATAGAGATTTTTCAGAACAAAAGAAACAGTCTACTTTGCCGGTTTTTTTTTCTAAAAAGATGCCGCAACCAAGGAATTGTTTCCCGCTACTAGGCCTTAAAGATAAATTCAACTGATATAAAACCTTTCTATTATGGACTACTGTATTAAGTTATAACAAGCGTAAAAGAGTGTTTATGGTATTCAGAATTGATGCATTGATATTGTGTTTGCGGTGTTCACAGAAGACAATACTTGCATAAATCTCATTCTTGAATGAAAATTCAAAAAGGGACAGGCTCCTATCCCAGGTTTCTTAGCCTAACCAGGTAGCACAATTCACACTTTGTATAGTATTGTCTACTGCGACAAAGTATAATTCATACATTTAAGAATCTTCCTGATGATTGAAATAACCAACTTACTGTTCTGCCCATAGAGGAAGATAGTTGGGAAGTTCTGTGAGTCAGTCAGTTATTCAAGCCTAAAAACATTATAATTATCGATCTCATTTTAATATCCATTGATAGCACATGTTGGACGACGTACATATATCATTCGAGTTTGCTATGGAGGTGATATAAATCTCAATTAATGACTATGTCGCCATCTAAAGTGATAAGAGAAATTGAGTACGTGACTGTTAGTTTGTTGGTCCGTTTCATGGAATTGATGTAACATGTCCGAGTGGATATTGAAATACGATTATAATTTTAACATGTTTCAGCTGATGGTTTAATGCATTATAGTTCCATTACTTTTAAATTCCGGCAACCTAGCCTTCCATTTATGAGAGTCTGATGCGTTTAGTTTGTTAATCTATTTTCGTCACCAACAAGTAAGCTAATGAAAGTGTGAGCTCCTACATGATCCAGAGTGGACTGAATTTAACTGTGATGTTAGAATAAACTTTGCGAATTCCAGGCGAATAGCGCTACACTTAGAAAAATTTGGAATGCTATAAATTTTCATTTGTCAACTAATACTCACCAGTAATAAATTTTATGGAATTTTCGTGCCAACAGCAATACAAATTACAAGCTTGAATAAATAAAATAGAAAACTTATAGGCTATTTAAAATCTGTAGACTTTCTACTGTGATACCTAAGCAAGAAAAATACAAGCTAGCAAAACTACACGAGTTGTATTTACGAGACCATTGCACACTACTTACGAATAAAGAATAGCTGTGATGCCTCAAACTCAAAGACTTGTGACAAAGTGACAGAATTCAATCTGAATTTGCATTGCATAATTTTGTGTACGTTTATATTACCAAAATTAATGTTAGTTTATTACATCACTTGTATAAAACTGTTTTCACGTTATGCATTTTACGTGTAAAAATCCTTATAGGTAAATTACTCGCTCAACCCTGAATTAGTGGAACTGGGATCACTTAAATTTAAGCCGTTTTCATATTAAACAAACCTCTGGTATATATTTCCACTGTAGCCTATTATATAAACAATATATACTTATTTGTGGTAGCAAAATATGTAATGGTTATAATATGGCACACAGGCAATCCATAATCTAAACAAGAGTTGAATATTACATAATTATTCATTTAATACTGTGAAAATTTAGGCTAGACTATAGGCCCTACGAGGGGTTTGTTTAATCTCAAAACAACTAAATCGTACTCATATAAGGCCAGGAGATTTGTTTCTTATGATTTTTTTAGGTAGATTTCGAAGAAAAATCTACCTATTGCAATGGATACCATGTCATGATTTTCGAAAAATTCTTTCATATCTTTACGTTTCATGCTCAGTACGAAACCACCGCCCGTTCAAAACAATTTTTTTGTGATAATTATTTATATATATATATACATCTTTACACGATAGCGGCCGTAATTTTGAAGATATTTGAACCAAATTTTAATATGTTATTTCTAGGCCCAATAGTTCGGACAAGTTCGTTAATGAGCAAAATTGGCCCAAGGTGGTCGGGGGAGGGGGTTGAAATTTTTAAAAATGTATATCTCGGCCCCTATGAAGTATAGAGGGAAACTTTGTTTGAATAAATTAGAGTACTCCCTATGGAGTTCACAGTGACACCAACGATTCGGGGGTTCGAGTGAGGGTGGGGGTGGGGGGATGAAAATTCGAAACTTTTGAAACCACATCTTGTGGAGTATCGTTGAAAAGCTCTTGATGAGTACTCTACAAATCAATAACTAGTTTCTTGATAGCTCTCATATGACGCGAGATTTTAATGTTTGAAAATAATAACACTTAAAAGAATTATTATAATATCATAATTTTGTCTTGTTTAGCGGCTTTTCTAATTTTATTCATTGCTGATCTTGCGCACGGCCTCCCAGAATATTATATCCTATTCTTGTTGTCAAAACAAATGATATGTAGGCTTTTCCTCTTTACCGAATTCAGTTCTTATTACTGCGGGTTTGCCATGCCAAGGCTAAAAAGAAGAGTGCTGCGCAGCGATAATAAATTAAACCAAAAGCACTTTGAAATGTACCTCAGCCTGTAGGCCTGCCTAAAGGGATTTTTATATTTTAACTCACTGTGCACTCTAAATTTACTAAATTTTAAATTAATAAAAATTCGGTGGTTCTCGAGTTTTGGATTAAATACAATATTCGAAATAAAATAATAATAATTATGTTCAAAGAAGGCAGTTCTTGTGTATTTGTTAGCCAAACTAAAAATCTTAAAATAACTGAGATTCGGAACTTGGGAAATATAAGTTATCCTTCAAACTTAATTACGTAATAATATTTACCAAGTATAAACTTAGCATCATTTTAGTGTAGGGGTGGAAGGGATTTGGTGAAATGTAAACAGGGCCAACAAGAGAATCATTAACTTAGGTGTTCCGGACAACACCTACCTAAATTATGTAGTAAGGATATTATAATTGTTAAATATAGGTATTATATGGCGTACAACATGAAAACGCATTCAGTCTTCTCAGGTGTTATTCATTTTTAGAGCTGAAAATAACAGCACAAGATAGACCCCTGAGATAAAATTATCAATATAATTAAACCAAGTATTTAACTTGGACCTGAGAAAATGAAAAAGTTTTATCGTACTACACGAAAATCATTAGAGCATAGACCTGCAGTTTCAATAACCATAACAAGAAAGTGGATACTGAACTGAAGTATGGTATGGTAGTAGAAATGAAAGCAACAGAAACTCAAGCCTCCAAGCAGTTATATAAGTGGGGTTTGTAATTTCCACCACATTAACCTCAATAAGATTAAAGTTAAAGAGCCCCTATTTTAATTTAATCTCGGCCGTGTACAAGCGCAAAGACGTTAATTGCTTCTGTTTATTTTCAGTTCGTTTATCTTGAGAAACATGTACGGCAGCAAGTATTACCACGCCGTGTCCAGGATTTCAAAATGACCTCCCAACTTTCTCTTTCTCTTTAACCTTATACACAGCAGAAGCACGTATGAATTTTGTAATGAATGCTTTCTATACTCAGCAAGTATGTGCGTCCATTTAGCTGTAGTGGCTATTTACTTTGGACCACAAAGGCGGACGAGTCAGCGGTCGTGTCAACCTTCCCCTTCCAATGCTCTTTAATTTTCCACCCGTAGTTTCTTGTTTCTCTTTTCCGGTAGAGGCGCTGATCGCAGCTTTCAGAGTCCACACCACGTTTTCGCATAAGAAATTCTGTCAACAAATTAGTGAGGTTGGGGGAGGATATCAGAGTAGCCCGCTTGCAGCTGGGTACCCCCCTACACCGGGGGGTTTTGTTGGAGAAAGGGCGTTATCTCACCGAAAACTGCGCACACAAACGCGGCGTAAAGTATAAAGACCCATAGAGCCGAGCTTGGATAACACTAACTTCCAGTGAAACGCTATTACATTACTCTCAGTCAAGCAAATTAGCAGATTTTTGCCGCATGCCTAGCAGGAACCGATATGGGAGTTTTTAATAGTGGCTGTTTTTCTTTCTCCCTCCCCGCTGCTATCTAATTTTAAGCAACATGCTTTTGCCTGTACTGTCATTTTCCGGAAACAAAAGGGAGCAGGCACCTGAGCCAGCCATGCAAATTGTTATATAAAACAGCTGGACCAGAAATTAGTTGTCTTCCTCATATTAGACCACACTTTAAAATTTATTATGCATTTAATTTAGCGAGTACGATTCATTATTTAACCAGGTCCTTTCTCTATATGAATTTCCATGTTCCTGCAAGAATTAAGCCTTTTTAAATTTCAATTTAAATGGAGTAAAAAGCAACAACTTATGAGTAAAGTCAACTTAAATCGCGTTTAATATGAACGTGCAGAATTTTTTTTTCAAAGCTGACAAAATTTTAGGAATCTTACATAGGCCTATTGAACATTTTTTTAAAAAATCAATCAGTGACCGAGTTCTTAGGTTAATAGGCCTATATAACAGACAAGTAAATTCAGACTCAGCAGGACGTCTTTGTCTTTTTACCCTGCGTACACGAAGACAAGAAGCAGTTTTATTCTTATCGAATGTAACTCTACAAGCAAGATTCCCTGAAGATGGTTCAATGTAACCGAAAGATTTATGAAAAAAATAAAAGTAGGGAAGAAAGGTATTTTGTAATTATTTGATTTTCCTTAAAGTCTGAATCTAAACAATGCAACAGAACCTCAATACAATCAAAAGATACCAAGGCTATAAACGTACTGTATTTTTCGATAGCATATAAGCCTTCGAACGAGTAAAGATGCCTGATTAAATAATTTATCTTTAACACCGGGGAGATGTCGCAAGCGATAGCTAAAACTCATATTTCCTGTCCCCCCGTAAATTTAATTAGGCTACAGTTCAAATTGTAGCCTACTTACGGAAAACCTCAAATTTATGGATACAAATGCAAGAAAAAAAAGGTCACTTTTCTGTTATTACAAAAATAGCGATACTATAATCCTAACCATTCACTCTATGTCAATCCACAATAAACTCATAAATTAATGCATTAAGAGTATCGACAACGGATTTTAAAATTGAAATAGCAACTAATAACCGTCAGAAGAAAACAATGGGTGGAGTGAATAAAAATTGAGTAGTTACTACTAGTAATAAGTACTAGTAGTAGTAATTACTTTCAGTAGTTACTTACAAGTACCAGCTTTTACTTAATTTCCAGTGAATAACCTTATACTAGTACTTATAAGTTAATACTAGTGAAAATCAGTAGTTACTATCTGCTTAGCTGTGCAATCTACATGTAGTGGGCCATGATTACTTAAAGTAGGCCATGGTATCTAAATAATAAGAGGAAGTGTTTGTCTGTCTGTCTGTCTGTCTGTCTGTCTGCTGGTCTGAGTGCGATACACAGCCAAATCTAGGGCATGCAGAGATCTTAAATTTTTAACATAGATGGACTAAAGGATGTCTGAATTCACCTAAAAGCCGGATTTTCAATTTTTTGGTTTTGTTCGCGAATTATGAGCTCCCTCCCCCCCCCAAAAAAAAAACTGTAGGAAAACATTTTTTCCACTATTGCAGCATCAGATTTTAGTAATAGGCTACTTTTCAATTGTAAAATTAATCTTCCTCTTTTGCCATAGCAACTGGGGAAGAAGAGCATTGCGGAATATAATTTTTTTAAACATAACGCATGGAGGTGTCGATTGCTTTGATTTTGTTAGCCCACTATACATGATTTATTTGTCTATAACATTACAGCGCGAAGAGGTCTGAAATTTTTAACATAGGTGGACAGAAGAGAGATCATGAATGTAGGTCTGAACGGGAAACATTGCTCGATTTGGACGAAATTCACTGTGCAGGGGAGGGGGTTGAGCCTGGAACTCGAATTTGAGATAATTTCTTTCCCTACGGTGTACTCTAATCATAGAATGCACCCCAAAGCTGCATGTTTTTAAAATTATTAATCTTTTAATTGTTTATGAATTATTTGCATTTAAGCGTAAGGTTCATAATTCTATGGTTTGTTTTAATCCTTTCATTTAATAATTCTATGGTTTGTTTTAATCTTTTCATTTCATATCTGTATGATTAATTTAGTAGTTTAATTTATTTACTGCGTCTGACAATACAATTACAATAAAAAAAGATACTTAATGCAACTTATTTAAAAACAGTGTAATTTTTAATAAATGAAGTTTTAATTTTTTCCTATTAAGTGTAGGCCTATTATTAAAAAATCTAGCGATTATATTAATAAATATGGGCGAAGTCACAGACACCTGCTAGTTTAAAATAAAACAAAATACAATATAGGCTATAGGCTAACCTCAATACTACATAACCTCAATCTAAGATTGACCATGCTGCTTAAATAAAAACAAAAAAGAAAATTGTGAAATTGTTTAAGTAATAATACACAGAAAAAATTTCAATCGTAATTAAGTGCTATGAATTCTGACACTGATAGCCTGGATCACTTAAAAATTAAAACTTTATATCTTCTGCCTGTTTCCTATGTGTTACAATATTTTCATCCATGAAATGTGAAGTATGCCACTTCATATTTTCCTTTCTGAATCTAAATAAATTGTGGTAATCAACTTCTTGAGCCTCCATTTGCCCTTTGTACACATTTTGCTTCATAATTCTTGTAAAAACAAGCATTTCAGATAAGGTATTGCCATCTTAAGCAAGGTCTGTACCACACTTGAAAATGTCACAGTATTTACTGGTAATGATAAGTAAATACTTGTTATTATTCACATATTTTGCAGTAGGTACTACTTGATCTAGTATGTACTGATTACTAATAAGCAACAGTATTTACTGAAATATTTTATTCACTAAAATGCTAGTATTTACTTAAAATTTTGCAGTAAAAGCAATTACTGACTTTTATTCACTCCACCCATTCATTAGTTTCTTTTTTAACCTTTTCAGAGCTGAATTTACATTTCTATAATATACGCATTCAAGTGAAATCAACAGTAAACTATAAGATTAAAACCAATACGAAAAATGTCAGCAGAAAAGCTAGTTTCTATAAACAACCGTAACACGTGAATAAATATTATCATTACATTTTAACATATCTCATAACTCTAGTAATATAATAATGCTGCGTGTATGTAATTTTTTGTGGTGACGTCTTTATACGTCATAAGCGGTGACACATGTTAAATTCTTATGCAATTTTATACAAGATGAATAAAATAAGTATATATATTTCTCAAATAACCCATATTTCCCTATCTCCGTACTAATTCTTAAGAGAAAACTATATCATTAGAATCTGTGCAAAAAAGAACAGGGACACTAATTATTGAACTCATAAAAGAAAATGTACAGATACTTCTTGAATGATCATTCGAGTGCATTTTATGCATTAATAAAGTATGTATTAGTAAAGAACTTCCTCTATTTAGACTGTCGCATGGCAGGCTCGAAAAACAGGGTTTGGCGTAATAGGCACGACTTTCACCAAAACAGAAGGTCCAAATACTAGTGAATGGACTATAAGCTATGTTATATTTGGCACAATTTCACTGGATTATTTCTTGAGTTAATGAAATCGCTTGATGTTGTAAATCGACTTCAGACTGCCTATTACTTCAAACGAAATATGTTATGGAATAATTTGTACACCTTCATTGATATTAGAATACGATGTTACATTAGAGATTAAACATGCAAGTACAGTGTATTTAAATGAGCGGGAACCTTTAACGCTTTCCGTGTCTGAGATTTGAAACCAGCCATGGATGATGACTGCGAGAGAGATCAAACTTCATTGAAGCTCTTGCTCCAATCCTAACAGAGATGAATATAGCAGCTGAAGTTAAATTAGCAAGGGAAAATAGGTATGTAAATAGTATAATATAGATCAGCAGTATTGTACGAACTAATAGTGGTAAAAGTATAGGGAAATATGAAGTTATACTGTCCATCGATATATTGTCATGAAGCCCACATTCAGAATGGGAAATGAGAATAGGTTGGTTCATATTTAGCTCCAGTAACGACGTTACAGATACACTAATCATTTTAAAATTCATATTGCATGGAAACCAATTATTGTGAGACTAAATGAATCACCTGCATTTTCAGAGAAAATTACTTCAATTACGTCATGAAAACCGCTAATAAAACTGCCATCAATATGGCAGATTGCATTAAGACAAACCACTCTGTACAATATTTCACTTTTTTAGTACTGCTCTGCTAGAATTCTGAGTTTGAATTTAAAAACTAATGAAATTCTGTAAATGATTTATTGATTCTTCCTTTAGTGAATGAATTGCGAACAGATTTATCACATCGTACAATGTTGCATTGTAACTGCAAGTAACAGTTTTGTCATGTTGCCATATACTTTGAGAGATTTTAAAATACTCTATAACATATATTGATAAGTACTACACTAGTGTCAATTAAAAGAATTTACTTTAAATACAGTTAAAATGATTCTTCTATTTACTTCTTCTGTTTCGTCCTTTTTTTCTAGGACCCTGATTGGTCATTGTGGAAATGAGGCATAGGGAAATTAAAAAAAATATATATATCTATTGAGAAAATCAGTCATTTTCCTACAGTCTTACCCTTATTTTTGTAGCCACTTTTTTAATCCCATTGTGATTTATGTTATTGCATATATTTTTTTACAAAAGTTTCCTCTATTATGTTATTAAATTCTTTCTGTTCTTATTACAGTACACAGAAACTATTTATTCAATATTGGAATTATTAAAGCTTTACATGTTTTAAGAATGTCTCAACTCCATGACCTCATCTCTGTTATATGTCAAATAGTTACAAAAGCAAGTGCAAAAAGGTGCAAGTGCCAGTAGAGGAATAGCCCGATTCATTTCTATAAGACTTCTGCAAGCTCTGTGAAATAGAAGCTGTAATCTATAACAGCCTTGAAATCTAAAATCTTATAGGCCTAACGAACTACACAGTGTTGTTAGAATGGAGTTGCTTTTAAATCCAAACTATGTTAATTTTATGCCGGGATTAACCTATTTGCAGTACATTTTATTTCCATATTTCTCAGCTCTTTTATCAAGCGCAACATTGGCTATTATGCTTGTACTATAAACTGTACCGAATTAAGTTAACGATACAATTGGATTTATGTAAGACAGAAAAGGATGATTTCAATTACTGAAGTGTAAAACATAACATTCCAGCTATATGAAAAGACTCTTCAATGATCATGGAAATATAACAAGAGTTGAGATTGAATATAGTTAAACAGACAAAAATAAAGTAATTTATGTACAGTAAATTTGTCTTACGCATAAGACACATTTATTAAAATTAAATGGCTATATGAAATATTATATGTTCTGAGTTAGGTTACTTAGAAACACTAATAAATAAGGTAACTGAGTTGAGGGAAAACTGTCACCCGTGAAGAAAAACATTCCTCACAAACTGAGACTTCGTGAAATCTGGCTAATCATACCAGTGTAAGTTTAAGTATTGTTGTGTAGAGATGAATGTATAAAAAAATCAAATAAAAAGTAAAAGAATTTTAAAAAATTGAATGGTCAAACGTGAAAGAATTGTGAAAATGACCCTCCTACGTTTTACAAACGAACAAGCTTCCGACGTGTATCAACCTCACTTACACATAAATGTCAACGACCAGAAATAGAATCGAACCGCCGAACAGAGAGCCAGTCCCTAACTAAATATTAGAACTAGATCGACATAGTTAGCTTCTTAGCATGGGGTAAGATACTGTAGGTTTACTAAGTATTGTTTTCTGTATTTAAGATGTTATGATTTCTTGTTTTTTTTTTTTAAATCGTCAAGAATGTAAGCTAATGATTGGTGCCAACGAACGATAGTCAATACAACCAGGGCATTAATCGAGGGGGAAAGCTAATACATGCCGTACCCCTATTTTTTCCAGAGGGAGAACGACGTAACCCAACTTTTTAAAATTATCGCCGATTCTTTGACTGTACATAGTTTATCTTCATTAAAGTAGGCCTGATATCAGTGGACTATCATTAGAAATATGGAATACAAAGGGCTATATAACACTGGTTGAAACACCGTAGGCATGAAGAGGTTACAAGATCCCGGAAGTTTACTCCAACACACTTCACATTGGTACGCGGACCTGTGGAAACTTTTAACATTTCAGTACCCTCACCTTTTTGCTGGCATTTATACACTGAATACAACACAATCTGCAGATAATTTTGTTTCTGGGGACTCTATCCACTGTCTGCAGTGACTGTTGTGTTGTGCATGCGATGAGGCAAGGCCGAGCTGCTCTCTGTGTGCATGTTGACATACATCACTTGTTATAATCTCTTGATTTTACTCACCTCGAGTTTGAACCAAGCTCTGTATCTAGTCTTGTAATCTACAAAATCTTGATAAAGTGAAGTCTCCATATAAAACGGCACACAAACACCACAAACACATTAAAGCACAAAAACACATGTACACACGCAAACCCGGTCCGCCATTACGTACACTAAGGAACACAGCTGCCATCTCGTGTCGGACACTACTGCTTGTCAACTGTTTCTCAAACTTCCCTTTGGTTATAAACAGCAGTGCCACTGCTACAGGTGTAAACTGAAGCTGGATTTCTTAATAAAACTAAATTTCTTCTGCGTATACAATTTGTTTTTTGTCTTGTGATTTGAATTCATATCTGAATGCGAGGGAGCATACCGGTACTAGAATGAACTTCAACGCATCTTCATGCTTCATTTAATTCATGAAAACCAATAATTGTATGGATAATATCTTGAAAGACATTAAGCGATAAAATACAGCATACTGGGGATAGCACCTCTTCTTACCTTATGTTGGTCTTTGTGTGTTCATGTAAATATAGACTTTACTAAAACAAGTTTTTGATGACTGCCGATCTCGAATCAGAGCTTGGTTCAACCCTGGCCGAGATTCTTTAGGAGATTATCAATTGTAACTATTTGCTCATTATTTAAAATTAATTGTTTATTATTTTTAAGCTATAAATAAAGCAGTTAATTAATAATCAAAATTGTTTTTGAGAAATGAACAAAACGCATTTTCTCTGTATAGAATTGCATCCTTCATTATAGAGGTGGGGAAGTCTATACCATTAATGATAGAATTATTTTATATTTTAAAATAACATAAAGGATCTAAAAGTATTGTGTAATCACCAGGAAAACATTCAGCACTATAGGATTAAAGGGAATGGAAAAATTAAAATGTTACTGTTGGACTACTTGTCCCAGTTAAAGGTGTAATGGCCCCTTAACTTAAAATCACAAGTGAATATACATGTTGACACATTTTTAACGCATTCCATATGCGCGTCATCTTGCATTAGTTTAGCCATATCAATAAAGTGGTTTCAACCCGTTGAGAGCTGAATTTAAATTAATATAAACATTCATCAAGGTGATATCAAGCGGGTTTGTAAGTTTGAATGAATTAAGAAAAATTTTAATGGAATAGCCGATTTTCATTAATGAAACACTAACGAATAGACAAAATCCCTCATATTGTAACATAAAGCACTGCTCTTTTTATTATACAATTTTTTGGTGACGCGTATAGGCTATACGCCTTTAGCAGTGAAAAGGAATTTCCTGATGGCATAGGATCATCCTACACCCATAAATCTTGTAAAATCTTTGACACTTAGCCTAATTAATTTACGACTCAGTAATATTTTTTTGGGTACTATTTTCCAATGTTCTATATTAGGCTACATAATAATAAGAACATAATCTGAGAGTGTTCGAAAACAGGGTACTTAGGAAAATATTTGGGCCTAAGAGAGATGAAAATGGGGACTGGAGAAAACTGCATAACGACGAGCTACTTGACCTGTACTCTTCACCGGATACAGTAAAGGTAATTAAATCACGGAGGATGAAATGGGCTGGACATGTTGCGCGCATAGGGGAGGAAAGACATATCTCAAAAGTATTGACTGGGAGACCCGAAGGAAAAATACCACTTGGAAGACCTAGACGTAGGTGGGAGGGCAATATTAGGATAGATTTAAGGGAAGTAGGATTTGCGAGGGATGATTGGATGAAGTTAGGACAGAATAGGATTGAATGGCGAGCTCAGGTAAGCGCGGCAATGAACCTTTGGGTTCCATAAAATAGATAATATTCCTTTAGCTTGCTGAGGAATTGTCTATTACCACTGAGTAAGTGAGTGAGTAAGTAAGTAAGTAAGTAAGTAAGTAAGTACGTAAATAAGTAAGTAAGTAAGTAAGTAAGTAAGTAAGTAAGTAAGTGCGTACGTAAGTAAGTAAGTAAGTACGTAAGTAAGTAAGTAAGTAAGTAAGTAAGTAAGTAAGTAAGTAAGTAAGTAAGTAAGTAAGTAAGTAAGTAAGTAAGTAAGTAAGTAAGTAAGTAAGTAAGTAAGTAAGTAAGTAAGCAAGCCTGGCAGCTACGTTCTTTCTTTTAAGAATTCCTATGTATTCAGTAGTGGTATTTATAATTTTAGGCATACCCTAGAGTAAAAGTCTGGCTATGCCTATACCTGAGGGAAAGAGTATGTTGAGTCTCTGTTTGTTGCACTTGACTATACCGCCACTGTGTTATATCCTGAACTTACAAACGATGTAAGTAGTCTCATGCTACTAACCGTAGATTACAAAATTACCACGTCATCAGGTTTCTGAAAGTGGCTCCTACGTAGGAGTGCAGGTTTGCAGGAGATAATGGCAAAATGTAGCTGTATTAAAAATTAAGTAGGCTATACGATAACATATAAAAGATGCTATAATAAGCGCCAACTCACCAACACACATTTCTTTGTCGAGATTGTTCATAACCATAGCTACCTCCCTGCGCTGCTGTTTTCCATAAAGGAAAATAATAAACACACAACGAGAATGCACAGTAGACTTGATATGAAAATTTTAATATGGCAAGAAGAAAGTGAACTACGGGAAAGTAAATCAACGGATGTTAAGGCTTCCATTTTCGAATTTAAGACGACATAATTTCCAATAAAGACATTCTTATACCAATAAAACTTTACGCTGTATATTATTTTCCTTAATAACTTTATAGTAACTAACTTAATTAAATAACTTTTAAAATGTTAAAATATAATAAAGCACCGTTGAGCTCGGTGAAATAAAATAAAATAAAATAAAATGCATAATTAAAACCATCAGCTCAAGAAACTTATTTTAGGCTGCCTAGGCCTTTCGATACACACACCATCTTCAGGGCATCTTGCTGTGCTGGCGAAGATGCATTAACTAATAAAAATTAAAATGACATTTTTTGTAATCTTGTCATGCTGATAAATCTTCTTAAAAACAACTAGTTATTATTATTACTTGGCTTATTTTCCATGATCTAACTGCATATAGGTCATACACGTGTTTTTAGTGTTGAGTGTACCAGTTGGCTCTTGTAATAAATCATTCGTCTTCATCTGTTTCTATTATCCTGTTATTCTCAGAAACATACACGGACAGACTTTTTTTTTAAAACATATTAACTGTATTTTTTGATTCAGGGGACCTCAGCTCGAAAACTTGACATGGAATGTCAGGGTTGATTACTTCTTCTATCTACAAGACCCATGAAGAAGGCAGAGAAGCAGTAGCCTAATTATGAGAAACGTTGTTTGGATGCCTAACTTTAAGTGGCTAAAAGCGATGAGATAACAGTACGCGTGCAGCACGTTCTTACTCTCTGTTAAATAGATTTGCTATTTTTAATCTTAAACATTGTTTACCAGAACTCTCTTCTATGTAAAGTTTCATTTTCCGGGCTGAGCCCGTTAAGGTACAAAGAAACGTGCTAGCACGTTACAGAGATTGTAGAGGATATCCCCAGATGTCACTGCCGTTCCCTTCCCGTTTGTACAAGTTAATAATTATACATTTCCTTAATTTTAACCAGTACAAATACTAGTATTCCTACTACTACTATTATCGTGTACCTATTAACATTTATAATATTCAAAATAACATAAATTAACTATAATGACAGTAAAAACATTGTCCATAAACTAGATGATAAAGCACTAACGTACGCCAACACATTGTTTCGCTCAAAACATTATTTACGATCTTCATCTTTCCCCATTAATTCGTAGTCTACAATTCCGGGTCATAGTGAAGGATTTTCCTGATTACGGTAATTTAGTTCGTTATTTGCATACTCTATAACTTCAAGCAATATATAAATTTCTTTACAAATAGATCACGATTTAGTATTTTCAGGAAAATGTAGATTTGTTTCCAAACAAATTGTTGCCAACAAAAAGAGCTTGAATTCCGCTACATAGGCCTACGAAATTACCAAAATTGTTAAATTTACTATTCTAAGCACAAGCACGCTGAAAATATTTTCCTTTCAAACTTGACGATTCAAAAGAACATGAAACGTTGAACGATGTTCGACCGTTATAGGAACTTAAAAGGCTCACAGGAATAACAAAACTCGCTAACACTCGATTTTTTAATTACGTGCTTGCTTGATAAGTTCTATATAACGGTCTTACATCGTCAATAACTTTTTAAATATACTGCAAGTTATCTATTATGAAGTATTAAAATAGCCCTACATGTTATATACCGTTGAGCTCGATCAATAAAATAAAATAGACTTAATATCAGCAACTCAACAACTTTATTTTAATATTTGCTGTCTAGGCATTTCGGCGTATTTCTGCCATCTTCAGGGCATCTTTTTTTACTGGTTTGGATTCCTCAATAATTAAAACCACAACTGAACTATCTTACATCTTGTCATATTCATGAAATCAAAAAAGAATATGCCCTGAAGATGGCGGAAATACGCCGAAAGACCTATGCGGCAAGTATTAAAATATAATTGTTGAGTTGCTGGTATTAGGTCTAATTTATTTTATCTATTCTGAAGATACTGCGAAAGATATTGAATTTTTTTTATAGAACCGTATAGAAAAAAATTACAAAATTTGATAAAACCTGAAATAACAAGACAGCTGAGGATTTGTGCGTGTTTGTTGAGAAGATTGTTCTTGTTATTCCTGGTGTCTGAGCGCAGTCACGAGTCTCATTTGTCAGTTGGAATCCGTCACATCCTTCTTTGAATCACACGACATTAAGCTTTTAAGCGAATGAATCTGTTTCCACTCCTAAGGCAATCCCACAACTCTTTTCTTGCTGTTATTTCTATCTGATTAATATACCGTACAAATTGAAGAGAATCGCGTGATTGTCAACCCAAGAAAGAAGAAAGATTTCAAAGACAAAAATAGCAAAAGTAAAGTTAGAGGTTAAAAAGATTAAATAAGGAAGTCTAACAAAAGAAGAACGAAGAAAGGAGCAGGAAGCAAACATTAAGAGATAGAGAGAGAGAAGAGAGAACATGGAGAGAGAGAGAGAGAAGATGGAGAGAGCTAGAGACAGAGATCATGTAATAAAGATAAAAAAGAAATAATATAACGACCAAAATATAACGAGAGAAAGAGAGAGAGAGAGAAGAGAGAGGGATAGAAGAGAGAGAGAGAGAGATTGAAGAGAAATGATAGAGAGATAGAAGAGAAATGATAGAGGGAGAGAGAGAGCTAGAGATAAAGATCATCTAAGAAAGAGAAAAAAGAAATAATATAACGACAATAATATTTACTTATGGCTGATCTATCTCGCTGAATCTAACTAGCTGCATTAATAAAAACATTTACGATCTAGTATCTCCTACCAAGAACGTTCATCCCTATCCAAACGAATTATGAGATCCGTTGGAAATAATACGGTCTACCTGAATGTGACATCACTTGGTTGATATTTCTTCCATCAATAATATTCTGAACTCATCACAAGTTATAACTTTATGAATCATATTAATTAGTTCGTTTCTTTTATTCAATTATGAATTTGGCAGTGACCCCACAATATAAGTAAAAAAGGTAATTACTCTGATATGTGAAAATAAGATTTTATGCTTAAGAATTTTGTCTAGTTCCAGTTATGCTGGTGAGGATTTATAAAGCCAGAACGCTGGCTGGATCTGGGGTGGTATCATCAGTGCTCCTCAGGACACATAGCGCCCCTTTTTTCAATTCAAAGAGCACAAAATCTTAATCCACAACTATGCCATAAGGGCAGTTCAGATTTTATACTTTCTCAGGATGCTACTGTTAATTACGTAGGCCTATTTAACATGAATATATTATCAGCGGGATTAATAAAGCCGTAAACACAATTATAATACTGTTGGATAAAATCAGTTACAACTTAATTCATATGGTTGTTATTTTTTGAGAATTCGGTGAATAGAACTTTTTCTGCTATACTCTTTCTACGTGTGTATTTCTCATTATTTTAACGTAAGAATATTTTGGTGTTTTACAGTGACACCTGTATGGAACTGGATTGATGGATTTAACTTGTATCATTATCGTCATGAAAATTCTCGACTTCATTAAATGTGCGTAGAATATTAGAATTGGATAGATTCCGCAGTTCTAATGCGAAGGAAATGTAATCAGCTACGTTAAGTTTCCACAATTTGAGGAGCATACTTAGTACGCTTTTAAAACTTTCTGGAGATCGACCTTATGTGCTTTTGATAAGGACTCCCTCCGGAATCATGGGGTGAGAACCACAACTCGCCCATGCCTTTCGAGCAAAGAGACACCGCGGTGTTTTCCCATTGCCTTCCGCAAGATGGAGATGAAGAGATGGAATAACACCAAGTCAAGAAGGAAATTTTCCGCTATTAAAGAATCCCCATCCCGGCCAGGTGTCGAACACCGGAAGTGTGAGAATTCAACTAGCATGATTATATTTCATGTCTGGGGAATAATAAATACATCAAAAGAGGGTTTGATTTAATAAGTATGTAAAACATTTTTTGTAATTTTGTTAGCTTTAAGTCATTTATTTTTATTATTATTATTTATTGTATGTATTTGTGTTTAGTATTTTTTGTCTCCTTTTTATAAATTTGTCTTTTCTTTTTCTAGCTCTGTTTAAAATTTTTCACCTTTTTTTATAAGTGTCATTCTTTCTCATTTTGTTTTTTGTTTCTCCTCTTTCTCCACTCTGATGTTCTGAAACTACACCCGAGCACGAGAAGTTTGCTTATTCGGGTGTATTTCTAAATAAATATTTGGTTCTTTTCTTTCTTTTTCTTTTCTTAAAGAGTATTGTACTTTAATTTTGAAATTTGTAAATGTTTTTTGTTTATTTGTGTATTTTGTATTTGTATTTGTATTTGATTTGATTAACAATAGGCAGAAATAAAAAAAATAAAAAAAAATTGTAATATATATTGAGTGCAAAAATAAAGGAAAAGAAAGACGCAAGTAGGTTAACACTGCGTTCTTGAAAATGAAGTTTCCATCGTTATAGCATTAACGGGAAACGGATGTAACACACTATCGTCGAAAAAGTCTGTAATTACTGAGAAAATTTAAGCTTTTGTAGTTTAGATAAGTTATGTAAATAATTATTTAAGTTAAATGTAGAATAAAAAAGAGAGAGAGGGGGCGAGAGATAGAGATAAAAGAGGGGGAAGAGAGAAGATAAATAGAGCTAGTGGAGATGAACAGAGAAGGCTTGAGAGAGATGGGAAACTAGAGTAGTTACTAGAGGGTTTGTGGCGCGTGTTGACCTATGTGGATGACAAATCGGTGGAGGATCGGATTTCAGTCCCGCCACAATCAGCGCCTCGACGTCCGCGATATTGCTAGTCTGGAGAAGACAAACGAGCAGCAATATCCGCCTGTACTGTGCTCACACCGCGAAGACACACTACCTGCTATCAATAACACATATTGAGATTGCGAAGTGCTAAACGTAAGCTCCCTCCATTCTTCCTTAATAAGTAACATTACATTGTAAGCGTATTTACTAGGGATGGGTCGATACCAGATTTTCTCGATACTCGATACTCGATACCGATACATGATTTTTTCCTCGATACTCGATACTTCGATACTCGATACCTTCAACATTTCCAGTTTCAATAAATAGGTAACTTACATTAAAAATTAAAATTTGAGAGAACTGTGTAATACCAACTAAATTAATTAAGTCTGCATATTTAATGAGACAAAATTTAATATCATCAGTAGCCTATAATTATTTTTAAACTCTACATTAAAACTAAAATTAGTTTTTAAACAGTCCACTTACAAGTTTTTGTTAAAAAATATTAGCATTCTCACTTAATTGCAGAATTGCAGAATTACAAAAGTATCGAAAAAGTATCGAGCGAGTTTTCTGAAGTATCGTTCGATGCCGATACCATGCAAGTATCGAGAGTATCGAGGTATCGAAAGTATCGAGGACCCATCCCTAGTATTTACCCATTCTAAATACAGATTATGTCCATAAAGATGCTGATATTAAGTGGAGCTCAAGCAGAGAATTGTGTGTAGTGATCATTTATCCAATTTCATCCTATACGGTTCCTATTCTAGATTTGGATAAGGTAAATACAGTTCCCATTTCTGAAGTCATATTATCGAAATATCGATATTTTTTCAAAATCCGATATTTTGACATCGATATAGTGATATTGATATTGTTCTTCGGTAATATCAACTTTCTCAATTCAAGAACAAGAATAACATGGAGGGTGAGAGAGAGATTTAATAAAACACTATTATAACATATTTAGGCCTACTTATAAAAATGGGCAAATCAACGTTTTAGGCTATATGTCATTATTTTCTCGACGTCAAAAACGTATAGCAAAATATAGATCTTAATTTATTGTCACAAAACATTACTTTTGTGGTTATAAACATCTCAGGCTCAAGAGGAAATGGCGTCGCGCAGGAAATTTCCACTATTACGCTTACTGCGCACGTCTGATAGGCAATTCATGCTACTGCCCGCTGACTTTTCTGGCAGCACACAACTGCCAGGACATATTGCTGGAACCTAAATTTAACCGACAGAATCATGGAAAATTTCATGAGAATATTCAGCATTCCATCTGGTACAGTCAGTACAAATCCGGCTAAATTAGCTGGTAGGGCATCGGTAGGGAAACTCGAAGGTCACGGGTTCGAATCTCGGTGCCAAGAACATTTTTCTCCTAAATATTCTCATGTAATGCTCAACAGAAACAATATTCTGTGGATTCGTGTGGTTTTTTCATAATTTCGGTAGTTCTTTAAATGGTGACTGTAGTAGTCTACAGTAGGAACTGGGTGCTAGGTTTTCACTTAGCATTTAACAGTCGCTTATAATTTAATAGGAAACACTATGGGCATGGACACAGAGCAAATCTCCAGGCAGTATCAACCTAAGTACTTAAATTATTATCTTACTAAAGGCTTGGTGTATATATTGGAAGTTGGTAACGTTGTGGTAAACCTGTGGGAGGAAAGGGATAGTATATTCGGAAAATCTAGAAGAGAAACTATATCACCCACTCTGAATAAGCTTCTTGATGACGTAGAAACAAATAAATGAGTAGGTGGTAATCCCCGCTTGGTCCCATTACTATCAAGTTAAGCCGAGTCTTAGTATAGTATTTGCGTAGATTCAGAGAGTGAGGTAGTTACATACTTTAGCTGGTTCATACCTTGTTCCTATAGAGATGCGACTGTCTCGGAGCCCTAGGGCTGCAACCATTAACGTAATTCATTGTCCTTTAGTGGTGCGCAGCGTTGAAGCAATAAATGCCACTAGATCGGGTTGTAAATATGCTAATGAGTTTGGACCGAGAGAGGGGGATGTATAAGAGAATAGTCCGGGGTAGTAAAGTTGGAGGAAACGTTATGCATTGCTTGTTCACAGGAACTTGGATCCAGCGCTTAGAATTTTTCCTCGCCGTAAATAGCAGCTACTTCAGAAGGAGAGAATTTACTTTGATAATACTTGAGATTCGCTGTTGTAGAACAACGTTTGCAGAGTCGTTTAGGAGAATGTCTTTTAGGGGAAGTTGTAGCATTGATGGGGATGATGTCTTAAAGTTCCCTGTCAGGGATGTAGAGAGTATTTCCCAATTTGTTCTGTCAGATTCTGTTTAAAGTTCAGATTGAAAAGAACCTTCTAAATAATGTTGCTTGTGCTAAAAGTTAAGTCCGAATCTATAGGCCTAACTATTATTTCTATTTAACTCCGTGGCGCGACATCCCCGAAGGAACAAGGCCTACCATCCGACCGCTGCGTCATCTATCTATAGGCAGATGGCAGGATTGGGGGGCATGTGGTCAGCATGCCGACACCCACGGCCGTTAATGGTGGTTTCCATGACCGGCTAACTATTATTTACTCGTATTAATATTTTATTCTGATACCACACAAAATGAATTAAAATACCCTCAGTGAAAGTATAGAGGCTACAAACTTTGATAATTATCTTGTTCACTCAAATTAATATATAGGCCTATTTTCAAATTGAGAAAAGAAGCGTTTAAACTACATTTAGAGTAAAATCTTATGTAATAGTCATAAAAGACGAAAGGTATCTCTTTATACAGTTTGTTGTTACATCCAAGGCTGCATTGTGTAAACTTAATGGTGAATAAAGGTTATTATTATTATTATTATTATTATTATTATTATTATTATTATTATTATAAGACATAACTAGTTAACAGGCGCTGACCTAGTAATGACTTATGAACATCTTTCGTAACATTTTATGTAAGTTTGGTAACTTTTTGGTTAGAGGAATGTATCCTGTAATAATAATAATAATAATAATAATAATAATAATAATAATAATAATAATAATAATAATAATAATAATTAGGCCTATTATTATTATTATTATTATTATTGAAATAATAATCCTCGTTGGACATCACTTAATTCTGTCAACAGAGCAATTGCGAAAGGTGCTGCTATAAGTGGAGGTTAAGGATCAAGTAGTCACATAACCCAAGAAATGAAGTTGTTACCTCTTCCGCCTCATTACAGAATACGACCTGCTGGGCAAACATCTACACCGCAAAGAAAAGGCATAGCTTAAGGAGAGTACTCCAGCGTTGCAGTTCCCCTTCACCCTTACAACTGAGGGGAAACGAATTATAATAAACAAATAAATAACGTTACTAAAATGCAGCTCTTGTAAATTACTTGATATAAAACGTAAACAACATTAGATTGATGGTACTTGCGATTGTAGCTAACTAGGTGTAGTGGCGGATCCAGTATTTCTTAAAGGGAGGGGCTTATACTAAATGATAGTGAACAGTTTCTATAATAATTAGACCTGGGATTTTAAGGCAAATGCCTATTTTGTTCCTTATGAAATAAAAATGCCTATTTGGACCTTTAGAGCCTATTTTACTATTTTAGTGCCTAAAATGCCTATTTTGTACATTTAAAATAAAATTCAACTTCTGCAATTTTTTACAATCTTATAATGGACACCCCTCAATGAAAAACAAGAACAGCAGAAGTGGGTTTTTCACAGAAACTTGATAATTCCAAACTATTGTCTCTAATGCTGCCTGACGGGGGAAGGAAAGGACTAAGGAGGAAGAACTACTGTGTCAAGTCACCAGTGAAAAAAATATATGTTTAAGTGATGCCTAATTTTGCATTTAATTCTGTTAAGAATAGATATACCATAATTCTTGCAGTAAAAAAAAGACCATGCTACAGTTTAAGTGTATATTGTAATATTTTAAAGTCTATTTTCTATCTATTTACACATTTTAAAGCATATTTTAAGCGCCTCTTTTCCCTTTTAAAAGCCTATTTACTTGTTTTAAAAGCCTATTTTAGGTACCTAAAACTAATCTTTTTAGAGCCTAAAATCCCAGTTCTAATAATAATACACTCGTAGATAAATTAAATTACGTTGCAAATTCAAAAGAGCTCATTATGCGATTCCTTTATCCATATTAGTTTATGCAGTATGTTTGAAAATGAAAGTAATGTAATAAGTTGTGATTTGGGATTCTGCAGAACCAAAGGAGGCGGCAGCCCCATAGCCCCCCCCCCAGATCCGCGAATGTTCTAAGAATTCCTTGATTGCTTATGTTTGCAGCACCGCCTGCTACTAACGACTAGAAAATCCGCAATACACAGCCGACAGAGAATGGTTCAGAATTCCTTGGTCGCTTGCCTTTGCAGCACCGCCTGCCAACAACGACTAGAAAACCCGCATTACACAGCCGATAGGGAATGCTCCAGAATTACTTGGCCGCTTGTCTTTGCAGCGCCGCCTGCCAACAACGACTAGAAAACCCGCAACACACAGACGATAGAGAACGTTCCTAAGCCAGTGGCGAATCCAGTATTATTATTAAAGGGAGGGGTAAATCCCCGCCACCAATGCATTACAGACGCTTAATTAAAATAAAATAAGTGCATCTAATTAAAAAATTGCTACACAATTCTTAACAATAGCCTGTTGGCTCACGTAGTAGGTCCTAAATTCACATCATAAAGAATTTTGGAATCAGGCAATACATCCTTGGGTATTAAATGGTCTACAATACTGAAAGCCAAGTTAATGTTCTGCGAAAAAAAAAACAAGCTATTTTATTCCATCGTTCTGTGCATTGTTCTACTGGGAACTTATTATTATTTTTAATGTTTCATTTGTAGAAAAAAAAAAGTGAAATTTAAAAAGGCAAAATAATAATTTTTTATATTTGTCAGACAAAATAGTTCACATTCCTGTCTTTGCTGACACTAAGACCAACCGATGGCAGGCGACATAAATACCGAAGTCTTCCTATTTGTCCTTTGATCAGCTGACTGCGGGCTGCCTGCTGATAAGGCTATAGGCTACACAATTTTTCGCATAGCCTTCAAATATTTCGTAAAATTCTTAAAACACGCTCGTTTAAATACGCCAATAAAATAAATTAGCCTAATTGTAGATTGTCCCCTCTATTATAAACCGCTCACTGGTTTGATAGAATATTGAATAGACCTAAATGCTTTCAAGTCGATTGGTTTTTAAAGAACCATTATCCGACAGGCTTTTCTGAGTGAATCCAATGGAAAAGTACAGTAATTATAATTTAATCCTTTCAGAGCTGAATTTACGTTTGAATATAAGCATTCATCAACCAAAATCACTAGTGGGTTATATTATAGAATTAAACTAGGAAAATTTTTATGGAGAAGCTGGTTTCCATGGATGAAAATTTTAATACATGGAAAAATATCTTCATATTTTAAGATATAGCATTGATATATTATGCTTATTTCTCGGTCTTTATACAGTATTTCCGGTGACACATATGTATGTCAGTAGCAGTGAAAAGGTTAAATCTTGGCCATAATACATTCTAGTAGAAAAGATTATACGTTATATTTTAAATGGCCTTCATACATTTTATATATTATTTATATAGGGATTATATCCTGTAAAGAAATAGCCTCTTAATGCTAGGTGTTCAACAGGATGTGAGAAAAGTGTACGGAGTCTTCTTAATAAATGAAAATAATTCATAATGCATGTGAACCACAGAGGAAGATAAAAATGGCCGTAAAAAAAGAAAGAATCGATTTGAAAGCATTTTTATCGATTTCACATAAAAGTGTATTCATAAATCATGATAACATATAAGTAGATTGAAGCTATATTAAAGAGAGGAGAGAAGATGGTGGTGGGTGTATAAAGATAAATGACTCCTCTTGAAGAGTAAAGTGTAGTGGGACGGAGAGGGGCAAATGCATAAGATTCAGTGGTGACAACCCTCTCACTTTCCATACTAGCATTTTTCCGAGGCAAGACAGCCCAAGGGAGACGTATATGTTATATATGGCTGTGAGATGGGAGAGAGATCCTTTGCAAAATGTCAGCAGGGGGTGTGTGTGTGGGGGGGGGTTGAGGTGATGTGGTCACGGGGACGAATAATGAAGGAGAGAGAACTCACCTCGTCTCACCCAGCCCCCGGCTTGTCGGAAGGGGCTTCCCCTTGGCTGACACATCCCATTATTCAGTGTCGCTTCGTGAGCCTTCCGGCCATCAATTATACTGATGCTTGCTCCTGGCTATTCTACAAGGGAGCAAAGGTGGACGTCAGGGTCGTGATTCTTGTGTGCCAGACTCTATTACTCTAAATATTCACGTGCTTTATCAAGAATATTTAGCATGATTCATAACCCAGCATGTCTGAGTAGACGTCAAGTATTCAGAACAAAAAATTAGCATATGATGAAGTGATGCAGGCGAGGAAAAATGTTCTGCGAACTAAATTTTTGCGAGGCACTGAATAATCATTTTATACTACAAGCTGTTCAGTGCAAGAGAGTATCATATAATTCTAGTCATTTCAAATAATTGCAAATTTAAACTAATAGTTTTCAGCTAATGCTAGGCTTAATTCTTTTGTTTGCGTCTTGATACAATATTGATTTCTGAGCCTGTGAAATTTGACAGTCTTTTTCGTTTCAAGCTTATTAACATAAATGCTTCTCTAGCCAAACATTAAAATACTAAGTACAGATGTTATTTAAATGCCTATAACGTGCTTTTAATAATCCTGAGTACATGCTGATATTTTATTTATATTAATTAAACGACAAATTATTTTCTGAGTAGTATACAATTAATTTTCTAAAAAGAAAAATAATTTTATTAATTTATAATTAATTTCCATTTTATGTAGATTTCCGCTGCATTACTGTTACAATAAATATAACCCATGTAAGTCCAACACGCACATTAATATAGGTCGCCATGTAATGTATGTTGGGAAAAACCCTAGCATTGTAAATGTATGTTGTAAATGTATTGTCTGCAAAATTATTAACAAACATTACGAACATTTCAGATTTAGCATAAACACTCAGCATGTTACGGTATTCTGTCAAACTTAGTTAATTACTAATACTCACGAGACAGTCTTATTTGCAATTATACTCGTATTATGAGGAAAAATCTGTTCTTAGTCGGTAATCGAAACTGATATTTTCTGAATAGCTATGTGCATATGCATTCATGAACCACATATCATTGTCTCTGTTGGACATTACATGATAATATTATATGAGAAAAATTCCTCTGACACTGAGATTTGAACCCAGGATCATGTAATGTCCAACAAAGAAAATGATCTATGGTTCATGAATGCATAAGTAAATATCTATCTTGAATGCTAGTGTACAATAACAGTGGAAGCCCGGTCACAAAAATCACTAATTAGTGTGCCTCACAATACTGTAAATGACATAACTTGTCTGTCGGTAAGGGAGATCATTAAGGGCAATTGCCATAGGAGAGAGGTTCCATCTGGCGCTGTGAAGTGAACTCTGGGTTTGCTCAGTTGGTAGAGCATTGGCATGGATAGCCATAGGTCCTAGGTTCAAATCCCAGTGTCAGAGGAATTTTTCTCCTATAATACTAAGATGATATCTTCTGGTTATTGCTCAAACACTCCCACAGAGCTACTTCCATGAAGTATTAAAGCTGGTCAGTGTCTCCAGTACTCATTCAAACAGAATTATATTGTCTATTCGCCCATGCAATTTTACGCTCTATCCCTAATAAACTAGGAGCAGCGATTGCCTTATTATATCAATTACTATTTTATTTAGACTCTATAGATTTTAACAGATCCACAGGAAGCAGTAACTTATTATGGTCCTAATACCGATGCAAGGTCATTAAAAACTTTTGGATTATATTTCACATAATATATTTTACATTGGATTAAAACCTTAAGAGGAAAATTTCCTTGTAATATTAACTTTGTTAATAACAACAGTGGGGTTTTAATGGGTTTGTAGGAAGATTCGAAAGAGCTTGTGTAATATTTAGGAGTTACTGGTGAACTTTGTGCATTGTCAAAAGGTCATGGATTCGGTTCCGCATTCAGGAAAACGTCCTCTAAATACTCTCTTTACTGAAGCAAAATGAAAATGTTGTATTAATTAATTGGTTCTACGGTAACCTATGGTACTTTTCTAAAACTATCTTAAAGAAAGGATGTATCATAACTCATAAGTAGGACAGGGCATTTAATGACCAAAAAATAGCTAAAAATAAAAACAGAAATGCATAGGCCAATGACCTGAAATAGTAAAAAAGACACACATTTTTAAACATGACCAATAGTTATCCATTATTTCTTGTAATTAGTTTTTAGAAGTAATGAGTTGATTTTAGAGATCAAATAATTAGATGACAGTGCACTTTATTTAAATATATAGTATAACATCTTATTTTGTTACTAACGAAGTAAGTAAATTAATGCTACTTGGGCACTCTTTGTGAAAAAAGCTATTATTTCAGACAAATATGTGCCATTTAACATGAAATAAAAATGTTCAATTCTTTATTGCTAGAACACACTCTGCAATTGCTGTTTACATTAAATCTCAATTGAAAATAATGATGAAAACTTTACGGCGATTCTCAATTGAAAGCGATCGTCTATTATCTGAAAGTAATGATTTCTACCTCTACTAGAGGCTTTCTTGGAGAAGTAGTAGAGTTCGAATTGCACATTGCTTAAAGACAGAATTAGCAGTTAAGCTGCAAGTCTGCATTGTTTCCTGTGGACTTTAAGGTATAATAGAAAAGCATTAAAAACAGAAAAAAATAATTATAAATTATAAGGTAAAGTAGGCCTAATATTTTATATATAAACTATAAAAATACTGAAAATGACCTAAAATGTAAAAAAAGACCCATCTCTTGAAAATGACAAAACATGAAAAATAATACTAAACAAATTTCTCTTATTTAATTAATATACATGATAAGCATGTGTACTGTATATATTCAATCTATCTTTTAACTTGATATAAAAAAAATGCAAAAACTTCAAATGTCCTTGCCCTATTCATAAGTAGACTTCGGACTTTTAGGTCGCTAAAAATGCTGTTTTAGGTACCTAAAACAGGCTCTAAAATTGGAAAATAGGTTCTAAAAATCGTAAAATAGTCTCTTACAAAATCATTAAGTTGCCAATATTCTGAAATATCTCAATTGCAATTCAAAATATTATATTTAGTGAAGTCACAATAATTATGATAAAACACAGATATAGGCCTATGGTACACAGTATGATATAGACCTATTAGGGCACTAGGGCCTGTATTACTACCGTAACAGTGAAAACCTAATCCCTGCGTCCAGAAGCTACGCATATCATACTAGCATATTTAACCCCTTGTATCCCTAAGTGATTCAGAGAACTGTGTTTTTTTTGTGGGAGTCGGGAGAAAAACACTACATTATCTTGGGAGTTCCAAGGAATTTTTCTACCGAAGTCGAAACATTCCTTACTATTTAACCACATCACAAATGTGTCATGTACTGCACATTCCGAGGTAAAAATATAGTACGAACTGAAAATAAATGCTACAATTTATAGTAAAAAATGACTTATTTTGAACTTTAGAGGAAAAACAAGCAAAAAGGCAATATTAAGCTCTAACGTAAAAATAGGCTGTTTTAGGTCCTATAAATGTATCAGTTTTAGGCATAGTCACTTACGAAACATGCATATACAAGTTTTCGTCCATATATCACTTAAGGATTAAAATAGGTTTTTACCTAAAATCCGAAGTCTACTCATAAGTAGGCCTAATTAAAGTACAGTAGAGAGGATACATTTTCAAATGAAAGAATTAACTGAACAGGTCAGAACGGAGTGATAATTGGGGGAACTGGTGCTTACACCGCAGGGTGGTTAAGTCAGCCGTCAGTCTATCAATCACAGAGAAGAATTACTACGTTATCCTAGTGTCTTGGAGTTGACAGGCGGAATCCCAGAGGCGCCGGTTGGAGTCACGTTTCGCGGCTAAGCGGCCTGGCTTGATCCCGCACACTCTCAGCAAATAACTGATTTGTTACTTGATCAATTTCTTCTCTAGGTTTTTGCATTCGAAAGTACACTACTCAAAACCGCGACTCGGATCGTAAGAACTAATCCCGTTCATCACCTTCCATTTGAAGAAGAAGAAGAAAAACTTCATTCTTATTTCATTTTGTTTTATCAATTTTTTTTACTATTTTGGTATTTAGGATGAAGAAAAAATCTAATTCTGACAAAATATAAAACAATCTAGGGGTTAAACATTTTATTTATGGGGACTGGAGAAAACTGCATAACGACGAGCTTCATAATCTGTACTCGTCACCGGACATAGTAAGGGTAATTAAATCACGGAGAATGAAATGGGCTGAACTTGTTGCGCGCATGGGGGAGGAAAGACATATCTAAAAAATACTGATTAGGAGAACCGAAGGGAAAAGACCACTTGGAAGACCTAGACGTAGGTGGGAGGACAATGTTAGGATAGATTTTAGAGAAATCTTAAATCTTAAATCTCTTAAATCTTGAAAGGGATGGTTGGATGAAGTTAGTACAGAATGGGGTTAATGGCGGGCTCAGGTAAGCGCGGCAATGAACCTTCGGGTTCCATAAAATAGCAAATATTCTTTTAGCTTGCTTAGGAATTGTCTATTGCCATTGAGTAATTAAAACGGATCAAAATAACAGACGTAACAAAAATAGCTGAATATCTTAATAAATTACTGTTGGGATTCTAGCCAGGTTGGAAGCCTATGTCCCGAGATTCAATGTTTGTTTCAGATTTGTATAAATCATCAAATTGGATCGTGTTATTTAACAACTGCCGTTACGCATGATTTCATGTTATATGTTCCATCCAATTACACTGGATACAACGGAATAAGAAAGTTTCCAATTTGCTAACCAAAAATATGAAATCCACCAATGAGCATCATTCTCTCCAAGCATGATCTTTATGACTTGGAAACATAGCAGTTTCCTCCGAACAGCTGATTCTCTGCGCTGCGTCGTGTATGCATGTTTACGGGTCTCTGCTCCCTACTCTATCCTACATCCAGTTCCCATAACCTGCATCATACATACATATATACATGCCCTTTCATTTGTATATTTAAAAATTTCAAATTGATCCCACATTTTCAAAAATAAAAAAATGCCTTCCCTCGTAAGTCCGGTAAAAGTAATGTTGGGGAAGGTGGAAGCTTGTGGGTCCATATGTTTTTCTCGCGTTTGGCTCTTTCCACTTGTGTGCAATAAATTAATGACCTTGAGTAGGCCTACGTTATTACCTGCGAATCGCTGTCCAGGTACGTCTGGTTTTAGAGAAATAAAGCGTTAGTGAAATAAACTTAGGTTGTTCGGAAATAAGCCTTCGACAGAAAACTAAACTTAAGGTAGTTATTGGAGAAGAAATTGACGAATATTACGTGCCAGTAAAGACAGCTGGACATAATAGGAATTATAGGCCTACAGTGTAGACAAAGCGGGGAAGAGAGGTTGCGTGCAGAAACGTTGTACCGGGTAATTAAAAAAGACATAACACGCATGTGAACGCAGCAGGTAGGACGCAGGTTCCTACATGAAACGCAAGAAATAAGTAGCATGCCGTGTTTATACTGGTGATTTGTGCCAATAATTCTTTCTCAAACCCTGGAAGCCTTACTATTTAATATTTCGTGGAAAAAAAGAAGCGGGTATGAAAATTCCATGCTAATTAAAGTTTATTAAAGTCATATTATGATCAAAGATGTACAAAGAGCTCTAAAAGCTAGACTAATTGGTCTGTTCAACTGCCAGCCACCCTGAGCTTTCTACGAAATCACTAGAAAAGGATCTTAGGTCCTTAGAATTAAATTTTATATCGACATATGGCTTACTTATATAGGCAGGAAAATTTGGAAAACAGATCCTTGTTGTTTTAAAATAGGCTTAGTAAAATTTACCGAATACTTCCTAGAGAATGAAAGAATAAAATATAATAGTGTTTTTATATTATTCGAATTGCTGAAATAGAACATTTAAGATTAACCTAAATGTTGCTATCTAAAATAATGAATTCCTGTCAAGTCACAATTTTTTTTTTTTTTTTTTTTTTCGAAATCTGCAATCGAACTTTTAACAAAATATCGCTGGTGCAATGGACTTCCCTTGGATTAGGGTTCCATCCGTGAAATAATAGCTTTAACACTATAACTGGAAAATGTTGTGAAATAGATATTTCAAGACGTTATGTAGAAATATCATTGACTGTAGTTTAGATGTCGAAAGATTCCTATAAGATTTTATTGAATTTTGGTTCAATTAATTTGTTAAAATGTGTATGACGAATGTTTTCATTTTAACCAAAGAATTTGTATTTTTCAAAGCAAGAAGTCATACTGTGTGATTCACTACTTATTTTATACAATACACCCTTTCATATCGTAATTAATAATTTAGTGGGTTTCGCAGGTCCTTCTTAAAAGAATGGAATCCAGAATTCGTATAGGCACTATAATCTAAGAGGACTGGATGTCATTTAAACAATTGGCTGGGCTTAGATATAAGCAGCGACATGAGGGATGGCAAGGGAGTGTATGTGAGGGGGTTAAGAGGAAGTTGTGTCAGTGTCAAATTAGAGCGAGATGACTGTGTGTGTGTGCACCGAAATGACGGTCCGCCAGACAGCTTTCCCGTACGTGACATGTCAGACCACAATTTTGTTGTGGCTAAAATTGAGCTGTAACTCCAACTTATGGTACAGTCACTACGACTAAAAAATTGAGTAATGGCTATACAAATATGGAAGAAATTGGAAGTTCGGTATTGCTTCACATTTATCTGACAAATAGTCAGGCCTAATAGTTAAGTTATAATATATTGCAAAACAAGTGTCTTTAAGTGCATCATAGGAGAATCGATGAAACGTTTAAAAACACGAGCCGACAGGAGGTCTTTTTTTCAAATCTTTAAGATTCTCATGTGCACTTAACGCACGTGTAAGCCATATTATTTTTTCTAAGATATCAAAATAGTTGAGGGGTACGCCGTAGCGTAGTGGTCGAGGCGCTACGAACCGGAAGGTCGCTGATTCGATTCCCGATGAAGTCGTTGGAGTTTTACAATTGGCCCTGGTGGCACTATGGCCCTGGGGTCGACTCAGGAGCAATTCTGGGGGTAAGGGCGGCCGGTGCGTAAGGCTGACAACCTTACCACCTTCACGTGCCGAATGTAAAAAATCTGGGAGCCTCAACCTCCTGGAACCCTCTGGGCCTCCATGGCCTTTATAGGGATCACTTTAATTTTTTTTATTAAAATAGTGGATAGTAAAAATGTTACGTGAAAATAATCAATCACTTAAAACAACTGTTACAACTTCAGATTCGAATTTCCTAGCCCCAAAAAATTAGCATAGTGAGCTTCGTCCAAATCATTCAATGTTTTCCCATTTAGACAAGCATTCTTGATCCCTTCTGTCCACCTATATAAAAAAAATCCGATTTCTGCGAGTAGTAAACAAATTAATCAAGATAGCAACCGAGCAAGGCCACCTTCAACTGATTTCACAATTGTTAATAGGTGGAGTTGGAAGTACACGGAAACAGAAGCTAAATATTGTATTAGATTTCAATTATTGTTCTAATGCAATGCAATATTAGTCTCCAAAATCAGTTAATAGGCATCAGTAGATAATATATAATTTACGTCAAAACCCAAAAATAGAGAAAACAATATTTGCTGTAAATAACGCTTAAATCAATAGGCCTACGTGGACTTATATGAAGTAATTTTAAAGATTCCCTATCTGCAACAAAAAAATATACTCATTTTGCCTCATATCCAGTCTCCACTGATGATCATATTGATAATTATGAGGATATTGCAAAATTGTAATAACATTTTAAAATTCTACCTAGGATTGTTCGATGAAGAAACCCGGTACACTGCGGTGGAAGGAACTGCTCTAGCACTGCACCACAGGATGCCTTAAGAATTAAGAATTAGCCCACAAGCATCCCATAGCGGGCATGGGCCTCCTGGCATACCAGGGTGGCTGACTCGTTAAATAAGAACGTTTCAGGCTACAGGATGCCTTATTATGTAGTAAATTTTTTAATGAGATACATTCGTTACTTAGATGTAGACCTATTCTGATGCTGATGGGGGACTGAATTATTTGATTTTCTGAGGAAGAATAAAATATCGCTATGATGTTCGATGATCGAGATATATCGAGATATATGATATAGCCTATATTATGGTATTACTCGTATTTCGGCAAACTTAGCTTTTACATATTAGTAACTAGAAATTATTAATACATTAAAAAATTATTATTCCGAACTAATTGCACCTAGAACTGTTGAAAAAGTGCAAATATGCGAAAAAGTAAGTCCAGATATATGTAATTTCCATTGTAAGATTAAACGCTTATGGCATCATTAAAAATGTAAAACTAGAGCAAATATTTACTGGTAAATTCAAGTATTGGAATGCTGAAAATACTAAGCTGTCACTAATGATCACATATTGAAATGTTTCAATTATTTGTTAACGTGTGCAATTAAACTGAATGAGCAATATTATGTTGTGGGTTATATTACTCGATGAATAATATAAAAACACGGTAAATGGTATGAATTTTCGAGTACAACAGGCAATTATGCTAATTAACTTTCAAGTACGATGCTCCAAAGTGAGAAAAACTTCTGGTTAGTGCTATGGACATTCTTAAGTCGTCCCTTTGTGCATGATTAACCTGATCCATAAAATAAGCTTTCAAAATATAGGCCCTATTGAATTCAACGTTGAAGCAAGAATAATTGTAATGATTAAAAAAAGGCATTTCTGATATTTTGAGTTCTTCTTGTAAGTTGTGCCATAATTTTAATAAAGACTGTAATGACCGTGAACGTCTAATGTAGAATAGAATTATATTTCTTACTGTATAACTTACTTTTATCAGGATCACGATGGCATTGAAATTTTCAGTTCGAGGAACCTCACAACCACACCTAATAAATGGTCTCTCAGTTGTGAACTACATAAGTTAAAACAATTTCATAGGAAATTAATAGTCAACATAAAACATAAAAACCTGATCTATTAACTATCGGTATGGTTTATTATTTCATGAAGTTGAAATTTGACGTACAGAAGTGGTTTTATTAATAACAGGACTATCTAACAGAAACGTACGAAAGACCGTTAAAGCGTTCCCCCCCCCCCCCATAATGTGAACATATTATGTTATGTTTTAAAGAGCCTGCATTTAGGTAGTCTATGTCTGAAAATTTCGATGCTTGTATTAAAAATTATGTTTATTATTTCATCTTGATAATTAATAGGCTAAACGTTACATTTTAAAAATATTATAATTCACACAACTCTATTCGTTTTTTAATGGATAGTTCTAAAAAGTTTGCAATATTCTGAAAGCAGGAATTAATGAGAAATTTATTTACTTTATTCTGTAGAACAAATACCTTGAGTACTGAATAACATTACCTCCATATACCTGGATAAAATTTTATATTAGAGTAGACTATTAACCAAGCAATAAGATGTAATTTTGTTATACCAGTAATTTACATTAATATTGATAAAATATGAAAACAAGGCATTTATTTTGGTGCCTATATAACTAATAGGTATTTAATATGTTAAATTATTTAAACACAAATTTGAAATTGAACAAGCCCATTGCGGTCAGTTCCCTTCTTAGTTTCGAAAACAAGACTAAATGTTAAATTTGTTTTATTTTAATATTCAGTATTAGAGATTTGTTGTAGGGTGTAGGCTACATGAATATTCCACTACATACTGGGCACATGCATCCATTCTGAAGGCTCACATGTCCTAAGCGCGAAATATAAAATTCTAAACTTAGCTGTGATATACTGCTTTGTTACAAAAAACGCCATTCAAGCTGAAATCGATTGATTTTAGAATTTCGAAATATTTGAAAGTCACGGACAAATGTTATGAGAAAGGGATGGAAGGGGGGTTGAAGGGAAGGGGCACAGAGCTGCAGTTGACTGAAATGAACTACAGTGTGGGGTACATGATCTCAAGCCCAAGTGACATGCGAAAAGGCATACTCTTGATTAAACTGGTTTTGATCGCTACGAGACAAGCGCTGATATCCACCCCCTCCCCACGCAACATCACACAATAGGGGATGTAGAAGGGTGTGAGGAGAGCCTTAACACTTGATGCTTGTCTGCATCATACAGTAGCTACTGTAGCTACCAACCAGAAAACCCCTTTTCCCCATTTTCCAACATTCGTTCTACGGTCTGACAGGCTGTCCTGACGTATTTCGTTCTAAAAACAATATGGCAATGGAATTTAACACGTCACGCCTTGGTATTGTGGACAGGTTGGCAGTGTGCAGGAGAAAAATTGATCGTGCCTTGACACAGTAGAGTAGGCTAGCTTGAAACCAGCTCGAGCGGGCAGCCAAGTGACACACGACAGCTATGACTTGCTATGCCAGGCTTCATCCCACAGACTGACATGATCAGATTACTGCATGGAGTCTGACGTCCTCACTTGCCCCCACAAACGTTTCTCTTCTTTACCTGTGCCATCATCATCATTTCATCTGAAGAAGCTTTCCTGCTATTAAACCTTCTTCCTCTGAAGTGATAGGATGCAATTATGAAGTCTATCGAAGACGCCCCTTTAAGTCAAGCCTATACCGAAATGTGTTAAAAACTTGAGAATTTATATTTCTTGGCTTTTTTATGAATTATATTCGCAGAGAAAAGCAGAGGCTGCCGTGTATGTACTATGAGAATTGTATTCTCAGATAAGTCTCCTTTACTACAAAATCTTCGCATATCGTAATTTCATGTTTTCTGAAAAATAAGCTTTACCTCTTTTCCAACTTACATAATGTAATGGTCTTACATAATCACCTGATGTAATTTTGCATCTTTAAATATAATTTTCAAGACTTACGTAGATAAACAGATCTAAATAGCCTTCTTCTAATGTTTATGTGGAAAAGGTCGTGATCGTTATATTTTAATATTAACTTAAACTATTAATATTAAGAACATTAACATTAACATTAAACATTAAGAAAAATAATTAAAATATTTCATTTTCATCAGATATAATAATAAGGGTTGTGTGTTAAGGGTTAAGGCGGAACTTTATTAAGTATTTAATATAGAAAAATATTACGAAAAAAATGCCTTTTTATGAAAATTCAAGAGAAGAGGAGAATAAATCTCAATGTGGATGGTGTTCTGAGGCGACACAAAGAACACCTAAACTCATATTATAAAAAGCCAGAATGGAGGGAAGACAACACCCTGGTAGACCAAGGAATAAATGGACTGGTGAAGTGGAGGCAGACTTGAGAACTATGAACATAAGAACCTGGAGGTTTGTTGCCCAGGATCGAGATTGATGGAAAGCTGTTGTTGGAGAGGCCAAAGCTCACCCCGGGTGTATTGCCAGATGAAGAAGAAGAAGGGTAGTTTTCTGTTAAGTTATGTGTTAGCACTGCAACGACACGTTGTTTCTTCCGGGTGGCTTACGCTTTGGATTGGATACTGGTGAATGGATATACGTTAGAATTTATATTTAGAATCTTTCCTCATCAGTTTCTAGGCTCAAAATTAACTTTTCGGTTGTTGTATAAAATTCCCTTTGGTATTTGAAAACGTAAACATTTGTCATTTATTATAGCCTATAGGCTTGTCCTACAAAGTTAAAAGGTCCACGCAGGTTTATATATGCCATATAGTGAATTAAACTACTTGCAAGATAGTAGCTAGCCCCTTGTCAGGCAGACAACGCTGTATTTCGATGTTTCACGTTACGTATTTTGACTAGTAAACCTTGTCGCTTAACTCTAGTTGTCATAATATCACGTAAACAGTGTATCATTGTGCCATTTCGCATAGACCAAACAGATTTAATATTATGTTAGGGCTAGAATACTAAAGACATTAAATTTACTGAATGAAATGAGATAAATTATCTAGTAGATGTGTTAATCCCTGTCATCCATTATACTAGTTCTCTGTACAACTACTGAGATTCTTACCCCCAGGCAGATGCGATTCTGATCCATAGGCTTCCAACACAATTCTTGATATTAGGTTACATAGATCTGGGCCGAATCTCTAAAACCAAGCTGAGTAATTATATGCTTATTATGTTGTTATTCCTTTCAACCAGTAATGAGGTAATTTACATGTATAGGTTACTACAGCTAGTTATTTTATTAAAGCTACTGAACTATCGTCGTAGCACAAATGGAAATTCATTGTAAATCGTAGAACATTTACCCTAAATTTCTCTAAAATAAATTAAAGAATGCTATGAGACGTCACTTAGAGTAATCGCAACATTTTAATCCAGAAATCACTTCAAAACTTCTGACGTCAATATAACTTAAACGCAAATTTGATCAACTTTATCTGTATAGACTAATTTGATTTGCATATTTAATTTAAAATGTCTCAAGTCCAATTATTAATAAAAATAAAACCATTATCTCTAATGATAGGCCTATCTCGGGTTTATGTTTAAACTTATGCAGGGAAAGCAAATACTCGCACACTCACACATGACTATTGATACGCTAGCAAGAAGCTGCAAGTTGTGTAGTTATTATAATTGAGATTTTCCTCAAAAGTTTAATATAAGTACCGGAACAGCTTTCTCGTAGCTTTTTTTAAAAATATCTTTAACATGTACAAAGTAGGCTGAGATGGAGCATTTAGTGTTTAGTAAGACACTGACTGTCTATTCCCAAGATTGTGGGTTTGTTCACGTACTAGATCTATAGCAATTACGTATGCTTATTCATTTTTATGGCAATCCCTTCTCTATAGATTCACACGCAGGTAAAAGAACTCCTATGGGTCAAAATTTTGGCACACCGACGATGCTTATATATCTAAGTTACGTTCATAACCTGTTAAATAACCTAACAAACATGTACAAAGTATAATTCTTAATATTGATTTGTATTTAATTTTAAAAATACCATTTTCTATAATCATGGTAAAAAAATCCGAATGCTCTCTACATAGTGACAAAGGAAAATATTCTTTTAATAAATTATCTGTGCCATCAGGGGTCAAATGCAGATAGAAAGAGAGAACAGAGGGAGAAAATATCAGAGGTCTGAAAACGTAATACCGCATGTACGAAGTGGCGTGGTGTAGGAAAAATAAATTAACAATGTACATTCGCGTTTGTTTATTTATATTCTTTTTTCCCCGTGGCACAAAGGGATGACATCTAAATAAAACAACGATGCGTTATAACACGTCAACAGTTTGAAGACGGGTCTTTGTGGTGGACTCATTAGTTTGCTTATTTTTATCCAACGCTACTCACCACCACTTATTTTCCCTGTATGGAATTTTCATCCACTGGGAACCATGGCAGAGGATATCATCTCTAGTCTGGTAAATCCAGCCCAACCAACGATATAATGCATAAACCTAATATATGCATTATTACTGTATCCATTACAAGCCCTACATATTTCATTCCTTCGCCTGCAGTGCACGTTTAGAAAACCTGCGCATCTCCTCTGCACGATAAGTTGCCTACCGACACGGAGTATGAAACACGAGCTTCAGCTGGTTGAAACGACAAAATGTATTATGTGAAAATACAATAAAATTAATACTTGAAGTTGCCATAATTTAGGAGTGAAAAAGCGGGATATCATTCAGCCAATCGATAATCGATACTACTACCATTTTCTGAAACACTGTATCTAATAGGCCTACAGTAAAATTTCATGTTCATTAGAGTTAAGTTTGGTGTGATCGCTTTCCAACCAAAACACTAAACTACGACAGGAAATATTTATGGCTAATAGCTAGACCGCTTATATTTATATTCTTTTCCTGAGTTCCTAGATGCAGAAAAACTGTACTCAAAACTGTTAAAATTCCACGACTTGAAGACAATATTTATATACGTAGATAACTCTATAAGTAATAGCTTTATTTTTTTTTTAATCTCAAGTATCCACAAGTGGATTATGTATGCAAAAAGAAAATCTTCAGGTTTTATTTTGGGTTTTATACAGCCTGAAAGAGGTACTGAAAGATCATATTTTGGGTAGGCCTACCTAAAATGCATTTTTTACAACCTAAAATTCCGCGGTTTACCAATAGTATCTGTGCTGAGTGTAATTCTCGAGACGGCGGTGATGACTATTATAGTATTCAAGTCAAGTGCTGTAACCAAGTAGGCCTATCTACTTCAATGGGGCTTACAGTAGGCCGTGAAAAATCGATGTGCATTTATTAAGTGCCAGTATGGTACTTTATGAGATTGTGTGGTGGACGAAAAAATGTCTGTCCGTCTGTCTGTCCGTCTGTCCGTCTGTCCGTCTGTCTGTCTGTCCGTCTGTCCGTGTGTCTGTACGCACGATAACTCAAATACGCTTTTTCGGATTTTCATGAAACTTTGAAAACACATTTATAATGTCCATGGGAAGAACCCTATTGATATTGAACCAAATCGGTTCACCGGTACCGGAGTAATGCCCAATTTAGTGCCATTTTAATAGATTATGGCGCCTTTCTAATAGAAAGGCGCCATCACTCAAATACGCTGTATCGGATTTCCATGAAACTTGGTTATACCCATTTATGACGTCCATGAGAAGTGCCCTATTGAAGTTGAACCTAATCTGTTGACCGGTACCGGAGTAAAACCCAATTTAGTGTCTACTTTAAAGGCGCAATAACTCAAATACGCTTTATCGGATATTTATGAAACTTCGTATACGCATTTATAATGTCCATGGGAAGACGTTTATTGATATTGGACCAAATCGGTTGGCCAGTACCGGAATAATGCCCAATTTAGTGTTTTTATGTTAATATATAAGAAGTCGCGATAACTCAAATATGCTTTATTGGATTTTCCTGAAATTTTGTATACCCATTTATAATGTACGTGGAAAGGCGTCTACTGATATTGGACCAACCCAATTTAGTGTATATTTTAAAGACGCGGTAACTCAAATACACTTTACCGGATTTTTATGAAACTTGGTATACACATTTATAATGTCCATGGGAAGACGTCTATTCATAATGGATAAAATCGGTTGACCTGTTTCGGAGTAATGCTCAATTTAGTGCCTATTTTATGGTAATATACGTATTCGAAAGAATTTATATAAAAAAAATGAAAATCAGTTATCTTGACAACATAGCCTATTGTTTTACTGTGATGTTATAAGGCCTTGGAATTTAAAATACAGGTAGCTATGACAAAAAACATATTGATTTACATGCGCTTATCCAACTAGACCGTTAAAATGACCCAGGTGGCCGAGATGGTAGACCTTTCTTCTTCCGTAAGCCCTGCTTAATGAATAAATCTGCAGCTTAACTTGAAAATCAATTTAAAAAAAACATATTCTGCATATCATAATTGCAGTCATAACTGATTAAACAAAAACATACTGGCACTTTGTTACATCAGTTTACCTGATTTTATTCATTTCTTATTCTGTCATGACTTGTGTTCATTTTAATTGATACTGAATTTTAACAAATATAATATTAGTGAAATGGCTTAGTTAGATGAGTGAACGACTATAGTCCTATAAACTTTAAGGGTATAGAAATTACGTTCATGCAGAATTGTAGCTCTATCAGGTTGGTGGTTTTCGCGACAAATCGGAAGAGAGAGTGATAAACCATTACATTTTTATATAAAGATATGACATAATAAGTTTAATGCGCCTTTATTAATATAGTTAACTTGATCTTCACACATGTAAGTATGAGGCCACTGATTGAATGCGACGGGTGAAGGGCAAAAGTCAGGTAGACACTCAGATCCTAATTCAATCCTGTGTTCCAGCCTTTGGTAAGGGAGAGCTCCCTTGGGAGAAGATGGAAGAACTTGTCCTTGTTTCTATGAAACCCAACGAGTGGTTGAGGAAGATATAAACAGATCTGAAAAGACTTCTCTAACGTAATACAAGAAGCTATATTCTGTTATAAGACACGCTTCTATGTAATTTATTTTATGGGATTCTAACCCATGTTCCCATCATTGCCGAATATAAATCTCTATGATAACATATCAATGTAGTAATTTACTAGTAGAACCATAACAGATAAACACGACTAGAAATCTATGGACTAACTCACAACATTTAATCTCTCTAACTTTCTGACGCGATTTCATAATAAACATCGCTCATAAGTAGACTTCGGATTTTAGGTAAAAACCTATTTTAATCCTTAAGCGATATATGGATGAAAACTTGTATATGCATGTTTCATAAGTGACAATGCCTAAAACTGATATTTTTATAGGACCTAAACAGCCTATTTTTACGTTAGAGCCTAATATTGCCTTTTGGCTTGTTTTTCCTCTAAAGTTCAAAATAAGTTATTTTTGTTATAAATTCTAGAATTTATTTTCTGTTCGTACTAAATTTTTAGCTCGCAATGTGCATTAAATGACACATTTGTGTCGTGGTTGAATAGTAAGGAATTTTTTGTTTTCAGTAGAAAAATTCCTTGGAATTCCCGAGAAAATGTAATGTTTTTCTCCCGACTCCCACATCCAGTTAAAAAAAAGTAGTTCTCTGAATCACTCAGGGATACAAGGGGTTGAATATGCTACTATGATATGCGTAGCTTCTGGGCGCAAGGATTAGGTTTTCACAGTTATGGTAGTAATACAGACCCTAGTAATAGGTGTTTATAATTCTGTGTACCGTAGGGAAATATCTGTGTTTTATCATGATTATTGATTAATGGTGACTTCAATGAATATACTATTCTGCATTGCAATTGAGATATTTCAGAAAATTGGCAACTTAAACGATTTTATAAGAGATTATTTTACGATTTTTAGAACCTAATTTACAATTTTTAGACCCTATTTTAGGTACCTAAAACAGCATGTTTAGCGACCTAAAAGTCCGAAGTCTTATCATAACAGATAAACACGACTAGAAATCTATGGACTAACTCACAACATTTAATCTCTCTAACTTTCTGACGCGATTTCATAATAAACATCGCTCATAAGTTTTACTGTATCTGCAGAAAATGTAAAATATTACAGAACATTATAGTCTAAGTCATAATATTTATACGACACGTATGAAACATGCTGATTACATTCCACGTAAGAACTGTAAGCAGTATGTCGCATTTAAATGTGCGGTTTATGTGACTGTATGTAAGTTATGTACTGCTACAGTGCAAATAATATGAAAACGAAAACATCAGCTTACAGGTTTATTGCACGAAGCTGAATAAAGTGACAGCTTTTATACACTACGCTTTGTGTTAAAGGGAATAATCTCCAGATTCTTGTAGTTTGTGTTGCTGACTGTGGATCTGCAGGCGCAACTTAAAATCCCGCCACCTCTTCGTATTTTTCTAAAGTAGGAAGTTCTGAAACGGGGTACATCCAGCTTCGTGAGGACTACTGTCACAATCTTGATAAAGAAATAACTCCTCTATTCAAGAAACTAGCAATAAAGGCTCTAGGAGTTAGCCTGTTGACCTCATGTCTGCTATTGTCATCTACATTTCTCAGCATTCGGATGATAAGGCCATTCTCCTCATGGAATGTAGCTCATGTTTACTATATACGCGAATTAAAACGTTATTCAGTGAATCCGAATTAATTCGCGCAGGCTTTTTCATATTCTGTCAGCATCTCTCCCTTCCCTCTGTCACCAACTCCAGTGCAAGACGTAGATGTTGGGTATTCATGAATCCTCAGAATATTGCTTCTGTTGTTCTCATGTAATGTTTTCATCAGAAACAATATTTTGTGGTTTCATGGATACATAGGCCTAATATCTTCCTTTTAACGCTATTGTACAATAACACACGAAATCAATAAATTATTGTCTCTCACAATACTGTATAGGCCCACAACGTGAATGTCTTTCAGTAGAGTAATCTCTATATACGGCACGGAGGCCCTAAGGGTTTCGGGATTGAGGCTCCCTGATTTTCAGATATTCGGCTCGTGAAGGTGGTAAGATTGTCAGCCTTATGCACCAGCCACCTTTACCCTTAGAATTGCTCCTAGCACTCATTTCTGTTAGAGGCTGAGTCGATCCCAGGACCATAGTGCCACAAGGAGGATTAGGCCAACGGAAATATCTCAACGAGCTCAACGGGGATTGAACCCGCAATCTTCCGGGTTGTAGCGCTGTGCCTCAACCAAATGCGCACGGCGTACTCAGAACTTTGCTGATTTAAACGAAAAATGTATGTACAGAATATATAGTAAATATTCAATATTAAGTAAAATAGTTAGTGCCTCTTTTGAGAATTTTAGAAAAATCTTCCTACAGTCATATGTGCAAAATATGCCCAATACAGGGTGTAAATGAATAACGCCGAAATATTTTATCTGTATATAGAGGGGACATAGATAAGCAACTTTTATTAGGAGATTTTTGCTCTATGGATTCAATTTCTCCTGTTACAGCATAAAATCTCCCAGGGCATAGCCGCCACTGACTTCTAACATTAGAAAAAATGCAAGACAAAGGATCGTCGTTGTTAACACTGTAGTTGTAGTTGTGAATAAAAAATAATAATACAGTGACGGCTAGTCATGTGATATTTACACAGATATTTATCCAGGATATTTATATTTATTGCAGATTATGAAAACTCTAAATTATGTAATAGCTGTGGGTGAATGATTAAGAATCGGATTTTTATGGATCATTAGGAAATGATGAAGTCAATTTAATGAAAATTTTAACCCTATTTCGCATAATTATTGACTATGAGCACCAAATTATAGTGACTTTAATGCCCTGTAGCACACACATATTACGACATAGAGCAAAAATCTCCTAATAAAAGTTGCTTGTCTGCGCCCCCTCTATATACAGGTAAAATATTTCGGTGTTATTCATTAACACCCTTATTGAATTCATAAAGCGATTTACCTCATGTTTTACAGTATATTAAAGACAAATGGAGAACTCAGGAAAAAGCCTGAAGCAATAATTAACTGAAAAAAAGGCCTAGTAATCAACTATATTAAAATTAAAATAATTAAGTATTACATTTAAGAAGTTAACCCATTGACTAATAACAATAGAACACACTGTGTTCTTGAATACCGCTTGCATGGCCTTGTGGTTAGCGTCGCTGACTACAGATCCGTAGGCCCGTGTTCGATCACCGGTATCTCCTCTGGGATTTGGGAGATCTGGAACGGGGTGCACTCAGCCTCGTGACTCAAATTGAGGAGCTACTTGATAGAGAAGTAGAGACTCCGGTCTTGGAAACCACCATTAACGGCCGTGGGTGTCGGCATGCTTACCACATGCCACCAATCCTGCCATCTGCCTATGGTAGATGACGCAGTGGTCGTCTGGTAGGCCTAGTGGATGTAGCACCACGAAATTTAGTTTCAGTGTTCTTGAAAGGAATTGTGCAGGGATGCAATGTCAGGACATGAAGGCTTATACATAATATATAACAAATTGCCCGTTTTCTCATTATTTAAGGAATAAACAGTTCTTAACATAATCTTCTATAGCGTACATGTATAATAGAGCTTCTTAAGTAAATTTTAATACTGATATTGAACTTAGGCTATAAGAAATATAGGTAATTCTTGCAATTTTATTGACATAGTTCAAAGGTGACAACTCTAAGCCCACTAGCCAAGTAATAGCCCGTCAAGACATTTTGATTTGCTCGCTTATTGCCCAAGATCCGATGCGAACCCGTATATTATTGCGAACTCTTATACTATTGCGAACTAATTACTAAACTATGGGATTCATAGAAACTGTTTTCAAATAAGTTAATTTACTTAACTACCATCCTTCTGTCTGGCTGGCATTTCGGTTCCAAATGACTGTCCATATAGGCCCTATCGTAACTTTTTCTTTGTGATGTGATATTGCAGCTTGTGTGGTCCAATAGGGGTGGGGTATCGGGAGCACAACTAATAGAGAAAGTAAATGAATGTATATAATATTTGTAGATTTTGCTAAGGCTTTTGACTCAGTTGAGCACGTTTCCATCTTACAAGCATTGCAACGTCAAGGTATACATAAAAAATACATCAGAATTCTAGGTAAACTATACCTAAACAACAAAGCGAGAGTCAAAATGGACAAAACGGGGGAAGAAATCCCACTACAAAGGGTATCTCCAAAGTTATTCATATCTTTAATGGAAACATGCGTCACCATAGAAAATTGCATAGAAGTAGAGATAGAGAATTAACAGAAGAGTGTTCTATGTTAAAAATTGAGGAATTTTCCCGCCTATTAGGATTGCCATCTACGAAAACCAGCTTTTAAACTTAAATTGTTTTCATTGAATTAAAACTTAAAAATCCACTGATGTCACTTGATGAATACTCATATTAATATAATCTCAGCTGTGAACGGCTTAATGTGTTTCCTTACATGATGATTTTAGATAGTAGTTTCCGTTCTTTTAATATAAAAATTAACAATAATAATAATAATAATAATAATAATAATAATAATAATAATAATAATAATAATAATAATTGAATAACTTAAGAGAAAGCCATATGTCGGCATAGAGCCGCACACTTATATCATTGTTTCTAAAGTTTATGGAATAACTTACATAGGATTCAAAATAGATATTATAAATTTAGTTAGATGTCCCTTCAAAAATGACCGTAAATTTCCTGCCCCAAGCTAAAAATAGGTTGGCCACTTCTTCCATGGATAGTTCATTAATAGGTCTATACTAAAAGATGTGACTATTCATTCTCGAGGCTACGATGTGACTGTGGGGTATAGGGCCTACACCAACAACAATTTCGAGAAGTAATACAGAAATACCATAAAATTTACTCTTGAAAGTACCAAGTCCCTAGAGGCCTCCCTATTTAGGAAAAACACTTGGCACGTAAGTTAAAACTGTAGGATGAAAGCCAGATTTAAGCCACAACTGGGTGGCGGTCTATTGTTCTGGTCTCATACAAGTGTCTGTAGTGGAATTTCATTTTTTTTTCCAGCGCCGCAACTTTTAATTACTTAAAACCAACTTGGAAAAGCGCTCACGGCATCTCTTTATTTAAAGAACAAACCCCAAGCTTTATATTCGTAATTTCCGGTCTACAGCAGACTGGTCTTTTAAAAATATATTATGTGGATCTTATGGTGCGAATGAGATTGTTATTTAGAGGAGACATAGATTTGAATAATTTTAAAGAGGAGTTTCTTTTTATTTAGGTTGATTATTCGGGAGTGCAACACAAGTGGAAATTATTCTGTCTTGGCTCGCAGTTTTAAGTACTTCCGTTAACGATGAATATGTTTTTCTATCTCAAGATTTCATGATATTTCGGAAGTCATTAACGGTTTCCTTCTCAAAGGAGTTAGTAGATACACGAAGATGTTAGAGTTTATAAGTTTTGCAGACTCTGGTTCAAATTCTTTACTAATCCAACAATCGTGACATGAGAGGACTTAGTGTAAAAGTAGTAATTATCTAATATATAAAATTGAAAGTGTGTATGTTTGTTCCCTATCCAAATCTACATACTTTGAGCAATTTGCACGAAATTTTGCACACGTACCCATTTCAACCAGTAAAGAAATGCGGTCAACATTAAAATTCTAACAAACCATCCCTTCCCTTTAAAAATTATATAATTTTTTTAGATATTACACTGAATTCATCAAATGCAATTCAGTTATAATGATAACAATATTGTATGCAGTGTTCACATAGGCCTTTGGAATCTACATGATACTGGGCTTTGGCAAATAACTAGAAAGGTAATCTGTAAATCGATAATGGAGAATGAAATCAACGTAAATAAATATCGGGTGTGATGTATCACATAACTTTCTCTGCCCTGAGCATGGAGGATATCATTTTCTCACTTCACATTTTGATCTAGAATAAGAAGTCGTATTGCGGGGACAGGATTTTCAGCTGTTCAGCCTGAGTTTGTGCCAACGAATGGTAAACGAGTTTGCTACATCAGAAGTCTTTTAAAAAAAATTATATCCACCTATATGTTATTCATCGCTGTACGTTTTGTATTAGCTGAGAAATAGGGATGATTACTGTAAGCCCTAAACATGTAAAAAGAGTCAAAATAGGATGGAACATTTTTGTCCTATGTGCGCAATAATTTATGTTCCAGATTTTGGGGAAAGAATGTGTGAAAGTGATATTTATTTTCTTTTGATTTTAGCCCTGAAATAGTTAGTAAGGCAACATGAAAGTGGGAAATACAATATCTCGTATAGACAGTAAAATGTTACGTTAAAGTGTTATGTGCAGAAGCAATGGGTTGCAAGATTCTAAGTCGTGTATGAGCGACATACAGTTTTATCTTGCATTTTATGCGGGAATTTAGGAGATGGCCTATTGTGATTACAGTCAGTATTCTAAATTACAAAGAAAAATGCTGATAAAAAATTTAAAAAAATTATCAACAATTTTTAAAATAAATCTCACTGAAAAGATGACACTGATTGCTTTTTAAAAATATAACAAATTAATATTATATCATCCCAAACAAAAAATGATCGTAACGAATATTATTTACTGCCTTAAATGAGCAAAATTAAACACGTCCTAGACCTATAAATAAGAGGAAGTAAAATAAAATGATCCCTATTCAGGATATGGAGGCCCTTAGGATTCCGGGAAGTTGAGGCTCCCGCATTTAAGTCCTTCGGCACTTGAAGGTGGTAAGGTTGCCTGGCGCATCGGTCGCCTTTATCCTCAGGATTGCTCCTGATACTCATTTCTGTTAAGGGACTGAGTCGAGCAAAGAGCCACCAGAAGGATTAGGCCAATGGAAAAATCCCACAGACCTCATCGGGGATTGAACCCGCGATCTTCCGGTTTGTGGCGCTGTACCTCAACCGACCGCGCCACGGGGTACACCAAATAAGAGGAAGAAGAAGAAAATAAGAGGAAGAAATAGGTTTATAGGTCGATCATCCATGCCACATTATTTCTGATTTTATGTCCAATATATATTGATCCCTTATGGGAAAGTATATTCTGGACAACAAACTTTAAAGTAGACATAAAACCAATATCTGTTGTCGAATTACAATCCGCGCACTGTCCGATTTTGCTGCAGTCATATTTTATGTAGAGCTGTGAAAAAAATTGACAAGCAGGCATTTTATAAGTTCGTACTGAGCTATAAATAGGTACATGATCAATGACCAATCTGTGGCGAGAATGCAAATTACAGTTTTTTCCGCATCACTCTGTCTCTGTCCAAAACATTTTTCCAAGTATTTCGCCATTGCAAATACACGAATGCTGTTGATAAGTAAAGTTGAATGTGTAAAATGTCAGTTTAAAACTGATCCATAGTACGCCTCTCTTTTTCAACACGGTCTACTTAAAATGTACACAATAAATATGGATTAGATTTACGTAAACACATACGTATCTCTTTTGGGACCGGGTTTGGTATAATGTGAACAGCGGCGTAGTCTGTATGAGTTATCTGGCTGCGGCAGTCTGCTGTATAAACTGTTTTATGTTTTTCAAGCTTAAACTATAGTACGACGTACAGTAGGCCTAATACTACTTCTTAGTGCGAGTATTGTGTGTGCAAAATCTTCATAAAACTCACGACCTTATATCCTTTAAAACTTCTATATCAGAATGTGAAGTGAGAAAGATATATTGGTCATGCTTAGAGTAAAGAAAGTTGCATGAGTGCATTCATCAGATTTTATTTGAGTTATGTATCCTTCGGGGATGCGATAATATGTGGTAACGATATTCTCTTCATTTTTACAACCAATATACGTCTTACCTGGATCCATACCTCCCATTTACAACTATAATACATAAAATATACATTAAAACAATGTTGATCAGTCTTTAAAAGAGTGCTTCATTAAGCCTAAATCTGAAGTGAATTCCGGTTTTCTCTATAGTGGAGTCCGGATGTGTCCGTCCGTAGATCTGTTGAGTTCTTTGACATAGATGTGTTAATGTGCGAAATTATACTGTACGATTGTCTGTTTCATGAGAGGTCAGATTTTATACTTCATCCAAGATGTGTACGGAGCACAAGTAAACAACCGAATGTGTTGTTGTTGGGTTTTAACCGGGTGGAGTTAACTCGGATTTGCTTGGAAGTCTTAAAATCTTCCATTTTTATGATGAATTCGTTTAGAGACAACAAATAGTCTCTTTTTATTTTATTGTTATTTGTATTTTGTGTGTTTTAGTGTTTTAATGGTTTAATTAATGATTGTACAGTAGCTGTTATCTGGGGAGGGTGGATGAAGAAAAAAATTACCGATAGGTCTCCTCCCTCTCCACAGGAATTGCCTGGCAAGCGTGAGAGCGCATTTTCAAATACAAAGCACAGTTCAAAAGAGTTCGTTTTTGAGACTGTTTAGTCGATTACATACAGTAAAGTCAATTGGAATTTCTTTTCTAGATTAAGCGCCAAGGATCCCGGATTCCATTCCCAATATTTTGTATCTTATCGCCACTGGATAAACCTTTTCGTCGTATGTTTGGGGACGTAAATTCCGAAGGCCTTTAATCGCAAATTTCTTCTATAATACAAATTACAATACACTTTTACTTACAACACGTGGCGTAGCCTGCTTCATCACAGGTTATGTAAATGAAAAGTACAACGAATTAATTTATTATGTTATAAAATACGTCTTGTATTTAGTAACTTTTGTCACTTGTTTTTCTTCAGAACAACAAATTTGCTAACCCAATGACAACAATAAATGAAATCTTGTTTGCTAGATAGGCTATATGTTGTAAAAATCGAAGCCTATGATATAAATACGAAAGAAAGCAGCTCCCTTAACAGAACTTATGTTTTCACAATTATAAAAGGTATCAATAATTTTATGATGTGTGCGGAATGGAAGTAAACATCTGGCTGAGCTTGTCACACTATCGTGAAGTACGCGCTGGTGCGATTAACCAATGAATTAACAGGACACAGTTAGTCAAGGCAAGTCTATTGTTTATTTTTGCTCCGTAAACATCTTGGATCAAGTATAGTCATCATTGAATTCATGGGTTGATGGTATTGAATATGTGTTTATAGTATTCATTCAACATAATTCTGTGTCCGCTGGAAATGGCATTAGCGTTTTTTCATGTACGCGGTTCTTGAAAAATGGTAGGACGTGACCTCCACAGTCGGTCAGTAATGCTGAAGAGCGTGCAAGTGGCAGCAATGCCAACATGACAACGTTTAGCTGGTTTGATATGAATGAGAGAGAAAAAAAAGAAAGGTGTGTGGTATGGAATGCGTCGAGTTTTACTATTCATCAAAATATTTCTAGTGCCGTTTTTAATATTTCTCTATGTAGGAAGGTCCCGCAATTTGATTAAAAATACATCCTTCAAGTGGCCTGAAATAAAAACACATTTTCAGGGAAATGTATATTTACGTTTATGTCAATTCGATCTCTCGAAAAGAAATGTATGATATAGAAACTAAATCTTATATTGATAGGACCCACTTTTTGGGCTAAGCAACGGGATTTTTGCCTACTGTTGTCTTTTGTGATTTTCTCAGTATTGGTTTGTACAAACCTTTTAGAACTTCTCTTTAGAAACATATTGAAAAATAAAATGATTAAAACCGTTTTTCTGTAAATATTACTTAGCGAGTACTTTATTCGTACACATTTTCGATTTTTCTAGGCAATCTCCATAACAATAGGAGAAACATGAAATCCTAGCTCTGTAAAGTTTAGACAAAATTCAAATGAACATTTTGTTGTTGAAAACACGTTTCTTTATAAAATTAATAGGTATGATAAAAGAAGGAAATAAGCATGACTTAAATGCAGAATGTCAGAACACACATTAATTGAAATATGATATTCGTTTCCATTAGTAACAAGAAAACTATAATTAATTTATTGTTTGAAACGAAGTGTACTTCATTCGTAAAGATCACACTAAAATCAATGAGAGCGAGGTGGTATAGGCAAGAGATCCTGGGTTTAAATCTCAAATATCTAGTGACTCTTTGAATACCAAGAGACTGATTTCCTTAACAATGTGGCTGATTCACTGAAAACTATTTTGATACTAAATACAAAATATCCTCTTATATAGCCAAGCCCTTCCACCGTCTCTACCAGTTTCCCAGAAGATGGACTCAGAGATGGAGTCCGAAAGCTCGGAGTTTTTTTAAACTTTGACTCGGCTGTTAGCCTGTGAAGAACTTTTATAATGTGGATGAAGTTAATTTCTTCATTGAAATTGGCAAAGAATTCAGGAATAGTACCTCTAGCACCTACCGTAAGCCTTATCACTCGGAGGCTATATTGTATTTAGTATTAAAATAGTTTTCAGTGGATCATGCTTAGTATTCAATATTCTTTACCTGTTTTCGATGAGAAAATTGCTGGTCTTCTGGTGTTCAGTGGCCTCGGTCTGCACCAAGACCGCTCTTCACCTCTAAAAAGAGGCCCCTGTCTATGCTCCTTTCTAAGTACCGTACTACTTTCGTTAATACCTTGAGGTGTCCAGCAGTATCAGAAATGGAGCATGCACAGACCACACTTCAAAATTCCATGCCAAAGCACAGAATTATGAAATGAAGGTCTAAATCTTAGTGTTGTCTTCCTTGGTCTTGATTTAGAAAAGTTTTTTTTTCTTGATGTCATAAACACTAAATAAGAACACAAACACTCTCTTCTAGTCTTCTTGTTTCTTGATATAGGAAAGTTTGTACACACATCACTATTATAAACCGATAAACACCGACAAAGTAAAACTCGACTTCAATGCTGGGTACTCCATGATGGCTCCAACAATATCTGCAATTAAAGAAATATTTTGTTTATACCAAATGTATATTCAAAGCAAAAGAGATAAAATGGTGAATATTATACTAGAAAATTTCGCACATTCAAACTATTCCCAGAAATAATGTTTTGGTATTTTGTTGGGTTGTTGAAATTAAGTACTTAACGAAATGTCAAGCCAACAGCGATGAATAAGGTATCAGGGGATAGAATTATTTACAGACTTCTAGCTTAGCATATTAACTACCCATCATTTACTTCCTACCTTTAAGTGAGGCTGACACAACTGTTATGCACTCCCTGCAAGACTGTCTCTTATTGTATATAAACATGTGAAGTGAAAATATATCGTTCATGCCCAGAGTAGAAAGTTATGTGAATAATCACCAGGGCCCGGATTCTGATGAAATGTCATCTTTTTATTGATGGTGCATAGACATTGACAGCTTGAGGATAATCTAATCATGGCCTCTAGATTATAAAAATGCATTTTTATTAGGTCATTTTTTGCAATTTTATATTTTTAGGACATTTATTTCAGTTTTAGGTCATTATTTTGTCATTTTCGTGTCATTTGCTCCCTTATTTAGTCATTTTCTCCCTTATTTAGTCATTTTCATGTATTTTTTTCGTCGCTAGCGATGCTGTCTTTGAAGTGTTGTTTGTTTAATGCAAGAAGGAAAAATTCGGCGTTAAAGTGTTGACATGTCTCAGTCGGAAGAAACGCCAAAATTTTGTATTATATTACTATTGTTATTAGATTGACTTGGCACCAGAGTCTGCCACCTGCTTGGATTTGAGAGTGCAAACTACTGTTTAACCTCAATAAACAACAATATAATCCGTCACACCACAAAAGGATGTGCCGAATTTGACTCACCAGTTCCTCAGTGCCAGTATAAATTTCCGTGAGAAAAGAACATTCACAACATTACAGTTATTTACAGTTTTTACAATTATGTAGAAACTAGCCTATATCTTATAATAATTTTTTATAAATAAAAGATCAGTTTTTAGGTCATTTTTTATAATTATTAAGTCATTTTCTTTAAAATTTTGGGTCATTTTATAGGTCATTTTTCAAACAATTTTAGGTCATCAGAATCCGGGCCCTGGTAATCACCATAAGACTTTTTTTTTATTTAAAACTTATTATTTTATATTGTAACAATGGATCTCCCTTGTTTTTTTTTATTTAAAACTTATTATTTTATATTGTAACAATGGATCTCCCTTGTACGTTTATAACAATGGATCTCTCTTGTACGCTTCCTACGGGAATAGGATTATATCTGTCAGTAGTTTTTCTATTTCCTGTATTTACAAATCATGCTATACGTTCTTGTGGTAATTTTGTCGCGATGTCAAGTACAGTTCAGTTCTAACTGCTGTAGCAATTTCTGAGGGGTCTGCCGTGTGCCCCGGAGAAGAGGGTGCACTGCAAACAGGTTGAGTACCAGTAATATTTCACCGTTTTAGAGTTGTCCCCTCCTCCCGCTAAACTTTCGCTTCACTTGAAAGGCTACAGGAATTAGGTGGATTCGAACTACGAGTAAATGGATGGGTAATAAGGAGTATATATTACACACATTTCTTATTCACATCTATTTAGTTCGAATGCACCGGATACATAATCTGAAATGACATGTCCTTAGCGTTGGTCTGAGCTTTCGATATCTATGAACATACAAGTGACACATTATGCGAGTATAATATAGGCCTATATGGAAGGGTGTCAAATCGGAAAAAATACAACTATTCTTTCTTTCTTTCTTTCTTTCCTCCTGTCTTCATTTCTTTTGTCGTTTATTTATTTCATTCTTTCTTGTATTATGTGGCGAAAACCTTTTAACGCAGGATCATTCGCAGCTATTGAATCATGTCCATTTAGCTACATTCATTTCATAACATCAGTGATGGTTTGAAGAGAAACATCCTGTCGCCTTGTAAGTCTGATGCCTCCAGACGTGTGATCCACGGCTTGCCTCTTTTGGGGAATTCATACTGAATCTGCCGTTCTCGACCGTTTTTGGGTCCGCCATGTCTTGGATGCGTACCTTTGAAAGTGATACTGGTAGCCTATGTAGAGAAGTGATTTTAATAACCATCGAAGTTGATTGCACGCCGCTGAGCTTGGAAACCCTTAGTTTTGCATTACAGTGTTTTCAATTTTTTTAACTCTTGTGGTAAGCCAGTTGGCGCAGGTTTTTCACGGCTTTTAGTGGCACAGCGTGTATGGAGATATAAATCAGTTAGGATTATTAACCCGCATACAGCTCCGCCACTCTGCCGCGCGGCGCACCCCTGCACTGATTTACTGCCCCCCACCGCCTTCTCAACAACTAGGTCACATTTAACTTCAAGTTACCATTACTTCTAATATGCACAAAGACGCTACAAAATATGCATTTAATTTCGAATTACAATTTCTCGCTTTTTATACCAAATGTTTAAATAATAAATAGACTCACTCAGATGGGTAATCCACTAGAACACTCAGAACTCACTCACAGTTCATTTAGCACCAGATGTGACAATGAAGACCCGGAAAAGCGAAATGCCTTTTCTATTTGGGGATATATTTCTTTCCTTCCTTTAGGGACATTCAAGTGACCAACACCACCGCGAGCTTTTTTTTTTTTTTTTTTTTTTGCCAGATAAGGACATGGAGGTCCTCCCGGATGAGTGATCAGTCCAATGCCGGGGCCACCTTAGAGACAACACGGACGAAAAGGACGAGACACACTATCACACACATTCACTCTGAACAAGACGAGGTTGGGATGAAGATGATAATGATGACCAGATGATATTCAGGGACCACAAGGGCCTAAAGTTACCTGACATGGCTGTCTCACAGGTGAGGAAATACCTCGGCAAACATTCCACCTAGGTAACAGGATTCGAACCCGGGACAGCTGCGTGAGAGGAGCGAACGTATCCTCTACGTCACAGCGGTGGACATATTAAAGAGTTAAATACATATAAAAATGTTTCCGTACATTTAGGGACGGTAGGGCCAGTTTTTATTTTGCCTTTTTTTTTGCCTATTTTTTGCTTCTGTTACCTATTTTTAGGTTTAACATCTTTTTTGCCTGTTTTGATTTGACAAGGCTTTTTACTGTGATTATTTACACATTTTAAAAGGCACATAAATTACGAAAGTGAAAAAATGTTACACAAGTAGGCCTAATGAAATTACATATTCTCGTCAAAATTTGTTTTATTGAGGATTTTGTATCCTATGCATTTACTTGTTTTCAAGCAGTCTAAAATTTATCTTCTCAAACGATTCATTTAAGTTGTATTGTTGTTACTTGTTATCAGAGTACATAGGCTACTGTAGGTAATAAATAAATTATTAAATATTTAGATTGTTATTTTCATTAGGAAAGAGGGGGATTGCTCTGTTTTGACTTAGGCCTATTACAAATGCCTATTTTAACTATATCACTGTCTACTTTCGATATTTTAAGTGTCTTTTAACTGTCTATTTTAACCAAAATAAACGCCTGAACTTCCGGGCTATAGTGATAATATAATGGGAATTTTGAGGCTAAGTCGTATCTTAGAACGCGTTGGTTAATAAGGATACATTTTATAACTTTGTAAACACATGTTAGAGGGGAGATTTAATCACATTGCAAAATTCCATTAGAGTATTTTAGAATTAGAATTAGAATTAGAATTGGTTTATTTTACCTGGTGGAATTAAGGCCATTAGGCCTTCTCTTCCATTCAATCAGAATTAATACAAATGAACTTTACAATATTACAATAGAACAAGTATGTTACAAGTACAATACAAAGTTACAGATACACAAAAACATGATTACACTATTATTATTTAAGGCTTAAGAACTAGTTCTCTAGAGATTTTAAATATTTTAAAAGTAACTAACAGTATTTAGAAAGTGATTTTGCCTACTGATAAAAAATTCCAACACACAAGGGACAGATTTCACGTTAAAGATCACATCTGTGTAAATATTAAGAGAAAACTAATCCCACAAAAATGAAGTGAAAAGTCATGTCTTAGAGAAAAAATAAACATGTTTTAAAACATGAATGATATATGCAAAAAACATGAACAACTGTGAATTTTACTTAGTCTATAGGCCTATGCGTTATATGGGATCTTGAATCATAGACTTCGAATGTGTAGGCCTAACGGTAAATCTAGAGTAGGATTACCTTCACATAGTCTCTGGGTTTTTACGTATATACCTTAGGAGCGAGTCTCACCGTTCATACAGTTGCTGCGTAGGGGAGGTAGCTGCACCCTGATTGGCTATCCCACTCCACGTGTTGTCTGTCTCTGTGTCTGCGGCATTATCCCTCCACTAAACTATTACAGTCTTTTCTACCACTGCCAAACATGCTGCATGATGTTCACTCTCTGCCCAGCGGTAGCTTACTGATCTTACGCGCAGCGAATTCGCGCATCTTGGTAACGAGACGTAACGAGAAGCTCGCTGGCTGGGTTAGTCTTCAAGGCCAGAGACTTTGTGGGAGTAATCCAACTCTACTTATTGAACATGGTGGCTATTTTGCCACTGCAAGTTTTATTATCACAGTGTGGTGAGGTTTTATAAAGCTAAATATTAGTCGGAGTCATGAAATCTGTTCCAGATGTTATCTAATCTTTATAAAACGAAGGTAGTCAGAAAAGAATAAATAAGCAGTCTTAATCACAGTAGGTTTGCAATTAGACTGTCTGTGTTGTTGCCGACATTAACACGAAAACAGGCTACATGTGTTTCTTGATTTGTCGCCTTAATGTCTCGTTACTGCATAGTGTTCAGTTCCTATGCGTGTTCAATTGCTATTATGTTTATAACATCTAGATTGTAGAATCATATGAATAACAACACTTAAAGCAAAGGAGTACTAATGAAAATACTTTTATTAATTTCCCAATTGAGCTAGTTTATTTCTAATGTCAATTAATATGGTGAATTATTAATTTTAACTTTATTTCTTTCTATACCTTAGTTTTACCTCTCCCCTTTAGGGACCGTTAGGCAACCCTCACCACCCGGACGAATTTTAACTTATAAATTTATAATACATTATCTTAACGCAGATAATAAGGTTGTGAATTACAGCAACACATCTACATGTGTCAATATTATCGTTTAAATACAATGAATACAATTTAAATACAATGAATACAATATTTAGTGTAAAATAGAAGAGAATATGAGGGTGAGTTATGGTATAACAGCTTTAGTTTATAAAGAACTCCTGCCTTTTTTTATAATAATTTGTATTTCAAAGTTCATTTAAAATTAATTATTTTATTCATATTCTTCTATTTTTATATCCTAATTTGTCCCTAAGAAGTTTTTAATTATTCTAGTAGGCCTACACCTTTTCGAAATAGGTTCTATCATTTTGACAACATGTGAAATAAAAACATTATAGCACTGTCTATTCACTCTACCTATATTTTTTAATCGTCTCCATACTACCTCAGTCCGAAAGTTTATCATTCACTCCCCTCTCATATCGCATCACGAACAACAGAAATTGCATTTAAGGAAATGCCCAAATCCATTCTTTTAGAAAGCTGTTTCTATAATGTTAAAATATATAACTTATATATATATATTCCTTTCAAATTTGTACATTTAGAAAGTTGTACCTATAATAGAATATTTTTTTGTAAATGTGTATTTAAAAAGTTGTACCTGTAATAGATTATTTTTCAATTCTATGTATAGTTTTTATTTGTTGTACTTTAGTAGGACCATGCTTTATCAACGGCGAGGGAAGCAGAATAATATGTTATAATGCTCTAAATAAATTCTTCTATGGCAAAGTCTTTAGGTTTCTGAATCAATAGAGTTTAAGTGATTTATGGTTGCAAAGCATGCACCATGACTGAACATCAACATCAAAAACAACTGCTGAAAAGATGGGAGAGAAAAATCTTGAGAAAGATTTACGCTCCTGTTAAAGAACAATACAATTGGAGAATACGTAGTAGTAACTTAGAACTGGAACAACTATATAAGAAACCCAAAATAGTAACTTCGATTAAGATTAGAAGACTTCAATGGGCAGGTCATTTAATTAGAATGAAGGATGAAAGAATAGCAAAGAAGAATTTCACTGGTAGAATAGATGGAAGAAGAGATAGAGGTCGCCCCAGATTGAGATGGTTAGACTGCATAGAAGAAGACTTGAAGAAAGTGGGTATAAGGAGATGGATTAGGAGGGCAGAGGATAGATGTGAATGGGCTATTGTTTTGAAGAAGGCTTTAGCAAAACTTTGAGTTCTGTATGCCAAGAGAAGAAGAAGATGGCAAAGTCTTGCTCACAACCGTTCTAAGATATCTTGGATATAATGGTTAATGAAACATTTTGGGATATCATTTGGGATAGACGGACACTACAAGCTTCCGGTAGCATATTCTGCTGCCATTTGAGAGACAAAATATATAAGGAAAAGAACACAGTGGAGAGGTGGACCGTTCAGATTCCGAAGGAACATCACTGTCAGGGGTCTAGACTTTTGAGTCCCAAAACCACTAAACTGGGACTTTTGCGTCAATAGATCCTCAGATCCAATGACCCGTTTGAGTACCGGGTCTCTCTAAAATAATGACCAAAATGCGTCCCATGGAACACAGGCGTATAGTTTTGTTTCTGTTACTTGCAGACCCCTCCATCTTAGCGTGAACTAGATTTTAACGTGAGCTGTAGTTTGATGCAAGGCTCAACAGTTTATTTATAATAGTCAGATATATAGGTATTGATCTTGTTAACGTCATCACATGCAGTGTGACCATCACGCAGTAGTAATATTTCCCACAATCGTCAGAAAGATGTATCGATCTTGTTCACGAGGGTTGTTTACGTCAAATTGTACCGGACGCACGAGGGTTGTTTTGATGAAGCGACCACTCGCTTTGGGACGCAAAAGGGTACGACCCCACTGTCCTTACTAAAACCCTATGTAAATATAAGGTAATTTATTTGAAAACTGCACTTGGATTTGACATAAAAATCATGTCATCCATATGTTCCATTACAGCCCTGCCTTCAGAGTCGTGTGGTCAAAAAAGAAAATGAAATATCGCAAGAACCAAGCATTACATAAGTGAAAGAGAATAATGTAAGAAGCCGATTTCTTATTAAGCTAAGTTATGTGTGACAGCAACTACGAAGAAAAGGCTGCCAGGATGACATTGAGAACTATGTACATGTATGACAGGTAGTATGTTTGCGTTCTAGTTACACAATACAATCAACACGCCTGCCAGTGTATACAACGTACTGTTAATTTGTGTGATGGGTGACGTAAGCCTAGAGCACGTGTCCAGATTATCAGATCCTGTAGTTAATGTCATGTTAATGTCCAACATCTCAACTACAAAATAAATACCTCCATGCATGAATTTAACATTCAAAGCCATTATGCATGATCTATTTCTGGATGGTGCGAATGACATCCGGCTTTATAGTTAACAAATGTCTGTCTTCTTTCTTTCTTTACCCCTTAGTTTTACCTCTCCAAGCGACTCCGCCACCTGGGCTTTACTGGGCGGCGACAAATGTCTTATGACAAAGAAAATAAAATGTAGTTATATAATCTTGAAATCATAGACTATTGTTTTTGTGAAACATTACATGAGAATATTTTTAAGAGAAAAATTCCTCTGACAGTACGACTTGAACCTACAGCAAGGTAGGCCTATAATTACATGACAATCACCCGATTTTAGCTAATGCAGATGATGTTAGTCTTTTGGGCGATGACATAAACACAATCGAGAGAAATGCAGAAAGTCTTTTCGATGCCTGCAGGAATGTCGGATTGGAAATTAATACAGAAAAGAATAAGTATCGGAGTTCATCAATTGAGCGCAAGAGAAAATTTTACCAGAACTGAATGCATCAATTGAGCGAGGCGGCAATTTTGAAATGCATCAATTGAGCGCAACGCTAATTTTTGCACCAGCCGCAGCAATTTTCCTTCCCATTTTGTAGAGACTTAGGACTCTCTGTACCTTGACAGGCATGGTTCAAAATGTTGTATCGTATCCATTTTGGATACTTGCGTACCGTTAAGTTGTACTTGTCATAATTTATCTAGGCACCTTTCTTGGATAATAGTAGGACACACTCTTTAGAAAACAAATTCTAGTAATAATTCCAAGTCGAAGTTTATCAAGTAATTCTTCTATATACTGCTTCCTCCTTTTATATGTGGGATTGGCTCTAACAATATTCCCGTTGTCGTTCATTTGAATATAATATGTGCTAGTTTATAATCGTGCTCAATTTAGGCATTTCAAAACCAACCACCGCGCTCAATTGATGTGCACCCAAAACTGACCCCGCGCTCAATTAATGCATTTTTTTCAGTTCGCGCTTAATTGATGTACACCCCTAAGTATATGGTCATGAAACGTCAAAATAATGTGCTACAAAATGTTAGAATAGCCGGTAAATTATTTGAAGTGGAGAAATTAAAATATCTGGGAGTAATAATTACAGTCACAAATAATATTAAGGTAGAAATTAAGTGCTGACTGAAATAAGGAAATTCTTGTTTTTCTGCAGTTCAGAAACGTTTATCTTCTCAACCTCTGTCCAGAAATCTGAAAGTAAAAATGTGTAAGAGAGTTATCCTGCCGGTTGTATTATATGGATGTGAGACATGGTCCCTTACTCTTCGAGAAGAATATAATCTGAGAGTGTTCGAAAACAGGGTGCTTAGGGAAATATTTGTGCCTAAGAGAGATGAAAATGGGGACTGGAAAAAACTGCATAATGACGAGCTTCATAAACTGTACTCTTCACCGAATATAGTAAGGCAATTAAATTATGGAGATGAAATGGGCTGGACACGTTGCGCGCATGGGGGAGGAAAAACGTATGTAAAATATATTGACTTGGTTACCCGAAAGGAAGAGACCACTTGGAAGACCTAGACGTTGGTGGGAAGACAATATTAGCAAGGGAAGTAGGATTTGCGAGCGATGGTTGGATGGAGTTCGCACAGAATAGGGTTGAATGGCGGGCACAGGTAAGCGCGGGTTCCATAAAATATATATAATATTCTTTTAACTTGCTTAGGAATTGTCTACGGCCATTGAGTAAGTAAGTATTGTTTATCTTTGCAAATTTTTTATATTTATACCCATAGAAACTCATTAATAAAACTGTTCTTATTTGCTCGTTGGGCTGAAGAGGGTATAAATAATTCTCTTTCATGTTTTAGGAAGAGATTTTTTAAAAACATGTATAGAAAACTTGATTGATAGTACTGTTGTGAAGTAAAATGATTGAAAAAAAATACTCCCCAGTCATTGGTCGAATAAATCAAGAAGAATCGACTATAGCAGAATAAAGTTTGTATAGCAATTAAACGTGGCAGCTTAACGAACCGTTTGACACGGATCAGTATTTCACATTTTCGAGCATTCATAGGATGACTACTATGGAGGGGGGGATGTTGCGTCAGGAAGTTTCGGTTGATTTACCCCTTGGTTAATTAATAAACCGTGAACCTCTCTAACAAGATCCAATTTAGTCACATGGCGTTGAAAGTGATGTCCTCTGTTGAATAAATCCAATAGAATCAGTAAATATATTTCAGTTGCTGCCCCAGTCATTGATAGGAGCAACAATGTACTAACGATTAATTAACGCTCGACATTTTGAACGAAATAAAAACAAAGCAGGATATATCACCATGGATTCACCACAAACAAATGATTCCCGCTTTACTAACATACTCTGACAACGACTACAACCCCCACTACTACTGCACTAAATTCACTGTGGACTGGACCGTTTCCTCTATCCACAAATCAGTGTTCAGGTCAGTAACGTATATGTTATATACTTTTTGTCTATGCAACGGTTGATTAATAGTCACGAGATCATTCGTCTGTCGAACATTGAGCGACATTGTATATAATGGTATTTAATTATGTCGACCTGATATTGTGGGATTTATAGGGTAACTAAAGTGTATAATTTCTACATATAACATATTTCCAATTCAAAAGGCAAATGTCACGAATCTGCTCTTGTAGTAAACAGTAATATTAATCACAAGCTTGAAGTGCCACTTCATGTTTGTGGACTCTTATTTTTTCTCCTCCTCTTTTCGGTTTGAGGGAGACTTCTTCCAGCGCAAACTCTCATTGATCGGTTCCTGCAACGAATAAAGGTATGAACGCCCTCGCATAAGATACTTACATTTTTTCAATGTCCCTGAGGATGGCAGAAGAGTGCGTTGTCGAAAGCTTGTAATGCATAGATGTTACCAGGGTGATAGCCCGAGATTTTGTAGGCCTAATTAAGTTATCTGCAGTGAAGACTTTATATCATTAATATGTTTGTTCATTAACCTAATTGTAATTTCAGTTTAATAGCATTAAGATATTAACAAGTTGATCCTATTTGGTATTTTATTTGTTAAATTTCTTCTAACTAGCTATCTCAGGAGCTGTGAAATGATATCACAGTTCAAGCGAAAATTAATAAAATTAGTATATAGGAATACTTTAGCAAGTGAAGAGTGGTGTTAAAAAGTAAATATTTTAGCATTTTTATCATTACAGCCAGCATTGTATTACTTTATTTTAATTTCACTTATTATTTAGTGTCTTCCATTTTGTGAGTTCATTCAATTTTATTCTCTATTTTAATTCATTTGTATAACTTTGTATTTCAAGCTTTCTCCCTTGGCTGAGTGATAGAGAAAGCTTTATGACCTTAACTCAGCCAGGTTAAAATTAATGGGCTAAATAATACTGTAATTTTAGGCCTAACTGGGGTACTTTATAAGACTACATACCGGAAAAGAAACATATACGTCGCCTACATAGTAATTCTTTATTTTCCTAGAGTTTTATTTATAGGCCTAAAGGCGTACATTTAAGTTTAATGGTTCCTGGGATAAGCGAGGCGATTGTATCACGGACTTTCACTCGAATTTAAGATACGAGTTCAAATCCCGAGGCTGACCAACCTGAGTTTGTGTGTGTGTATATATATATATATATAGGCTATATATAATTTAGTATTGGGATCTAGTTAACACCAGTGCATTAGTTGAGGGACGCATGGGGCGTCCATATAATTCCATATAATTCACCAAACTGCTGGATACTATACGAAGTTACTATATTTATAAGTTACTAAGCCCTCAAAATTTTCTCTATAGTGCCCTACTTTATGGAAGCTACCATAGTGCAGGCGAGTCCCCCAAATATTTTGCTCCAACGAAGCTTAACACCTATCCAGAATATTCCCTCTCCTTCGTGTGTAAAAGTGTGTTGTTTTCGGAGGAGACGCTGTGTCGTGCTGAACACATTCCATGGTGTCCCTCCATGTCTTTTCTAAATGTATGCAATCCATAGATGTGTAAGTTTCCCTATTGATAAGGTCTTGTAAGTCCCAGGAAGGTTAAGGGAAAAAGTAACAAATTAAAAAAATACTAATTGTGGGGTAACCCTACACTTTTACTGGTTAGTAAATGTGGCTTCTTTAAACTTTAGGAGTTTGTTATAATATAATAACAGGCAGGTACCTAATTCTCATTATCAAAATGATTTCTCATCATTACGTTTATAAAGAATAGATTAGAAAGAGCTGATATAGGCCTACCAGAGATGAATGGAAAATCATTTCCATATTATTGTACCGTTACTTGTGAACCTAACTGTACACACGTCAAGTTTTTACAGTGGCTCATATAGGAACGTGTTTATGAGCACATTCTAACAGCGGAGATGGAAATATGACTTGCACCCCACCATCCCCAGTTTTGCAGGAAATGGCAGCCATCTATCAGACTTTTCCGTAACATGCGTCAAGTGACGATCGTGACAACATATGTGTTACATCTCCAACATAGATACACCACTCTATGTATTTCTCTAAAGGCAAGAGTAAGAAAATTATATGAATTTTAAATTGGAATGGAGACTCTAGGCAAGAGTAAGAAAATTATATGAATATTTTAAATTGGAATGGAGACTCTCGGCAGTGTTTAATAAGTGACGTCCCTATTGAGGGAATGTTTGTATTTACTAGGGCTGAAAATCGATTAAAATTTCTAATCGAGTTAACGCTTGACTTTAATCGATTAATCGACTGATTAATCGACAAACAGGTCGGTATTTTAGGCTAGGCGAAACCAAAGTGTACATTTAATATTGTTTTACACGTTTAATAACTACTACACTACAGATAATCATAAGAAATTCTGAATTAATGAATACCATTATTAGTTAACTAGTGAAAGAATATATACAAAACTTACATTTCCGGTTACTTTTTCAGTCAAGACTTGAGACACAAGAGTTTGTTGACATTTGAATGTTCAAGAGACGATCGTAGCTTGTTTACAATAATACCGGTAGCACTAAAATCTCTCTCACTCGGCACTGAGACAAGAGTTTGGTAATTTGACCCATTTCTCTAAACAGGTTTTTCAGAATTCGACTAAACCGATTAATCGGAAAATGTAATTGATCGACGATTAAATATTTAATCGATTAATCGATTAATCGGTACAGCCCTAGTATTTACGCATTATGTTTTTTCTCAAAGATCTCAACTTCAATACCATACTACATCAATATTGAAGGCCTCAGAAAAAAGCGTGATACAAGTGATAAATTCTGAAAACTGTGTGTGGTATAAATAATCTTTTGTGTGAAGAGCTGAAAAAATGTTTATTGTTAAAAAAGGAAAAATAATTTTTAAACTAGAAAAACAAACACCACTTTTTTCGGAGCTCTTCACACAAATGAGAGCACTTAGGCCTATTACCATACTAATAATTTTGGAAACAGTAGATCTCGAGTCCAAATAAAAATCTAAAGTCTGTTCTTTATCTTGAAACGGAATCTAAAACAGATAATCCTTAAACTTAGGTAGTTTTTAATGACTTCGAGGAACACTGATGCCAAAATGAAAGAAAATCGAAATGACTGCGTAAGAAACAAATTTACAGACGAAATGTCGATAAATATCATTAGAGTTACTTAAAAAATATAGAACAAACCTGTAGACAATTTTACACTCGAGAGTTAAAGGCAGTCTTTAAATTCTTATAGCATGCACCGTTTGGTAATAATCGTGAAAGAAGCTGAACATTAAATGAAATAGAACCATTAAAGTGGCAACAATCTTGAAACGGAATAGAAAAACAATAATCCTTGCACAAACGTCTTTTTTAATGATTTCAAGGAACAATAATGCAGAATTGGAAGAAAATTCAACATAGCGTTTGATCGTAACTACATAACATACAAATTTACAAATAGACGAAATGCTGAACGGTCGAGTTAAAAGAGGACCTTGCTTCGCTCGAAGAATAAAGTAAATTTTCAAAATTTGTCAATTGTATCACCGTTCTTTTTAATTTTCATCCCTTCAATTTACGAAGAAAAATATCACATGAATTTTTATACTTGAAGCATGCGATTAATTTGAGATTTTCTTGTTTCTTATTCCGGCATAGAGTTGAGCGGTAGCTTAGTAGGAATGTTACACTGCACCCCCCCCCCAGCTTGGTTTCTGAGTTTTAGTGCATAACTTTCCTTGCCTAAATAATTCCATGAAGAGCACACCGAATGAATAATGTTGGTAAAGTAAACCTCAGGACATTGTAGTAATTTTTATAATCAAGTGGAGTTCAGTTTAAGGTTTGAAAATTGATAGGCCTATGTACAAGCTATATTACAAACATAGGATTAACCCTATCAATATCAAGGTATTTTTTATCTACTTGACCAAGGTTCCTGAGGCCAACAAGTATACATAAGTTATACAACAAATTTTACTCGAATAGTTTTTATTGCTTTTATAGGCTTTAGTTATTCATTTAAACGAACCGGTATGTTTTCTTGAGTAAGTAAATATCACATAAAAACCACAATACTTTAACGTGCAATACAATTGTTTAAATGACGATGCGCTTTTTGTGAGAAGAAGAAAGATATTTAAACATAACTTGAAAATCACGTGATAGCTAGTAATACCATTCTTCATAAAAGAAGAACGATACATGAAATGTTTAGCAACAATCTGAAATCAATTAAACAATCAAAACAGAAATTGTTCGGTTTCTCTGAGGCCTGCAACAAAATGTAGCATATTTTAATATTATTTTACTGAAAATATTTTAAAGCAGTCTCCACTTTGACTTACCGGCTATTTTTTAAAATTATCTTTCAAGTACTGACGACTATCAAATAGAAAATACATGTTATATGCCTCTAAGCTCCTTCCTTGCTAAGATTAATACTATTAGAAACAGAATAAATTCATACTTTGCGAGTGCAAGCGGAGAAACGAAGAATTAAATTGATTACTTATAACAGCGTCAGTTTGAGCATATCAAGCACAAAGAACTACCGTCATTACGTCTAATCCATGACACCTGAAGTGCAGAGAAATGTTCCAATTATACACAGCATTAGTGCTGATGCAATTGTAGACCTGTCAGAGGTTTCTGTCGGATTAGAAGGGAATGACAGGTCTCCAAGTCGAGTCTTCTGAAGCGTTGTAATTTGAGGGAAGAGATATTTCACGGAGACTCCTGACAGCGAAAGCAAACAGCAAATCCATTTTACACGTCATATAATATTGTGGTGGCAACAACAGAAAAAAAAAAGTCGTGAAGAATTTGAAGTAGACGCTAGTGACAGCTATATTCTAATCGAGACAACAGTTTTAATTTGCCTAGTGAACTAGGTTGCTTATCAGAGCAGCCCGCTGATAGAATCCCATAAACATTAGCTTATCGTTTTAACTGAATAGGCCTATTATCGAATATTAAAAACTAATTACTGAGCTGATTCCTTCGAACACGAGCAATTGCTCTTTCGGGTCCACAGTTATAAGTATAATTATACATTTTTAAATTGTATTTTCTAGGAATTAGCTTAATAAGTATTTTAGATTGTATGTTAATGTTTCAGTATAAATCAATCTAATAAGTTATTTTTGAAAAATGTAGAATAGAGTAATTGAATATGTTGATATTAATAATTAAAGCGGATGAATCTACAGAGACATTATTTTTGCGATGTGCCGCTAGAGCGCCTTTACGGGCCGACGACTTGCTTCCAGGCCGCCAGACCGCGCATTCTCAACACAGCTCAAAAATAATATCTCTGTAGTATATTGTTGATTAGTTTGTAACTTCCTAGAATTGTGTGTGCACAGATGTATGTATTTAGATTACACCTAATTAAGGTATTTATTTGGATAAATTTTGCTGCATACGTTCGCCATATTCGCAGTAATGCAACTTGAGCAAGCGTTATTTGGAAACAGACCTACTCTGCGACAAGAGACATGTAGCGTTATTTCTACTGCTGCATAGGGAGGATGGTGAGAGATATCATTTATGGCCGTACTCCCGCAAGCAGCAAAGTGGAAATTTTCCTACATATATAGCTCCCTTAACATGGTTTCCAAACCGTATTGACAGAGCATTAAATCATCGGGATATAATGGTCTCATCAGTAATATGTGTTAGGACATGATTTATTCAGAGCGGAATTTCACCCCACACATAAAAAAGTATATCCCCAGAATTCTGAGCATCATATCAGGGGTCCCCAAAACACTGCTTTTTATGTAAGTTCTGAAAAATCTTTATTATAATTAAAAATTAAGAACGAATACTTTTGTAAATGTAAGCTTAGGCTATGCATCTGAAACTTCTGCCATGTGTTACAAATCTTCATTCCTCCCGATATCGACATCATCGTAATAATGTAGTTTTATTATTGTGAGAAGAATATAATCATAATTTTCTGCAGTGTCATTTCCACTGGGATAAGAATATAAGCATAATTATCTGGAGTTATCCAAGTTAGCTAATGAAAGAATTTTGTGTTTTTTGTTTTTTACAAGAAATACTCGAAATTGTCTTCTAGTGCACAGTACGTTTAATACGACGAAGATCAAGTGAAAACCGCAATTAATGTTTTTCCACTATTTTATTGCAGGAAGAATGTTTGCTTGTACATTATTTTTCCACATAGTCCTCTCCCAGTTAAATGTACTTATGCCATCAGATAGGAAAATACCGCATGAGAAAAATTATTCTGGTTGATACTGTAGCCACTCGTGCACCGCCTATTGGACGTCTTCATCAGACTTGAACTTCTGCTCTCCAAGGAGCTCCTTTAACGGACTAAAGATGTGGAAATTTGATGGCAAGTATGGCAGATGTTTGAGGCACTTGAAGGATATTTCGTCGATGGTTCTCATGGTTGCATGAGCAGCATGAGGACGGGTGTTTTCATGTTGAAGCAAAACATCTGCTCTCAGCAACCCCCTTCGCTTTGTCACCATCCGATTTCCAAAGTTTAGATCCGTTAAAGGATCTCCTTGGAGGGCAGAAGTTCAAATCTGATGAAGACGTGGTGTCTACAGCGCGAACCAAAATAATTTTTGTCATGTGGAATCAAAGCTCTTCCTATCCAATGGCATAAGTGTTATGAACGTGGTATTTATCAGGAAGATAAAACATGATTGGCTGAGAATTTAAATTTCACTACACTTCATTGGTCGAAATTATGAATGAAAAAGTGGACCTATTCGTATTTTAACTATAAAAGATTAGCCACCTAAGGTACTTTCTGACCTACAATTATCTATGTAGGATGGTCTGCTATATTATAACGAGTCCACAATAAGTGCAACTTAATGGTATATTTCATATTAACATTAGTCTAACAAGTCTATGTTAATTCCGCAAATGCACTTCATTCCTACTGAATATCGAAGATCAGCAAGCAATGAAATTCAATCAGGCTAAATAATTATTATAGGACTGAAAATAAATTATTATTGTATAACTCCAATTTTCTAAACACTTGACTCTTAAAACCGAATGTATATGCAGAAGAGACTATCATACACTGAGACCTCGTCGAGACCGCTTGACCACCTGGATTAATTTTTAAAAGAAAGCCTTTTAGTACAAAAAAAGAGTTTACTTTTAAAGCGAGCTATCATAAACAAGCAATAAAATAGGCTGTAACTTGGTATCTGTGAAGAAACCAGTTCATCACTGTCCGTCTCGAAGGGCCATCGTGACATCCTCGGGCAATAAAAGGCCTATACTTAACAAAGGCTCTCAGTTCCATGTAATTGTATTGCTTCAAAGAAGTGAAATATTACCTTCCTGGTCATAAAAATAGAGTGAAAAAACAGGAAGGAATGGAATTAAAATTTATAGTACCTTCTGTACCCTGTCACATCAACTAAATAAATCAGTTGTGTTCATACTCTGAATCCAGTTTCGCAAACTTGTGACCGAAAGTGTTTTAGTTATGCTTGAATATAGTTATGTTCAACACGAAATCATTTAGAAGCATTCCGCAAAGAAACACAGATCTCCAAAATAAATGTATCCTAAAGGTGAATAAATAACGCGATCCCTTTTATCACTTAGGAGGCCTTTAAGATACCTCAAAGAGAGGGCTTTCCGAATCTTAGATACTCTTTACGTCAGAGTGATAAGGATGTCATCTCATAACATATGAAAATATCTGAAAAAGTGGAGTTTCATGGTTTGCGCAATATTAGACAAAAGGGTTTGGGAGATCATATGTTTCTGAATAAAGCTCAATTGCGCCCTCTCGGGCGACCCTTCAAACTATTATTATTGCTTCTTTATTGAAGGGCTATTATGGTGCAAACTTATTTCAAACTATGATTTTTTCCCCCCATGTTGAGGTAATTTAGTCCCTTTCTTTTAAATCCCCGAGGCCGAATTTCTGTCTAATCATTCAATGCTTGACTGAATGCATTCTCAATGCTTTAAGGACTTTTGGCATTCCTTCCCCACATCTGAGGTTACATACTCTGTAATTAAACAAAGAAATCTTCGTTTTCCTTCCTATGGGTATTGTAAATCATTCCCTTGCCATAGGTTTCATCCTTCATTAAAAATAAATAAATAAAAAGTAACACACAACCATAAATTTTATGCATTGCTTTCCTTTCGAAAAACCAAAAACGCAAAAGGTAATAAATTACAGTCCAGAATGTAGTTATAACATTCTTACTTACCCACACCACGTGGCTTCTTACCGCCCGCTGTTTCCTATTCACTTCCTTACTCAATGACAATAGACAATAAGCAAGCTAAAGTGAATATTTTCTATTTTATGAAACCCGGAGTTTCATTGCCGACCTTACAAGAGGCTACCTACGTCTAGGTCTGGGTCTCTTTCTTTTGGGTCTACCAGTCAATATTATTTTTTGATAAACGTCTTTCCTCCCCCATGCGCGCAACATGTCCAGCCCATTTCAACCTGCGTGATTTAATTACCCTTATTATAATCGGTCATTATGCAGTTTTCTCCAGTCCCCATTTTCATCTCTCTTAGGTCCGAATATTTTCTAAGCACTTTGTTTTCGAACACTCCCAGGGTAGGCCTATGTTCTTCCAAAAGAGCAAGGGACCATGTCTCACATCCATATAATACAACCGGCAGGATAATTATTGTCTTGTAGCCTATTTAGAGAAGATAGAAGTTTCTAAATTGAATAAAAACAAGCATTTCCTGATTTCAGTCGACAGTTGCCTTTGCGACTAGGGAAACCATAGAAAAAAAGTCAAATCGGCCGGCCTCGGAGTTAGAATCCCAGAACTTCCAAGTGTATGTAGTTATCGTTTCGGCCACCTCGCTCGATTATATCCATAAATTATTGATATCAATTTAATTATAATTACTCTCAAAGCCCTTTTGTAGTAGAAACACTAGAAATAAATGGACATGCGGACATATAGATTAATGAATGACAACCACGGACCGCAATACATTTGCGGGGGACTTGAAAGTTGGACAGACATGTGTCCCCTAGTGACACGTTAATTTTGCTAGTAATCTGCGCGATCTTCGGCGGATTCTCTCCTCATTAATCTATGTCACGAACAGGGCCATCGTCCATTGATTTCAATCACCCAGCTACTCCCGGTTGTGCAGTAGGTCGTAATGTAATAGAGTGAGGAACAGTCAATGCATGGGATTTGTGACGTTATTGCGGCTGTACACTTGTGTTGCTTTAACAATAGAGATGTTAATGTACAGTAAACTGATAGTATTGCAACAATCGCTATGGTAGTTCACACTTTGGATAGCTTAGCTGATCAGTAGAGCCCAGAAGTTTTATCCATTCTATTACATGTTAGTGTAATATGTAGGCCTATACGAAAAAGAAATAAGAGAATATTGATAGTTTCATATTGCATATTTTTGCATATTTAGATAGTTTTATAATTCGATTTACATATTGTTAAACTATTTGTTCATATTTTATTAATTTGTCATATTTTAACGGCATATTTCAGACGGACTTTCGTTTTAAATGCTAAAATAGAAATAGTATTTTCTGTTGGTTTTCTTTTTACTTGTACTAACTGTAAAATAATGTAAATAATGAAATGTAATAATATATGTGTGTAACAATAAGTAAATAAATAAATTAAGTGTATATATATATATAAATAAATATCGAGAATATCTCTATTAATTAAAAAATGTAAAGCATATTTATTCTTCCCACTTTGCATTTTTTCTTATTATTATTACTTTTATTCTAGATAATGGATTTTAAGTTAGAGTTTTTTTAATGTACAGTATTTGTATTTAGTTGTGTAGTGGGTAATATAAATAGGCTAATTGAACTGAAATCGAACACGAGCACTTGCTCATTCGGGTAATCATTTGATGTATTTCTTTTGTGTTTTGTACTGTAAATAAAATAAATAAATAAATAAATAGTATTTGACTAAGTGATGTTTAGATAACCGAGTTGTTTCCGGAACTGTTTGTACAATAATAACGCGAAGTTTCACTTAATTTAGTTTTTAATTTACTACAATTGTTGCATTTATTGTGTGTTTTTTTAAGTTTTGTACTTATACTATTTTTTTGTAATATACAATGTCATTCAACTAATAAGAGAACGCAAAGTATTAAAATTACTTAAACGACAGAGCATACTTCAATGGTTCCGCAGCATTTTTGAATGCATATTTCGCCTATTTCTTCTGTAGTAGAGTGCATTAATAAAAATACGATTTTTCATCCACTCACGGGCCATAATGATGATAATGTTGATAATATTTATTTCATTTAGCCTATTTACAGACTGGTACCGGTATATCTACAGTTATTACCCATTTCCTTAAAGGAAGGCGTAGATTGAAAGAACGTCTGGAGAAATTCTAAACTCATCCTACTTCTTTTCTACATGACCGACGTTTATATCAAAACAAACATTCCATCTTTCATTAGTGGTAAGAATTGTAGACCCAACAAGTCTCTCGTAATTGAAGGGCTCATAAAAATAAAGGAAGTACAAGTAACATCAGCCTAAAATTTCATTTCAAATCATAAAACTACTCTCAGATGTGTTAATAACTTGAATTTTTAAATTGCAGAAAACCAAATCTTTTAGCATAAAACATAGTAACTTCTATTTTCCTTGGCTCTCACTTAACTAAGAGTACTTTTACTGCATGAAATAAAATTTTCTGCACTGGTCAATTGTACCACCTTTTTTCTAAGCCCTACAATTAGGACTACTGCTTCCAGATAGGCCTACAATTCCATAAATCTGATAAATCATTCATTTTGGTAATGCACACCTTGGACTTGATGTAGTCCATGCAAAAAAGTTGATAATGATACGTAGTTTATGACAGTGGAAGACAGGTTCATTTCCTGATTACGTTTGTAGAAGATGTGCATCCAAGTTACTGTGTGACTTCAGAAAGAGTGCACGATAGTGGGGATGAGTAGAGTATGCTAGAATTGAGTACTATAAAGTCTAGAGTCTAAAGCTCTTCTGCCTGTAATACTAATTCCTCTCTCTTCTCCATTGTTCAATAACGCTTACATTTCGCAAATTTCTCGCAGAAGTCTACCGCGTGAAGCTAGAGTCGACTGCACTGATGTTAAAGTAAACCCTTGTGACCTCCCCTGGTCTAGGATAACGCATAGCATCACAGGCGTTCTTAGGAATGTTCTAGGGGGTAAGTAACATGATATTTTATAATAAACACAGTGAAATCTTGATACAGCGATTGACGGTATAAAACTACACCTTCCATTCAAATAACACCATCCCTCTTAATTAGAGTGCATTACTTTAAATTCCCAAAATAAAAAAAATATATAGGCCTAAGCCATACTTTTGTCAACATATTTTCTTCCTTAAAATTGTTGTCAGTTATTAGGCTATAATACTATGTTTTATGTATGGAACCCTTAATTAACCAAACATTGACAGTATATTAACGGAAAATTCATTCTTTGTATTAATCACCGTGAATACGGTCGCCTATTACATAGCAGTTTTATCATAGCTGACAGTTTTAGTAAATATAGAACATTATTAATCTAAATAACGACTCAATATGTTGACGCATTTCTTAACCTCGGGACATCTTACGATGTGATTAACTCATAAATTGTGTTGGTATCATGCAATAAATTACACGCTGTCATAGTTAAGTTGTGTATTTGTTTGGATTAATTACTTGTAGATAACCAGACGTCGTCGCCTGAATCGGCTTGTTAGCGAAGCAGAGGTCGGAGGTGAGATCAAAGCTTTATAAATGTCAATAAGCAATCCACTTGCCACTCGGCGTGGTTAGTGAAGAACTTTTTCTCGGGACTTGCTCTGATGAAAGTTATTATTTTAACTTTTTTTTGTAAATTAAAGGTGTTTGAAGGGTAATAACTAGACATCGGATTTTAGGTAAAAACCTACTTTAATCCTTAAGTGATATATGGACGAAAACTTGTATATACATGTTTCATAAGTGACTATGCCTAAAACTGATACTTTTATAGGACCTAAAACAACTTATTTTTACGTTAGAGCTTAATATTGCCTTTTTTTGCTTGTTTTTCCTATAAAGCTCAAAATAAGTTATTTTTTGTTATATTTATTTTCAGTTCGTACTAAATTTTTAGCTCGGAATGTGCAGTAGGCCTACATGACACATTTGTGACGTGGTTAAATAGTAAGGAATGTTTCGTCTTCAGTAGAAAAATTTCTTGGAATTCCCAAGAAAACGTATTGTTTTTTCCCCGACTCCCACATCCAGCAAAAAACAAAAAAAAAACAAAAAAAAAAACAAACAAACAAACAAAAAACAAACAAACAAAAAAAACTTAGTTTTCTGAATCACTGAGGGATATAAGGGATTGAATATGCTAGCGTGCATAGCTTCTGGGCGCAGAGATTAGGGTTTCACTGTTATGGTAGTAATACAGGCCCTAGTAATAGGTCTATATAATTCTGTGTACCATAGGCCTATATCTGTGTTTTATCATGATTATTGATTAATGGTGATTGCAATAAATATAATATTCTGCATTGCAATTGAGATATTTCAGAAAATTGGCAACTGAACGATTTTATAAGAGACTATTTTACGATTTTTAGAACCTATTTTGCAATTTTTAGAGCCTATTTTTAGGTACATAAAACAGCATTTTTAGCGACCTACCTGTAAAAGTCCGAAGTCTAGTAATAACATTCTTCCAAATATCAGTCTTAATGGAACAAATCCAAATACTGGCGATTTTATAAAGAGTTAATTAATGTTTAAAAAATAGATTTCAAACCTTCAGAGGACAATAGCGTTACAAAGGCATGGGCCTATTTCAGCTTTAAAGTATAGGATTACGTTCGCTTAGAATACTAATCAAAAGGCTTTTTCGTAATTTCGTATGTACCGGAATTCAGGCTTTTTTTATTGAAAGCAATTTGTTTTAAAACTAATCACTGTTTGAAACAGTTGAACATCGCAATGCATATCTCTTTTCGATTGTCTTCATTTTTCTAATTGGGCTAGTCAGTAATTGAACAATATTTGTGAATACTTGGTAATTATAGGACAGGTCTAATGTTATTCTTTGGATAACTTTTGCCACAAAGTGACCAGACGTCCCGGTTTAACCAGGACAATTCCCATTTTTTGAGTAAAGTCCCTTTATCCCCAACAGGTAATGCCGGGACACCTAATTTTTTTTTACAAATGAAACAAAATTCCCAGTCATTTGAGGTTTCAATATGTGAATTTTATTTGTCTAACAAAGTAATTTTCTAATTCTGTTCAGTTACTTCAAAACTCATAACATGCCATATTATGAAATGCATCCACACGCTTGTATGATGACACTGCAATATATTAAACGTAATATGCTAAGGTGGCACAAATTTGATTAAATTATTTATCAATTTAGAGACATGAATATGATCATAAATAAAATAGGCCCTACTTATGGGTCTGCTTCACATTCTTCTGGTCCACCTGCAGAACAAATACTGGTGCCGCCAATGAGAAGGAGGATTTTCCCAATCAAATTTTGCATTCAACACAGCAAGATTTGCAAGAACAGACTGTTAAAGTCCCATCGTAGCTTGATAAATCACAGAGGCGGCACATAGCCGCTGTGTACTTAACGTGTAAGAAAAATGTTGTTTCTTTCCATTCATGGCTAAAATCGATGCCAGTAAAATTGTAAACAGCAATAAATTATTAACAGAACTGCGGGGAACCACAACGCCAACCTCGGCGTACAATAGTAACGCAACGTATAGGAGTATGTTTATTCTTTGTAAATTATGCAGAAACCCCACATCATCTGGGATTCCTTTGGTTTTTATAGTTTATTTAGCTTACAATACCTAGAATTTCGTGTTTCTCCTTCCTTCCTTTTTTCTTATACATTATCCTTAAGGAATAAAGAAGCTCATGTGGCTAGAACAAAGGCTGTTTGAATGTTGCATAGCACCGAAGCAGGAACTGACAGGGCAGGAGAGTCAGAAGGTCTGATTGACTGACAGTAATGGGTACGGAGCGGTACTATTCAAAGAGGTCCCGGTCGTGTGGTGAACTAGACTCACATCAATCAACAAGTTGACAGATAACCTCCTCAGATTACCAACTTAAATCACTAAGTCCAATATCACTATACTCTGTTCGCTGCAAACGTGATCTTCTCCATGCTGTAATTAGATGAACATTAGGTAAAAACACGATCTATCCATTAAGACAAACATTTACTCGGACGTAGACCTACAGAATGTTTCATGTTGTGACGATCGCTTATTTACCCACTCCCCCTAGAACTGTCAATACGTGAACAGAAATTCACTTGGTTGTAAGCAGACATATCGTAACTTCCTCAGTTCCAGGAAACGTTTCCCTATAGGAAATGCCTAAATAGGAAAACATTGAACGATTTGGGTGGAACTTAACTCTGCAAGACTTTTTGGGCCAGGAAACTCGAATCTAAGGTCTTTTTTTCCATGAGGGGGCTTTCTAATCGTGGAATGAACTCAAAAGCCGGATTTTTAGCTTATTAATCGCTTAGTTCATGAATGATTCGCGTGTAAGTGTTAATAAATATTATGATGTAATTATGTTGTTCTTAAATAAATTATTTAAATATGTATCGATCAAATAAATTATGACGGGCGAAGCCGCGAGCATCTGCTAGAACTACATGCAATATGAACAATGTGTATGCAAGCATTACACTTTCTTATTGTAATAGTATTGCAATTGGACAATAATACCAAACTAATTACGTAACTAGTATTAGTCTGTGTATCTTCACCTGTTGTTTAAGCACTTGCTTCAGTAGTAATTTTACTTGGACATTCTGCTTTTTCCATATTTACCCACTGGGCTCGTTCCTTTCCCAGGATTTTTAAAATTATTTTGTATTGCAATATTTTGGATTATAATACTAGTTCGCCACATATAATATTATGCTTAAGAATCTTGCTTCATCAAGATTCAAAAGAATGTAAAAAACAGGATTATGAAATTATATTTCTAGAATGTAGGTACCGTAATACTTAAATATTGGTGAATAATGAACATTTTATTTTATTTTTCATGTGAAAGAGAACTTACGCGGGGCTCAATTGAATACGACAGCTAGTGTATTCGAGCCTATAATAATTATGAGTAGGCTACTACTCAGGTGATTAAGAGGAAGGAAGTTGAAATTTCCAGTTCCTATCTTATAAATTTAGAGCATTTCATCAAAATGTATTAGAGTTACTCTCTGTCGAAAGCAATTAGTAGACCAATAATTAGCCAGTACCAATCATCTGAAATATTCTTTCCAATTTTCAAAGAGGGCTTTTGTTAGGGGTATGGCCAGTGTCAATGGTGGTTTTTATCCCGTATTTACGTATGCTATTTCATAAAACAACCTAAAATTAGCTCTAGGAGATCATGCATACTACATTTCGGAGGACAAACTTTTGATGCCAAGAGGGTAGAAGGCAAACAGTTAATTCCCTTATAAGTGTCCGTACTGCTTTATATGTACACGGTGACCTGGGTAACATATAATTTTAGATGCATAAGTTTCGTCCTCTTTTTGTCTTTCTTTTTTATTTCCATAACGTTAATGAGTGGAGTCCAGAAGGCATGACATATGCCTGCATATTTGAGCAACCCCTGCCACTGACGGTCAACAGCTGTCATCTTTTCTCTCGGTAAATTATTCATAATCTTTTTGCAACTTAGGTTTAAAGCTACTATCGTATAATGACGCAAATGGAGCCTAATATACAAGCTTTTATTTTTCTCTTCCCTTTTAATTCATACGTAAGAACTTCTTTGCATCCATTTGAAGATAATTACATTATTTTAAAATTCTCTTTACTTTATACGACTTGTAATTATTCTTCAAAAGAGCAAATTAATGATAAAAACAATTATACATGTATTTCGCTGGACGACAAATATTCACAAAAATTCTGCTTCTCTATTCATCAGTGCCTTAGAGTTTGAAGAGGAAGCTGAATTAATGAATTAGAATGCATTCTGTTTGAAGTAGGATTACGAAACAGTATAAAATATACAACGATTTAAGTTTCCTGTAAAACCCTTCTCACAATTTTAACACTTTACAATAAAACTTAAATAGGCATAAGTGAATGTCCTAGCTACATACCGATAATTGTATATACATGGACCGCCTCAGAAGATTACAGGTTAGTACTGAAGACTATGATCCTGGAGGCTCGAGTTCGCCATCGAATTTCCTGAAGTACCGTATTGAGGTACTGAACAAGGTGCACTCCGCCTCCTTAAAATGAGGGAATCGGTAAAGCCTCATCACAAATCATGTCATCTGTCAATGAAGTTTAAGATGGATGGAAGACAAGAAAATGATGCATTGTTCTTTGTGTGAAGCATTATAAATCACGTACATTAATAAGTAGGCCTATAATATCAGTAACACTAGCCTATTTGGGTAATAGCAAAGCATTTATAGGAAAAATAAAGCCGTGTATTGTCTTGTGAAAGTTCTGTGCTTTGAATTTTTTTTTTTATCGGAATCAATTGAATTCATTAGGATTCGTACGCACAAGCACTCAACAAACTTTCGTGGCAGGCAATTGTAACCACTTGGGAGAGAAGCGTAAATATCTAGTAAAAAAAAAAAAATAATAAAATAAAAAAAATAAAAAATAAAAAATAAAATAATAATAATAATAATAATAATAATAATAATAATAATAATAATAATAATAATAATAATAATAATAATAATAATAATAATAATAATGATTCCCTTCAATTCCATAAATAATAATAAATATAATTCGAGGTTTGGATTTTCTCAAGACACTGGCTCAGTTCCTGCAAGGAGTATAGTTTGTTTATAATATATTTTATACAGACGCCTATTGCAGCCTTTTGTTCATAGAATCTGCAACAATGTGCACACGAAGTTTTGCTACACATAACATTTCAAATATCCCAGTATTAACAGGTGCCCGCGGCTTCGCCCTCGATTATTTACTCAACTGCTAGATGTTTTAATTTCATGAACTGCATAATTTTATTCTTAAATATATTGTTTGACGTAGTAAATATAAATAAACGAATAAAACTTATCTTTTGCTGCCATACAGGCCACAGATTCATGAACCTTACCCAACTGATGGATATACAATTAAAACGATTGATAATTTAAAAACTAAAAACTCGGTTTCGAGGTGCATTTCACGATTGAAGTGCGCACAATTTCTCAAACCTTTTTCTAAAAAAATATATAGGCATTCTCAAGTTCCTACACTATAAGTTGCTGATTTCCGAGTAGCATTTGCAATTAATTAACCTCGCAAACATGGCCACTGCAAGTTCGTGCCGCAGGACTGTGAATTTGTAAGGTACACGATGTCAATATGCTATGCACAGTAAAATCAATTGATGTTATACGTATACCTAATACTTATTTAAAAATTATTCCACAAAATGAACATACAACGCAAAATAACTTTACTTAAAATTTTCTTAACAAAAAATTAGATTCAATTTTGGGTTTTGACTCTGGTATGAAAGTTAGAATTTTTTTGTTTGTTTGTCTTCTCATTTCCAGACGGCAGGAGTATCATTTGTATTAGCTTTTGTGTTCAACAAAACATAGAAAATAATTTCCACTCGTGTCAATTTCGGTTCAGTGAATTTTTCGTGATGCATTGAGGCAACTATTAGCAGGACAACCATAAAGCATTAAAAGCGTTAAAAGCAAACCAGAGTTATCCACTTATGATTGCTACCTACTATATATTTGATTGTGACATGCAATTATTACAAACATGCAATTTCAAAAAGCATAATTTACAAAGTAAAGTATAAAGCATAAACTTGAAAATAATATTAATATAGGCCTATAAATAAAATATTCATATGCTATTACAGTATAAAAATAATTAATAAATAATCATCTTGGCTTTCCTATTAATTTTGACGGTTGTAATAAATGAAAAAAGTAGTACAAAAATGATAGTGATAGCGATGGCCAGTTCCGGATTTTGATTACCTAAAAATACTTAAAACATGAGCTATAAAATTACCGTAAAAATACAAAAAAGACCCAAAACTAAAAAAAAAAAATATGAAAATACTAGTTTATTCATTAGATAGGTGTCTATTCTACATTTATGTTGTTGACACAAATATAGGCTTGTAATTAGTTAATTGGTACATACGGTTAAATGAAAACAGCCAATATCGCTTTTCTGTGTTGAAATTAAAATTTTAAGAAGGACTATTTTTTATGCTTATTTAGAGTTCCAATAATATTCAATATAAGTAAATGCACAAAAACGCTACATAATGCGACAAAACAACAACAAAAAAGAAAAAAAGACTTCATATTTTAAAAAATTACCTAAAAGCATGAAATTGAGGGAAAAAAGACCGTAAAACGGTCAAAATATGACCAAATAATGACATACAATTTTTTAAATGATCGAAAAATTAAAAATGGGGGAAGATAACAAAAAATTACAATTTTTATAATCTAAGAGTCATGATCAGAATATCTGCACAGTGGGCAACATCCATGATGTTTCAATTAAAAGATGACATGTCATGAAAATCGGGGCCTTGGTGATGACAAAGAATAAAAATGTTGAAATGGTGACAGTAGGCCTACTTATAAAAGAGGACATTTTGAAAACACTTGCACTCAGCAGTCTCAAATGATTAGTTTATTCTCGCATAAAGCATAATGATTCAAAATTAAAGCATAATAAATTATAAATAAAACATAGCAGAATTGTGGTGGCCCTAATGATTAGGCTGAAGGCCTATTTCTGACGCAGTCAATACCATCTAGTGTTACATGATAACTTGATAACATCAACATCTGATCCGCGTCCAACATTCTCTCCCATTGTAGATTTGATTGATGTTCCAGTTCGCTATTATCTGCCTCAATCCTCCGAAGATTGACAGCAAGTGATTCACAACCAAGAGCTTGATTTGCAGTCTTACAAGAATGTAATAAGCAAAGTACAGTGGAAGAAATAACATAAGCTGCGAAGATTGAACAGTCACAATGTTTAATAATGTTTTAACATGATTGAAATTAAGTGTATAAATTGTAAGTTTTCTTTTGTAGAAGTTCCCGAATTACTTTTGTTTTTCAGGGGAGTTTAATTGCTTTAATAGGGTTGTAGTTGTGAGATTGATAGGACTAAAGTACCATATGCATCGGTTGTGTTACAAGTTAATACCCATTTGCAAGTAGTCTACGAACTAACTAAAAATAAAACTGTACAAAACTATACAATCATGTCAGTATTATCTCTGCCAGAATAATTGTAATTTTCGGAACTGAAAAAATATATTTCTTCCATGAAGGTATAAATATAGCCTATTCTCATAATAGAAAGAGGTATCATTTGAACAATTTCGGATAGAATCACTTATAATTCATGGAATTATTTCATGTACATTTAAGCTACAACTTAATTTGTAGCACCCTGCTTCGTACGTAAATATCGACACCTTGCTTTCCTTGCGTAGCCTATTAACCTATCCCAAGAATGAATCTAGCGGTGATGGCGTTTTGAATTAATTCATACTGTAACTATAGTGATTCACCGCATGTGGGACTATGTTACTTTTTAAAATTGATTTTAAAATTTAACTGAACACCATCATTCTAGTAGCAATATCCCCACATACGGAAAATGAAATTCATCGACACTATAGAACATTTACTTATTTAATATAAAGGCTATCCTCAATTATGGTTACAACCTAAAAGTATAGCCTTATTTAATATATAGGCTATCCTCAATTATGGTTACAACCTGAAAGTATAGCCTATGTATTAAATAAGTAAATGTTCTATAGTATTCATGAATTTCATTTTCCGTTTGTGGTAATTATGTTTGTTCGTATAAAGAACTGTCCACCTATACCACAAATAATTAGAGATACCCAAAAGTTCAATCTATGCAATGCTTTTCAGAAATACAATATAATAATAATAATAATAATAATAATAATAATAATAATATTACCTAATCGCACATATATGATGTCCCTCTACAAAACTTTCATACATTACATTACACAATCTTCATATGCTCCGTATCTTGATGGCGCTGATATATCATATAGCCTAAATGGATATGTCCAAAAATGATCACAGAATAGATAGTAGAACCAGCTATTGTTGATTACACTGTACTCAATTGCACATTAAAACTATCAAATGCTGACATAACCACTTAGAAATTGTTAAAATCATTAAAATTCTATGAAAAAAATATATATATCATATATTGGTTGGTCAGGTTAAAAGCTGTACACTGTCATACCATTGTCTGTTGCATCTCTAATATGCATATATAAATTTGCCGCCCACTTCTCAGCAAATTATCGCCATTAATATAAAATAACTCGTAGGCGAAATGAAGTCCACTAATTGCAGATTAACTGTAGATGAATATCAACCAAATTGGTGATGGTTCATGGCAGATTCGCGTTGCATTAAATGAACTTCGTGGAATTTATTTATCTCTTGGATATGCGCATTTCTATCATATCTTGATCATCATCAGTCCCTTACTATGACTGTAAATTTCGACGTCCGGGCTACCTGAGTACATCTGTGATACTGGAACATCGATGAAGATTGTGCAATGTAATGTATGAGAGTTTTGTAGAGGGACATCATAATATATGTGCGATTAGTTTATATTATTCTTATACTATTGTATTTCTGAAAAGCATAGTAAACGTTGCATAGATTTAACTTTTGGATAACTCTAAATATTTGTGGTATAGGTGGACAGTTCTTTATACAAACAAATGTTCTATAGGCTTATATACACGTATGTATAGGCCTACACACATCTATAGACTATAGGTGTTCTATTCATATTCACTGGCGGAAAACTATTTCTAGAAAATGGAACAGATAGGAAGATTTATTTACTCAGACAGTTTATGAGAATAAATGACGGCGGTATAAAAAACTTGCATGAAGATAAACCGATTTCCACATAAATGTATATTAAAAAACATAACACTATGCCTTCCTTCCATTATAACTCATACTGCGTACAGCATTCCTTTGTCGGCAAAGTAGATGTTTGTTTTAAAAAGTGCGTGACTGTAATGAGATGGAAGCCGACATTCCAGGAACTTAACATGTCACTTCTAGCTTTCTTCTCACATGGCCCTAAGTTTGCTTCCTCATACATGTTTATGGCAGTCAAATTTCCCTGAAATAACAGGATTCATTTAATGAAGACACATGATGGCAGATTTAGTTTATAATTTCCAGATTAGCTAGGCCTAAGTATTTTTTTCACCTGATTCAATAAACGAATGATTTTGTCGCCGAATTTTCAGGCTTATAGATTTGTCCTATATTCATATGCCTACTCATTTCTCAGAACCATAGACGCGCGTCGGAGTGCAGCGCATTTATTTACTTATAAGTGTAGAAGATCTGGAAAATGCAAAGAACTTCTTACACATGAAAAGCATTTTAAAATATTTCACTTCGAAGAGATATAAGTGACAAGAATAGGTATGCGATTGAGGATTGTCATTAAATAGGGTTACCATATCGCTGAGAAAGAAAAAGAGTACCGGTACTTTTTTAATAGTTGCGTTGAGGTTTTAAAGTCAATTCTACATTTCGAAAGCACGACAGAGAAATAATAATAATAATAATTATTATTATTATACTATTATTATTATTACTATTTTGCATTATTTTATCATTGTCATTGTATTTAACCTTCAGAGCACAAGAAGTCATTAAAACAAGCACAGCAACCGCAACACGAAAATCAACGTAGTATAAAATTAATATATTTCTATATTATACAAAAATACTGACTATAAACAAGGGGTGGCCACAACAAGGCTCGCAAGCCGCATGCGGCTCTTGAGTCAATCTCGTGCGACTCTTGAAACCAAGGTAAGGGTAAATACGAGGGCAATCCAGAAAGTAGATTACGTTTTCGTCTGTGTCCGCTAGAGGCGGGGCTAGCGCGGCCATTTTGGGGTCAGAGCGTTGCGCAGCTCAGTCGGCATCTAGCGGTGCTAGTGAGAGGTTCGTGCTGTGCTCTGTTCAGATACTGTGACGGTTTAAAATGTCTGCGTTAATTGAAAATCCCGCGAGCTGCGAGGTGCGTGCAGTAATAAGGTTTCTGACTGCAAAAAACTGTAAACCGATAGAAATCTATCGGCAGCTTTGTGAAGTGTATGGGGACAACATTATTACTGAAGGTGGAGTGCGTCAGTGGGTCATAAGATTTAAAAATGGCCGAACCAATGTTCACGACGAAGATCGAAGTGGGAGACCCAGCATAGTGACTGCCGAACTTGTCGAAAAAGTCGATGCTAAAGTCCGTGAAAATCGAAATTTCACAATAACGGAACTTTCTTTGAGTTTTCCACAAATTTCGCGAAGTTTGTTGCACGAAATCATCAGCGATAAGCTTGGTTACCACAAGTTTTGTGCAAGATGGATTCCAAAAATCTTGACAGAGGACCACAAAACTCAGCGAATGGCTGCAGCGTTGAACTTTTTGGACGCTTACCATAAGGATGGTGACTCTTTACTCGATCGCATCGTTACTGGTGACGAAACATGGGTGAAACACGTGAACTGTGAAACGAAATTGCAATCAATGCAGTGGGGGCACACAAGTTCTCCCAAAAAACCCAAAAAATGCATGCAAACAATGTCGGCAAGGAAGATGATGGCGACTGTTTTTTGGGACAGAAAAGGTGTGATTTTGGTGGACTTCCTGGAAAGAGGCACTACAATAAACTCTCAAAGGTATTGCCACACTCTCCAAAAACTCAGAAGAGCAATCCAAAACAAGCGCAGAGGAATGTTGAGCTCTAAGATCTTGTTGATTCACGACAACGCCCGGCCCCACACGGCAAATGTCACTCGTCAACTTCTTGAATCTTTCACGTGGGAGTTGTTTCCTCATCCGCCGTACAGTCCCGACCTGGCACCGAGCGACTTCCACCTATTCCCAGCAATGAAGAAGTGGCTGGCTATGCAGCGTTTTGATGACGACGCACAGCTGCAAGAAGAGGTAACGAAGTGGTTGAAGGCGCAGGCGGCCGAATTTTTCGACGAAGGAATTTCCAAGCTCGTACATCGCTACGATAAATGCCTTAATTTGAATGGTGACTATGTAGAAAAGTAGTATGTGAGTGTGGCTTTCATCTGTATATAATAAAATTTGTTTCCTATACTTTGTTTACTTTTTATTCCAAAACGTAATCTACTTTCTGGATTCTATATAGTTAATATAATTTAATGGTCACATATTATGAAGAAGTAAAAAACTTATTTCTGATTTAGCGCAGACTATATTTAGTTTTCAGAGCAAATTAAGACTCTTTCGGAAAGATATTCGCTCATTTCAAATGTTTGAAGAAAATTACTGAAAGCCTTCTTCACGTCAGGTGGAAACAGAAGATATTTGTGTAAAATGTCTGGTCTTGCTAAAGAAATCAATGGTATATTTAATGATTTGACAACATTTAAACCTTCATTTTCCTTCCGGAAAAATGCTTTTGATGTTGATACGGGCGATGGCTGTCCTGTTTCGTCACCAATTACAAAGTATACGGTTAAAGTCGAGTTGGAGCTACTGGAATTGCAAGAGGACGAAGAACTAAAAGGACTTAAACGAAGTGGTGTCTCGGCCATAGAATAATGGAAGAAAGTTTCAGAAGAAAAGTACTTACTAACAAAAGAGTGAGCTAAGAGACTTATCTCGATATTTGGGGATACTTATGTATGTGAATCTCTGTACTGAATGCTTAGGTTCATTAAATTAAATTTAACTGATGAACATTTAAGTGAACACGTGGGAACTGCGCTTACCAATTATCAGCCAGATTCCAAAAAACTAAAATAAAAAATGAACACTCGAAAAAGCACTTCTCAAAAGTAAAATCTTATTTCTTGTTGTGAAATTAAACAATAATGTTTATATGTATAGTAAAAACAATGTGGTTTGCTTCGAACTGCTTCCTAAATTTTCGGCTCCCACCGGTTAGTGGCCACCCCTGCTATAAACCGTTCAAATCTGTACAGGTAGTCATGACTGATCTCTAACAACCTGAATGTAATTTCGATAACGGCTGCGATAAAAATTAATATTGTATTTTAAAAATAATAAACATTACAACATCATTGATGGCATGATGATGTTCGCGATTGCATATTCAGATAGTCCGTTAACAACACAGAGTATGAGAGATTACGAAGCATCGTACAAAGAATAGTTACCGGGAATAGGAAATTTAGCAATAAAAAGCGAGATAAAAATTTGAGAAAAATGACAGACTGAAAGAATCGAGTTCATTTCAAGAGTTTAGGAAAATAAGTAAAGAGTACAAACTTAGAACCCCTGAAAAGAGTAAGAGTAAAGAAGAGGTCCTCAAAGTTTTTTAACTTTTATCTTAACCATTTTCTTTTTGGTGAAAGACTAGCGGGCCGCTTTGATTTATTGATTGTTAATAACATGATAATTACGTAACACAAATAGGCCTATATCATATTTATATTACAATAACTGTTGGGGGTACGCCGTAGCGTAGTGGTTGAGGCGCAGCTCTACAAACCGGAAGGTCGCGGGTTCGATCCCCGATGAGGTCGTCGGAATTTTTCAATTGGCTTAATCCTTCTGGTGGCTCTATGGCCCTGGGGTCGACTCAGCCTCCAACAGAAATGAGCACCAGGAGTAATCCTGGGGGTAAAGGCGGCCGGTGCGTAAGGCTGACAACCTTGCCACCATCATGTGCCGATGTCTAAAAATCTGGGAGCCCCAACCTCCTGGAACCCTCTGGGCCTCCGTGGCCTGTAATAGGGAACACTTTACTTTTTACTTTTTAACTGTTGGGATTACTTAACATCAAAAAAGGTGTGTTTTTTATATTTTATTTGGTGTCCACTTTGCAATGTTAATGAATAACACAAAGCACAGTTAACATTTTAAAATTTAATATGAGACCTAGCACTGTTTCTTTTTCACTAAATTGGCAATATTAGCATTGTAGTTAAAATTAGTATTTGTTTGCGGGCCGCCAAAAATTAAGCCATGAGCCGCAGGTTGAAGGCCACTGCTTTAAAGAGTACGTCTGGTAACCCTATTATTCAACAACATGTCAACTGCAGTTAGTACAGCAGTGTGAGAATCTAGTTTCTGTCCTGACAACAGCTAACAGGTCTCAAAGACGTGTCGTCATGACTAACTCAATTTAATTTAGAGTAGTTTAAAGTATTTAGAATTTGAGAAGAGCAGACAAAAGGACTTGAAAATTGAAAAGATTATGAGAAAATTGAAGCGTTTGAAGGAGGGGAAGATTTAACTGTATTGGAAGAATTTTTTGATGAAAGCCTATTATTTTAAAGTAAAGCTTAAGGAGACTTTCTGTGCTTTTCATTTCGAATGCTTTCCAGTAGGCTACCTACATGAGTATCTCCGGACAAACAACTTTAACTTAATACTAATTGTGTATTAGTAAGTAATTTGTAGTTAATTATTTTTATTCCATATCAGGCTCAAATTCAGTATTCTTCCATAACATAACCCTAGTCCACCCTGAGAAAAAAAATTTCCATCGTGATATTGAATTTTGGCTATGGGCCTACATCACCTCAGCCTAGTATGTTACCGGATAAGAAATGAAGCGAGAAATGAGACAAGTTTTATTCAAAGGATTTTATTTACGCTAAGGATTATTTAGCGATCCTGAAATCCCAGATTCAGTATGCATAGCTTGTACCTTACGAAAGTTACGTAAAAGTTTTTAAAGATTTCTAGCTTCTTTTTGGTTCTGAAGTCTGTACGTTATTAAATGAGCTACCAAAGTCACTCAATACCAAGCAGTAATGCTTTAACAGGCCTATGTATGTAGAAGTCTAAAATGTTATTATGTTTATTTATTGTCGATTTTCGGCTATAGTCTATAAGTTATATATAAAAACTCGCTTTGCTTGTTGGGGGCTCTGCCCCCAAACCCCCAATGAGGTTCTTAGGAAAAGCTTTTTCTCTGAACTGACACCGTATCGGAAATAAGTGATTTGAACCTGGGACCTCCCAATTGCGAGTTCAAGACGTTATCATTTGAGTCGCCTCGCTCGGTTTACGGAAATTACTTCTATCGGTAGCATGTCTAAAGATTTGTCAAAGTGTATTCCAAAGCCCTATGTGAACACTATAGGTAATATTGTTGTCTACCGTTGCCATGGAAACCGAGCACTTTTTGGGGGGTTTTTAGGGCTAAAAATTAAAATAATAAACTTTTAGGAATTTCCTTGTGGTTTACAGCCTAAAAGTTATATGTGCACCAAATTTAAAGTTTCTAGCTCATCTGGAAGTGAGCAAACATTAATGTCAGTGAGTGGGTGAGTGAGTGAGTGAGTGAGTGAGTGAGTGAGTGAGTGAGTGAGTGAGTGAGTGAGCAGTCAGTCAGTCAGCAATGTGGCTTAATATTATAGGGATTATATGAGTTTCTATAAGATTACTTTTTACACTAAGGGCCAAAGATCTGTATATTTTTATCGATTGTTTTACTTTCTTTCTTTCTTTCTTACTTTCTTTTTTCCTAAAGCCGAGTAACTTTATGATGTTGGTTTCCAAACCTACAAGTAGGGTATTCGCCAAACCCCAAGGGGTTTCATGTGATATGATAACTATTCATCCAATGTGGCTTCTTCTGGTTCAAGTAAGTAGCCTACAATAAAATGCAAGTAACAAATACATACGTACATGCACCTACAAAACATACACACACGAAGCGTTCTCTTTACTGAAGCAATAAGTCACTTATATTATTTATCAATTAATGAACGTTGTATTCTTGCCTGTTCTTTCTGCATTTAATTTGAAGGAAATCTATTGCTGTCCAAGAAAGCTCTTAATTCCGAATTCTGAGCGACTTAATTATTAGTGGTCACGAATGTGTCCACAAAGTAAAAACGTTCCACTAACATTAATTCTTATTTACTGATCCTAAGCATATTTGCATAGAGAATCAATACTCAGACAACTAAAACCACATATCATTGTAAAGATAAAACCACAAGACAAGAAAATTGCTGCTTAATTTTTCATCTATTTGCTTTTGGTTCGTGCTCACCACAGAAACTCTTTAGAACGGTGAACAGATTGACACCCAAGTTTAGCTATTCATGTCAACTGATTCGTGATCACGGATAACAAATAGCAAGTTATTAATGTTTCAAATAAGAGTTTGAGCATCCGTCGGGAATCGGATTGCTCTGTTGATTTAAACCGGTTTGATCTTTTGGTTTAAAACAAAAACGTAATCTAAACCCGTTTAATAGCTGGTTCAAATGGAATAATTGGTTGGATTGATTATATCATAGTATATAGTATATAGTAAAGTGTTCCCTATTACAGGCCATGGAGGCCCAGAGGGTTCCAGAAGGTTGAAGCTCCCAGATTTTAGACATACGGGCGTGAGGTGGTAAGGTTGTCAGCCTTACGCACCGGCCGCCTTTACCCCCAAGATTGCTCCTGGTACTCATTCCTGTTAGAGGCTGAGTCGACCCAGGGCCACAGTGCCACCAGAAGGATTAGGCCAATTAAAAAACTCCAACGACCTCTTCGGGATCGAACCCGCGACCTTCCGGTTTGTAGAGCAGCATCTCAACCACTACGCTACGGCTTACCCTATATCAATGTATACATCGAACATTTATTATATTTATGTGGTTATTTAATACAACGAGTAACGTTATAAACCGTGTTATGTCAAAAAAAAAAAAAAATTACACGAGAGCCAAAAAATAAATTGCCCCTATCTATGAGAGGTATTTAAAAAATAAGTCATAAAACTTGTATTTATCTTACATATTTCAAATTAAATAGTATGGAAGATTTTTTGTTTTTGTTTTCAAACCCAAGCCTCTAGTTTCACTTCACGCATATTGAATATTCTGTTTGCTTGCTTAAATATGCGATATACTAGTACCGGTATATCTTCTGAAAAGTTTTTACAATATACTGTAGACTAAAAAAAAAAAAATTGAAACAGGTCGATTTTCATAATACCCTAAAACCTGAATTGCATTAACTCAAAATGTATTCTCTATTCTAAAGTAGAGAGTTTTGTTCTTGAATGATGTAAAATCCTTGAAAACTACAGCAGTTTATCCTCTTCTTGTAAAATTTACAATTTGTCGCTTGCATCGATTTCCCACTCGGGTACTCAATCTAGTACCAGGTAATACTAACTTTACCTAAGAAGCAGTGTTAAACTGTTTATATTACTTCAAAACTTTCATTTGAGATGAATTTTGCATTGTACAGTCAATTTATAGAAGTTTAAGTTGAAGTTATTCATTCTGATTACATACGAGCACAATCTCTTAAATTGAGACAGTAAATGGTCATATTTTTCTATTACTTTTAATTCTTTTGGGATCAAAATTTTAAAAATTGTTTGATTTTTACAAATTATTATTTCTAAACTTATCATTATTATTATTATTATTATTATTATTATTATTATTATTATTTATTAGTATTGGGCCGTCTTTAGAAAATCAGAACAGTAATTCACACAGAGGCGTGATATGAATTTTGAGTGCGGAAGGAGATGGAACCTTTATGAAACAATATTGTAAACTGGCCTATTTGTTGGTGAATGAATGTGTTTCCTGCCATTTTGGTAATTCGGCTAGGATAAACTTTTGTCTTCACTTATTGCGATAACTTACTAAAAACTCACTGAAAATACCCAGCATGCCATGATTTAACATTATCACTCCAACCGATGCAGTATGTCGCGTTTCTGAGTTCCTTTCAGTTGACTCAAAGCAATGTGTAATTGCAGAAAGAAACATGGAGTGCCAACAGCTAAAATTCTTCAAGCGGTCATTTGCAAGTCCATTTAGTCTGTCAGACCATGCATAGCTACACAGAAATGTGAATTTATATCCTTTATCAAACGTGCCAAGATATTTGAAAAGGTTATAGGAATAAAAATAGCTGTCTGAATGTTGCTAGAATAATCATGTGGTGAGTATCCTGTTATATCACTCTGGTCTGTTTGAAACGGGATTTCGAGGGCTATTTTTTTAAACCTCCGATGAAGCATAAAATGAAAACCACGTGAAAATCAAAACTGTTTTATTTGGAGCATTTGGGTACACCTTCTAGCTACTTCTCTACATAATCTCGCTCCGATTGAGTAATTTGTCGTAGCGTGGTACCAACTTTACAATACCCTCTTCAAAGAAACTTGCCGCCAGCGTAATGAGAAGGGTCTTCACGGCATTTTGAAGAGTTTTGAAATTCTTCCTTGGTGTGGAAACGCTGACCTCCCAGATCTTGGGTTTCTTCGCGAAATTTGTGTGCATCCATTGTTTGGATTGTTCTTTTGATTCTGGATTGTCGTAACGAATCCACGTTTCATCCCCTGTCACGATGGATTTCTAAAATTCGTTCCCGTGCCGAGTAACTTTCATATTTTTTCGGCAGCTGTGAATGCATTATGCAAGATAAACTTCAAAATATGCTTTATTAAACCTAAAACCCAAAAACATGCATTATGCATGATATTGTCCATAAAAATGCCAAACCAGGCAAATATGCACGGGAAAAAATATACTTATATGGAATCAGTAAGCCATGAAATGGATATTTACGAAGTCTGATATTTACATAAGCTTATGCAAAAACATGCATTTTCATAAAAATCCTCTCTTTAGCTGTGGCTATTTAATGTGGATTGTGTACCGCTACGTAGGATACCGGTGTGCTGAAATTATGTCCAGCAATTCTTTTAGATCCTATTGATCTACAGATATGGATCTGTCACATTTACGTACACGTAGATGCTATAGACTGTGGCCGGGTTCGAGCAGGAGAACTTGAAAACAGAAAACCAGTGCCCAACTAATTGTTCCACCCAGACTAACAACCAGTTTTTTTGTCTTTCTTCTTCTTCTTTTTTTATTTTTTTATTATTCAACAAAGGCTTATGACATGGAGAGAAACGTTGCTTTAAGAAAATCGTTGTTCAGGTTGCCCTTAAGTAGGCCTGTTAGAAACACAAGTAGTGTTGTCAATTGGAAAGAAATTGTGTAAGTTTATGAGTACGCTCCACATAGCGTGGAATGGCGGGCAGCAAAGGTTGAAATAAATCAGTCTTGATTGGCGTGGTTGTCATGGCAAGATGTATGACTAGAAGGTGTTCCCACATTAACTGGCGTCTTGCCAGTCAACATGGCGATTTTTGATCCACTATCTCTCCTCCAGCTTTTCTTTTTATCATTCCTGGAGGGAGAAACTGTTCTGACAGGATAAATATCAGCTATGCTACTGTAGGTACCTAACTAGAGTACACAGGAAGTCGTCAGTGCATGAGACATAAAAGAGTAGACCATATTTTACATTTCTAAGAATTGGTGATATACCGAATTTTATTGATATCTGTTTATTTGATAAATATTTTTTCTTCAGATAAAGATAATCAATCGACTTGTCACAGGATGTCAGTACTCGCAACAATTTTTGTTTGTAATGCAATGTGACAGGTTACTTGCAAGTCATCACAGCACAGTTGATTACTCATCGATACTCCAATGTACAGTTCAAGTTTTTAGACCTGACACGGCTCAGATAGATCATCTGTCATTATGCTTCATTGCGAATTGTAATTTCGCAATTATACAGACACTTTGGGCATGTTACGTCAGGCTTAGCAACTTTCATAAGTAGGCTAAAAATTAAGGACACAGACTGACGTGTAAGCATCTTTAAAATCGGTCTTAGGGGAAGTCACTTGCCAAAACAGCATGCAATAAAAATAGTTGCAATGGAAGTAAGTCAAATCTGCACAAAAAGGAAGGGAAAAAGAAGGAAAAATAAGGAAAAAGAAGGAAAAAGAAGGGAAAAGAAGGGAAAAAAGAAGGGAAAAAAGAAGGGAAAAAGAAGGGAAAAAGGAAAAAAGGACTTTAAAAGAGGAAAGGGCCTACAGATCTAAAAATCGGCTGACCACAACTATGTGATACGTCTATGTAGACTTGCTTCGCTCATTGGGGTCTCCGCCAGTGAGTTTCTGGGAAAAGGCTTTTTTCTAGAACTGACCCTGCATCGGAGATAGAGGCCAAGTATTTAGACCGCCACTGAATTTTATTTACCGTTTAGCCACAATAAACCTCAAAAAAAAAAGTCTGCAACAACCTTACAAGGCTTTTTTCGGAGGTAAAATATTAACAATTTGAAGTTTTTGTTTTTTGTTAAAGTTTCCATAGCTTACAGGCTAAAAGTTATAAGATGGCAAAATGTCAAATAACTAGATCTATAGTGGGTAAATTTTATTCCAATGGATAAATGAGTTGACTTTGTAGTATAAGCTTGCGATTATATCATTGTGTGTATTGATAACACTATTTTTCTATTGAAAGTAAGACACTATGTAATTATTTCTTGTTATAGACCTGCCAATGGCAAGACTATAACACAATATGAGGAACGATAAAAATAATCCAGGAGTACTAATTGTGGTGCTGAAAGTAGGCCTACACAAACAATTAATGGCTGAACAATATCTACAGTGTTTAGTCAAATTGCTGGAGTATTCCTGACAACAAAACCCAAAAAATATATCGTATGATTATGGTCTGAAAAGTTGTTACGGAGTTTTTCCTAAAAAAAATAGTTCACTTGCTTCGGTTTTATCCCATTTCATTTGTTTTCCTTCAGAGTATTGTGTGGGACTTGTTTTACTTCGCTTCATTATCTTTCATTTCTTTTCAATCCAGGAGGACAGTCATCAACAGATGTTCAATCTGAAAGTTTAAGCCATAGGCCTATTTATTCATGATCATTTTGTTACTTCTTACATGGACAGGAGCTACATTTAAAAGAACTATCACTGGTTGGCTGATCATGAAGGCATTTTATAACATAAACGATATTTTTAATTGTGATCTAATTGAACCTACTGTAATTTTATAGTTTTTATTTTTTATCTTATGACTATGTCTATACACTCTGTGTCCATGACAAGTATGTGATTAAATTAAATTAAATTAAATTAAATTAAATTAAATTAACTCTCCAATTCATTTTAGTTTGCGAGTTCGTAGACATTTGAATCGCAATAGCCAATCCTACAAAGAGTAAGATAAGAAAAACCCAAAATAACCAGATAGGCCTAACCGAATTCTTATTATAATAGGCTAAAGTTAGTCAAATTTGACTTACGTGTAGGATACTTATATATCAACCAAGCACATATAGTATTTAGAAATTAGTTTCTGGGGAGGAGGGTCTTAACACTAATTGACCGAAAATTGCTGACATCTTTCCTTCTTGAGTGACACAAAACATCGATTCTCTTTCTAACCAATGCGTTAAAATTCTCATATTTTGGGAGCTCTGGACCTCCGAGATCAAAGACGTAACGGAGAAAGGCTGGTTCCCTGCAAATTTTCATTTGGGTCTCCTGAAAATTTTCATTTGGGTCCTCAAAATACAGTTATGTTCGAGCCTTCACCACGAGAAATATCACATTTAATGGAGGCATTAAATTGTTATTATCCTTAGGCGGTATTATTATTATCCTATTATTATTAACAGTATCAGAGGTAGGCCTAGCGGTGGTAATACGGTACTTGTAGCAGTAGGTAGGAAATCAGGAAATTAATTAGAATTATTTCCTAGAAGCTAGATCACTGCATCACTAAAAATGCATTAATAAAATCAACGGAAAAATAAACCAATGCGTTCACGAAAGTAACAGTAGGCTATAATACTATATGTCGGTGGACCGCGGATTAGCAACAAACGATAGGCTCGTGTTATATTTCGAAATAAATTTTGCAATACTGAGTTTACTGATAGTTGACGCGTCGCGGGGTTTGCGAAGCCTTCAGTTCACCACTCCCCAATCTTAAATACGTCCTTGATATGAACGGAAGTCAGTTCTACAAATAAATTACCTTAGGCCTATAGTAAAATACTGTTCTGGCTCCTCACCCAGAAAAAAAGTAAATAAAAGCAACAATTAGTTATGCATAGAGAGCCTACCAAAACCACATATTAGGTGCGAAAACACATTCATCACTTAGAACTGTTCAGATTGGTTTAAAACTGGAAACACTCAATTACGGATTTCTCACTTGTTTTGGCAAAAAATTTGTAGGGGGTAGAATGAACAAGAGTGTGGAACAGAAACATACTCCAGTCAAGTCCTCACATCGTTGTTCCCAAAAAAAGGAGTGGAACAAATAAAATACGTAGGAGACGTGGAAAAAGTAAAGTAAAGAAGACGTGAAGAGGAGGATCTCTGTGGTTAAAAAAAAACAAACGTATCTTTAATTGCTAGTAAGGCACAGCGGGAGAGTAAAGTGCATACCTTAGACCATTCTACAGTTCGCCTGTTTCCACAGTGATTTCTATTGCACCTATAGCCTACCTTAAAACAACGGTTCCCAGTGGGAATAGGCCTAGTGAAAATGGTGTCAACAAATTCTGACTTATCTTATCGTATTCTCAGCCCGTCAAAAGTTGTCATAACTTTTACCAGGATCACATGAATTTACTAACATTATGTGGCGGCAGTTATTACCAATGTTAAGTCTCTTGCCAAGGACGAGACATTATTTCATTTTAACCGCCACTGAACCCTTACAATCGAACGTAATAATAATATTGCACGAAATGCTGTATCTTTAACGTTCTTTATCGTGAGCTGTGATATAAGCTAGTGTAAATATTAATTGAAGATTAAAATCGGGTTCGAAAAGATTCCACAATGGCTTCATTACATCTATTACCATATTTTGAGTTCTCGTGTTCATGAAGATTAAAGTGTAACAACGTACATTATTCTGAATGAAATTTACGACTCACTGTCTTCCATTGACCTAAATCTTGCGAAACAGAGTCTCAAGACATGTCAAACTAATAGCTGACATTAACTGCTTCATGCAAGTTAAACGTATGTAGCCTACCTTTATTTTTTATGAGTATGTTTATGTCATGTAAAATACATAATTTTCAGGGACGTAAATATAAAATAGGCTAATTAACGTAGCCTATTACTACTATCGTGTTGTCTAAATGCTCTATATTATGCAAGAATTTTAAACTAAAAGAAGTATTTCAAGGGGGCTGTGATACTTAGAGCGCTGGGAACCGCTACTTTAAGGGGATATTAAAACAAATATATATATATGTCATACCAAAACATTAGGATTTGTTAATAATAAGCCTATTATTTTCTGTAATTATTTTATAACTTATAGTACTGTTATTAGGATATCCGGCTACTATTACAGCTGACCATGAAGGATCAGAAGAGATAACAATTACTTCACCAAGCACTCAGTAACCATTTAGAAAATATATAAAAGGTATAATTAATGCAATTAGTTTTACAACAATTATATGTTATATAAATGGTTATGTAAGATACGTAAAAAGTTATTTTTGATTCTAATTAGTTTTCCCTTAAGTTACCTGTTTGTATTCCAAGAATAAAGTGAACTGTGAGAGTCCATGACAGGAAAGGTATGCCTGTGACAGAATAGTATCAAATGGTAAGCTCCATGGTTTGAAATGTAGAGTAATGCAAACTGTATAGTTATTTTCACCATGAAGTTTAAATGTCTTGTGTAGAACTCCACATCAGTATAGCTGTTAATTTCAGAGCAATTTGCATTTCAATTAGCTGTGCCATTCTCTTACATACCTTGTGATGTGTGTCTGTGACAACAGTAACACATTTTTTCTGTTTTTATATATAATTCTTGTTCTCTTTTATATGATCTGTAAAGAGTGCAATGCAATATATATATAAGTTATATAAAATCTTTGTATGTGTTATACAATTCATTTTTTATTTAGATTATATATATATAATCTTTGTATTTGTTATAGGCCTACATTTCATTTTTTATTTAGATTTTATGCAATCGTGTGTCCGTGACAAATGGTATGACCATATATTAAAATTATTATTTACCAATATAAAAAACTCTTCAGAAATGGAAACAACAGATGGCAACCTCATAATAATCTAATAACGACAATTTACTTAAAAGTTCAGGTGTTCGCAATGATAACACTAACCTGTAAAAAATACAAAAATTTCTGTGGTAAACACGAAAATAGGTGTGTTTGAATTACTTTGCTGTGCAGAATTCGAAAATGCATTTCGTTTTTCTCTATCACATCTGGTTAAGTGACAAGTGTAAAAATTGTTATTTTGACATTTCGTATAATAAAACAAGTTAATTGTATGCAGCTTTTTATGCTGCAGTTTGAAACTTTTTTCTTTTGCGGTAAGCGGTGTGATAGGTGATCTTAACTAATTTTGTGTCACTGAACACGAATCCATTGACCGTTTTTACATACCACGTCACGTTTTCTTGCAATAAGGTATATAAAATTAAGAGATATAAGTTATAAGTAGGGCAAGGCATTTGATGATTTTGCATCTTTTTTATATGAAGGTGAAAAGATAGCTCGAATATATATAAATGTGTATCATGAAATAATTGATTAAATAAGAGCAATTTGTTTTTGCATTTTTTTGCTTTATTTTGCATATTTCGTCGTTTTTCCAGAGATAGGTCAATTTTTGGCAATTTTAAGGTCATTTTTGGCAATTTTAAGGTCTTTTCTGCATTTTTAGGTCATTTTCGGCATTTTTAGGTATTTTTCGGCATTTTTAGGTATTTTTCGGCATTTTAGGTCATGTTTCAGTGGGGGTAGAGAGGGTCACTTTCAGACAATAGACAATCGTTTTTATTTGAGAATCTCCGCCAAGTGTTCATAGTTCATTTTAATTCAGGTTTATTGTAAACGCCTCAGCAGTTTCTCTTGTAGCAATGAAGATTTTCTTCTTTTTAAATGGCACATATTTACTAGGGGCAATTTGATGGGCATGCCACTTCAGAAAGATTTTTTTTTCATAAGGGTGCCCAAGTAGTATAGATTTACTTACTTTTTTAATAATGAAATAAGTGTATTTTATATTGTAAATTCATTTATAACGCACTGTCATAAATTGGTTTTTGCAATTCATTACTTAAAAAACTAATTATAAGTAACAATGGTAAATTTATTGGGCATTTCTTTAAAAATTCTGGGTCATTTTTTCACTATTTTTAGGTCATAAATGCATTTTTTATTTTGCATTTTTTCACTATTTTATGGTCATTAAATGCCTTGCCCTAAGTATAAGTTATTGCACAGACTAGGCTAAAGGATAAAAAACACTGAAAAATTAGGATAGTTTTGATAATACTTACAGAGAAAAATACAATATTTTTAAACAATCCAAGACATATGTAGCCTAGTGCAGGCCAAATAAATTTGTTTTTGTCAAATCATCTGAAGCTGTACAAATATGCAGTGAAAAAAATCAAAGTTTATTTTGGAAGGGAAAATATTAAAGATGAGCTTTTTGGAATTTTCCCATTGGTTATAAGCTAAAATTTATAAGTCTGCCGAATTTCAAGTTTCCAGCTTATCTGGAAGTGAATAAACATCGATATTAATAAGTGGTAGATTAGACTGTCTTAGATATGACATCACGGCTATCCAGCAAGTTTTTCTATAGGCTACTGTGGGGAAGCTAGAAACAGTAAATTTTACACGTTTATGGCCGTTGTAGCCTATGTACCAATTTTCCTGCCAAAATTTACGATTCTATCTGTCCGACGTGTGTGAAATATTACATGTGAGGAAAATATACAAAATTTACTAATAATTTAAAAAAAATAACTCAGTACAAGGGATTTAACCAATGGAGATACGACAAAGCGTCATATGACCAAACTTGTAGATCTCTCAAAATCCGTTACTGCTGCAATCGGTTTTTGATACGACTTACCGTTAGTTACTATAAGCCCCCAGGAAGGTGTACATAGATGTGATAAAAAAAAAAGTGAAATTTTATTAGAGATCTTATTTAGTTAAAATCACTTATTAAATGCTTGGCCGCAAAATGATGCAGGGTACTGTAATCACGAAAACCTGAAATCCGCCTCTGAATAGAAATATAGTGCATTAGGATGGAAGGTGTAAGAGAACAATGCTCACAAGAGAGGGAGTGGGAGGGAAAAAAAGAAGAGAAAGTCAAGACAAAAGTGTTTGTGTCTGCGTAAGGGTTAAAACAATAACTCACCACCAGGAAAGCATTATTCGTCTCTCAACACAGCGAACAGCGAGCCGCCATTATGTAACATGAAGGCTTGAGTGAGAAGAGTTTACTCGCTCTTTTTTCTTGTTTGTGTTTTTATTTCTTTCTTGTGTGTGTTCCTCCTTTATCCACATTTCCTTCATGTTATAGTTTCCTTTTCCCGTAAAATGAGAACATAACCGCGAATGCCTACTAACATTTCCTGTCTTTTCCTTACAAGACTTTTCCTAGAATGAACAAGACCAAGTAAAATTGACTTTACTCCCTTAAGAAAACCACGAAATAAAAGACAAGGAAATGAACTTGCTTGACATGTAAAGCAACGTTTAAAAGGGCTTTGCCACCTTGTCTGATTTACATTCTCCTTTTGTCTTTTCTTTATTCACGCTTGTGTGTCTGGCGCATAGATTACGTGTGGTAGCTGCATAATTCAGAAAGTACAATTCAACATGGGGAGCCGAACATTATCTCGTTCGTGAGATCTCACGGTTGCTATGTTCAAATGCAATCGGATTAATTTTGACTTACAATTAGAGCGAAGAATCTTCTTCTCTCCATACATCAATGTTATAAAACACTGCGTTTTAAACACAGCATATTATTCCGGTGGTACATTTAGGCAAATTTAAGTAAGGACTAGACCTGGGATTTTATGCTCTAAAAAAACTAGTTTTAGGCACCTAAAATAGGCTTTTAAAACAAGTAAATAGGCTTTTAAAAGAGAAAATAGGCACTTAAAATATTTTTTAAAAATGTGTAAATATATATAAAATATTACAGTATACACTTAAATTGTAACATGGTCTTTTTTCCCCTGCAAGAAACGTGGTATATCTATTCTTAACAGAATTAACTGCAAAGTTAGGCATCACGAACTATATTCACTTAAACAGATGTTCTTTCACTGTTGACTTGACACAATAGTCAGTCAGCATTCCTCTAGCGACAATTGTTTGGAATAATCAAGTTTCTGTGAAAACCCACCTCTGCTGTTCTGCTTTTCATTGAGAGATGTCCATTATAAGGTTGTGAAGTTGAATTTTATTTTGAATGTACAAAATAGGCATTTTAGGCACTAAAATAGTAAAATAGGCTCTAAAGGTCCAAATAGGCATTTTAGGGCACTATCAAACTCTATAAATGTAAGTGATTTATCATGAAACGTCCACATATTTAAAAATTTTCATTTTATTTCATAAGGAACAAAATAGGCATTTGCGTTAAAATCCCAGGTCTAGTAATGACATAAGTACAAGAATATAAAAAAGAATAAGCTATAGAAGAAGAGTTGAATTCTGTATTATAGAGTTCAAACATACTCCAAAAAATACAAAAAAATAAAATTCATTTTTAGAAAATGTCCTATTGTACGGTTCAAGAACTAGGAAGATTGATAAGCAAAAAGCAATCAATATAATTCAGTTTTCTGAAGACAATCCGAAAGAACATCCATAATAGGTGAGGTATATATTCGGGAAATGATGGAAGTGAAGAGAAACATTCGAGAGATAATAGAAGAACGAAGATTTGGGGCATATTAAAAGAGTGGCAGAAGAAAGGATACCTAAGACGTTCATGAATTGGGAACCAAAAGGAAAACGAAGAGACAGGAGACCTAAACAATTTGACAACAATTTTGGATGGATGGTATAGGCTATGACGGAGCATGAAGTGTCGGGATTGGAATGAGAAGCAAAATTGTCTAGTATTATTATCATTGTCTAATTATTGTTATTGTCAATTTTCACTACACAGCAATGAACGGCATGATTTTAACAACATAAAGATCACACAAATTGAAACTTTTAAACAAATAAAGAATAAAATCAAGTTGCAATATATATATATATATATATATATATATATATATACTATATATAGGCCTATATGTATATTTACTTGAAAAGTATATATGTAGTATATATATATATATATCTTCAAATGAAATGTGTTAAAATAATAATATCAATGAAAATATTGAAAAGTAATTATTTTAATATACCTTTCATCACTGAATAATTATTGTATATTGTAATAAGGCGTTTGAACTAACCAATTATATAGCTTTTGTTTAAATATCGAAACATGCTATCGAAATACTCTTGGTTATAATTAGGTAAAAACATTCAAACAATAACTTTGGCCTGGGGATAAAAGAAAGAAAGGAAGGGAAAAAAAGCGAAAGGGAGCATTATACAAGGTTTTCCCAGGGTGCAAAGTACCTGAATTCGAGATTTGCCTACTGACATCTTGATACTGTTAGCAGTGCAGATTTGATGTTCATTCCTGGGTTTGATAAATTGTTATGCCAGGGGGAAAGGGGGAGCGGGAACTCCAACCTAGCTTTCTTTACTGAAAATGAGAGTTTTGATACCATAATTTCCTTTAAAATATAATGGTTAATTGCTGTCACGAAGAAGAATAGAACCCAATAATTATGTACAATTAAATTTGTTTTATGACTTAAAATATTATCTGACAAATAACATAAAAATGGAACCCCTTTCTCTCAAGACTACCCGCTTAACAAATGAGGCAGGGAAATTGTCTACATGCACGGGGCTACAATATTTCCCCAGTTTTCATCATGCAGCATTTACAAGTAGGAAAATTAGCTAGCTGTAAATTAAGTGATTATAATGCTTAACACATCAAAATATTATAAATTTAGGTAGTTTCTAATATGGAAATACCAATTCTTTTATTAAATTTAGTGTTATAAGAACATATAATTATCAAGTCTTTGTTGACAAACAGATGAATTGGTTTTACAAAAATGAGCATGCTAAATGAGTACATGAGCAATTGAGTGCGGATAAAGTTACTGTATATTAATCATAATTCTGAGTTCTATTAAAAGTGGCTTGCGTTAAGTTAAACAGTGGGAATTAGACATAATTCCAACATTCTTTTTGCAATAGTAGCATATTAATCACGAGTAGAATACCACAAGTGATTATACTGAGAAAGAAAGCGAAGTAAGCTGATCTTACATAGGCCTATGTATCACGAACATGATTTTGTCTTATGTACATATCAAGCACATAATTAAAAACTCTAAAAACATTTATAATACGAAAAGTAACCAATCTTTGAAATGTTACAAAAAATTGTAATTTGTCTGGGGATTTTAAAACATAATATTAAATTGTATGTACAGGGTGTGTCATAATTAATAGCAAAAACTGAATCGGTTGAAAGTACGATAACAGAAGCAAAAACGTCCCAGCAAACATGGGTCCACAAACAAGGGATATGCGAATTTTTTTATTATTGCGAATGTGTGGTTATGAGCAGCCACTGACTTCATTAAGAAACATCGTCGTAATTAGTACAAATGAACTTGAAAAGTATACTTTTTAATGTAATTGTCATTGTATGTTACCTCACATTTTTCTCAAAGCTTAACTTAACAAGGAATACAATTCTACTTTAGTATGTTACATGTTAAGAACAATGTACACTCTTCTTGTTAAAGGAGGTGTTCAAAGTGTCGTCCTTGCATCTGGATGCAATAATCGCACTCGTTTCTGCAGTGAGTTTCGAATTCTTTCAGACACCCCCGGATCATCGTACAATTCTTTGCTGTTGCTGTCTGGTTCCATTTTGACTACATAGAGTTCAACACACCTGACACTGTTCAGACGAGTGATCTGACTGCTTCAACTGTGTGTTGTACCCAGTGTCTGTCATGTATGGTTTGATTCCAACTCCACCTTGTGGCACTATTAAGTTTTTTAAACATGAGCACAACGCGGACCGCTCGAGTGAAGCACGACTAAGGACGTCAGTGGCGGCTCATAACCACACATCCGCAATAATAAATCTCGCAAACAGTTCGTTTGCGGACCCATGTTTGTTTGAACTTTTGTTGTTTCTGTTATCGTATACTTTCAACCGTTTCGGTTTGCGCTATTAATTATGATACACCCTGTATATATATTCTTTTTGGGTCAATTTTATTTTATAGTTTCTTTTCATCGGAGGCCTGAATCTCGATCATTGTAAAACACAGCGCCCTAAAAGTATGCCTATTTGGATACAATATTTTAGACAATACTTTTTTTTTTACTATTATTTAAAAATACCTCTCTCTGAAATTTGTCGCCCTTTCTAGGTTTGACGCCCTGGGCAAATGCCCAGTCTGCCCAAATTTCAATCAGGGCCTGTCAAGAGGCCCATTCTCAACAATATTTTTCCGAAAATAATTATTCATTGGTAAAATTTCATAATGTTTCGGTGTTTTCAGAGATAAAAGAGTGGGGCAGTTATATGAATCGGACAGAACGAGATGGTGGTGGGGGTATCGTGACGTCACGTCGCTACTACAGCGCGGAGAGTGGAGTGTGCTCCCTCCTTCACCGATGTCAGGAGGAGGGGATGCCGGCGGGAGCCGCTGTGGTGAGTGGTAACAGTGAATCCGCGACCACGGCGGAAGTCAGTAGTAGATTGCCTGTTCTGTTCTTGGCAGCACCGTCGCACGTGCTTCAGTGGTGTGTCTCCTGTGTCAACAAACTATAGTGTGATCTCTCCAAGTGTTCACGAAACGCACAATGAGTGTAGTGACTATCAGTGGTGTATGATCTAAATTCTAGTCCACCTCGTACAAGCATTTATTTTTTAATATATTAAAAAGGACAGATTTTTTTCATACGTTTGAGAGTATTTTTTGTGCGAGAAGAGACTAATGGTGTGGTAAAATAGTAGTGTAGAACGGAGTGTTTGTTTCAACATGCTCACCTCTAGTGCAAACCAGTATTTACGCCCGGAGTATCTCACCCCATTACCCACTACGGTAAGTGCTCTCTTGTTCAGCAGCGGGTGGGAAAGGGACGGGATTAGCTGTGTTTACAAATGCCCTGTATAACGCGTGAAGTTAACGCGCCCTGTGGGATGAGAGATGACGTGTTAATTAACCGATGAGTAAAGTATTACATGTGCCCCCTATATTATTCCAAGTGGTGCAAAATATAAATGTTCCATGTTGTGCCAAAAGTTATGTCTAAATGTCTTTCGTCATTCCGTTTTCGTTGTCCTGTTAACTTCATACACTCAAAGTTTTTTCAATCCACCTTTCGAATAGTGAAGGAATCCATAAAGCGTAAATAATTAGCGTAATAATTAATTTAAAGAAGTGTCCACTATTTCATAAGAAAATTATATTAATGCAAATTAATAATTCCTTGAGAATATTCTTAGAAAAATGTAACATTCAGAGACAAAGGCTGAAAAAGTCAACCCAACCCGCGAAATTGTAAAGCAGGAATTATTTTTTAGTCCCTTATTTTATGGAACTGTAATTGCTGCTGTTTATAATGCTTACTAGACCTTATTATAGCCTAATTCTGTTGCCATGAAATTATACAGTAATGTTTCATATTATCAAATTGTTTGAATACCGCAATGACATTAATTTGATGATCCGTATGCTATGTTAATATTATATAGTCCTTCCTTTTTGTCACCGGTATAATTGGACATACGTTTAGTATTTAATAATTTTATGCTAATAGAAAATAATATTTCCTGTGATTTGATTAATGCTCCCTTGTATTCCAGTGAAAATTTATGTGTGTACTAAGTTTATTAACATTAAAATAGTAAATTAACACTATTTAGACCATATCTGTGCACCGATAACTTTTATAAGTATGATTACATATATACCTAACTCGATCAAAAATGTTGTAAGTACACCATCATAAATTGAAGAGACATTTTCAGCATTCAATCCGAATGGGTAACATGTAATTTAGTTTTGTGGCTGTCAAAAAATTGAGAGCGAATTATAAAAATGAGTTAACTTTCTTATCTATTAGGAAATGTCGAAATTTATAATTACCGGTACGTAAAATATGCCATAAGTAGCTCTTTATTAATATAAAAAATACAACGAAGCCTGCATTCCAATTTTATGGCATTAAATGATAGGCACAAAGATTAAATAGTGACTTCATAAAACTTTCTAAAGCATACAGACATAAAATGCAGATATGGATTAGACAGTTTTGCATTTTGTAAGACTCAAATCGCGCACGGAACAAAGTCGTATAACAGGCCAAATAGAATATTTGATTAAAAATTGCTTACAAACCTGCTTATAGATTTAGAAGTGCCATTTAGCGCAATAATTGATTTACGAAAATAACTGTAACTAAAAATAAATGTTTGAATCCTACCTATAAATACTGCAAGGTGAAAACTGTGAAAATTGTTGTAGCTCCGAGCATGTAGTCGATTTCTCTGCCTCATTTGTCAAGCGGATAGTCTGAAGAGAAAGGGGTTCCACGTCAGAACCCGAAGATCTTAAGACAAATAATATCTCACTAGTGATGGAAATAATATCAGAACTCCCTGAAAAAAATTTGCTTATAAAAAACAAAGAGGGCTTAATGTAACAAATAATCCTATTATAGATTGCAACAAATTTCATATTATTTTGCATATTATTTTGTATAGACTCCACCAAGATGAGTTGAATATTTAAATTGTTTTAACAAATAAACTGTCTAAAATAATAGCAGCAGACAATAAATTATGTTTGCGCAGTGGATTGTTTTATAAAATTAAAGTGACTCCACGCGAGGAGGCGGTTGTCTTTTGCTCCTCCTCCTGCTACGCCTTTAACCCTCCCCCAGGTCTATACAAAATCTCGACGGCGCCTGTAGTATAAAAAAAAGTGACGGTTTTTATTTAGTTCATATTATTATTACTATATTGTTCCTTTTTTTCTAGTTTTTAATTATTAATGCCTATGTTGGAACTATTTATAAGCTAAAATCTGTATTCTTTTCATAGTAATATACTCGTAATATACCGCAATATTTGGGTTAAATACATATAGGCCTATTTACTAAATAGGTAAAGAAACAGAGCGTGTTGGGTATTAATTTCATTATTAATGACTTTGGCCCAGATTTTTAGGATTTATACACCCTGTTTTAGTTTATTAAATTATTAAATAAAATAGTTTTGTTTATTTTTTGGCCATTTTCAGACAAATGTTTCTTAATTTTCACTTTAATAAGTATATGTTACTATAAACACATTGCAAAAATATTTTGATAATTAATTTTATTTTTACCTACAATTTCCATGATCTTGTACTACAGGAACACATTTTGCTCGATTTTCAACAGTTTATAGTTTATAGAACATAATTCGTTTTAGAATTATTCTGACACTTCCACATAAACTCAACAAGAACATTTGTCAATCAGCCAACTTTTAGAATACCTTACTTTTGTTCTATATTTTCTCTTACAAATGAACTGGAAGATGAAAAATGTAGGCAGATATTTAAAAACAAGTTTTAGTAGAACAGCAATAACAATTATATTTTTTATATATTATTAAGAGTAGGTTCTAAATCATTTTTTATTTATTTTTTATTAGAAACAGTTTAGCCATTTTTAGTTTTTAACGTCTTATTTAGCTATTTTTAGGCTTTTATAATATTGGACTATTTTACTGCCATGGCAGTGAAACGAATAGTTAAATTATCACTGTTAGCTTGCAAGGAACAATAGTTTAAAACCTAAGAATCCAGGCCCTATATAGGCCTATAACCTAAAACTGTTACAATTAAATGTTCTAATAGGCTATATCAAATACTAAGCATCCACGATATGACAATACTCTGCCAGCAACCTTCCGACATAAGTTGAGATATATATTTGTGTAAAATGTAATAAGGTAGGTGGTCCAGTTAAGGCCACGTTAATTTTCAAAATCAAAAACAAAGTATTTATAATTTCCAAATTTATAATTTTCACACTCAGCTATCAACAGATGACTATAATGAGTTGTTTCGGGCAAGAAACAATGATATTACTTAATTACATTGATAGCAAAAAATATATAATGAAATCAAGTGACAGTGGCCTTATGAGGAGCATGTAGTCATGATAAGGCCACTTGGGTACACTGTAATCATCTGACCAGCTCTGTACTCTTTGCCTCACTTTTTTATGCATCTGAAATAAATTGAACGTATAGGCACATCAATATGTGTTAATTAGTGTAAAAATAATAAAAAACTCAATTAATTAATTGATTAATTAATTAATTATAAACAATTAAGCAAATTATGTATGTGTTCGCGGTCAAACCCAGGTCAGTATGAAAAGTGTGAACATTATTGCTTAAATGTTATAAATTAAGTAGATATTCACAAACAGAACTTGAACATTATGACCGAGAAATAGCGTTCCTCATCGCATCGCATCTTATGTGGCCTTAACAGGTGCACTATATTTTTTTATTTGCAATCTCGGTTATTAAACTTGGTATGTTAATGCAGATACAACAAAGAGATGCTTTAAAAGATCGCAATGTAAGCTATATTTCTACGTATAATTTTATGCTGATATGAATCTACTTAAATAGTTAGATGTATTTTATTTCTTATCTTGTTTTTATTTCTGAAGCGCGTATTTCACAAAAGTTTCTGCCTTTCCTCGAGGAATGGAGAAGGAACCCTGAAATTCTGGTCAGTTGACCTTCGAAGGACGAGCTTCAAGTAGGTGTTGAAATCTGGGGCCAAAGTATGATACTTTTACGTTAAAGTATTAGTGGCCTTATCAGGAGCATGGCCTTAACTAGCGCACCTACCTTACTAAATATATGCTTGATTTTGAAATTATACTAAATAGGCCTATGCTTCACTGTGAAATTATATCCAATGGTAATCTCAGGATTCCGTAATCTCACGTACCGTTATAGAGAGCAGGCAATACAAGGAGTTCTTGCCCAGTTTTGTTTCAAAATAGGGGAAGTAGGGTTTTTTCTTTAGTGCATATACCGGTATTTCATTTCTCATCAATCCGTCAAATCAATTTACGAAAAACAAACAATTTCTCTACATTTAGCTTGTTATAGAATCCGGGAAATAGTCCAGTCAATGAATGCGCAAAAGGGGGGTGCAGAAGGAAATGGAAGGAACAAAACTGATTTTGGGACTTTGTTTGGACTAGTTAGAAGGTAAACATAGTAAAAGTCCCCACTCCTAGGAGTGTTTTAATTAATGTTTATCTCCATAAAACGTTATATTATATGAATGTGTACGTCCAGGGCCCTAACTGGACTTTTTGCACAGGAATTATCTTGAAAATCCTTAAAGTTATAGAGAATTAATTAAAAAAGCGTGGCCATCTCTTCCGGATTTACCCTATTCGGGAGCGTCTCACTTATGCCACAAATATAGGCCTATTGTAAAATTATAACCACCGATTTTTTTTTTCCAATTAGATTCATTATTTTCAATAAAATTTGAAACTGAAATTTTTGAGACTGATATAAATGTGAAGGTGTATGTAATCTGCGCCACGGTTGACACCGAATTTGAAATAGAATAAAAATTAGATATGTAAACTGCGGCACACAGATATGTAAACTGCGCTACGGAGATATGTAGGTTGCGGCAGTAATTAAAGGCAAACAAAAATTATACCTAATAGGCTATGTGAATGTTCGTTTATATTCAGTAACAATTTTATGCACATGGGGTGATGGGAGCGTACTTGTCTGTAGGTTGGTACCGTTCTATGTAGCCTACATTGGTAACGAGTGCTTTATCTGCTCTATCTTTAGGTTGGTAACAACTTTTCTCTAGCGAAGCACATCAAAACACAAACTCACTAACGAGCCATTCACTTGTGTTTTACAGCTTCAAAGTCATTGTGTACTGTACATTATCTTTTAGTGGTCGGAATTTCATAGCCAATCCTAAGTCTGGAGAAGTGGGAAGGAAAATGTAAGTGCGTTAGTATGACGGCATTTAAATGTCGGTGGCGCAGTTTACATATGTCGGTGACGCAGTTTACATCGTGTAGGTTGGGGGAAAAGTTAGAAGTGGCGCAGATTACCTTTTCCCTAATTTGACAGCCCAATATACAAAGGATGATGGGCTATTATTTTCTTTTCCCTTTTAATGAATCCATTATTCAGAGTGTAGTCTGTATGTTGTTTTTCATAAGCTTAATGACAGTAACATAAATTTAAAACCGTAGCCTATATCATGCTATTGTAAGTTTTGTATATTGAAAAGTGATCTTGTAGTAATATCTTCAATTTGCTCTTCGTAGGAATTTCTTACGCGTTAAGACTATTTTCTTGCAGTTCTTGTTTTAGAGCTTTCACAAACACTGATCATCTATGAAAATTATTGATAGGGAGGGGATGAGACGAATTTGTGAGATGGTCAGAAGCTAAGTTCTTAATCTAAGTTACAGGTTTCTTTTTTTTATGTTTATAATCAGACTGGCCTAAGGTAGGGAAGTTCTTATTTTTATAGTCTATTTTATATGAATGAAATTAATTATGTGAGAATATACTTCGGTTTTCCGTGTCGACGCTCTACCAATTCTTGTTCTGTCTAGAAAAGGCAGCAGAATGTTAAAAATATATGAAACTGTGTGAGCAAATGGCCATAGGCTATTACAACAGTTTCGAAAAACTAAGAACTCAACTGCTGAATCTACATATGAATATTAATTTTTTGAAAACAGACCCCCGATGACTTCATGCTGTTCCGCTTTGATCTAGTGACACACAGCTAGTAATAGGCCCTCAAAAATTTAAACTGAACTTCATAACAAGGCTGCTTTCCAAAATGAAAATGCTAAGGAGGACAATTTTCAAAGACGTTCAGCCCATATATGGATTATTAATTTTAAAAGTTCGAGTGAATTTAATTGTTTTAATCCAGAAACGATTATGAAGAAAGGCATTAAATTAGTTGAAGTAACATTAAGAGAGAGTAAAATAATAGATAATTCTTTTGAATTGCTTAGGGATAACAATAATAATAATTATTAGGAATAATTCTAACCATTTTATCACATTTATACCCGAATTAGCATTTTGTAGGCATCCTCTTAATCCACTGAAGATCGTTATCACTATTTTGAACAATTAGGCTACAACTAGGGCACGGATTCTTGGGTTTTAAACTATTTTGTTCCTTGCTAGCTACCCGTGATATTTTAACATTAACCCGTTTCATTGTCATGGCAGTTACATAATCCAATTTTATAAAACCTAAAAATTGCTAAATCTGTTTTGTAATTAAAATACGATAAAATATTTAACTAATAATATGTAAGCTTGATTAATCTAATTATTGTTGTTCTATTAAAAATTACTTTTTAAATATCTTCATTTTGTGTTGCTCATTGTTGCTAGTATAGTATAGTTGTAAGAGAAAATATAGCATTACATTTTGTAAATTTCTCATTTTGCACCCCCATTGTCCAGGTAAAGAAAATCGTTAATGAATCGAAATCCGCGGATTCTTTAGAAGAAAATTAGAGGCATTCTTAAGAAGCTTACACCTGCATTTTATCCATAGTATTTTCACAAAAGTAAGTATTCTAAAAGTTGGTTGGTTATTTGAAAAATGTTCGTGTTGAGTTTATTTGGTGGAGTTAGAAATGACAGGAGTAACTCTAAAATAATTGTGTTCTATAAACTATAACTGTTGAAAATTAAGCAAAAAAGTGTTCCTATAGTTTTAAGGTTCAGAGCCATAAAATCCGAAGTAAAAATAAAATAAATTAACACATTTTTTCAATTTATTTACTGTATCATTAAAGTGAGCAACTAAAATGGTAAGCAACCATGGTAAGCAACTAAAAAAAAACTATTTTAATATGTTTGAAAACTAATATAAGGTTTATAAAACCTAAAAATCAGGACCCTAATTTTAGCATAATACTTAGATACATATTACCATGATTTCTTTGTGATATGTTATGAATTATACCGAAATATTGGGTTTTGTTTAGTTCAAAGCTTATAATAACAAAATAAATGAGTAAATGTATTGAAATATTTATTTGTGGACCTCAGAGACCCCACGGTGAAGTATGAACAAAAATACCATATTGCTCGAGTTAACTGCTTTTATTATTTTGCTGTCGGCTGCCTGTCACAAGTAATGCAACATTGCAAGTTGTGTAAATTATAAAGTAATTTGTTCAAATATTAACAAACTTTCTTATGTTATTTGATCTATAATATTATGTTGTATCAGAAAAGTATCAGGACTTTTCAACTATTTTGACGAGAAATTATTTGTAGACCAATAGATTATAAAACTCGTTGACTGAATTCTCCTGAATAAGGTTAAAACACGGTAGAGAGAACACAATTGCCAAAGGCAATCTACGCTTGATGGGTATACTCATGCAATAGGCCTACCTAGCGTCCTAGCACAGTATAGTATAACAGTAGCGAAGCTCTAATGAAAGGAAAATGCATCCTTTTGACAGATCGTGCGACACTAGCACCCCAAGCGGCCAGCAGGATGGAACTAGCAAACAGCCATTTCCAGCATTGGAAAGATACGAATATATGGCTGTATTTCTTCTTATTTTTAAAATTACCAGAACGAGATTATTACCGGAAAGGCATACTGGTGAACTCACCAAATCATAGACTTTATGGTAATATAAAGAAGTTGTAGTTTTAAGATCGATGACATTGTATATCTTATAAAGTATCAGACCGGTTTCCGTCCACCATATAAGCTACATCCCTACATCTTCAAGAATTTAATTGACCTACTACTAACATATACTGTACTTACACTGAAAATTCAGACAAATAAGAAAACTTAATAATTTCAATAAACATGTAGTAGTACTAGTTCAGAAATTAGGGGGGAAAGTAAAGTTCTATAGGCATATAGCACGATAGGCCTATGGTCAGTATCAGATGCAATAGCAAAACACTTTTGTCTTTTTCTTCATTTTGTTAAACACGATAAATTATTAAAAAGTAAAGGATTAAACACGTTATCTTTATTCTCGACAGTTTAATTTTGTTAAATTCAATTATATAGGCCTAACATAACCTCGTGTTAAAACATTTTTAAAATTAGTAGGGTCAGGTGGGGTATTTGTAAAGAGGCCTATATATTTAGAAACCTTTGCATCGTTAGGATTTTCATTTATGATATACATATAAAAATAATTAATTGTATATAGCATTTACAAGCCATTTTCTGCTCCTAAAATTAAAAGAAATAGGAGTAAATACACTAGTATGGATGCAAGCATGATAATCACAAATTTGCAATTTAATTTCACAAATAACTGTTTTTGCTTACCTCTCAGGATCTTTAGGGAACCTGAAGAAAGATAAATCGGGAGAATTCCTTTGGCTGTTGGTGCAATTTATAGCACCACAAGCATTTCCATAAAATATTGTTGACATTTTACATAAGCAACAATGTAACATATTGTGTGGTTCTTGCTCACCGCTACGAGCGCTGCAGTCGCGCCGGTTGAAAAAAACTGTATGGAGCTTCGCTACTGTTATACTATACTGTGGTCCTAGTGTACACTGCAAATTTAACGTTTTAAAATAAACTGTGCAAAATTGAAAATATGTTTCACAGTTGAAGGTTTTTATTATTCAGGTTTTTACGTTGACGAAAGAAGCCAGTATTAATATTAATATTATATAACCTCCAGATTATTGCCTGAGTACATATCTCCGACTAGGCGAAGAAAATAAATAAAATCAGGTAAACGTATGTAACAAAGTGCCAGAATGCTTTTGTTTAATCAGTGATAATTGCAATTATATGCAGAAAATAAGTAATTTTTTAATCGATTTCCGAGTTAAGGTCCAGATTGATTTATTAAGTAAGGCTAACGGAAGAACAAAGATCTAGATTGACAAAGCATATGTGAAGGGATATGTGGGTCGTATTATTTGTCAAAGCTACCTGCATTGCAACTTTCAAAGCCTTATATGAACACTGTTAAACAATATGTTGCCATAAGAACTGATTTGCCTTTGATAAATTCCATCTAATATATCACCATAAAATAGGCACTAAATTGGTCTATTATGTTATCTTCTGTGAAATTTGTAATTCCATCATATTCGAGTTTAATTTTATTTTGTCTTTTAATTTATTTTATGCAACTAATTTCTTCTATGTTAACGTTTTTCCTCCACGATGTATTTTAATGTATATTTCCTCTTGTTCTGAGCAATTTTCTCATTGGGCCTTCAATGCTCAGTAAAGAGTAAAGAATAAATGAATAAAAAAATTAATAGGGCTTCTAAAATGAGATAAACTGGGTACCTGTTATTTACTGTTCAACACTGCTTAATCTCATTAGACCTACCATTCCAATAGCAATGATTTAAAAAAATCTTTGTATATAAGTGTGCAATTCTTATCCATGCATAATTGGCAAAAATGCTTACTGACCAATCTACAGAGTCCGGAAGCCTGAAACTCAATTATATGTTTCAATGATTTTATATCAATATAACTTTGGATAACTTCAAGTATTGACAATTATTGTCTTGTGGGAAGCATTTTCCAAAAAATGGAGGAAGAGTTAAAAGAAAGAGACGAATTCGATATTTTTCGTTCCGAGATTCTGGTATACACCTCATACAAACGCATTGCATACAATATTTTCTACGATAGGGAAAAACAAGTGAAGATATATAAAAATTAAGCAATTAATTAAAATCAGCTGTTCTCAAGTTGGCTTGGTAACGCTACACCAACCTTATAATATTTCAGCGCATGCACAAACAATCGCAGATACCAACCTATCATAACCTAGTTGCCTGATGAATTACCATAGGCTAAGTCGATATTAAGAAATAAAAATAAAATAAAGAATTGTAAGATTTAAATAAGGCAAATTCAACAAGCAAATATGATTATACCTATCAATTTCTGCAATAGACTACTATATATAAATGCTTTGAAATAGTGATGCAGCTGCTGTGCGGTAAGTAGTGCAGCAAGTTAAGTTACCGGCACTGAGTATAAGAAACTTGAGTTCCCACTGTGATAGCAAAAACAAACAAAAAAAAAAACAAAAAATACTATTACAGTCAATCAAAGAGCATTGCATTTGTTTGCATTTTAGGAGACAAGAAATCCAATTTCGAGAAATAGAGGAAAACATAATTCAACATATCTCTATAACAGAATTGAAAGATAATAAATTACACTATAAAATTTCAGTACTACAAAAATGTTGAGTGCAACGTATGAAATTGTTGTGACAAAGAAAAGTAAATCCATTCATATATTATGAGCAAGCAGGGTAACTTTTACCATTTTTGACTTCATCCTCAGTGAGATTTAATTATTACTACTTTGTCCCTAATTCATATGAACTGGGAGACAGCAGAAGAGAAAACTTATTAAAGCAATCTTTAATATTCTTTAGGTTTCTTATGACCATTGTTTTAATTACATCGCTGAATCCAAATGTTCAGTTTCGAATAGCTATGTCAAGCTAGTAGTTAACCTGATTTGCTGAAAATAGATTCTTATTTCGGGACAGAAATCAGGCGTATTTCCTGTACAGGATCGTAGCAACAGGTGTATCGGCTGACTTCTGAACTAGGTTCATATTGCAGCTCGGAAAGCTGAGCGAAAATGATAAAAGCATGGCTTCTGGTAAGATACCGGTACTAGTGATCAAACGTAACAGTAGTTTACAATCTAGCAACAAATACGTTTACTTCATAAAATGGAAATAATTACGATATTTCAAGTTTTCAGCCATTTTTTTTTCATGCAGAATTGATCTTTTCGCATTTTAGATTAAATCCCTTTCTTTTTTACTCACAGTTGTCCTAGGATTCCAGTCCACGTCCTTCATATTAATTCTTTAATCTATCATTGGCCAGTAATAGTTTCCGTTAGTCTATTATGTCAGAACTGCTTACCTATAGGCCTAAGAAAAACTGTGATATATTTTAGCTGAGCTAACAAATTTGTCACAAAAATATACCAGGCTTTAAGAGTCCCATAAGAGTAGTATCTTTTTAAAAAGCTTCATTAAAAATCTGGACATGGTCTTCGATTTTTAGAGGGAAAAATAAATGACAACTTTTATTAAGTCAAGATCTTTGTATCCACATGTTTGTCATTGAAAGCAAACGTAGTAAAATATATTTTCTTTAGGTTTGTTGAAAGTAGTATTTTTTTATTAGTATTACGACGAGGGAAGTCTTAATTTTCATTTACTGGCTTCTCCACAATGGCAAAACATTGAGGCCTAAGCACAACAATTATCAAGTCGGCGCAGGACTAAGTAAATTTCAGTCTGGCATTTCTCAAAAAAAGAATACTACACTCAGCTTTGCCGGCCAAGAGATTTGATGTCCCGACTTCCGCCTCCTATTTTCTCCTAAATAGTCTGTTCTCAAAGTATTAGAGAAACGTACAGAGTTTTTTCGGTAAATAATAACGTGAACCTAGGTTACGTTCAAGTAAACCAGCTTTCCTGCCGAAGTAATATATTTTCCCACTTCACGTTATTTTCCATGCTGCAGTTGGTTGGGGCACACAAATCTGAATTTCGCGGGTTTCTTCCGATGAGGTCACTGGCATTCTTAAACTGGCATAATCCTTCTGGTGGCACTTTTACCCTTGGATCGACTCAGCATCCAACAGAAATGATTACCAGGAGCAATCCTAGTGTAAAGGTGTCCGGTGGGAGACATTTTTATCTTGCTACCTAATGCCTCTACATCCATGAACGAGTTTTCAAGCTTGTAATAGGGCCAATAGGGGCGACTTTGTCTTTCTTTTGCTTTGAATTATTCGCCACGTTGATGGAACCTTAGTTTTATTAAATAGAATTTCTGAGTGCTGTTGAATCACACTTAACATAATGGTAAACTGTTTAAAGGCAGAATTATACATCAAGCTTGAAAAAATCAGAAAAGGTTCCGCGGTACTAGAGGAAGAGTATCAGGTAAATCCCGCTCAAAGCAAAGTTTAATCCATCTAAATTTACTCTTTTCTTAAAGAGCTGGCTCATATATACAGGATGAACTGACTTTATATTTTTGTTTTATCCATTCATTCGGATCTATGAAATAAACTACACTTAATTTTTATCTTTGTCGGTTGACAGGTCAATAGAATAGCGTTATCGGCTCATAATAAGCAGTGCCATATTTCAAGCTACAAATATCCCGTCCTGTGTTAATCCGGGATGCATAATTTGAGTGCGATAAGTTTCCGCAACTGTCAAACCCGGTAAAATATTATCCTGCAGTAAATTTGTGTCACTTCTGCCTATCTTTTATAGATAAATAGTAAGTACCGACTTATTTATTACCTAAGCGAAAAGAGACGGCCAGGTCAGTAACTTCTGTTTCCAGTTCGCAGCCTAGGATAAGGTAACCGGTCTCTTGTACATCTTGAATACCTATAAACTTGTCAACCATTGGGGAAAAAGTGAATTGAAAGCACAATGAATCCAGGTTTAGTATAATTAATTAAGATCATAAATTTGGTTAAAGTAGAAAAACATTATTTCAACATTCTCCTAGTTATGAAACTTTTTTTTGTACTTGCAAAAACAAACAGTTGTACTTCGAGTTATATACTTCAGCCCTTTAGTACCCAGTGTTCCAAAATTAAAACGTTTACTAACAACTTAAACCTAACGATCGAAAATATTTTGTTTTACCGGATTGTTACATTTCGGAACGAAAACAAAAAATCACATAATCATGTGCATAGCCCGGATAGCCCGAGTGTTGTTCCAAGACGAAAAAGGAAAAACCTCTTCAATAAAATGAACTAAACGAAACCGCATGGGGCATACCATGCAGTCGTTGCGTTGTCAACCTCAGTTTTTTATTTCATTGACAGATATCATTTTATGATCGTAATCAACAAGCTGACTCACACAACCGTTATGGAAGATTTTCTTGACAGAAGCCGTTACTTCGCTATCAAATATCTCCTCGGTGGTCTTTACGAGGCTGAGTGCATCCCATTCCAGACTTCCCTACCTCTTAAAATTCCAAGAGGTACCGGGAATCGAACCCTGGTCTGCTGTTTCATACTACCACTAGATCAATAATCACTTGACCACGGAGTGGGCGTTAAATATGAACCCTTTACAGTTTGGGTATGCCTACAGGATACCAACCAAGAATGAATTTCAATTTTGGTTCGTTCTACCGCCTCTCTAGGGTTCCATTCTTTCATAGACTAGATGATGTTCTATTTCGGATATTACAGCTTTTAAATCGTTATATGAAGAAATACGTGCTTTCAGCCGTATTGTGTATTTTACTATGGCATGACCTAAATATCACCTGCAGACTTTCAATCGAATTATACAATTTTTCGTGAGTTTTCACACTGACAATAATAGGCTATTAATTTTCAGTATCAATACTAGAAAATATTAAGAGTTATACGGCAGTAATTATTTTCTTAATAAAATGTACTGATAAAGGTTACTAAATGTCATAAGATTTCACCACAAATCTCAATTCTTGGTTTTGGAAGGTTTGGAACGGGATATATAAATTATAGAGCTACTTAAAGACGTGACCTCTCCATTCAAGAAAGCCATAGATATTAACGGCTGTGGGATTCAGTATGCAGATCACATGCTCTCAAATCTTGCCGTCGCTAGTGAACTCCTAAGACGAAGATAAGTGATACACCTGTCGAGTGGTTGGCCTTAGCCTATCCCTGCAAGGACTATATCCCCCGAAGTTCGGTTTTTGTAACATTCTACACAGTGTGATAGTAGTACGATACAAAACGTCTGAAAACCAGTATAAAATATGAACTCCTTACATTAGAAGTAGCCTGTAGCATAAAGTATTTAGGCCTATGAATGCTATGTAGATATTTAGCTAGTTAGGAACAAAATAATTGTGTTTCATTGTATAGCAATCACAGAGTCCAACCATATAAAACCTAAAATGGCTAAAACTGCTTTTAAATTATAAATAACTTACGATAAATTACTTAAATTAATAATATTATTTAATTTACTATCATTGTTCGACAAAAAGTTATTTTTTAAAATTGTGTTCTATAAAATATAACCTGCTGAAAATTGACGGGACGGGACGGGTAAGCGTTCCTGTAGTTTTATGGTACAAAGCCATGGAAAATATAAGTAAAAGTAAAAATAATAAATTTGTTTCAATGTGTTTATTATAGGTTAGGGTGACTATATTTAAAAAAATGAAAATACGGAATTATTCACAAAGACAGACCCCATAATTAGGTAAGTGTTATAAAATTCTATTTAAAAATTAAATTTTAATTTAAACAATTCTGCCACTGCCAAACATAGTCTATTCTAAAAATATAAAAGGTAACCCTACAAATAGATTCCAAAAATACTTTTATCTTATTAATTCCTTGCCTAATTCATTGCTTTACGGAAGTTTCTTATGAATGAAAAAATGACTGATGTAAGCGTGTGCACGAAACTGAACATACATACAAAAAAATGAAACCGGGACATTAAAATATGAATTTTTAAATGAACATTTTACGTCCCGATAAAGTTTTGTCGGGGCAAGGGGACCAGTCAAAAAAAGGACAATCCCATTAAAAAGGGGACGCCTGATCATTCTGTTATAAATACTTATTATAAGGAAATGTACAAAAAAAACTTATTTGAAAGTGGTAAACATCTAGAACTATTTTAATACGTTTATAAAACTAATACACGCTTTATGAAAAATTAAAAATCCAAGCCCTGGAAGTTATATAAACAACTACATGCCTATATAGTCTAACTATAACACATAGGCCTAAACTATAGGCTTCATTATGTATATATTTATTTATTTATTATCCAAAAGTTTAACCTTATTTTACCATGAGGTAGGTCCTATATTAAGGTTATAGTTATTTACAAACATAACATTAAAGCATAATGTATGGATATTAATTATAGTGCATGAGATGGCTAACGATATATGGTAATAGTTACTTAGAAATAATATAATATATTCTTAAATTCTTCAGTAATATATGAAAAGTACAAGAAATAGCTAACAATGTAGGCTTACAGTTACGTATTCATAAAAATATACGACATTTCTAATGACTAAAGCATAATATTACTTACAATTAAAATATATATATACTAGGGATGGGTCGATACCAAATTTTCTCGATACCCGATACCGATACATGACTTTTCCTTCGATACTCGATACCGTCAACATTTCCAGTTTCAATAAATAGGTACATTAAAAATTAAAAGTTGAGAGAACTGTGTAACACCAACTAAATTAAGTGTGCATATTTAATAAGACAAAATTTAATATCATCAGTAGCCTATAATTATTTTTAAACTCTACATTAATACTAAAATTAGTTTTTTAAACAGTCCACTTACAAGTTTTCGTTAAAAAATACTAGCATTCTCACTTAATTGCAGAATTACCAAAGTATCGAAAAAGTACCGAGCTAGTTTTCTGAAGTATCGCTCGATGCCGATACCATGCAAGTATCGAGAGTATCGAGGTATCGAAAGTATCGAGGACCCATCCCTAATATATATATATATATATATTAGAGATGGGTCCTCTATATATATAGGCCTATATTCTCAAAACTACTAATGCAATATTTTTATAAATTTTTATCAGCCTAAAACAACGTTTCGTATCGTTTTAAACATAGACTTAAAAATATCACGCATGATAACTTCATCTGCAGTACATTCATAACAAATGTGTGAAACCCGAGATGAAGTAATGTGAATGTTGTTGTAACATAAGGTATTTATCACGTGTTCATTTTGCTTGGTGTTTAATTTCAGCATGCACTTTCATTGCTACATCTTACCTAGCTACAGTATAAATCACTGAAAGTGCTCATAATTTTTCTTGAATGGACGCAGATATAACTTATGCACTTCGCTTGTGACAAAGCTCGTATTTCAAATCCCAATAAGACGCTGAGGTGTGCTTTTACAACATAACAGTATTAATTCATGAATCGTGAAAATAAGAGCAACGGTCAGCAAAAGGACTCTGAGTAATCCAGTTCTTTATTAAGTTATATCAGAATAACATTTTATGTTCTTGATAAAAGATTAAAATATTTTCTCAGTGCTTGTAGAATAAGTATACGACGCAAGTTTAAAAAATATATTTCAAAATCAAGTTTGAAAATCCTAAACGTTACTGTACCATCTTGGTCACAAGGGACCATTTTATTCAGTTAAATATTTCAACAACCTTCATTGAATGAAATATCACAAAAAGGTACGTAAAATATAGGCCTATTGTGCTTAAAAATATAGTAAAATAAATATCATACTGTATATTATAGGCTAAGGATTTATAATAATTCTGGCCCAGGGTACCGGTATTGCTTTCCTTAGCCTATAAGTTAGGTCTACTGGTAAGCTGTGAACCTAGTAGAAAAATTAAAATCTAAATATTATTTTTAGAGATAAGCCTACTTATTATTATTATTATTTTTATTTTTTTTATTTTTATTTTTTTATTATTTTTATTATTATTATTATTTTTATTTTTAATGGCGGATTTTCAGCGTGTGGTTTAGGCTTACACCATGCATAAAGTGAAGATTTTTTGTTCCAGACACTTATAGCCTGTTGTTAGACTCGCGAAAAATTAAAATTTTGGGCAAAATAATCGTTTATAGGCCTACTACGAAATGTTTCTTTTTTGGGGGGCCAAATTTTATTTTCAAGGGAAATTTCGAGTTTTAGAAGGACAAATTAAAAGCACATGAATGATAGTCTATGTTTATATAAGTCGCATAAATATATGTGTACATTAATAGAATGATTACTTAATAAACCAATTACCAAGTAAATGTTGATCTGGCAGGCCTAAGTGTAAATGTAAAAAAAATAATTCAATTAAAATTAAAATGTTCGTATGTGTAGATTGTAGTTTCTTCATCTATTCAGCAAAATCAATAAAAAATAATTCCTTAATGAACCGATCCCTCTGACGTTAGAAATAAATAGCATAAGAGTTGCCGTACATCAGGAATTTACCTACTGTATGGTAAGAACTGTTAAGATCTACAAACTGAAAGACTTAAAATCCCCCTTCATTTTGTGTGTTTGCAAAAATGTTCAAAATTTTGCACCACATGAGGATTGATTCTAACGCAAAATAACACCAAACTGTACTTTTTTAAAGGCGAAATAACGCCAAATTTATCCGAAATAACGCCGAAATTAGTTCTACTTTCATAATTTATCATATTTGTTCACCAAAAATTGAATTTTTAATTATTATTTTAAAATTAATACGAATTTAATTTGTGTAAACTATTGTAAAATAATTTAATATTTTGTATGACAGGTTAACAATGTATCTTCATGAAATAAACTTTACACTTCAAAAAGAGGGCACAAATTATGATGTGTCTTCTTGTAGCAAAGCAATGATCGCTAGAGTAACAGTTAGGATTTTTATAATAGAATTTTAAAAAATACCTAGTATAGGCTATTCAATTATTTATTTATGTTTAATACGACAAATTCTTTGTAATATTTTAATTGCATTTTTTCTTAAAGTATGTTATGTTTTTATTGTTTATTATTATTATTATTATTATTATTATTATTATTATTATTATTATTATTATTATTATTAAGTGCCAGAATGGCCCTTTCTGAGACTGTATGGTGGACGAGAAAATGTCTGTCCATCTGTCTCTGTCCGTGTTTCTGTACTCGAGTATCAGAGTTTAGTGAAACTTGGTATGCGCACTTACAACGTCCATGGGACGAAGTCTATTGATTTTGGACCAAATCGGTTGACCGGTACCGGAGTAACGCCCAGTTAGAGCCTAATTTCTGAAAATATTACACTCAATTCATCAAATTCAATTCAGTTCACATGACAATATTGTTTGCAGTGTTCGTATAGGGCTTTGGAAGCTGCAATACACTGAGCTTTGCCAAATAACACTACCCAACATGATTTTTGCGTCAAAGCATAACTCAAGAGTTTCTGAAATAAGGCCTATTAACTCCATCTGGTGCTTTGTTCTACCAGTTTACCTGATATGATTATTATATTATTATTATTATTATTATTATTATTATTATTATTATTATTATTATTATTATTATTATTATTTGTAACAATGATAATATCATGAGTGAAGAGTTAGTTGCCCACCCTATATACGTTTGTTCTTGTTGAAAGAAAATAGCTATGCTATACGCATATCTTAGGTGCAGACAATAAATATATTCATTACTTAGATTCAATAATATTGTTTTCTCTAGCAAAACCAGTAGCATTATTGTACCTTTACGTAGGCCTAACCTCCATCACCAGCCAGAAGAGAGCACAATCCTAACTCTCCCTATATACGATTCTACTTAAGGATAACATTAAAAAATAAATAAATAAATAAATAAATAAAAAATAAAAAACTTTCATACATGCTATGTATTATTTTGTAACATAATAATTCATATCATTCAACGAATTCACTGGTTTTCCCCTAAATCTTGATATTCATAATGCGTTCATTGAGTTGTTACAATGGATGTCTACATAAATTAAGCGGGTAGGTTAAACAATCTTGACATGTTGAAATATATCCCAGGTTAAAATGTGAAAGGCTATAGCCTACATTAAAAATGCGTCTTTTTTTATCAGTTGATAACATTTGCACTAATGAATGTTCCACTTCACGTTAACTTGGTTACAGCAAACAGACAGCAATACAAGCACCTGTGAAATTGATAACTAGGAAGTGCCCATGAATATTAATCACTCTTCCACTTTGCCAATCACTGGCCCACTTCTTGTTATTATCATTATCATCATCATTATCATCAATCGCGTCGGTCAGGATGCTACTGGCTTTTTGCACCCAAGGTGGCGGGCTCGATCCCGGCCCAGGTTGATGGAATTTATGTGTGCATAAATTTGACAAGCCCATAGCTGTAGATTTACAGGTATGTAAAATAACTTCCAGCCGGACTAAATTCCGGGCCACTGGCGACGGTCACATGCCTAAGCTGCCTAAGTTAAATCATTATAAGTAGGGGCGGATTTATATGACCTTTAAAATAGGATATATGCATGCATTTATGACCTAAAAACATTAAAATATGACCAATAAAATTTAAAATATGACTTTACCACTTATACATTGTGGTTTCATTACAATTCATTTTATTAAAATATAATGTTAATTATTTAAAATATCGGTAAATTCTCAAAAAGTATCATTATAATGCAAAATTTACAAAAAAAGATATTAAACTTCAAAATTTCTTTAATATGCACACAAGTATGCCAAAAATATGACCTAAATATGCATATTCATACTAAATATGCTACAATAGTTGAACATTTTCTAAATATGCAGTTATATGCACAATAAAAGCAGTTCCATTTTCACCAGGATGCTTGGAATCGGGTTTAAATTAGTCGGAAACCTGAAATAATGCAAAGGGAAAAATATGACATGTCATAGAAATCCGCCCCCTAATTATAAGCAACCATTATTAGCCTAATCGCGATTAGGCCCACAGAGAACTAGGAAAATGCACTTATAGGCGTCTTCCTATGTGGCAATGTAGTTCTTTTAACCTTTTGCTGTTAGCTTTATGAGTACGTTCATGGCTCCAATCTTTTAGCTTTTTTTTTTTTTTTCCCCCCATCTTGGTTATCCTGCCGAGAATTTTAATTCTATTGAATTTAATTTCGGATCCATATATGTCTCTCTGTTTTGGATGTGCTCTTGTTGTGAGTCTTGTCAGTTTTGGTGGTTTTTAAATGACCCACTTTATGGTGTCACTTTTTTATTCCCTTTTCATAGACTGAACTACAGTATTTGTTTTGTGAGTCTGTCACAGTCCATTCTCTTGATGTGTCCAAGTTTTAGTTTGCATTTTCTAAAGTCATAGTGAATGCCAGTGGATTGCTCGATATCCTGTTCAGTTCTAAGTCTACAAGTGAATATCGATAACCAAAATTATACCTATGAGCGTGTACTTCCCTCCCCATTTTTAAATCACTAATTATTTTTATCCTTTCCATTCTCTAATATCAGTTTACCTTGAAAATAGGTTTTAAGCTATTAATAATAATAATAAATTAATAATAATATAATATTTAGTATCGTATTATTAACATTATTGTTAGTGTTATTATTTTCTTAATGCTCCCAACAATTATCGTTCGTGGTATAATTAATTAGTGCTTATATCATTGGGTTCAGACACATACATAAACATTCTGATATATTTTATTTTAAAAGTATTTTATTGATTTTATGCATTAGTTACGAATAAAATAGGACTTCAGTAGTTGTTCCTATAGCCTACTAGCATAGGCATAGTATTGTTGTCTTTTGTTCCCCGCGGCTCGGAGGGGCACGGTCGCTAATGGCAGAGCATGGCTGGCTACGCTATTCTGAAGGAGTTCCGATTTTATCAAATTATGTTTCTCATGATATGATTTGTTTGAAAAAGCATATTCCCTTACTATGGGGTTTAATACAACACAGATTTAAGTTTCTTATTCATTACGTAGATGAGCTTATACATTATATAGAACAGCATGATTTACACTATTATGTACAAAATTTCGTGTAAATATATTGTATAGTAATGAATGTATCACTGGTTTAATTAAATGTTTTCTTTCATATAGGTTAGCGGTGTATGATCCCCCTTGACCCACCTTAATATGTTAATATCCAGCTCTGAAAAGCTTTAGCATGTACCGTAATTACTGAATTTTCCAAGAAGGTCTAAATCAAGAGGGAGATACAAAACTGAAGAATACAAAAATAGGCCACTAAAATAAAAGGTTAAATCCTTTCTGAAGTAAGATTATATATCACGTTTGTCAGATTTGTGAGACACTATTAATAATCCTAGGAATAATAATATAGCCTACCCGTAATCCTTGATAACGTTTGTTTGTAGTTTTGTCATGAATAATCTAGTTTTACGGAACAGAAACATCTATATTTATTAATATTGTTCCTTACTTTGAAAGTACGAGTAAACTTAATTTTTGTAATTACCCTGTAATTACGCTGTATACCCTTAAAAGTACACGGTGGAATAACGGTGTAAAATTTACATTATAAAATGTTATATAAATCAGTAATTGTCCGTAATAGAACATAGACACAACTAAAAACAGTAAGTAGGATGCTGATCAATCATCGATAATTTCCAGGAATTCAGAAATAAATATAACTTTTTATTTTTATTTACCATTAGCACAGCTGTCCTTAGATTGTAGCAAACATTTGCGTTGCAGATTCAATTCTGAAACAAACAAATAAAAAGCATACATAACAATACTGTCTTTCATATATGATAGCGGTGTATGATTCCCCTTAATATGTTAATATCCAGCTCTGAAATGCGGTAGCATGTAATTACTGAATTTTCCAAGAAGTGAGGGTCTTATTTTAATCATGTAGGCCTAAATCAAGAGAGAGATACAAATATGACTTATATAAAAATAGGCACTGACAATTCGAAATCCCATAGGCCTACCTTGTTGGGTTACCGATAAATTCTTATACAACGTGCTGGTCAATCATAGTTAAGATTATTTGCATTTTGTTATTAAATATAGTCAATTTTATTAAAATTAAAATTTTAAAATGAATTATGCATTCTTAAATGTTAAATTTCTCACGATGGTAGCAAAAATCGTCATACTTGATGATTGAAAAGCGTTGTCTTAATTCATTCCTTGTGTTGGTAGCCTTGTACTGTAATCTAGGCTTATTTTCTACGCATGTGTATGTTGAACTCAACCTCTAGGCGAAAGATGGTAGCTAGAGGCGGAAGGTGATTAGAATAAAAGCAATATTTATTATTTCAAGAATATTAAAAACATTGTACAATAGGCTACATATGGTAAATTGATTTCATTATGCTCGTAATCGCAAGATAAAATCTCTCTTTTACCATTTTTGTCATAAATAATTATTCAATTGAGTTAGCTTACCAAATAGGTTACAGTCAACTTTAGTTTCCTATTGTGTTCATTGAACCAAATATAGGAGGTATCAAGAGTAACCTTATTTATGATTTTATCTGCCGTTCTATGCCACTTAATTGAGTAAAAATTATCACAAAATTAATTAAATTAATAAAATTGAAAAACCTTAACTTTTTGAATGATGTCGTATTTTTTCATTTTATACCTCTAGTTGTGGTTTGGGAAACCATTTTTAGGTCACATTAATACAATAAAGACAGCCACAGAATGAAAGCCTTTCACAATGACTGTATAAAAGAATGCTTCGTAGTATCGTCTTCTAAAACCTTGAAACAACTGTTTTGCAATCCAGCAATTACCTTTGTAGGTCTAAAGGTAGGCTACGTGTTATTGACAGCATTAAGGATTATCAATTATTCTCACAGCGTTAGAAGATCTAGGGATAAGAGCTTTTCATAGCGGTAGAGTCAAAAGAATTATTAATTCACACATTTAGAGTTTTAAAAATAAAAGCTTTCTCAGCGGCAGAGTTTAAAAAATATTAACTATCACAATTCTAGGAAATTTTATAGGTAAGTGTTTCTTATCTGACGCCATTTGGCCTATTTACAATCAGATTGAGTTGAACGAGTTCAGTTTATTTATTGCTATAGTATTTATATCCGGACACCTAGAAATGTCAACATGTGGAACTCCCACCTAATTAGAATGAGCCATTTAAAAGAACAGCGCAACTAAGTGTGCACACAATTATTTATGGGTGAAAGGAACACAGTAGCGACCTGCTGTCACAATAACCTATGACAAGCTAATCTACCCAATTAATCGGTTATGGATATGCATAAATAACACGTTCTATTTTATAAAATCGATCTAATTTGGCCTATAATGGGTGTAATAATTTATTATTTTATCACGGTCACTAACTTTCACATTACCATATAAGGCTACCCTAACTTTTTTCATCGTCTTTATCTTGAAGCAGTAAATAATTTTATTCTTTAAGTTGGTTCATAACATTTTCTGTTAATTGCTAAATTACCTTTTAATTTATAGATGGCAGTGACTCACTATACGAAAGAATTGTAGCAATAAAGAAAATGAGAGAGGATTGTTAAATAGCCATTCTTGATTAATGATGTTGCTCGTATACATTGTAAAATAGCTAAAAGTGTTCAAATCATAATTTTCAGTGACCTACAACAACTTAAGCTAATAAATAATAGTAGGCCTATGTATCCCTAAACACTGTAATATTCTCTTTCTACAAATGTTTGCAGGATGGAATAAAGAAAATATGTACAGGTAGAGCCTACAGGTAATTATGTAGGCCTAATTTGTCAATGGATTTCTTTTCATCTTATGGGAATCCTTAATTTAGATATTTCAATATTATGTTCATTGTGATTAATTCTATTATGAATTTAAGCGAACTTCAAGATTTTGGTTATGCCTACTAACAACCCATGTTTCTCTCAGTGCAAGTGGTGGGAAACATGCTAACGTCTCTTAAATGAAAGGCGAGTAATTCCTTATCATTTTATGGCGCCATAGGACATAGCAAAACATCATAATTATATTTCCTGCTCATACTAGGGAATGTTATATCATACAAATGACATAATGGTTTGGTTGATTTAATGGTTATTTAACGACGGGGGCTGTGACCGACGCCGGTGTGCCGGAATTCTGTCCCGCAGAAGATCTTTTACATACCTATAAATCTACAGACATTGGCTGGTCACGTTTATGCAACATAAATGCCATAGGTCTGGTTCGGAATCGAATGCACTACCTTGGGCATAGAAAGCCAGAGCCATACAGGCGACTTGATGAGACGACTGCGAAGGAATTACCCGTCACCACTCTTAACTGTTAAACGAAAGATCAGTGGAAATTCAATGAAATGATTTGCTCCAAGCAGGATTCGAACCTACGCCCCATGTACCGTGCGTTTGTAAGTCAGATTTGAAAATTCTTAGGCCACGGAAGTGAACAACTTGTTCCTTATTTCCTTACAGTATTTCCTTAAGCATCGTTATAACGAGGGAGGCTGAGGCGTAGACCTATATCCTGAGCGCAATTGATTTGGAAAGTCCGATAATTTTAATATCGATGCCCTGTTAATTTTCTTAAGGAAAACCAAAGAATTTTAGCTAGAATACATGATATGGATGTTGTTTGAACTTCTCCTTTTCTTAATGAGTGTTTACTTTTACACCCATGTTTAATTTATTATTATCTTCTGTTTTGATGAAATAATGATGTATTTTCATGATATAAACGTGTACAAGTTCAAATAGGAATACTGTCATCGTAGAATGGGTTCACAATACACAATAGGGAAATACTATAAAAGCAGAAAAAAAATGAAATAATTCTTTGAAGAAATAGAAATTTAATAAAATTGTGCAGTCAATAATAGGTATATGGTATCTCTATATATATAAAAGGCATTGTCCTGACTGACAGGAATCAACGTACAGCCTAAACTATAACAGGTAGAGACTTGGAACTTTGATAGTGCCTTCGTTTCATAATGTAGATGCTCACTAAGAAGGGATTTTGAAAAATTCTGATTCTAAATGCCAAAAATTAAATGTTTTTTAAAATACTTAAGCCCTTTTTACATAGAATTATCTAAACAAATTCACAGAACATATTGTTGCCAATGGTATAGGTGGGTTTGGATTAAATGAAATGGATGTTTGACAAATTAGAGAAGGTATCATTATAATTCATATTATCTATATTAATAAAAGGAATTGTCCTCGATGTCCAGCGAAATCTACTGAACGCAGTGATCTGAAATTTTAAACATAGGTGGGCTGAAGGGTCGGAAAATGCACCTCGAAGACGGAATTTTAATTTCAGTTTTCGTTCGTGAGTTATGAGTGAAAAACGGGCAAAAAACATGCATTTTTTGCGTTTTCAAAACATAAGTTTTCAGTTATACATTTCATTGTCAAATCAATTACAGTTGGCTTTGGCTGATTTTGTCATACCTTGAAAATAAAACTTTCGCGATCGCTTGAATGTTGTAAGCCCTAAATATGGTCAAACGTTGTTTTATTTGGACGAATCTCACAATACAGAGGTTTTCTGGGCCAAGAAACTCGAATCTGAGGTCGCTTTTACCAGACGATGCTATCTAATCGTGGTATGTAGTCCACGTGATTTAGGTGTTAATAAATATGATGATTTAACTATTATGCTCTTAATTTTTAATTTTTGAAATAATTATCGCGGGCGAAGCCGCGGGCACATGCTAGTATTTTTATATACCGGTACTGTACTTTAAAAAAATTACTTCAATTCTTTTTCTTTTTCCTGTTATTAGATTTCAATTCCAATTATTATAACAACTTAGAGAGAAAACTGATAGATTCTTCTAATGTACATAGTACTTTTCAGTGTTCCACACTGTACTTGAGTAGACATTGAAGTAACTCAGTGCCCATAGAAGGCAACACTTATCACCAAATTATTCTAACAAATAAATGAAGTACCGGACATTGTCTATTACACAAAAATGATGCTACCATTATTGATCTTACAACGAAGTCTACATTACAATTATATTCTACTAAACTTCAGTCATGAGCACTTAAGTTGCTTAACTTCCTACAGAATATAAAATACAGGACATAAATGAAAGTCACAATATTGGTCTACGTGTACTCGATGAGTACTATTGAAAATAGTTCCACGCTGCTGGTCTTGGGGAAAATACGCTGATCTGATCCTTAGCATGATCCATATTCTGCCTACATCCATCGTAAACCACCTTGCCATAGGCATAGGCAGAACTGTGCACAAATAAATAGTAACTTATCTAATAATTAAAGTACATAAGTACATAAGTTAAACATACCAGTGCGGATTAACAAACGACGTCTAAAGACCTTCGTAGCAAGAACGTTTCAGTATTTATTACACATCAGCATGACATTCATATTATTACTTGCCATGCTTTATATCGATAATTCACTCCGTAATGCTATCTGAAATTAGATCAAATTTCGACGTCATTAAAATACAACTCTATAGATTGATATCAGTATTACATATCTAATGAACTCGCTATTTACAGAGATAATTTCAATGTCTGCTCAGATAAGAATCTTTCACTAGGTAAAATGTTAGAAATCTCACTTACACGATTATAAACTCTAGGCTGTATTGTTTATTGTGAGAACATATTTACATAATTACATCACATCGTCGACTAATGTAGTTGTTCGCTAATAAAGTGTCACGACTGACATTTCTTATGATGTCAATGGGCACGAAATAACGAGTATTAAGGTATTGTATGTAAATATTTGAGACATAACATGTAAAATATTCTAAGAAAGTCCACAAAATTTGGAATTTCAGGCTCATATCATACGTTCTTTTTTTAATTAATTTAATTTAATTTTTTTTTTATTCTTTATAAATCTCCTGCTCCAATACAAAGTAATACTACATGATATGATATTTTCTTATAACAGAGGCGTAACGAGAGGGGGGTTTTGGGGGTTTGAACCCCCCAATTGATTAAAAAAAGGAAAACTGTATAATTTTTTTAAGTCTGCTTATAAATTACTTAATACGAGTATAAAGCGTGGGAAGCTTAAAACTCGATATTGTGCATTTTAATTTTTAAAATTTTCCGGGGGAGGACCCCCGGAAGCTTAAAACTCGTTACTGAGCATCTTGATGTTTAAAATTTTCCGGGGGAGGACCCCCGGACCCCTCTCTCCCTGGGGGGTATTCCATACCCCCTGACCCCGCGGATTTTATAACCCCCCCCATATGGTCGGCCTGGTTACGCCTATGTCTTTTAACAACAATAATTTTGTCACAGTTTTGTGAATTTAGGTAATAATTTGTTACAATGCCAAATGAATATTGATATATCTAGACCTGGGATTTTAAGGCAAATGCCTATTTTGTCCCTTATGAAATAACATGAAATTTTTTAAATATGTGGACGTTTCATGATAAATCACTTACATTTATAGAGTTTTATAGTGCCCTAAAATGCCTATCTGGACCTTTTGAGCCAATTTTTACTCTTTTAGTGCCTAAAATGCCTATTTTGTACATTTAAAATAAAATTCAACTTCTGTAACTTAGGAGCATATTGTAGTATTTCAAAGTCTATTTTCTGTTTATTTACACATTTTTAAACCATATTTTATGTGCCTATTTTCTATTTTAAAAGCCTATTTACTTATTTTAAAAGCGCATTTTAGGTGCCTAAAACTAATTTTTTAGAGCCAAAAATCCCAGGTCTATATATAACTAATATAGGTATATACAATCATCCAGGTCTCTGATATGATATCTACTGAGGTTTGTTGAAATCTATATTTCTAATGAATTTCACGAATGCGTTTAAGTGTTTCTCTATGAGGCCACTATTATTCATAGGCCATGATCCTCCTTCTGTTGTTACTTGATGCTTTAGAATATTTCTTTGGCTAGATACAAATTGGCACTCATAGATTAAGTGTTCCGTTGTCTGCTCCCCTGAGTTGCAGGGACACTTTGGATCGCCTATGACTCTAAATCTGTGCAGGTATGATTTAGTTATCCCATGGCCGGTGACAACTGCCGTGAACTCCTGTGTGATTGGGATTATCTTCTTCTGTCTCTACTCCACTCTAGGGAAGAATGCTCTGCATACCCGTTCCTTTTCAGTTTCCTGTCATTTTCTCTGCCATATTTCGAAGCTTTTCATCTTCAACTCGGTTGATATAGAAGTATCCAAGAAATTTTAGTCTTATACCCTCAAAATTAAATTAATAAGATGCCGTCAACCAAGGATGTGGGGACAACCTTTTACAGATATCTTATTAAGTGATATATTTGATAAGTCAATAATTTATTAGAATTAAGTTAATTACATGTATTGCGAAAAACTATACCTTTTGTTAGTTTTTTGGTATGATAGAATTGTTGTTTTGAAAAAATTTCAATATAATTGTACACATAAATAATCTAGGACTAGTATAGGTTATTACTTATTACTGTACATAAAAAGTATTACATCAAGTTAGAACTTGTTATACAGTCACATAAAAGTCTGCATTGAATATATTAGCAAATTCGGTGTCAGCATGTGTTAGATTAGAACTATTTTTACACTCGTGTCATTATACAATTTCTTCTTTCTTTTCGTAGTTTTACCTCTCCCTTTTAGGATTTAAGCGACCCAAGCCACCCGGGCGTCATTATACAATAAAAGTTAAAATTATAAAAATATCATGTATTCACAGGTTAAAAATGGTTGTACCATCAAATTAATCGTGTGTACTGGCTTTGTACATACTGTATGTCTTATGATAATATGCAATTATAGTCTGATTTGCAAATTTTATTCAAATGTACATGCAGTACTTTTTCATTTCCTGTTGGTATATAAATGAGATAGAGACAAAATACTCTAAAAGGTGATATTTATCGATCAAGGGTTATTCAATTTTAATCAACCAGTACATTATTAAACGTGGTCTTACAAATGAAATACTTGAGTGTTAATATAATTTATACTTGAATTTTTATTTATTCAATAAGTATATATTTAATATTTCTTAGTTCGTATTGATGATTTAAAAACACATGGTCTTACAAGTGGATTACTTGTGTGTTCACATAATTTACTTGCATTTGAGAAATTCACTGAGTAATAACTTTATAGTTCGTATTAGATGATAAGGTTGTCCACATTGAATATTGGTAGATGGCTTCTTTATTATTTTGGCGATATGTACATTTCGGTATATTCACGTGTCTATTTTCAGTCTATAATGAAAACTAGAATAAAAGAGAATTAATGAAAGTACACTAATATATTAGTTGGTAATTCGGAAATGTAGAATAAATATTATGTCGTATAATTAGACTAACCTTGATAGTGGTAGATGTTGTCTTGATGAAGACTGGATGAATACTACAAAGATTGTGATGTTGTTGATTGTATTTATAGTTCCAGGGTGAGTTCAAAAAGTGGGTTGTATTCAATAGGGTTATCATTAAGAATTATGTCTTTGTTTTTGTAGATTTCTAATGCTTCTAGGGTGTTAAGTTTGTTGCTTTTCTTTTCTTTATGGGCTATTGAGAGTGTGTTTTCGATGTTTTCAAATCTATGTTTTTCAGTAATTAGATGTTTTGCGTATGCTGATTTCATTTTTCTGTGTTTGAAGTCCATTCTATGTTCTTTGAATCTTGTTTTAAATTTCCTACCAGTTTGTCCTACGTATATTTTATTACAGTCTGCACATTTTAATTTATAAACTCCTGTTCCGTCCAGCATTCGTGTCTGGCCGGATTTGAGGCATTAGCTGGTTTCGCGAGGTCATTCGCCGTGTTGCTATGGCAACAGGCTTGTGTCTTCGTTTGTTTTATTTTCTTGTTGTGTCTTCAATATAATTTTAAATATGTTTACTTATCTGTTTGTTCTTTCTCCCATCAATTCTCATAAGAAATGACATTTGACTGTCGCATCTTTCATTTTTTGGATAGTCATGTTATAATCTCCAACCCAAAGTTTCAGTCTGATTATTTTTTAGTATATTTTATTCATAATTTTGTGTTTTTAAAGAAACAATTCAGTTTTGAAGTAATGCTATTAATTCTCTTATTTATGTTTTAGTATTTTAATGTAACTTAATTGATTTATTTCCAAGATTGATTATTTATTGTTTTTCTTGGCCAATGGGATTCTTGCTTTACGTCACATGTCGTGACGTCTGTCATTCTTGCTATTCATTCTTATTCACTCGTTCGAAGTTTTCGCCAGGCTAGTTTTCAGTTCAGAATTCTGAATCTAGTTATTATTGTCGAGCTGGGAATTTGAAGTTTCCCAGCCCTAGTTATTGCAGAGACGCAATTTAGTACATTCATCAAAGTAATTTATTTGTGATTTAATTACAAATGTGTGAAGCCAAGTTTTTTACTTCCCTGATCAAACCGTATGGACTTGAATGCGTAACTCATTAAGTAAAAGGATTTACTGTAAGTACTGCTGTGAAGTGAATATTTCAGAGTGCTTAATTTTAGTTGCAGTGTCGAAGCAACATCTAAAGGTTCTTCTTTTCGGTCGAAGCAGCAAGTCGACCTTAAAATAATTTGCTGATAGTGCGCATTCACTTCAAGAATAGTGAAATTCTTTCTCAGTCGTCCGAGCAAGCGCGACTATAAAAATTGCTCTGCTCTGGTCCTCCGAGCTATTCATCAGTCTTATAAGGCAAGCATGCCTTATTTTCCAGAAGGAGCTTACTAAGTCGTCTCCCCTTGACTTCATCAACATTTCATCTTCTTCGGCACCGCTAGGAAGAGGAATTTATTTGTAAAGCAAGATACAAAATTCCATCTTGTATTTTAAAGGGTCTATTTATCAATTTGTCCATTGTGCTCTTTGTATCTTTCAAGGGGCTCAATAAATGTATTTAAACTTGACTTAGTGTAGCATCCTTCAAACCGGAGAGGTTTCCCCGTGTCCCTATTTCGCCTGCGAGCTACCGTGGGAGCGGGAACATCTCTTTGTGGTTCCTCCGGGCCTAGATATGACCCAGAGGCCTATGGTTGAAGATGCATTGATAGTTAGTGACCTATAATTAACGTAAAGTAACTATTCAATACACAGTTTGAATTTGTCTTGGTCACTTATTTCAGAGACCTCAGTGATTAGCCACAATTCTAGTCATTCTTATATATCAATCTTGTTCTCCCGGTATAGTTTGCCGCCGGTGTGAGACGCTACCATCAGTAGCCATCAGTAATAAGTAGTTTAAAGTCAGTTGCTATAAGTATCTGTGGTTCTCCTCCGCATTGCGTTTGAGGGAGGTCTCTGACAGATTTCAATTAAGTTTTTGGTACTTTCTTGTAAAGTGTAAACATTTACATTTGTGTACTTACACCTGTACAGCTACACACTATTTCTTTGTCTACTCGTATGCTCCTATGCGGGCAACTCACTCCATTCTTATAAACAAACCTTAATTTGTCATTGTTGCACCGGCTCTAGGCGGGCAACCTATTTAATTCAGACATTTGTATAAGCAAGTCGCTATGTCGAGTCCAGACGGTTTGACGGCTCTTAAAGCCAAGCGAGTTCCCATTAAGGCCCAGATTACGCGGCAGGTTAATGTCATTAGTAATTTAGCTATTGAGGATGTCACATATCCTGAACTCAAAAAGTATGAGTCTAAGTTAGACGAACTTGCAGCTAAGTTCGACCTTGTGCAGACTGAAATCGACGGTGTGGATTATTCTGATGCTGAAGAAGCCTATAGGGCAGAAGTCGACGCCGTCATTTCCAGAGGCAACTCTCAGTTGTGTAAATTTCTTCAGGCCTTATCTGACAAGGAGGCCCTGGCCCAGGCCGAAGCTAAGAGAGCGGAGGTCCTGGCCCAGCTCGCCCTGGCCCGTGAGGAAGCCGAAGCCAAGAGAGCGGAGGCCCTGGCCCAGCAGGCACTTGCAGAAAGGCAGGCCCAGGCCCAGCTCGCCCTGGCCCGTGAGGAAGCTGAGGCTAAGAGAGCCGAAGCCCACGCCCAGGCCGAAGCTGCCCAAAAGGCTAAAATAAGACGCTTCGAGTACTTGCAATCGCAATTTCTGCGTCAAATGCAGATTATGCGAGAGTACGAAATCGAAGATCTCGCTACGCTTCATGAGGCGCGCATTCGCCGCTCTGAATTCGTAGAGATCTTCAAGGCCTATAAGTCAGATTATGCTCAGGTGGCCATTGACGAGGCCTACCAGGATCATGAATTCGACTTTCACGCAGTGGAATCTGATTATTACAAAGTTATCAGTTTCTTTGACTCCATGATAGCTGAAAAGAAACAGCTATATGAACCCGAGCAGGCGCAGACTGCCAGTCAGCGCTCCTCGCTCGACCCTGTCACGCCGTTGTTACCGAAACTCCCCGAAATCCGTCTTCCTCAGTTCAATGGGAACCCCTCTGAGTGGATCGAGTTTCGTGACACTTTCTCGTCGTTGGTAATTCAACACAGGCACATTTCGGACATGGACAAGTATCAGTACTTGAAGTCCTGCCTGTCATCAGAGGTTAGTACGGTCATTCAGAATATTCCTGTCTCTGCTGCGACTTTCCAGGTGGCGTGGCAGACTTTGATTGATAGGTTTGATAACGACCGGCTAATCGCCAACACCCATCTGGACAATCTCTTCTCTCCCCCTCAGATTGAGAGGTATTCTGCAGAATCCCTGCAGAAATACCTGGATCATTTTATAAGCACAGTGCATGCACTGAATTCCCTTAATACAGAAGTGGAGTTGTCAGATCTGATTATTACCAGAATTATCATCGACAAGCTTCCGATGAACCTCATCAGAGAATGGGAGTCATCTGTCAAAATAGGGAAGCTCCCTACTCTCAAGGAGTTATTTGTCTTCTTGGAAAGCCGAGTTCGCATACTGCAGATGACTGATGCTGCCACGAAAAGTCAGGCTGCTAAGTCAGTTCCGAGCTCTCCGGCTCCTTCCAAGTCAAAGTCTTCTTCTTCGAGGCCTAAATGTCTCTGTTGTCGTACTGCTGTGCATGACCTGTTTTCATGCAGCGACTTCAGGAGCATGACTTTCGCTCAAAGAGACCAGTTTGTTAGAGACCGCAAACTGTGTCGCGTATGCCTGTATAGTCAAGGGCATGCCAACAATTGTAGGACTTTTCAGTGCAGGAGATGTGCTGGGAGACATAGCACATTCCTCCACGACCCGACTAGCGATAGTCACCAGGCTGCCAACACTGCAGGTGTTATGGCTTCTAGTCAGACCCAGCAGCGCTGCTTGCTTCCTACTGCTACTGTCCGCATCCTGGACTCAGACGGCTCGCCTGTTGAGGCCACAGCCCTCCTGGATAGCGGTTCAGACTGCAATCTTATTAGCGACAGGCTGTTTAGGCGTCTTGGACTAGCTCCTCATGCGCAGCGGACTACGCTAGCGGGAATTTTGTCCACTAATGTTAGCACACATAAGCTAACCAGCATCACGATTCAGTCGCGAGTGACTTCATGGCGCTACAATGCACAGGCCATTGTCGTTCCGGAGATTTCGGAGAAAAGGTTCCCGAGCTCTTTCATTGAGACGAAGGAATGGAACATTCCTCCGAATCTTCCCTTGGCTGACCCAGTTTTTAGTCGTCCTAAGTGTGTCGATCTACTTCTTGGAGTGGAGATTTGCGCCCAAGTGGTGTGTCCAGGGCAAATTTCCACCTGTGAGTTACCTACGATTCAGAACTCGCACCTTGGTTGGTACTTCGCCGGGAAACTGCCCTCTGCGCCTTTCCCTTCACAGCGTTGCCATACTTCCAATGGTCATCGACGCCGATCCACGGCTAAGCGTTATCTTGAAGCAAGCCCAAAAGAGCCTGAATGCTCGGAGGCTATGTCTTCCAATTACTCAGCCTTCCTAACTGCAGACCTAAACCATTCACCTTCTAAACTTAAGACTTTCGTGGCTAACAGAGTCGCGGACGTCCAAGAATTCACTGCCATTGAATCTTGGTCGCATGTGTCATCTAAGGACAATCCCGCTGATCTCATCTCTAGGGGAGCCACCCCTTCTGACCTACTTAACAACTCTCTGTGGTGGTCAGGCCCTTCTTGGCTTACTGCCGACTCCACTCAGTGGCCCAGTTTGCCCACTGAGCTCGAGTCTTCGTCTCTCCCAGAGGTGAAGATAGCAGCGCTAGTCACCATCGAAACCTCAAGCTTAAGCCCATGGCTGACTAAGTTTTCACATTTGAAAACAATCAGGGTCATGGCTTATGTGCGACGTTTCATCAATAATTACTTGAAACTCAAGTCACCTATCAATGGCCCTTTGTTGCCGTCAGAGCTTACTGAAGCTTTGCATTCTTGCATTAGAATCATTCAAAGGAATGCTTTCAGAAAGGAAATTCAAGCATTGTCTTCCTCGCAAGATTTGCCTTCTTTTAGTAAGATCCGGCAACTATGCCCCTTTATTCAGGATAACATCCTGCGTGTAGGTGGACGTCTAAGTCGGTCCAACCTACCCTTTGACAACAAGCATCAGATATTACTTCCTGCAGAGCATGCTTTCACCAGGCAGTTAGTTCTCCATGTGCACTTGCATCTAGGTCATGCAGGACCTCAGCTAGTCATCTCACACTTGCGAGAGTCGTATTGGATCCCTTGCATTCGCAAGCTGGTTCGCAGTGTACGGAGGCGCTGTAGTGTTTGCTTCCGCTTTGAGGCTCAGGCTTTTCAGCAAAAGATGGCTGATCTGCCTCCTGAGAGAGTAAATCCTCTCCCTCCTTTCACAAACTCTAGTGTGGACTACGCCGGTCCATTCTCTCTCAAGTTTGGTGGCCCGCGGTCCAAGGTGACTACTAAAGCCTACGTTGCTATTTTTGTCTGCATGTCCACGAAGGCCGTACACGTTGAGCTAGTGACTTCGCTCACCTCACGTGCCTTCCTGGCGGCATTGTCAAGGTTCACAAGTCGTCGTGGAATTCCAAGTTCAATCACTTGTGATAATGGTAGAAACTTTGTCGGAGCCCACGCCGACCTGCAGAACCTCTCTAGGCTTTTGATGTCATCAGAACATCACTCCGCAGTGCAAGACGCCACTGCGCATTTGAACATTCATTGGCGTTTCTTGCCTCCTCACTCTCCACACATGGGAGGACTTCATGAGGCGGCAGTACGCTCTTTGAAGTTCCACTTGAAGAGGATGTCCTCGTCCTGTAAGTACACTTACGAGGAGATGTCTACTGTTCTCACACAAATTGAGTCATTCTTGAATTCACGTCCTTTGATGTCGTTATCTGAGGACGTGGATGACTTTGGATATTTGTCTCCCGGCCACTTTCTTATTGGCAAGCCCATTGTATCGGTGCCCAGTCCTGACCTCTCTGGTGGGTACAGCCTGCGTTCCCGTTGGAACCATCTTCAGCAGATGGTCACTTGCATTTGGAAGAAGTGGTCCGTGGATTATCTCCACACGCTACAGCGTCGTGCAAGGTGGCACAAGGTACTGCCAGACGTTCCTTTGGGTACCCCTGTATTGGTTCTCGAGGACAATGTACCTCCTCATAGGTGGGTGCTTGGTCTGGTGCACCAAGTACACCCAGGCCCAGACGGCCTTGTCAGAGTTGTCACTGTGCGCACTGTCTCAGGCACTTATAAGAGGCCCCTCATCAAGTTGGCTCCTCTGCCTGTCAGTGAAGAGGGACAGTGACACCTGCTTTCATTCAGAGTGCTGATGCCGGACGCATCCCACTCCACCGATTTTGACTTTATTGCGACTTGATAGTTGTTTTGGCCTCGAATCCTTGCATTCACGAATTTGCTTGACGTCACATTCTGTTAGATAATTTCACGAGCGAAATTATCGCGGGCAATATGTTCCGTCCAGCATTCGTGTCTGGCCGGATTTGAGGCATTAGCTGGTTTCGCGAGGTCATTCGCCGTGTTGCTATGGCAACAGGCTTGTGTCTTCGTTTGTTTTATTTTCTTGTTGTGTCTTCAATATAATTTTAAATATGTTTACTTATCTGTTTGTTCTTTCTCCCATCAATTCTCATAAGAAATGACATTTGACTGTCGCATCTTTCATTTTTTGGATAGTCATGTTATAATCTCCAACCCAAAGTTTCAGTCTGATTATTTTTTAGTATATTTTATTCATAATTTTGTGTTTTTAAAGAAACAATTCAGTTTTGAAGTAATGCTATTAATTCTCTTATTTATGTTTTAGTATTTTAATGTAACTTAATTGATTTATTTCCAAGATTGATTATTTATTGTTTTTCTTGGCCAATGGGATTCTTGCTTTACGTCACATGTCGTGACGTCTGTCATTCTTGCTATTCATTCTTATTCACTCGTTCGAAGTTTTCGCCAGGCTAGTTTTCAGTTCAGAATTCTGAATCTAGTTATTATTGTCGAGCTGGGAATTTGAAGTTTCCCAGCCCTAGTTATTGCAGAGACGCAATTTAGTACATTCATCAAAGTAATTTATTTGTGATTTAATTACAAATGTGTGAAGCCAAGTTTTTTACTTCCCTGATCAAACCGTATGGACTTGAATGCGTAACTCATTAAGTAAAAGGATTTACTGTAAGTACTGCTGTGAAGTGAATATTTCAGAGTGCTTAATTTTAGTTGCAGTGTCGAAGCAACATCTAAAGGTTCTTCTTTTCGGTCGAAGCAGCAAGTCGACCTTAAAATAATTTGCTGATAGTGCGCATTCACTTCAAGAATAGTGAAATTCTTTCTCAGTCGTCCGAGCAAGCGCGACTATAAAAATTGCTCTGCTCTGGTCCTCCGAGCTATTCATCAGTCTTATAAGGCAAGCATGCCTTATTTTCCAGAAGGAGCTTACTAAGTCGTCTCCCCTTGACTTCATCAACATTTCATCTTCTTCGGCACCGCTAGGAAGAGGAATTTATTTGTAAAGCAAGATACAAAATTCCATCTTGTATTTTAAAGGGTCTATTTATCATTTTGTCCATTGTGCTCTTTGTATCTTTCAAGGGGCTCAATAAATGTATTTAAACTTGACTTAGTGTAGCATCCTTCAAACCGGAGAGGTTTCCCCGTGTCCCTATTTCGCCTGCGAGCTACCGTGGGAGCGGGAACAACTCCAATATTGTCAAAATTATCTATTTGGTTATTATTAGTGTTGTGAAGTTTATCTTTAATGTGATTGGTGGTTCTATATGCTACTTGGAAATTGTTGTGTTCCAGTATTTTAGTGATTTTATGTATTTTTCCGTCAGTATATGTGAATGTGGCAAAATTAGGTTTTTTATTATTCTTTTCTATAGGACTTAATTGGCTGTAGGATTTTTCTTTGTTTATTGCTTTTCTTGCTTGTTTATTAACTATTTTATTTACTGTTTGAATGCTGTATCCATTATTCACTGCAATTTGCGATATTATTTTGTATTCTTTGTTGTATGTTTCACGATCTAAAGGGAGGTTGACCATTCTGTATATCATACTGTTAAGTGCTGCTAGTTTCTGTTTGTATGGGTGATTAGAGTCTTTATTTATTATTGTATCTGTGTATGTAGGTTTTCTGTAGACACCAAAGCGGAGTTTAGTATGTTGTCTAGTTATATTAAGGTCAAGAAAATTGATAGTACCGTATGTTTCTTTTTCCATGGTGTATGTTAGATTGTTGTGGATATTATTAAAATCTTGTAGTATGTCTTCTATTTTATGTTTATTGCAAATCATAAAGGTATCGTCTACATAGCGGAAGTATGTTTTTATATTATGTTTATTTATAATGTTGGGAATTTTTTATTTTTCTATGTCTTGTAGAAATATTTTGGACATAATACTTGAAAGGGGTGAACCCATCGCTAATCCATCTTTTTGTAGGTAGATTTTATTATTAAATGTGAAGTAATTCTTTTATTCTTGTTTTCATTATAGACTGAAGATGGTATACACGTGAATATACCGAAATGTACATATCGCCAAAATAATAAAGAAGCCATCTACCAATATTCAATGTGGACAACCTTATCATCTAATACGAACTATAAAGTTATTACTCAGTGAATTTCTCAAATGCAAGTAAATTATATGAACACACAAGTAATCCACTTGTAAGACCATGTGTTTTTAAATCATCAATACGAACTAAGAAATATTAAATATATACTTATTGAATAAATAAAAATTCAAGTATAAATTATATTAACACTCAAGTATTTCATTTGTAAGACCACGTTTAATAATGTACTGGTTGATTAAAATTGAATAACCCTTGATCGATAAATATCACCTTTTAGAGTATTTTTTCTCTATCTCATTTATATACCAACAGGAAATGAAAAAGTACTGCATGTACATTTGAATAAAATTTGCAAATCAGACTATAATTGCATATTATCATAAGACATACAGTATGTACAAAGCCAGTACACACAATTAATTTGATGGTACAACCATTTTTAACCTGTGAATTCATGATATTTTGTAATTTTATTGTATAATGACACGATTATAAATAGCCCTAATCGCACAATTAATTTGATGGTACAACCATTTTTAACCTGTGAATACATGATATTTTATAATTTTAACTTTTATTGTATAATGACACGATTGTATATAGTTATAATCGCACAATCAATTTGATGGTACAACCATTTTTAACCTGTGAATACATGATATTTTTATAATTTTAACTTTTATTGTATAATGACACGAGTGTAAAAATAGTTCTAATCTAACACATGCTGACACCGAATTAGCTAATATATTCAATGATACTTTTATGTGACTGTATAACAAGTTCTAACTTGATGTAATACTTTTTATGTATAGTAATAACAGTAATAACCTATACTAGTCCTAGATTATTTATGTGTACAATTATATTGAAATTTTTTCAAAACAACAATTCTATCATACCAAAAAACTAACAAAAGGTATAGTTTTTCGCAATATATGTAATTAACTTAATTCTAATAAATTATTGACTTATCAAATATATCACTTAATAAGATATTTGTAAAAGGTTGTCCCCACATCCTTGGTTGACGGCATCTTATTAATTTAATTTTGAGGGTATAAGACTAAAGTTTCTTGGATACTTCTATATTTTCCCTCATAGAAATCCAAAATGAAATTTATCGGTCGATATAGTTGTTATCGGAGATTTGCTGTACACTACCTCCAGTTCCTCATCCTTATCATACGTTTATTAGGCTGTAACTATAAGGAGCATCCTGTCATCATTTTAGCTGTGCTATCTGAATATTTAACATTATATAGCATGACGACATCTGCATAATTCTTTCTGAAGTATACTTACGATAAACTCGACACAATCATAGATTTAAAAAATGGCAAATTTTTACATTTTCTAGAACGTTTCATTCCCTTATGCTCCAATAATCTTTAAGAATATTCTTCTTTCATGTAAACGTGACTGTAAGAGTTATCAATAAAGTTTAAAGTACTGAGTTTTACGTATTTTAACTAATTATTTTAATCTATGACCTGACCAATTGTACTCTACTTAACGGCTCAATATAATGAAATACTGCACCTTAATGGAAGTCATATGATTGTAAGTCATAATGTAATAGGCATATTATAGTATGGTCAACAACAACAAAATTAACGAGAATAATGGGCCTATAGGCTACCGAAAACACTGTTAGAAATAGTGGAAATTCGCATCTCTATTCTGTTCAATTTATAAGAAGTAATGTTGTATAACTTTTATTATCTTTTCATAAATTTATTTAATTTGTTTATTGATTTATTATTTTTTAAGTAAGTTAAAATACCTAAACCTATATATGTGTATGGGTACCCGAATGAAGAAACACTCATGCCCGGGAATAGTTCCAGGAACAAATAGGCTACATACATAAGACAGATACATTAAGACGGACTCATAGAACTTAAGACTTATAAGATAATTAAAATATAAACTAGTTGGTATGTATAAAAATTAACGTGTTAATATATTATCTCATTTAATTTCGTTTGGTATTCTTAGTATCAGCAATCCTAGTTGAAGAAAACATTTTATATTAAAATTAGTTGTGATATTGTGTACTGTGTTTTAAATAACGTAAACACCAATGATTTCCGTAAGAATATTTCACTTTAGCGTTTTCATTTTATGCTTTAATGCTCACAAATTCAGCATTTTTTATTCATATTTTGCTGTACAGGAAAACACAAGAAAAAGACATTAAAAATCATGGATATATATATAAGCATTCATGAAACACATATGTCTCTGTTGGACAATGCATTTGAATATTAAAAGAGAAAAATTCCTCTGACACTGGGATTGGAACCCAGGGCCTTCGGCTATCCGTGCCGCTGCTCTACCAATTGAGCTAAGCTAGAGTTCACATCACAGCGCCAGACGGAACCTCTCTCCTAAGACTGTTTACCCTTAATGTTCTACCTCACTGACCATTGGTCAGTGACTCTGGCTTAGCTCAGTTAGTAGAGCAGCGGCACGGGTAGCAGAAGGCCCTGGGTTTAAATCCCAGTGTCAGAGGAGTTTTTCTCTTGTGCTGGTCTGAAAAAAGTGAAAAGTATGTGGGTACTATAAATTATTTTATGCCAAAAGCCAAGATTTCTACTTCCCTTTCTAATTAATAAATCGCGCATTTGCTTCAGTCTTTGAATTATTTACACCTGTAGTCTAATCCGAAAGCATTTATTGCATCATCTTCTCGTTTCATATGACCTATTCATCATAAATTCGTTCCTTTGATACAGCTTGTTAAATACGATATAAGTATCTTTTCACAATCATACTTTCTTTCTAAGTAGTTATGCAAAGTGTCATATAATAATGTAGAAAATAAAATTTAAAACACAGACTTACAGATCTGCCGGATAAACAAGACAGATATTTTATAGTTTCACATAATTTCCATGCCAGAAGTTGTAGAAAGTTTGTACTTTATTGCGTACATTAGTATTCATTTGCATATTGGCAATATAGCAAAGAAATTAACAAGTAAGATTTCTATGTAAAACTTATGTGAAACCTTAATTATAAAATATGTCATTGGTGTGATATTATTTGGCGGTTCTAAATGTAGCCACTACTGGTTATGGTAATCGCACTGAATGTTTGAGTTAGTCTCAGCTTTACTGCTGTCTCATAAAAACTGTGTAGTATGTTAATAAAGAATAATGACATTATTGTGGTAGCCTGCTTGGTCTAGTGGTTAGTTAGTCGATCCGTTTTCACTAAATGTCCGTAGAATTTCAGCCTTCATTTCCGCATTGTGTCTGTAGGCCTAATCATCTCAATTACTTGTAGAGAATTTAACTTTTTTTCTTTTCTTCCATGTTTCATCTATAGTTTTCTTTTGTCAAAGATTTATCCTTTACCTTTTCTCAAGTTCTTTTTGTTCCACTTTCTTATTCAGTATGAGCCACACTGAACCTCCGATTGTACTATAGCGTTGTAATGCCTGATTTAGGCCTTGTGGGAAATTGTCATTTTATTACAAGTTATAATATAACTATGCTCTGCCAGTTACTGGCACTTGCCCTGTTTGCTTCTTTGTCTAGATCATTGGATTGGGTCCATTCTCCCAGGTATTTCTGCTGCCTGTGTTCCATAGGCTACTTAAAGAATTCTTTTTCAACAATATAATCCATATTCTTCAGACATTTTTGTCCATCTTCTCGGTGTTGGTCTAATAGGGCAATATCGTCACCAAAAGTTAAAACATTAATTTCCAGGGGATCCTTTCCTTCCTTGGTGCATTTCTCCTATTTTTTCTATTCCCAGATTCTTATTAGACTATTTTTTCCAGTACTATTTTGAAGAGGCAGCCTGTCTCCTTGTCTGGCCCCTATCTTTATTTCAGAAGGATCTGAGATTTCTCCGAAGAACTTGAATTTCAAAATAGTGACAGAGAAAGCCGTATAAAAATACTTGTTCAAAGCAGAATAACTGCATTGTCAAAATTTCTCGATGGAATGTATGTAAACCTTAAAGCAAATAATTACAGTAATTTTTAGTAGGACCCTTCGGAACCATGCGACAGACTAGGCCCATGTGTGAACACAAACCAAGCAAGCTAACTTGGCACTTTGAATAAATTATAGGTCTATACAATAAAAATCAAACAACATGTCCATTGATTATTAATTATACATGCTACCAACATCCCAAAGTTGACTTTATAACAAAACTTAAAATTTATTGTAGGTATCACAGAATACAGGAATATCTATGTAAGCATATGTCCCTAGGCTATTGAAAGGAAATGGATATTTTCTTTGAAAGAAGATAAAGGCTATTAAAACGTTAGGCTACTATAAAGCCTAGGCGAAAGCAATAATAGCATATAGGTTTTGTGTTAGGGTGGGTTTTCGAAACAGTTTGCCTATTTTAAACTCAAACTGTCTCTTTCTGTATCTTATTCTTTAAGTGCTAATTAATTAATTAGATCTAAAACTTTTACTGTACCATTCAAAGAATGAAGAATGACGTACGTATATCAATTTATATTAGCTTATAAGTTACGATTATGTTCTTAACTTATAGGCCTGCTAGAGTACAAAAAAAAAAAGTAAAGTAATCACTACAAAGGCCGCGGAGTCTCTTACGGTTCCAGGAGGTTGGGGTTCCCAGATTATTAGATACCGTCCACCTTTACCCCCAAGATTGCTCCTAGTACTCTTTTCTGTTAATAGACTGAGTGACCACAGAGGTCATGGCCATATTGCCACTACAAGGGTTAGGCGGCTAACTGAAAAATCTCAACGGCTTCATTTGGAATCGAATCCGCGACCATCCGGTTTGTAGCGCAGTGTCTCAACCACTACGCCACGGCGTACTCCACTACATAAACAGACTCCAAATTGGAAATCAGCATCAATTTTAGTTACGAACTCCACGTAAATTTTACAATAAAAAATTTTAATATGAGTTATGTCAAGCGTTTTACGCGTCATGAGAAAAACTTTTTTTGTGTGCAAATTTCAACCCTGCCGGCAATAAACCCCCTAATTGTTCCAATATTGTCTATAATGATATAGACAGTGAAATTAATATTTTAATTTGGAACATATTTATCACGATCAAGAACATTTCCATCCTTCTATCTCAAGATTATTCAGGGTGAGACTGTACACGTAAAAGCACGAGTTATTTAAAACTGCGGAAGTCATATTATAATATGGTAGAGTAATAACACCAGTAGGCATAGAGTGGGTTGGAAATGCTTAGTTAAAATACATTATTATTAACAAAGAAATTTCTTGTGTAAAGATATCGTGTGCGGTGTTCAAAGTGGTCACGGCAACAAAAGAGGCGGAGATTTCTCGGAATTGTTTCTAGAAGGAACAATTACTTGCGTGAGAGAGGGGGTACTACACGTAATAGGCCCGCAGTGCTTTGAAAAGGAAAATATGTTTATGTTAAATATTGCCTGTACTTCCTGCATGACATTAAAAGGTAACACTGCCACTTCCAGTGCAATGTTAAAAGTAATGCAACATACTGAAATAAGTGGCGCTATATCCATGGGAAGACTAGACCTACCACACGACCGTTGCGTCATCTACCATAGGTAGATGGCAGGATTCTTCTTTTTCTTCTTTAATTAAGCAGCGTCTCAGCGTCACGAGGCTAGGTGCATCCCGTTCCAGACCTTCCTAAAAATCAGAGGAGCTACCGGGGATCGAACCAGGGCCTGCGGATCCGTAGCCAGCGACGCTAATTTCAAGACTACGTAGTTAATGATCCCTATACATGCCGTTAAGACCCTTAAGACTGCTAATATAGAACGCAGGAAAGAACAAGAACAAGATGATGCCTAAGACACACCGAATTTGAGACGAATCCGCCGAGGGAATGTTCAGATCCCCGGGAGCCCTACCGAGCAAGACTGATATAGAAAATTGCCCAAGACTTGCCTCGGTAGCTGCACGATAGTCTAGCAGCAACCGATCTGAGTGGGGATTTTGCGCGGTTTCCCTCACTCTACCAGGTGAATACCAGATCGGGGACACGTTCCCCGCGACAACAGACAGATGTACAAGAATAAAAATTAACTGAATATAATGCCAAAGTAAATTCACCAAATATTTTCCCTGCGTTCAATGATCGAAAGAAGGCAACGCGGCGATCTTAGAAAAATCGTTAAATCGTTAGTTGGATCAGAGATATAGCCTATGGCTCAGGTAATCCAGGGGCGAAAGGCGGGGCCAAAAATACTGCTAATGTAGTAAGGATATGTATTCCATGCAACCACAAGGCAAGGAACACATATGCAACTACAAGGTAGAGTAGTGTGATGATAAAGAAGATGAACGCGTGGAACACTACTAGCTTGATTATGTTGCTAGGTTAGGCTATATTCTATCCAAATATTAAATATATTGATGTAGATCAGTATCACGGAAAGCAAAGCTTCTTTACGGATATTCTGTTTACGATTGATATAAGTGAGCACATATTCACATCGCACACGACAACATATTCCAGAGAACCTACTTTATGTATAGTAGTAGGCTATACAGGATGTTTCATGAAGTTTTACCGCCAGTAACAGAGCAGTTCCTGACGTTATTTGGAACAACTTTTCCTAATAAAAGTTTTACCTATCTCAAATTATTACGGAGTAATGTAGATATTTATGAGCGTCTCAGTGTGAACAGAGCTCAACATAGCGGACATGCAACAATAATAAAGAACAGTCCTGATAAATTACGGAACGTGACACGCGCCTTTCATACCCGCGCGTCAAAGTGCTTGGACGTAGAGGGAGGCATCTTTGAAAATATGATGGCAAACTGAGATAAAGGGTGAAATGTGTATAAAGGGTGTGAATTAACCCCATTTTGTTTGTTACTTTCAATTTCTGTGCCGATTTATTGCCGAATTTATTGCTATTTTGTCACGAATGTTGAAACTTCAAACGCTTATAACAAGTCAGATCACACTTTTGTATTTACATTTTTTGTTCCAAATATTTTCAAGAATGTACTCAGAAAGTGGCGGTAAAACTTCGTGAAGCACTCTGTATAAATATAGTCAATGAATATTATCAGAACAAACTGCACTAAAACAATATTATCAAGTAATAATTATTTTTACAATCAGTTGTTACATTGATTCTCTATCGCAGACCTTGAACAGCACTGGTACAATCACGATTCTCCGTTTCATTTTGAATCACTCTATATCTAGCGTTGTAAGTCACTTGTGAAGAGAACAATGAGCAGTGTGCAGGTGTTTTGTTTTGACTCCCCGCTGTTGGCGACATGAGGTGGCAGTGATGGGAAGCACACCTCACACACAAAGAATGATACGCCTTGTGGCAATTGTCATTTATCTGGTCATAACCTGTCAGATGGACAGACTTCCCGTCAACCGGCTCTCTTCCATCATCATAATAACAATGTAACTATCATATTTTTCCTTGTTAAAAAAAAGCGCTACGTGGCTTCTAACGGTAGATACATTGTTTTCTCCTTATCATACCGTATTATTATTGTTAGAAGTAGGCTATCGGCAGTCACTGTGATAGGATAAAATTTCAGGAAGTTTAAGTTATTTATTTTACCAGCAAACTGTGCTCAGTAAAACGCAAGATCATGTTCCTTTTTTACTTCCAAACCTGGCTGAGGAAATAAACTTATATGCCATAGACAACAAAAATATCCTAAAAGCAGGATCTAAGGCAATTGAACAGAATCACAAAAACTTGAAGCTGTGAGCTAGTTCAGACTCTACAGAAACTTATTTTTTATTTCATATTTTTAACGATAATTTTATTCACACAATCATTTTCTATTTACAGCTCAAAATGTAAATGTAAATTATTTAAATATGCAATTACAGTTAAAAATATATAAAATTAGAGGATGTTTAGAATATAAAATAGCTAAGTTATTGTACTAATATTAAGATTACATAAGCTAGGCTTCTATATTAATTTAAAGTGTATATTAGAAAACTGAAAAGAATTAAATATTTAAGAAACGTCTGATATAATACAACGAAATAAATTCATGTAAATAATGTATACTCTGCAACGAAAATAAAACCATGTTACTGAACTCGGAGATCCATCTTCGATACGATATACGAGACACCATGGTCATTTTATTAGGAAAGGCTACTTCTGTATTCACTTCACGTTTCAAAGTTGGCACAAAAGAGGAGATATCGAAATATAATATTAAGCAGTGTCTCTTCGTCTGTAAGAGCATAGGCAATGTTAATTCAAGGGCGGTATCAATTCGTTTATCTACGAAAGCACACTCTTGAAATATTCATTCGATATAATTACAGTAGAACTCCAATTAACCTAACTCCAACTACCCAGGTCGTTTTGAGGTCGTATTCAAGTGGCTTTAGCAGCAGCGAGCACTGGGAAACCCTCTTTCAGTGCCGATAATTTTCGAAAAAGCAAAACTTTTAGCTGACAAAATTTACAGTTGGTCAGCAAAATACAGACTCCGACCAATATGTTCAAGATTTGACACTTATGTGAGTACAGTTCAGTAAAATTTAGTTCACATTAATGAATTCATTCCAATAGTGGGATTAGCTAAAAAATAATGTATGAAATAAAAACCGCCTTTAAACCACTATCAAAGTAGGCTACTAGACAAGGAATAGGTATCTGAAAACGAGATCTATATGTAATCAGATATTGCAAGTACGGAATATTTTGAAGCCAAATTTAATTGTGTTCATTGATTATACTGTATAAAAGTGCCCTCTAAAACATTTACCTGTATATAAATAGTTGGGGATTTTTGCAATATATATTGTGCTCACAAAGTCAATATCATAAAAGATTTATCATTTTAATCTTTTTGGTATTGGTATTGATAAATCTTTTATGATATTGACTTTGTGAGCACAATATATATATTGCAAAAATCCCCAACTATTTATATAAATGTTTTAGGGGGCACTTTTATACAGTAATATCAATGAACACAATTTAATTTGGTTTCAAAATATACTTGCAATATCTGATACATATAGATCTCGTTTTCAGATACCTATTACTTGTGTTGTTCTTTGATAGTGGTTCAAAGGCGGTTTTTATTTCATACATTATTTTTTAACAATTTAGTTCTTTAAAAAAGAAATGACCTTTTTCATCATTGATCCAATTATTCGGATCGGATCCGGTCCCAATTAATCCGGATAATATATCAATATTTCCACCATTTTAATCGTTGGAATTTTTCATTTTCTTCGTATAGTCTACTACAGCGTTTCTCAACCTTTTTGAACCCGAGGACCTCTAAAATGTCTAAAAGAATTTTACGGACCCCTAATTTTACATCCCATTTTTAAAAGAAGGCCTATGTTCTAAATATTTGGGGTATTAAGTACAGGTCATTAGAACGAAATATGTGAAAAATTTTACTTCTTTACTTTCCACTTGCTTTATGATATTTTTAAATTATGTCTGAGGACCGTCTGCACCATATTCGAGGACCACCAGTGGTCCGCGGACCATAGGTTGAGAAACGCTGGTCTACTGTATTCTCATTCTTCAACTACAGCAATTATCAGTAAATTATATTATTGTTGTTATTATTATTAACATTAATTTATTCCCTCTTTTTTGTAACTACAGACGTATCTTAATAGTGTAGATTTATAGGACTTTATCGATCCGCGAGCCTTGCACTTGAAGAACCCTCACAAGACGGCTGGTTTACCGGCATGTACATAATTCTTTATGCTGACAGTGTGTGTTCATCCATCCGAAAAAGGGAAGCAGTCAACAAGAGAATTATTTATTGTGAGGCAGATAGTAGCCAACCCGAAACAGACCCTGCTGCATATATTCTGTGCCGGAACAAAGACAACATAATTTATGGTCCAATTATATTAATTTCCTCAACAGCGAGCGCCATTTCTTGTAGTCGGACATTTTGGAATGTTAGGAACTTAGCTACTGAATGATTCAAAATCTTTTGTGGCAAGATTTAGAAGAGGTCTATCGCTTTTCAACTGCTTCTATATATCTTAGGTCTTCTTGTGATTAGAAATATTCCAGGCAATGACTGTTGGAATGTTTCTATTTAAGGTCTTAGTGCTCTCTTCTGGTTAGACCGACGCCAAAGCAAGGAAATTCTATTTTATAACTAAACAAGGAACAAGAAGTTGTTAATAGGAAATTCTTAATCGAATTATCCAACTGGTTACTACTTTCTAAGATGTAATAAGACTGGACTTGAGTGAAGGAGAAGATTACAGAATTTAATGCAATGCAGACAACGATTTAAGTAGATGCAAGAGAATTTAAGTAGCCAAATTTAGAAACTTGCCCCCCCCCCCACTGCTAGCATCTTAGTATTTATGATATGGACAAATTTAAATACTCTACACAAAGTAAAAAGATACAAAAAAAGTACATAATAACATTAGGAAAAAGTATTTAAAAGCATCGATATATTTGATTAATTAAATGAGCTAAATATCGGCTAAGATCTATATTGATTGTATTTCGAAATTTTTTACAATGGCGTTGTAAATGTGTTTCAAATCAATTTACCCTAAACTATAACCACATTTGTGGAGATTATCTATATGATTAAGTTTTTAATTATTGGTATGTACAGGTTTCAATGTTTTCTATATACAGTAGAGTCCCCGAACTCAGCCTAATGTGGACCGAAAGGGCATTAAGTGTCGGAAATACCGGAAATAAGTGCTTAAAATTAAAAAGTTTATGGAGAAAATTAAAAATGTGTTCATTGTCCTCGAATATAACAAACACTGTTAAAAACTATCAAAAAATGTTATGTTAATATGGATATAGTTAGTACTCTTCTACGAAACAAAAATTATATAGGCCTATGTCAATAAAGTACAACAAACTTGTTTATCTCGTTTCTTGCCAAAAAAAATGTTGTTTTTTCCCCCTTCGTGGCTGTCGAGTAATCATAATTGCCAGGTAATCGAGTGCTGAATTTGCGGGACTCCATTGTTATGTATATATTTAATACAGGGTATAAAGGTGTTAAAATATAATATTAGGCTATATGTGTGGCTAATTAAAGCTTAATGATATCAAACTGCAAAACTTTGGTAATGCTTAAAACTTTGTCTAAACATTTGAGTACAATCTGAATTTTCCCATGCCGATTAAGTTAAACCTTTGTAACCGAATTACACAGCCTATTGTATTTGGTGTTGTCCAGAAATGGGAAAGAGCATCCCTCGAGGGAACTATTTACATTTCCCCTATCTTCACATCCACTACGCGCAGGTGATGCTGAGTTTGAACCCGAGGAGTATTACGTAATACAATTACCGATTCCAGTATATAAAATGCACATTATTTAAGAGGCCGAAGTTATATTGTAATTTTTAATAAGCCTTTTAGTTGAAGTAATAGATTGTTTTAAAAAGGAATAACACTAAAACTCAGTGCCTAAGTTGTCCAAGTGAAATATTTATTTAGGCTTGCATGAAATACTATGGAAAAGTTATGTAGCCTATGTTATATTCTTGAGATAGTTCTACAGTAAATTGCAACCACATGGAGTTATCTAGAAGAAAAACATAAGCTAATCTGCTCGAAATATCATGTGAGTTTGGTCGTCCAAAATTCTCCTACCTTTTCCCCATACCTGGTGTAGCCTTTTATCTTGTCTCTTTTAAGCGTTTCTATGTTTGAAAAATAATTATTGTAGTTACGACTTCTGCTCTCCTTATTCATTTTTATTACATTAATAATATTTTTTTCCTACAGTTTACACATTCCCTTCTATTCAAGAGATTAAAATAAAAAGCAACTACGAGTATTCGCAGAATTAAAACAAAGTTGCCAAATATTATTCTAGACTTCTAGAGAAATATTTTCAGAAGTTTCAAATGAAATTTCAACAATGCCAGCAAATTTGTTCACTAAATTTGAAATGCAATCTTCTGAATGTTTTTTCATATTCTTTTAGTGATTCTGTGTACAACAGGTGATGACGCAGAAAACCTGAGGCCGAGTTTCTCTTTTCTTTATTTCTGTAAAGTTCCCTTACTTGATATAAAGGAATGTATGTGTCTGTCAAGCTGTGACACGACCAGAAGAGAAGTAAATTAATGGAAATGTCCGTAGCAAAGCCACGCGTATTTTATGAATTCTAAAACCTGTTTTTGAATGCAGACCAAAATATGATTTCACTTCATTTCAGCTCTGAGGATATGAAAGGATTCAAGACATTGTACATGAATAAAAATTACATCAGTTCATATGATTATTTTTTATATTCATTTACCATTACGTCCGTCTGTTGTACGCAGTCAACATTTAAAACTAGGCCAAACGAATATCTATTAAAAACGCTAATTTTCTTAGATATAAAACATGTTGTTTTTTCTTTCTTCATGTATATTGTAGGTCCAAGTTAAGTTACTTCTTTTCCTAGTGTAACATATTTTGCTAAAATAGTTTAATTTTATGTAACATAGACTCAATTTACTACTGTATATATGTATATAACTTGTGTATTCTTACTACTTATAGAATTATGTTAGTGTATTTGTTTGTTTCTTTTTTTCTGTCTCTGGTTGAGTATAAAATAAGGCCTTAAGGTCTTAACTCTGCCAGTTTAAATAAATGTTTATTATTAATTATTATTATTATTACTTGCCGTATATCTTATCATTTTGATTCTTACACAGAATGCTAAGTATAATTATTATACTGCAAGTGTTCTTGTTTCATGATCTGATTTCTTCTCGAACTATAGGGAATAAAACATTTATTTCCTAGTAAAATCGTCAATATTTTATGTGATTTAACAATAAAATTTACCATAATAAATTTGTCTTTTTTTCTAACTTATCATACCTGATTAATCTATAAGGACTACTTCGTTTAGGAATAGCCTATACTATACCGAATTAAAAGTGACTTTTCATTCATCATTATGTACATCCAACACAAATGGCCCTGGTTGAACGTATAAATTCGTCAACTAAAAATATTATATAAAAGCAGAGTTATAATAATAATAATAATAATAGGCTATTGTTTTATGTAAAACGTGAGGATTTTTCTGCTTTCATTAATGGATACAAGCTCTTCGACTGTATATTGTCCTCATCAATTCAAAGCTTAGAGGCAATTGACGATTTCACTTCATGATTGTTTACTAAATGTAAACTTCAGTTATGAAAGGGATAATTCATGCTCTAAGATGGTCTGAATATTGCCAATGTTTGAAGTAATTCCAACAGAAGTTGCGAAAAAGTATTTTTGAGCAAAACAAAAAATCTGGTGGGAAATTACCATCGAAATTTTTAGTACATCCCAGCTGGTAGTTGTAGCATTTCTAATTAATAAACATTGCTGTCTTCGTGGATAATAATACTTAATATGTTAAATCCTGTTGTTATTGCTTCGTTTTGCTGTGTGTTCATGACTTATGCATTACATTAAGTTAGTTGTGGGGACTTTTAAGCCGAACTACATGTTTTTAACTTCAACAATTTATATTTAATTCTATTCTGTTATAAATATATTTTATTTTATTAGCTTCCTTAAATGGTATTTTTCTTTTGTGTTTCAGCTCGATGCCAAGAAGAGTCCATTGGCTTTGCTGGCGCAGACATGCAGTCAAATTGGAGCAGATTCTTCGAATTCCAAGCCACTGATCCCACCTCTGGAGAAGCCGTCAAAGACCAGCAAATCCGATACACCGCGAGAAAAAGCATCACCAGCATCATCAGTGGGTAGCAATTCAGTGTGTGACGTTGTAGTCAAATCTAGTTTCAAACCATATGAGTCATCCAATAGGGATAAGACAGGATCACCGGAGGATAGAGGCGGATCTGCATCTTCAGGATGCAGAGTTCGAACACCTGTGTCGTCAAATAAAAGCAACAACACTACTCCTGGATCGAATAGTGGGAGATGTAGCAGCAATCATAGCGCATCGTCTCCACGCTCTTCGCCGGCCACTATGGGAAGGAAAACACCCGCAGCTGTTACATCTATGCCTTCATCGTCGTCAGGATCCGGTACCACGACGGAGTCTTCAGCAGTATCCACGAAAGCGGGATCTGGAGATGGAACTTCAGTTACCAGAACGGTTTCAAGTCCACATACAAACGCCAAGGTGGGGTTCTCGCCTAGTATATTATCAACAACTGATCCTGCATTGAAAGATATCCCACTGGGCACATTCAAGCCAAGCGCAGGTTTGCCAACGTCGACAGCTGGCTATCTTGGTGGGTACCCACCTCCTGGTTCCCACTTCCCCATGGATGTGATGACAAGTAGTTTGATGTCTCATCACCAGCATTTGAAGCCCGGTCTCAACCCTTACATTGGTTATGCTAGGATGAAGACTCCATCAGGGGCAGATACTCTGGTACCGGTATGCAGGGATCCCTACTGCACAGGCTGCCAGCTTAGCTCACATCTTCTGGCTTCCGGAGCAGCAGCTGTGGCAGCTTCTGGAGGCAAGACGTCGGCTTCTGGCACTGTACCGGTTTCATGCCCTGGCGGTTGTGCTCAATGTGATCACGCCACTGCGGCTGCAGCTGGAAAATCCGGAAGTTTCCTTTCAGGCCATCATAATCCTGCTGCAGCTGCAGCTTATGCTCATGCGCAGCTTGCTGCTTTGGCAGCAGCTTCTCATCTTCCGTACGTTTGCAGCTGGATTGCTGGAGATGCCGCTTATTGTGGAAAACGTTTCTCAAATTCTGAAGAACTTCTCCAACATCTTAGAACTCATACAAATCTCAGTTCTTCGGCTTCGGATTCCAGTGCTGCGGCACTGTCGCTTCTTAGTCCACCAGGCCTACCACCTACACACCCCTTATTTCATAGGACTTACCCTACACCCCCTTTGAGTCCTTTGGCCACCGCCAGGTATCACCCTTACAGTAAACCACCAATACTACCACCTTCACTATCAGCATCATCTTTAGGCTTTCCTTTACATCCTCATCCCGGTATACCGCCTTACTTCTCACCTTATTCTCTATACGGACAGCGTCTAGGAGCTACCTCAGGCATGCATCCATGAGCATTGATATCGATGCTCGACCTTCTTCGAGCTGAAAAACATTTCACCACCACCTGATGAATTATCTAATCATTAAATAAGATTATTTCTACAAGAAACACTTCATTAGTTTACCTATTCCAACATGTGGCCAAAATTGACGATGAGTTTTGGGAAAAAAAGGATTAGGAGAGAATGAATTTTTGTAACGCTGATGTACATAGTTGTATGAATGAGGACGAAATATGTGTAATGGTATTGTTTGTATTTGATAACGAGTGCATATTAATGTACAGTTCAGAATCAGAATTGCAAGTAAAGATGGTTCTCAGCTCACACCAAAATATCATTCAAGTGACTGAGAAGAGCATGTAAAAATCCATGCATGTTGTCTGAGCTAAAAAGAGAAAACGTCTGTTGGCGGATGAATGTCGTGTCTGTCTGCATTCATTCCTTGTAATATAGTGAGCATGCTATTTATTTAAACTATAGTATACAATTTTCATGTAAGAAATGTATATTTTGTTTTATAGTCTGTTACGGATAGCCAAAGTCCAAATATTATTTAAATTTTATTCTGATCAACGGAGCATTCAGTATAATGATTATTATTAAGAAGAGATGTGATACAAAACATAAAGATTAAAGAAAGGCTTGCTTGGTTACCAATTCTCTTACATGGTTATGTTTTTAAAATCCGATCTGAATTCTTTTCTGTCCGGGACGATTTTCTTTTGCTTATTGCCTTATTTAATTTTGTTTTACCAGTATATTATTTTATATTACTGACAGAATATCTGAATATAAAGGCAAGATTCGTTAAGGTGTAACTAAATGTAAGATCATGTTCTGTACAACTTCCTGTAATGTAAGTCTATTTGCAAGACTAGAAGAAATCTTTCTGTTGTTTCATAAAAATTAATTTAAAACCGCCAGAACAAGAAAAGGCGAAAGGAACATATAGTATAAATCTTTAAGGCGCTACAGACCAGCGTTCAATGCAAGTTACAATATTTCTGAGGCATTAATTTTTACAAAATAAACTTATTCTCCGTATGTCTGAAAATAATTATACGAAAATTCACTGAACTAAAACAAAATATTACCACAGTACCGCACAAACAAATATGATTTAATGTTTATTCGTCTACTTTAAAAGAGATAAATGGATTCACACCCCTTGTCCTATCTGAAGCAATATCAGCACTACGAACAAGATATTTTGACTAGAGCAGCTTCTCTTTCCTGAAATTTATTACTCTTTACATTGTACTCTTTGTGCGAACTTGAACTTCAAACGAGTAATCTATTTCAGGATGTCGCCAAGAATAATGAAGAAAGTAGGCCTATCAAAGTGGATGGTTTCAATACCGATACCATAAATCTCTACATTTTCTGTCCAAATATTGTCACTCAGCATTCATAAGTTAGTAAACTCAATATGAACTTAACTGGCTAATTATTTTGTGCAATAAAGTTCATATGTAAAACATACTTTCAGTGCTTTTCAATTACTTCACTCATTGTTTATGAGGTACAGCACTAATATATTTTGACATGTGTATGAATAAAATTTATTTGGTTTTGACAAATAGTTAATTAAAATGTTCGTTCAATGAGATTACTGACCGTATAATGGGACATAGGTCTGTGTGTTCTTGTCGTACTAGAATTTGACATTGTGTTAACTTTGTGAAGTGCAATAGGAAGAGTTATTCTCATTACAAATTTCAAAAAATTCCTGAATTGTAGGAATATGATGTAGATTTTAATTGTTTTTATTACTGCACTACGTGATGTAACGCTTACGTATTAAAAGTTAACTATATTGTTATATACGAGGGTCGTCCAGAAAGTAAAGAACGGTTTGGCATAACTAAATTATAATGAAAGATAACCACAGAAAACTTTATTTACAAAAATACAGTACCTTACTCTATTTCTCAACGTAATCGCCATTGCTGTCAAGGCATTATTTGTAACGTGGTGCCAATTTTTCAGTGGCTATGTTATACTCCTCTACCCTCTGGATGTGACTGCCGCTTTGAGGTCTTAATCGGTTGGGAACTCTTTTCCATCAAAAATGTCCTTTAGTTTCAAAAAAGAACTGAAAATCGCTGGGTGCCAGGTGAGGGCTGTATCATAGGCGTACCGAGGGGGGGGGGGTTTGGGGGTTTGAACCCCCCCCCCCCCCATTGATTAAAAAAAGGAAAATTGTATAATTTTTTTAAGTCTATCCATAAATTATTTAATACAAGTGTAAAGCGTGGGAAGCTTAAAACTCGTTATTTTGCGTCTAAATTTTGAAAATTTTCCGGGGGGGACCCCCGGAAGCTTAAAACTCGTTATTTTGCATCTTAATTTTAAAAATTTTCCGGGGAAAACTTAACACTCGTTATTTTGCGTCTTAATTTTTAAAATTTTCCGGGGGAGGGCCCCCGGAAGCTTAAAACTCGTTATTTTGCATCTTAATTTTTAAAATTTTCCGGGGGAGGGCCCCCGGAAAATGAGGCCGATCGTTGTCGTGAATCAAAAACATCTTTTCAGACAATTTTCCACGTCTCTTGTCTTTGATAACGCGCTGTAGTCGTTGAAGAGTTGCACAATACGCCTTTGCGTTTATTCCTTGTCTTCTTGGGAGAATTACAAGCTCAGGTCTTTGGCGATAGAAGAGTATAACATCGGCATTGAAAAACTGATACCACGTTAGAGTAATTGCCTTGATAGTAATGGCGATTACGTTGAGAAATAGAATACGGTTCTATATCTTTGTAAATAAAGTTTTGTGTTGATATCTTTCGTTATTATTTAGTTATGCCAAATCATTCTTCACTTTCTGGACGACCATCGTAACTACAGAGTTAGTAAATTATTTACTTTACAATTTTTTGCTCAATGTACATTCAAAAACTAATGAAAGCTCACAAAATAGCCTACTTTAATGCCAGTATATGACGACTTTGCAATTACCAGTGTAATTTAAAATTTCATCCTTGAACTACTCAATAATGTGCTTCTCGTGTCAAATTTAAATTGAGAAATATTTTTTATTTCAGAATAATACCAAAGGTATGATTTTAACTTTCATTTTCAAGCAGTTCCCATAGTGAGAGAACCAGCCATATCATTAAATAATTGTACAGGAAACGTATTTCACATATCTTACTATTTGTTTTAATTTTACAACCATATAAAACCTGGTTTACAACAGCATTAGCATTATTCTGTAAAAATAAGCTACTATGTTCGTTCTGAAATTCCTGTCTGAAAATTTAATTTGTATCCATCTCCTTCGTGTGAAATAATTAGAACATTTCTTAATAAGTTTAACTTGGTACCGGAGTTTAAGTTCTTAATAACATAACTTGTCGCGGCCCTGTAAGGCCCGGGCGGCTTGGGTCGCTTACATCCTAAAAGGGAGAGGTAAAACTAAGATAAAGAAAGAAAGAAAGAAAGAAAGAAAGAAAGAAAGAAAGAATAACATAACTTACAGAATTATATAAAGTTATAAATCCTACGTAATTGAAAAAGTACGGTGCTCTAGATCATAACTAATGTTTTTCTACAGGGAACATTTTGCTGTCCATCTAATAGGATTTTCAAATTAGGAGATTTAGTAACAAATCCTTTATTGTTATTTCTACTGCCAAAAATATCTTCCATGAGTTAGTTAGATGGAACCAATCTTGCTCATTAGCCTACCCATCATGTAACTAACCAAGTAACTATCGTACAGCAATTTTATTCAGGCTTCTACCATAAGATTTTCCATCCCATCCATGATTATTTTGCATAATTAAACTTTTTGGCAGGAATTTCGAGAAAAGAACAGAGTGGTTAGCCTATTCCCTGTGTGTATTGCTATGATCCCTTACTACTAATTAGTACTGTATGTAATTTTTTGTGGCAGTAACTTATTAGAAAAGTCAAGTACGTAAAATACACTATGTTTAACATGACAAAATCTCAATGAGTCTCTTGTTGGATAATTTATTCATTTATATAACTGAAATTTTATAGGTATTGTCGACTCAGTCTTTTATCGATATTTTTATGTACGGTACATTATTAAAATTTGTTGTTATAAGTGTGTTCGTTGTAGACCAGGGTGAAAACATAATATCTTCAACAATATAAGGACTACACTTAACTTGATACTGTGTACATGCGTTCAGTTTTAATACATTATTTATGGTTACTTTATACAACATAGCTAGTCCAATTTATTTTGTTATATTTTAGTGTACTATAAATCACAATAAGAGGAACTACTCGTGAATCTCACAGGTCAGAATATCTTCATTCTGAAAATGTCATTTTTCATCTTCCATTTTGTTTTTGTTTTTCTTCTTTTGATAAATCATAGGTGAAAAATTATGAAAATAAATTATAACGCATTTAATGGATTGATTTGTGTTCATTGTGGTAAAATTGTTGTGTGTGGAGGAGCTCATCGGACTCTCTCCTACTTTCGGGTCCGATAAGCTCTGTCACATAGGCCTAATAAATCCCTGCTACCATTTACCTATGTCAGTATACTGACCACATGCCCCCAATCCTGCATTTTGCCTATGGTAGATGATGCAGCGGTCGGATGATAGGCCTAGTCCGTTTAGGGATGGAGAGCCACGGAGTTAGTTACCATTTACCTAGAGTGAGATTCAAGATACCACATGGAAATTATTCGTAATGCACTGTTTGAAAAGGAATATAGGAGAGGTCGTATTCTTCTCTCGCTGCATTTATTTTATATCTGCTGGTTGTACTGACTTTCCTACGAATAAAGGGGCCAGTGTTAAAAAAAAAAAAGCATTAGATTGATTGAAAATTAAGAATTAAGAGGAAAAGGGAGTGTAAAATACTACATATACCGTGACATTTTTTGAAAATAGGGAAACAAGATGTGAATGTAACAATGAAATGAAAGTATTGTGTAGACACAGCAGTTTTCGTGAAAGACTGACATTACGATTGCTCAATAACACGAAACAATGATTGGAATCTATAGATAGAATCCGTAATATTTATCAACATCTTAAGATTTGTTTTTGAATAGCCTATCAAATTTTTAAACACCTGAAATTAACCAGCGACATTTGGTGTCACGTGGTTCAGTCTAACACTTTTAATATTTATCTGTAAAATATATTTTTCTTAGTTTTAAATCGATGAAAAAATCTTGTCCGATTGTTTGACCCTGGAGTTATGTGTATCTTGAGTTATGAATATCTGGATACGATATTTCATCAGTATGATAAGATAGACCCTCCATCGCACTAAATGCATACGAGGAAGTAGATTTATTTAAACATCATGCTGAATGTTTGCCAGGTTAATGAAAAACCTGCAGATCTCTACAAGGGAAGTAATGGTTTCAGAAATAAACTGATATAAGAGACAAAATAAAAGGTACACGGTTGATAAAAGAGACTGATGACGACAAAGTCATCAAGAACAATAACAATGTCAACGATGACAATGCTGATAGCCCTAATAATAATAAAATTAACAATTGAAATTTTCATTGCGTATGCCGAGCATGAACTATTTTATTTCAGGATGCATCTCACCGACCGAGCATGCTCGAAATTGGCGCTTTATATGCCAAGGGAAAAGGGTAAGTACCGTTTTAATATTTAGGTATTGGTTCAAAGACTTAAAGGGTTGGAAAATGTTGTTACTACAAATTTCTTAGAAAACGCTAGGTTTATATGCAGAAAATCCTTAGGAACATTTAGTAGGCAATGCAAGGGATTTGTTCCTACACTTAGAATAAACTATGCTTCGATGTTTTGTTTATATAAAGATACCAGTTCGTAGATTCCACTTCTTACACCATCCTACGAAAAATCGAAGCATCATTTGTTCGGTGACAGTAAATAGCAAAAAGCTAAAAACGGCTGTATTTTCATGAATTCAAACTACCTATAGATAGAATTACGAGGTAGAATATCAAAAGAAAACATCTATTTTAATAAGCTTTATATTTAATTTAATTTAATTTACAGTCGTTGAGTGTAAGCTACACTATAGACATTGTCAGTTATTAATACAATATTATTTACACAATAATGGGACACTTAATTTCCATAAATTCCCTTATATTATAAAATGGGTTCTTTAGGAGCCAGCAAGTGATACTTTTGTTGAAGTGTTGTTCATTTCTAAGAAATAAGTCGGATGGCATCTTATTTGCTACCTTGATAGCCATACATTCAAAGTTTTCTATTGATTTTGACAGCCTATTATACGGAATATTGTAATCTTTGTTGTTCCTAGTATCATGTTGATGTATGTCACTCCTAGTTGTGAAATTACTAATATTGTCTTTAAAATATGATAATAAACTCTTTATATACAAACAAGTCACTGTTAAAATTCTCTGATTAACAAAGAGTGGTTTGCAGTGTTCGGTATAACCAGAATTGGTCATGACTCTGATGATTTTCTTTTGTAACGTAAAGACTTTATTTACATGAGGACTGTTACCCCACAGTATTATACCATAATTTAGCATACATTGAAAATATGCAAAGTATGCCCATTTTATATACTTGTATGTTATTATTGTTTTCAGTCTTCTAATTAAGTACACTACACTAGATAGTTTATTGCATATATATTCAATGTGTTTCTCCCAAGTCAATTTTGTATCTAAATATACACCTAACATATTAAAACAACTAACATCTGCATTTACTTTAAAATTGAGACATTTCGTCTTGTCATCATTTAACATAAAGCCATTAGCAGCAAACCACTCTTTGGCTTCATGTACTATATTTAGTTTCAGGTTTTCCAGTATATTTTGATCACTTACAGCTGTAAACAATGTGGTATCATCCGCATATAATATAGAGTCTACTTGTATGTTATTTACTAGATCATTTATGGCCACCAGGAACAAAATAGGTTGGAGAAACAAGATATGAAGTAGTTACCGGTAAATTTTGTATTGCAAATAGCATTGAATGGGTCGGGAAGCTCAGAAAACCGAAAAAAAATGATATCTTTTGAACATATATGTAGTAGATCCAGGATTATAAAGTGGCATTGGTAAGGAAGTAGACGTGTAGGCTACCAGAAAACTTTTTCATTCGATACAGCCTATGTGAGATTTATTCAGCAGCATGGGACATTTCTTCAGTAGGTCTATAAACTTACAAGTGTTTGTTCTCTACTTTTGGTTGAAACTTGATTTCTGACATAGCAAATCGATATCTCTCGTAAAAGTAAAATGATAACTCATTTGATAACTCTCGTAAAAGTAATTTAAAATATATATGTATAACTTAATAGTAAAACTACCATTACATTCTTTAATAAATAATGATGAAAAGTTAAGTGAATAGTAAAAGAAGTGATTATTAGCCATTTTATACAGAACCTATGTTTATAAAAAAATGTCTATGCATAGGCCTAGTCCTTGAAGGCGGTTGGTTGCCTTACTTTGTGGTCATATTTCTTTCATCCTTTCGCTATGAGCTTTTTTTTATCTCTTATGGCAAGTTTTTATTTTCTTCGGGTTTTCCTCTTGGTCAACATGCTATTTGAGAATTTTGGCTTTAAATTTTCCTATTTTGGATGTCCTCTTGAGTGATTCTTGCCAATTTTAGGTGGTTTTTGGTGTACATGTTTACTTTATAGCTGCTTTCAAAGAAGTATACGGAATAGCATATTACGAGAGAAAATGTGGAGCACTGCTTTACTACATAGAATTCTCTCGTAGGAAAAACAACAAATGAAATTTATATAAAACAGTGTAGGCTACATTATAATCTTAGTCAGGCATATTTACTTTACTGTTTTGAATTTAGATGCCTGTATTGAGTACTACTTCAGCTCTAGGGTTCCATGTAATAGACATGGGTTATTATAGTAGCGGAATTGAATTAAGAAGCTAATCCAACAAAGGGAAGTTGTAACCTCACGTTTGGTACAGGTGCAGCACTTCCTCGGTGTAACACCCTCCTACAGCAATGCACGTACAACCGTAAATCTTATGCACAGACGATCCGACTTTCCTTTTATGTGAGCCTCATGTTCCACAACATCCGGGTCAGTCGGCAGATGGGAATTAATTCTACATGAGTTTTGTGTGATAATTCGTATGGTCAAGTTTGCCAGAACCATTATATAGCTGATACGGTAGGCCTACCACTTTGAACAAGCCGTGGCACATTGGTGGGTTTCTACTTCTAACGAGTTATGCTTAATAGTATATTGACCAATAATAATGAAGGGGTAGCAAAATAATGTGCTTATATGAACTATATATCTCTCCATCCGATTTACAGATTTACAGACCCTCATTTCTTGTTTTCCTTTTCTTTCTTTTTTCTTCTTTCTACGTTTCAAAGCCTTTATTTTATTTCTCACCTGTTAAGTCTTCAGAACTTAATTTTAGCGTAATAATGTAAAATCATATCTGTTCATTATCCGAACATCCGAATAATCCGGACGGATTTTTTATACTGAACAATCGATAAATTTTGAATTTTAATGACAAAGATATTTGTTTTCTTAATCCTACATCAGTTCATAGGTTAAAAACTTAGGCCTATGTACACAGTAGTATTAAAACTAAAATTAAATATAGGAAAAGTTAGGTTTATGAAGAAAAAACAGATTTTTGTAGTCAACCCAACTAAAACGTGTATTAAAGTACATCACGAGCATTTTAAGGGTAATTCCGCTTAATCCGGACAGGGTGCGGTCCCATCTAGTCCGATTAGAAGGACTCAAGATTGCATTTTGGTTGTTCAAATGTATGATTTGATTTCCAGGTTCTTTTAAATATGGTTAAGCCGAATGAAAACACAACAATTTAGTATAAGAGCATCTAAATACGGTAGTGATGCATCGAAGTTACCTACAACCATTGATTTAATATTAATAGTTTATGTTTTAAATGTAAAGTGTAAAAAAAATTGACTTCATGGATTATTTAAATTATCTTTTAACGTAGATATTCCAAAGACTGTAGGTGGCGTTGTTCATATATTAACAAACAGACAAGAAAGAATCACTCAGAAATACTGATAGGCTATTATTATGATTATTATTATTGAAATTATAATATAATTGGCACGAAACATGTCTGCCACTTTGTAACAATAATTACTCGGAACTGTAACAGTTTAATTAATTCTGAAAATAGTACGCAATTGCAGAAGTAGTCAACATAGCATGTCAGAATTACAAAATAATGAATTTCACCTATTTCTCAGCACCCAAACCTGTATGTCCACCCTTAAGGTGTCTATTGAAAGTAATAGGAATTAGTATAGTAGCCTTACAATAACTGAAGTCAATTCCATTTTTCTATTAATTATTGCGTAAATTCTTTGTTGGAATTGATTGCAGATGGATAAGATTTTCCACGATTTCATTATCGAAGTTATCTTTTAATTGAGTTCATAGTGAAGCACATCAAAATCATGCCGTTTGTGAAGTGATAGCACTACGAAGAGTCATCTGCAAAATTATTTGGAATGAGTAGATAATTGCTCATTCCTTTAAGTTATAGCAGAACTCCGTGGGCATTCGTCCCTGGACTTTTTATTGTTCAATAATGCTGGAAAGTAACTCGTACAAATTAGCAGAAACAACTATTAATTCCGGTATGTAAGTATACATCTTGTAATAAAGGAAGCATGTATAACCACCACGATTTAATTTACATACTTTTATCTTTCTAAAATTATCCAATTCAGAGTTTTTAAAATAAAGGTTATGCATTTCCAAACATTAGGTTAATTAAGTAATTAATGAAAACTGCTGGAAAACACACAAATTTATTCCTTGAAAATGATTAAATTGCAACGAACCGGAACAATCGTTCTCAAAATTAAATAGGCCTATATAGTTCATGAAAATAATCTACAGTAAAAGTTGTTACATTAATTTTCTAATCCATTGTTTATTTGTTATGGATATTTTTGACAACTGCGCATTACTATTTGAGTCTATAACGATAGTCGATGTGCCGGAATATTATCGCGCAGGAGAACTTAAGGCCGGGACTGAACTTAAAAAGAAAGCTACCCAGTGTTTTACCTAGATAAAGTAGTCTATTATCAGTGTACTAAGACGTGTAATAAATGGGCCAATATGCCTAACACAGTTCACAATAAAAACACTTTAACTGCTGAAAATGTAAAACATATGCTCATACAAGCCTCAGAGACAACTGCAGGTTTATGCAAGACTCCTAAGTTATATGTCAGTAGATGACCTTAGATGACAAGATGCCCCTAATAAACTAGTTGTAATATATTAATTCGCATGTGGAAATACAGGTAATGTAAAAGTAAACATGCTGAAAAAACATGATCTAGCTTTTTAAATACAACCATCTTCGTATTTATTAAATTGCAGTCGGAGACCAGATAAAACATTACAGGACACATAATAATGTTTCTGTCAGAACTGTCGGGCTCTACTTCAAGTGACGATGATGGAAGTGATACAAATACAATCGAATGACAAGTGATGAATGTCCTACTTAGTAAACCGTTCTTCATAGCGAAGCCTTTCGTCTTTAGAATTAGGTCGATGCAGATTGATGAGTGATGACTATCTACATTTAAATAGTGGCATGTATAAAGGATTCATTTTTCTTCCAATACAAGCTGGATGTTCTCTGCATGACTAATATGCTATCTATATAAACAAGCGTATTAATAATAATAAAAAGCCCTGGTCATAGTGAACAGTAGGACATCTCATATGTTTTCCAGTTATGGATAATTAATCACGTATGTCTGCCTCGGCTTTTCAAGTCGTGTTTGATGAAATCCCAGTTACAAATCTTGTTATGTAAATGCATAGATCTGTCCTTCTTTTCCCCTTTCAACTACGTTTCTTTTATAAAATTGTAACTCCTAACTTGCACCACATTCCATTGAGGAGAAGGGTCTATCACCCGACCGCTTTGACATCTATCGAAGTCATTCGATATCATTGGCAGATGGAAAGATTAAGGCTTGCTGTCAGCATGTTCATTATTTGATTGTTTTTCTTGAACGGAGCCGCTACTTCATTAGCAGGTAACTATTTAGTGACTACGAGGCTGAATGCACTACGTCCCAGAGTTCCCTTATCTCAGAAAAATCCGAGGATGTACAGCCGAATACAGGAAACTTTCGATGCTTTTGGTTTCTCCTAGTGTTTTTCTTCATTTAAAGTTGGCATTGTATCATGTGTGTTCCACACAAGCTCTTAGTGAGTTAATCTCTTATTGGTTTGAACTGAAGTCGGAATAGCCATGAAAAACGCTCAGGCCTAGGTGAGCGGTGAAATGGGATGGAGAACGGAATCATTTCATTTGAGTGGCTAAAATGCGTGCCTCACAACGAATGTCCGGATCAGCCCTTGGATAAGTCAGACTCGTATTGGTACGATGCCTGATACTTAAATATTATCCAACGAGCACAGGTCGGTTTGAGATTCAGAAGAGGAGTGAGGAGAAATAAGGCAAACATTACGTTTAGGGTTAGTCTCTAAGCGTATCCGCCAACGCGAAAAAGGATGTGTGTAGGGGTGGGGAATGGGCCTGGCAGAGTCATGGACTCGCATTCGGGAGGTCCCAGATTCAAATCCTGTAACCGACCAACTTAAAATGGGGTTTTTCATGGTTTCCTCAGTCGTAAAGGTAAATGCCGAATTGGATATTTACATAGCCTACCATGAATCATCCTCACCATTTCATCTTGTATCATATCCATTTAAATTAATATCAGTTGAAATTGACTCCATAAAAATACACCAATAATCGAAACAATTGACAATAAATAGTTCCATGGCTTTCCCTACTATATAGACACACATCCCAAACTCCTGATATGGCCTCGCAGCTAAAGGGAGTATAAACACATCTGAATTTTAAAAAAAATCAATTTTGTTACTTCGGTTACCACTTGGAAAAGATTGGATTTTGAGAAAAGATGTATACTGAAAGACTTATCAATGAAGCACTGTATTGATTCATACTTCTACTTACTTATTTATATAAGTTGATGATAATTTGATATGAATCTGTTATTTCAACTTTTTCTTACATATTCGTAAGTACCATTTACTTATGATGTCCTGTAATTTCAATTACATTTTACTTAAGAAACAGATCATACAAAGGTTCGAGAAGTTGAAATCTCGAATGATCACGTATTTAAAAAATCTGTTAATGATTCATCATTACAGACGTAGAAAACGCGTTTTAAACAGATTAGAAACATTCGGCTTCTTTTATATTCGCGAATACGGCTCCCTACAGATGGATATTAAAATTTTAATTTACTTTCAATCTCTTATGAATCAGCATCATCAACATAATATATAGATTTTCGTTAGGTGGAAAGCCGAAGGCATATAAATAACTAGCTTAAAAGGCCCGGCGTCGCCCGGGTTTTGTATTTTGTAATTGGAAATTAACTTATGAAGGACTTTCGATTTTCAAATTATAGATCCTTATATAGGTATTTGGAATTTGAAATGAAGAAGAACGACTTATCAATTCAAACTATTCGCTCAGAAAACGCTTGACATAGCTTTTTATGGTTCTAGAGGACGTATAATTCTGCATCCCATCGCTTCTACACAACAAGCTTGTTAGGAGTTGAAATAAGAAGAAACAGAAATTTCGGAGCATAAAATTGCATTGTCTTTGCGGAATATTTTATTTCTCCCTCTCATATTACCATTCAACCGTTTCGAGGATGAAATTAAAAATAAATTCAATATCACTTTCATACTTCCCTCCCAAAAACCTGCTATATAATATTACCAAACCTCGTATGGCCTTCTCGGTGTCGTGCACATTGGCACAGTCGCATTTTCGTGCACATTGGCATAGTATTTTTATCTTGTAATATTATCGTGCTCATCGCCATACAACCCGTTGGGGCTAGGGGTGGACATAGAGACTCAAATCTACAGCCTCCTTCACCACAGGTCCAAGGCAGCACCCCTTAGCTCCCGCGGCTAAGGAAACTGATTGTAGATATCGTAGATAGGTTGTCAGGTTACGTTAGGTTAGGTTAGGTTAGGTTAGGTTAGGTTAGATTAGGTTAGGTTAATTCAAAGTCTCATTCAATCGCAGGCAGATACTTTATGAATGATTTCTAAACAATTCAATTATAATATTAATGTACACAGTATGTATCTATAATAATAAAAGAAAGTGTTTGTCTTTCTGCCTATCTAGCAGTTACTGTGAACTCCATTGCATTCAATACGATAATGTAATTCCAACTTTGTTTCTATGTCCACCCCTACGAAGGGTGTGTGGCGATGAGCACGATGATATAGCAAGATAAAAATAATATGCCAATGTGCACGAAAATGCGATTGTGCCGATGTGCACGTGTGCCAATGTGCACGCAACCGGTATTCTCTATGTCCAGGGTAGAGAAAATTATGTGACTACAGCACAATGTGCATTATTTTCTTGGATTTCATTCTCCAATATTTATTTGTAGCATGAATTATATAGATAGCTTCTCTAATTTGTCAACGTCCCGTTTCATTTATTTCCAACCTACCTGTGACCACTGTCAACAATACACTGTTGTCGTGTGAACTGTACATGGAATGTGTTTTGGATTTGATAATCTGTGCAAAAAGATATGTCTCCTTTAAAACATTTGGTTTTTGGCATTTAAAATCAAAATTTTTCAAAATCCTTTCTTGGTGAGCACTTACATTATGAAACGAAGGTACCTTTAAAATTCCAAGTCTTCTTCCTGTTATAGTTTAGGCTCTACATCGATTCTCTGTTAGTCATTAGTTAAGTCAGTCAGGACAAGGCCTCTTATATATATAGAAGAGAGACAGATATAGAGATAAAAAGCTTTGTACGTTGTCCACAAATATGTAATGGGATATGTTGTGCTGCATATGATGCAATCTACCGTAGGTCTTGTGTGTGTAGTAAAACAAATTGGAAACTTCGAAGAATATTAAACACCACTGTCATTATAATTAATGGCTTCTAGGTAATTATTTTGACACTCATTTAATTGATGAAAACTGTGCCTGTTACTCAAAACCTATTAAGAGTTATTTAATTAATCAAAGCTGTTTCTGGAATAAACGACCTTACAATTTAAATATCGAGAAGAAGTTTAGTGATACTTGTTCACCTGAGGGTCTCTAATGTAAGTTGTGTGCCAATTTTCGTCTCCACATCTCTTTCTCGAGGTCTAGTCTTAAATTGCCTCCTTCCTACCAACCATATAATTTGTGGTAATATAAAGTCTCCAGTACATATCAAACCGTCATTACTACTTAGTAATCGCTGCGAGGTCTTTATTAAACATCACATGCGAGGAACTGGCAATAAATGAGTTTAGCACTTGCCGGCATTTCTGTGAAACATGATTTAGTAGGCACGTTATGTTTGTTTCCACTTTGAACATATGAAGATGCTAAACACACCCAGCGATGGGAAAAATACGAAAAGAAAGTAATTGGGCTGAATTACAATTACCTGAGAAACATTTTACTTAATTACAATTACAAATTACTTTTTCAAAAAGTAATCAGTAAAATTACAATTACGTTTACAATTACTTAAAAAAATGGCAGTACCTAAAAATTCATTGTTTTTGGTTTGTTTTGGGCACAAGCCCAAATTATTAATGAACAAACAAATGAGAATATTCTTGGAGATATTGAGTAACTTTTTGTTAATATTAGGACTCTAATTTGGATATTAGTTGCAAAACAGTAGTGATGACGATATAGCAAGCGAGAATGATACTAATACTAACGACTACTAAATTGTAACAATTACAATTTTATTTCCAGAAGTAGATTACAAGTAGAAATTACATTTTTTTTAAAGTATTGATTACAAGTAAATGGGACCAAAAAAGGAATTGTTACTGCAATCCAATTACTTTTACTCAATTACTTCCCATCACTGACCACACCCATAAAGCTCTCACCAAACGTTCACTGCGTCGTCCATTATCCGGATAGATGGATGGTGATTTGTCCGGATAATAAGTAATGTTGAAGTTTATGAGTACAGTCTGGTAAAACAATGGGGTACAATTATTTTTTTAAACTTTTAAAATGTCATCCCAGATTAAGAAACTCGTTTCATTTGTCTTTCATGGGATGTTAGGCCTACTATTTGTATATTGAGAAAGTTTAATGGTCCTCGTAGGCGTAATATTTTTTTAAAAACCACGAAATACATAAATCCTAGTAATAAGAACGGTATTTTGATACTTTACCGAAAGATATTTAAAATAATTTTATATTTATTTGCTCCCTTGCGTGGCAACTTTTGTCTTCTTTTCTCGCAAATGCGCAAGCACATACTCCTTAACACTGCCTGAAAATATACAAGGGGTCAAGAAAATGTATGAAAAGTTGATTTTCTAGAACTAGATTTTAGATTTTCTAACACCAAACTAAACTCCGTAATGCAATATTCTTGTAGGGACTTGGCCTACCACCACTCGACTGCTGCGTCTTTTACGATAGCTAGTTGATAAAATTGGGGGATGTGGTCAGCATACTGACACCAAGGCCGATAACGATGGTTTCCGTAACCGGAGCCGCTACTTCTCCATCAAGCAGATCCTCAGTTTGCATCATGGAGCTGAAATGCTTATTTTTTTCCACTTTCATAAGAGACGAAGCTTACATTAATATTTTTATATTTAATGTAGGCTAGTAGCCTATAAGTAATATAAGTCATATTTTTGTTTTGAGATTAAGAGGAAGTTTCGTTAGTAATACATACCACATCAGTGTTAAAATGGAAATCTGTATCGTAATGGATATAATTAGGCCTATACCGTTACGTCACATGTAATCAGTCGTATTATAGTATGGTCGAACGAAAATATATTTAGTTATCCAAACTTTACTAGCTTACTTTAATTCATTGCCTATGCCCAGGGCCGTAGCAAGGTCCTTCTGCGCCCTTGGCGAGTTTGACAAACCTGCGCCCTCCAATACTGGGGGGTCTGAACAATTTTTTTAAATTTCTGTAAAATTGTTTATTATTTTAATATAAAAACACTGTTATTATCAAAGAAACCTAAACCTCAATTTCAAAATGAACTAAGTGTTGGACTTTCAAGGTACTAAAACCTTATTTTCAAAAAAGAATCAAATAACAAAATCTAGTATCAAAAGTAAATTACGTAATAGGCCCGAGGCCTACTAAAATATTTAACACATTAATATAGGTAAAAGTATATTTTTTTTTTCGGATAGTTGAACGACTTTCATCTCAATAATAACGTACATTTTAATTTTTACTGTCGTTATATCGTTCCATACCGTCAATAAGAAACGTGTTAATTAAAGAACGTTGCATGACTGCGTTTTGTTTGTAGACAATCGGCATAATACTACAGATAGTTCACGTGCAGTAACTTTTAATAACCTGAAAGACTTCTTCCATTAAATTTGAATATTTATTGCTTGAAAAATTGCACCAGTCTAAAAAAAGGCGGGATTTTTCATGGTTAATTTTGTGCCCTCTCTGTACCTGCGCCATTGGCGGGGGCCCATCTTGCCACCGCATAGCTACGGCCCTGCCTATGCCAAGTGTTATTCGCAAGAGACTACTATGTACTAATAAACGATTCAGTGTTACAAAAAATCAAGGCAAGAAGTTGCGAGGCGTAAGGAAAGCAGTAGCAGCTGTGTGAAGTGATTGAAGAGAGTGGTGGATGTTAAAAATTGCAGAAGCGGTATACCTTGAGGTGGACCATTCCACATGTGGACAGGTGTATGTGATAAATGCCACCGCGTCCTCGCTCCGCGTGTAGCTTGTTGACACATACAAACAGACGACATAGCTACTTGGCAGCCCATCGAGACAAACAAGAAACTTCTTTTATCACGCAGTCTGGAGTTCATATCACAGTACGTGACTAGTCGTTGCCACATTCAGATTTTTCATTTGACCTGTCGCAATTCTGACCAAAGCCCAGTGGTTTGGGTGCATGGATAAGATACTCGGCAATCAAATGGGAGTTCAATTTCAGAGTTAATAAATTACACATACAGGATTTTATACACATTTCAGGCAGACCTATTTTTTATCACTTTGCCGGCAAATATCATGCTACCAGGTCGTTTTCACTCTTCAGCAATCCGTGATAATAAATTAACATAGCCTAGACTAGTGACGGGTAAACTTCTAAGGAAGAGAGCCAAATGACAGAAAAATTTCACAAGGCGGGCCGAAATAGTTAGTTGAAGTGCTGAAATGGTCCAATTTTCAGGGGAGAGGGCCAAATAAAAGAATACTTTTACAAGGCGGGCCGAAATAGTTAGCTGAGGTGCTGAAATGGTGTCATTTTCAGGGGAGAGGGCAAAATGAAATAATAATTTCACAAGGCGGGCCGAAATAGTTAATTGATGTGCTGAAATGGAGAAATTTTCAGGGGAGAGGGCCAAAAGAAAGAATAATTTCACAAGGCGGGCCGAAATAGTTAACTGAAGTGCTGAAATGGTGCAATTTTCAGGGGATAGGGCCAAATGAAATAATAATTTCACAAGGCGGGCCGAAATAATTAACTGAAGTGCTGAAATGGTGCAATTTTCAGGGGAGAGGGCCAAATGGAAGAATAATTTCACAAGGCGGGCCGAAATAGTTAATTGAAGTGCTGAAATGGTGCCATTTTCAGGGGAGAGGGCCAAATGAAAGAATAATTTCACAAGGCGAGCCGAAATAGTTAATTGATGTGCTAAAATGGTGCAATTTTCAGGGGAGAAGGCCAAATGAAAGAATAATTTCACAAGGCGGGCCGAAATAGTTATTTGTACTGAAATGGTGCCATTTTCAGGGGAGAGGGCCAAATGAAAGAATAATTTCACAAGGCGGGCCGAAATAGTTATTTGAAGTGCTGAAATGGTGCAATCTTCAGGGGAAAGGGACAAATGAATTTCACAAGGCGAGCCGAAATAGTTAATTGAAGTGCTGAAATGGTGCCATTTTCAGGAGAGAGGGCAAAATGACAGAATAATTTTACAAGGCGAGCCGAAATAATTAATTGAAGTGCTGAAATGGTGCCATTTTCAGGGGAGAGGGCCAAATGACAGAATAATATCACAAGGCGAGCCGAAATAGTTATTTGAAGTGCTGAAATGGTGCAATTTTCAGGGGAGAGGGCAAATGACAAAATAATTTCACAAGGCGAGTCAAAATAATCAACTGAAGTCCTGAAATGGCGTAGGCTAATTTTCAGAACTACTTGTCTGTTATTTATATATGAAGTAAAAGATGATTAAACTATGAACTCACGTCGGATTCAGGTTAAGGAGCGAAGGATTGGGGAAATAAGACACAGATCAGATGAAGGGTTGGATGAAATTTCCTTGTAAATAGTCTTCTATATCATACGTAAATTACAGCCATTTGGAGTGAACAAAGGACTTTGACAATAAACTGAAAGTTATTTCCCTTATCGTACGAAGTCAAGGTTAATTCTGAAAAGGAAAAAAAAAGAGAGTAGTAGGGGTGGGGATTGGGAATGGCGGAGCCTGTCTAGAATTCCCTCACCAACATAAACCACTGCGTATTATATCGGAAAGATTCCGTGCACTGGAGTGTACACCTTTGCATGAGGCTGATTCAAGTGAACGACCTCTTATTCTACATAAGAATGTGAACTGGAAAGAGTTATATTCGCTTTGCTTAGGGTAGAAATAGTTACGTCAGTGTATCATATCAGATTATTAAAACTCATCTAATCAAGTTTCTTGTTACCAAACAAACTCACACCTATAACATTCAATGCTGGGATCGGTAGTCATAACTTGTGATTTCTCTTTAAGATGATTTAAAATCCTTCTTACATCCTAACTGATTGAGAGATTTCATCTGCCATTTACTTCGTGAGGTTATCTCTTGTCATCAAAACCTGTTTGCATGACGGCTGTAGGGTGTAACCATACCTGTCACTATTTTGCATAAAATGCAGTATGATATATGTCATACCTGAGAATTAATTAGTAGGAAACTTAACTTTTTGTATAACTTGAAGTTAACACCACTGTTTACATGTAAACCTTGTAACAGATTTTGTTCTATTGCATAAATAGTTGATATTTTATTACCAGAATTCATCTTGATGTGACCTACGGGAATGTCAAGGGTTATGGGTTGCTAGTTTTATCCCAGACTTGTTCTGCGCGGTAACATCTTGTCAGAAATCCAAAGAAGGAGTTGTGCGAAGGCGTATTCACATGTGTACATGTATCATCAGAGAAAAGATTTCTTTTTGTACATTTTTTCTTGCATTTACATTGTTTTAACATCCTACACTCTCGCTTACATGTTGCGGTTTTCAACTATACTTTGTTCATCACTCCGATGACTTTCGGGTCGTGGGAAACTGTATCAATCTATGTCGTGCATAGACAAATCTAATCGATACAGGATAACGTAGGCCTATATAGACATTTATAATTATAAAAATGTAATGGATAAGGCAGAATATTTTATAAAAGGGCTTACTCTGTGACAAATAAATCTACTTTTTTTATTATAGTGTCTTTTCATTTACTTCCCGTTCATACTAGGCCTATCATGGTAGAAAACAACGTTCGAAAAACCTTGTACACTTGATGAAAACATTTTTTTTAAAGAACAAAAGTTGTTGAATTTCATGTTTCCAGTGGTATAATGTTAGAATTGAAAAGTATATAAATTTTCCGCTAAATTTGCCACTTTTTAAACTTCAGCTGTATAAACGAAAGAGGGGGCAATCAAGGAATACGAAATAGCTTGCCATTAATAGTTTATCTATAAGAAGGTACAACAAGATTACCTTCATTTTATAGTTCAATTAATTTATTGACTAGACATTACTATGTTGTGATACAAAATGTGGGAATATGTAGGCCTATGCAATAATAATTTAGAATATTTGTAAATAGAGAAACAAGTTATATAGCCTAATTTTTAAGACTTTTATTTTTATAGGTTCTCTACTGTAGCCTACATTATGGCTATTAATTTTATTTTATTTTATTTTATTTATACTATATTTTAATAACATTTAATTTAATGTGGTAACGAATCTCCTTCTCATTTGTTTTTCACACCTGTCGTGGTGTTCAATTTATAACATTTGAACACAAAAAAAAAATCGGGTTATCCTATTTAAAAAAACAAAAAAAGCATTGCTGCAATGCCACGGTTTCGTAACGCTCGAATATATTAGGGTTAATAATTACTGGCCTTGGGTATCGGCAGGCTGACCAAATGCCCACCAATTCTGTGCACGGTAGATGAGCGAAGGTCGGATGGAAGGCCTAGTTCCTTCAATGATGCAGTGCCACAGAGTTAATATCATATACAGTGTGTGAGAAGAAGAGAAATTGTAGTTAATATTTTTCTCTGTAATATGCGTGAACACTCTATTATAAAGAAGAGTCTCTCATATATTTTATAAATATTACTGGTGACTTTCGACCATTGACCTATACACCTTCCTGAGTGTAAATTCAAATTTCAGCCATCTTGTCTGTTGTAGTAGCTGAGAAGTGATCTGTCTCTCTGACACACACACACACGTGACCTCACGTCACAGAGTGCCCCCTGACCCCTCTACTTGGTTATGCCAGGATACTGGACATAAATTCACCTCTTTGCTTCTTACAAACGTGTTACTCAGCAGAACTAAGCGTCGCCAAGGAGATATGATGTTGCACCTAATTTATTATAAAGGTTGTACTCCGGAGGTGGCCCTCTATCTCTTCGCTTTAAACTTATGTTTTCGTGATTATAATTAATGTACAATATATAGAAGCCTATCTGAAACACCGAATTGTACTAACATTTTTAACTTACTCTTCCATGATTACTATCCCTTTTTTCTTCTATCAATAATCCATGGACCAAAATCAAATGTAGCCTAAAATTGCACAGAATATCTTGAATTTATATTTGGAACACACCAACTGTTTTATTGTGACATACAGTAAGATAACATGAATGTAGCCTATTTCGAACCATGTGTTTAAAAGAAGTTTTTGACTGCCCACCATACCGGGGAGACCCTGAAGGCCCAGAAATAATTATTAGCCTACACCACTCTGTACATTTCAAAAAATACACTTCTTTATAGGAAAAAAGAAAGCACATCAGCAATTAACCGAAGAATGTGTTAAAAGCCCTAAATCTAATGTAATTTTCAGTTTCTGTGACAAGTAGCGAAACATAAGTTTATGGTATTGTATTGCAAGATCTTGGTTTACCCTGGCAACCTTTGAACATACATCTCGGCTCATTTTTGTAATAAGTCATTTTTATTGGTCTAACTCTGCTGTTGCCAACAGGCCTATGAATCTTTAAAAACACATAAACAAGTAGGCCTACCCATAGGCGTACCGAGGGGGGGGGGGGTTTGGGGGTTTGAACCCCCCCCCCCCCCCATTGATTAAAAAAAGGAAAATTGTATAATTTTTTTAAGTCTGCCCATAAATTACTTAATACAAGTATAAAGCGTGGGAAGCTTAAAACTCGTTATTTTACGTCTTAATTTTTAAAATTTTCCGGCAGAAAACACCGAAAAGCTTAAAACTCGTTATTTTGCGTCTTAATTTTTTTAATTTTCCGGGGGAGGATCCCCGGAAGCTTAAAACTCGTTATTTTGCGTCTTAATTTTTTTAATTTTCCGGGGGCAGACCCCCGGAAACTTAAAATTCGTTATTTTGCATCTTAGTTTTTAAAATTTTCCGGGGGAGGACCCCCGGACCTCCCTCTCCCTGGGGGGTATTCCTTTATAACCCCCCCATATGGTCGGCCTGGTTACGCCTATGGGCCTACCAGGAGTAATGTTTAGAGATCAGGCAGCTGCTGCAATAAGGCTGACAACACTGATACTTCATGAATTTATATTCCAAAAATCTGGGAGCCTCAACTTCCGGGCCCCTCCCGAAATGAAAACGAAAAAAAATAACTTACGAAAATTTTACGAAATTAAAATATACTTCTCATTTAGTATTCTTAATTGTAGTATTTATTACCCTTATGGCATTTTATATTAGACTAACGATATGTATTAAGAGTTGTAAAATTAAGCAATCAAATTTAATTTTAATGCCTTTTATTCAAAATGTTATTATTTTGGAACAGTAAAAGTATATGTTAAAAGAAAGATATACATATATTTAACTGAAAAAATACTTAAAACAAAATATTATGTAGGTTCAATTTTAAAAATCGTGGAGTACTCCCAGACACCCGATGGGCCCCTCCCGAACCAAAATCTTGGCTACGTCCCTGTTCCACGCCTTGTAGGCTATAGGGTTACTTTACTTTCACTATTAAATATGAAATCTCATGTCATTCGGCCATGGTTATTAGGGGTGTTACGGACCATCCTACTTTTCTCTGTACGAACACACTTCACACGTCATCACACAACTGCAATTCACTAATTTGTGAGACAAGTAATCACTAGGACCATGACGATGATGCTAGTCCGTACCTACCAGTCAGTAATGTTCGGCATCATACACTGTAGGTTCAAAATTATTATTTATTACGTATTAATGAGACGTGTTGTGGAAAGTTTGTCCATTATGTTTGAAGGAATTGTTCCATCTTTCCACCGACGAGGTTAGATTATGTTTCAACTTTTATACCGGTAAACAATTTTTACGTAAAATATTCTTTAGGTGATTCAATTACCTAAATTTAAAAAAAATGTAGGCTATTCTAAGAAGTTAACCTTCTACCTCTAGTCTAGTCTATAAAATATTTTGACAAGAGGGAAATTAATGTAGGTCCAAATTCTAGAGTGATAAGGAAAAAGCGAATAAGTCAAACGGCCAAAGTTTTAGGAGAGACAATTAACCATTTATTTTCACAGCATTGTTACAATATTTAGAACAGTCCACCCAGATAATTTTACATAGTATAAGATATTGTGTAAAAATATCTGGTGGACTGAGCTAAATAGTGTGACAATGCTGTGGAAATGAATTGTTTTTTGTCATTCCTGAAACTTTGGTATTTTGACTTAATCGCTTTTTCCCTATCACTCCAGAATTTATCCATGTTATTAACCAGAACATCCACTCTATGTAAAAGACATTCTCTCAACAGGCTACCATGGAACACCTATCACTACTACATTCATTGTCATAGCAAACATTCTACCTTTGTTGCCGGCAAAAAGAAAGCAACACAAAGCAGTAATATAAACCTGATGACCATTGTCACGCGTCAAATGCTTGCTAGATAAATTTTGTTGCTACGCATTGTGCTGGTGACGGCGTTACGTTAAAAAATGGCATTATGAAGAAACCTAAGTGCATGTTTCGGGTACTTGCATTGGAATTTTAAACTGAAGTTTATGGGATGTATAAAATATGTCACTGACAAGGAAATAATTTTTATTTGGCGAACCGGGGAAATGTTTTGACGAGTGGGGAAATCCCCCCATCCTCCCATTAATTCGAATCCTGCTAAAGGCCTATAGGGACGTTTTTGGGTAACGAGATAAAATAGTTTTAAAAAATGTTTATAACCGGCAATTAAAAGTACATAATACTTAGTAAAGGACAAAATTGTAATACTATAAAAATTATTTGAAAGTGCTTCATTTCACACAGTTTAACTCAACTGACTGTCCACAAAATAGAACTCTGGTGCTTTGAAAAAACCTGTTACAAGTTTAAAAATAATGATTAAATAATTAAGTATCAAATTCTCTGTGCAGGAACAAAAATGGTGTTTAGTACAAAAAATAGTGTGCGTGGAACGCCACGCGACAAAAGTGAAACTTGTTTAAATTTTCGGACTTTTAAAATTTTGGATTGTTGGACTTATTAATATTTGGTGTTTGGAATGTTCTAACTTTGGTTTTTTGGATTTTTTAAATCTTTGATCTTTTAATTTATTTATTTTGAAATGCTAGATTTTTTTAATTCTGATTTTTTTGTAATTTTGGATCTTTGAATTTTTTTATTTTTTGGATATTTGAATTTTGAATTTTGAATTTTGATATTTAGGTTGTTTAAAGTTTGGATTTTCGAATTATGAATTTTCGATTTTTTATTTTTTAAACTTTGGATTTTTGAATTGTGAATTTTTGTATTTTTTTATTTTGGAATTTTTAATTTTTTAATTTTGGATTTTAAAAATCCTGGATCTTCGAATTTTGTATTTTTTAATTGTTTAATATTAAATTTTCGATTTTTAATTTTGGATTTTAGGACTTTTAAATTTTGTATTTCGATTTTTTAGTTTTAGATTTTTTATTTTTGGTTTTTTAATTTTGGATTTCTGGATTGTTTAAATTTTGGATTTTTTATTTTTGGTTTTTTTAATTTTGAATTTTTAGATTTTTTAAATTTTGGATAAGCCTAATCATTGAGTTGATTGTTTTCTGTGCAGTCTGATCTGTCACAGCCCCACTAATTTCGTGATGTTGAGCGTAACAATTTCGTGACGATTTTGTCCGTAACCGCGTAACGAAAGTTTGGGTTAGCTCTCGATTTACTCCTACCGCGGCTAAAGAAGTTTCACTTCAAAAAGATAGTTAATTCTGAAATAGGCTATATCGTTACAGTAAATTCTTAAATTTTGAATGGTGTTTGTAATGCTGTCCGCAAATCTTGAAGCCACATTTAAATAACTTCACTTGCTTTTACATCCCGTCCCCGAACAACATTCCTCGCAACGAATTCTTTGATAAAATGACAGTGATGAAGACGACGATCAGCAAAGTATTTAATTGAATTCAGATGATGTTTCTTTCATTCCACTGTTGTTATTTTTACTATCACTCACTGGTATTCCTTTGTCTTTCGTAAGGATACCGCCATTATATTTTAACTTTACATTCCTGGGCAACAATAAGAACTAATTTTATTCTGCGCTACTAATGACATTTTGAGAATGCTACCGTTTGCAGGACCTGCTAGTTGTTTCGGGTAGTGACATTGGAACAGGGATGCGCAAACAGTACAATTTTAATAATAGAAAGTTTAACACGCTTTGTTCCCGTCAATTAATAACGTGCCAATATTTTAATTGGTTCACATTTGTTAAACGAAAACCATTCATAATTAGAAATGAAATTGCATAAAAAAAGCTCCAGCCTGAGTCTTATTTTAGGCTTAGACTATTCTTTTGTCGTGCTCAATTGTTGCATTCATCTTCTGCCCATGGATAAGCGATCTGAGCTGCGGTTCTAAACTCCATCGTAGCTCGAATCCAGTTTCAAATCATCTCGTTGAATTAGTTTCTCATACGCAAATGATTTCCATTCCATTGGTAACCTGAAGTTTTAAAGGTGGTCCATACTTTTGGTTTACAGACAATTAATAGAAATATAAGATAGAGGCAGTCTGGTTAAAACAATGACATCGGTTCAGCAGTGGCAAAGGTTTGCGAGACGATTCTAGGAACCGACGTCATCGGTTCATTCGACCCGGTCATTTGTCGACAATGAGATCGAGCGGACTTATTCTGAAGTTGTTCTGTGACTGTTCCATCCGGACCGACGACTTACGAGTTTAAGCCATTGTGCCACATAACGTCCTCTAACTCACTTGCTGATGACTTTACACATATGCGGCCTTCATTTCCCTTTACTCGGCTTATAGCCCGTGAAACCATTAAGTTATATAATCAGCGCAGAGAAAGCCTCAAGTCTTACATATCTGGTATTGTTCGAACAAGTCTGTGGCTTGGTTCTAAAAGGGCCAATGTCATAAAACTTGCTTTTGAGATAACTGACTTTGAAATCTTTGTAGAAGTAACATTTGTTGCTGAGAACTTCCGACATTGGCCGCTAAGGTTTCTGTATTATGTCTATTAATAGCAACAGACATCGGCACTTTTATTATACGAAAGATAAAGACTAGCTAAGCTCAATAATGCATAGATCTCATTTTTGCAAGAAATTGAAAAGGTTCAAACTAAGCTTTGCCAGCGAGTAGAGGAGAAGGAGAGTAAGAGAAATGCTAACAGATACCCCCTAGGGAGGCCTTTCTTCACCTTCGGTGTCTTGAATCTTTGAGATTTGAAGCTTTGTGCAGCCCTGATTTTATAACAGACGTAGAATGTTTGCAGGTTTTAATTTCACATTGTACTTATTTAGTTCATAATTAATGTCGAGTACTATAGGAGAGTCAACTTGGAAAACAAAGAAGACATTTCCTCCTGTATACTGCAAGCAGGTGTGACGGTGTACTTTGATCATGCCACGACATTGCAGGATTACAGACAACCCACAGTATATCGACACTTGCAACCAGAAAATCAACATTCTTCAAGGCACTCCTTCAAGTAGAAAGCAACTTAGTGTTTTTCAGCTATTAATCACCCTTCTGTTATTATTTTTCTGACAATTACTGAACATTAAATCATTATATTGAGACTGGTTGCCATGTAGTTTCATACTACATTGAACCTAGTAGCTTATAAGTGCATGTTAATTTCAACTATAGCCATACACACGCTGTTTTACAAGTACTTAATATCACTTTATTGAATTAATTTAAAACAGCATTAGTTCTATTCTGTTTATGTCCAGATTAAAATGCATTTATCATCAGGGCTACTTTAAAATTTGGATTGGAAAGTAATTTTGAAGTTTATTCGGGGGGGGGGAATCGAAAATTCATTAATATTGCGATTCCAATTTTTGGGGGAAAAGATACTGGGAATTGGTGATTAAGAAAAATGACCCACAATCAGATAACGGTACAAAGTTTCATGCAAAACATTAGTAGAGTCCCGCTAATCCGGACCCCGCTCCTCCGGACATTCGGTTAATCCGGACGGGATTTTTATACTGAAAAATCAATACATTTTGAATTTTTATCACAAAGATGTTTGTTCTGCTAATCCTACAACAGTTCGTAGGATAAAAACTTAGGTCTGCGTATACAGTAGTAGGCCTATTAGGACTAAAATTCAGTTGTGGGAAAAGTTAGACTATATTTATGCAAAACGTTATTTTTATAGTTTTACCCTTCTAAAACTTGCATTACAGTAGAGTACTACAGCAGAGTAGAATATCACGAAACATTACGTTTAATCCGGACATCTAGTCCGGATTAGCGGGACTCAACTATATTTTGGAGTTTCCTGTGTTCTTGTGCTTTAACCCTTCAGTACCAATGTTTATAGAAAAGGGGAAATATCCTGTTTTTTCAATGTGCTTAACCAAATTACATTCCAGCTGACTGCCTTCATTGTAACCTAACAACCTGTACGATTAAGGAATACAGATGTGCTGGGAATCAGTACGGTAGATATTTTCCGGGGTTTGCATGCGCACCGGGTGGTACTGCGTGGAATTTATATTGAGAGGTGCTAACATTTACTGACATCAAATTAAAATGTTTGGAACGAATGAAGGTATGAAAAGAATTGCTCCCTCTAAATGGAGCGATGAAAGGGTTGAATAAAAGCGTGCGTCAGTGTTCTGGAACATTGTACTTGGTTGGTTAGCTAATTGATTAAATACTACGAATAAAATATTCAAAGAAATTGTATTGGAAAGTCAGTGAGATGTTTAAAGAACGAAAAATTTAAAAAAGCTGCTCAGAATATAATTATTAATCTACGATACTCCAGTACAAGCATTCATTATATTTTAAAAAAAATATTAAGCAGAAGTCTTGCATATGGTGCCAGAAAAATCTTGATTGAATTGTAAAGGAAAACGACATGTGTGAGCGTAGTCAATGAGGCAATGGTAATTTAAAAATAACAGGGTGTGCATTGTTCTGGAGAGCGAGTGTATTGAAGATACGGAAGCTTGGGTGACATATTCTTGTGGTGGTGGGTTGGAGTTACTGACATGAAAGACAGGATCTCAGTTTGCATATATACAAAAAAACAAAGACCACCACAAATACACACACGGCTCTCTTTCACTCCGGCCGACCCATGTGAATGTTTATGACATGGCTAGTTATAAATTTTGGAAAGCTGGTGGCTGAATCCTTTGAACAAGAACTCAGGACTATGTCAATCCACAATCAACATTCAAGCCGCTTAACGAATGGTGACGAGCAGGAGACAAAGACTTGCCGCTAGTTCAACCGATAATAAACGTGGTGTCCCAGTTTTTACGTGCCGTTTCCTTTCTTTTAAAAATCACCGGGCAGGATAAAAAAAAAAGGCAGGACGTTGGAATTTTATTAATAGCCTGTTTCTCAACGCTCGATCCTGTGGTGACATTGTGAAATCTGTTGGTCTTCATGATGAACATGGAACTGTACAAGCTTCTATAAATCAGAGTTGTCAAACTCAATATCAGTCCAGGCACGGTTAGCAATTTTGATTGGGCTCTTTTACAAGACCGCGGCTCTGAATACATTCGTTACTGCAGTTTCTACATTTCGAACAAACTAACTTAAATTATAGCACAAGACAGAACGGAACGAGGGAACGGCACAAAAAAGAATGAAGAAATGAGGCAGTTCTCTTTCGCCGAATGTCTACTTTTAGAAAATTACAACAAGAAATAAATGAATAAATAAAAAGTAGAATGAAATTCGTATATTATATTACATACACTAAACGCAAGCCAAATTATATTTTTTAATATCAGCTTTTAACGTGCCATATTTTTACATACTGTTGAAAATGTATGGGACGATCATGTAGACATAATTTCAGATTAATTTTACGTAATTCGATTATCTTCATTCAATTCTCCAGGAAACTGTAGTAAAAGAATTAGTGATACTATAGTGATACTATATATAGTGACACTATACTGGTTGAAATTGTATATATTAAATTATTACAAATGTTTTTAGCATGGGCGGATTTTTGTCTATTTTCTTTTAATACCTACACTTTTAAGTTTTAGAGACATTTCTTGTAAGTCTAAGGTTACTATTGCAATTTTATAGTGCATAAGAGATTTGGAAGTTGGATTATTGTTTTGAATTATGTTACATATAAATGATTTTTTTTTCCACGTTATGTTTCCATTAAGACGCCATCCAAATGAGCTTATGCGCGTTGTCGGGGGCAGTTCAGAAATGGTTATGAGTACTGTACTTTAGATAAACATACAATCTTTTTCAGTAATAATAGGAAGGTAATTTTAAAAAAAAGAGAAAGAAACTTGAGAAATATATGTTTATACATAAACTTATTTAATGTCTTAAATTTATAATTGACCGCAGCAGAACTGAAAATGTGTACCCTGATAATGAAGACTAGTCTATATTTCACATCATATAATCCCCAGAATCTATTGACAGCGAAAATATCGATAATTTTCTAAGGAAAATTCCTAAATCATGATGATGATGATCCAGGAGCTATTGAACTTACACATTTCGAACCTCTTGGTGAAGAAGGCGGAGTGTAACGCGTATCTAATGGTACTGAAACCACGCGTATCTAATGGTACTAGAAAAATGGAGTGGTCTCTTTGATTTCCTAGAACCAAATTATGAGATAAAGATCACTGGACAAAAAAATTTGTAATTAGTATTGTTCACCGTCTGCTCGAATACAATTATTAGGCTATCGTAGGTTGCTGGAAGCTGTACAGGATTGCTGAACTTGGTCTCATGACTTGTTGATGTTAGAGTCAGAGTCAGCATTTTTTCTAAATCTGTCGTAATAATTAAAAAAATATATGGCGAATGTTCCTTCTCTTTACATAAGAATTCCATCACCAAGACACTATATTACTAGAACATATTAAATTGTTGAACATTAAATTCTTTTTGTGCGTTGAACATATTTGTAAGTTAGAGCTTCTGTGGATTGTAGGTACACAAAATAAAAGGAAACTGTGAACAATGATGACCCCTTAACAGAGAGGGAGAAATGAAGCGTATACAGTAACTTGTCAAAGGAGAATAAATAAGGCAGGTCAATTATTCGAAAGGAAAAGCATGTTTAGTTTTCTGGGAGCACAGTGAAGCAAAGGCATTTTAATGAGCTTTCTGAAAAGCGTGTGAGAAGTAGGAAGACGAAGTCCCTGTAATCAATTCTGAGGTGCGAAATTCACTACAGTTTCCTGCGAGAAAGAAGAAAAATAGAAGATTATGGTTTCTTAACTGTCTTTTAACTGTTAAATTAACTTTACGAACATGTTACAAGAATCATTGCATAGCAATATAAACCCTACATTGGAAATTTTAGAATAGTGATAGTATAGTGATAGTATAGTGTATCACCATTACAGTAGCTCAATGAAAAACTGGTTTGCAATGTCAACTTGGCTGTATAATTAGCTTTAAAAACTATTTTAGGGGAATTCTAGCCTGTAACTGTTTGTATAGCCTACGGTTGAAGATATCTTTGATATATTTTAACTATGGTATTTTTATATTTCTAGATATTGTTCTTTATTTTAGTCCTACCGGTATTGAATATAGGCCTATGATTGTTAGTAATATACTGTAAATTTGTATTATTCTTGTGTATTATTTTGACGATGTCATGGCATTATGTATAATGTTTTCTGACAATAAAGGGTTGATATTGATATTGATACTGAAATTAATTCGGGCGCCATCCTATTACTCAAGTAAATAATTTGCATTGCGTTATTTTACTCAGTAATCCTTCAGTTGATTTTTAATAAATTATTTTAGGCCTATGTACTTATAATAATTTTATACAATGTTTGAGTCTTTCAAGCTTGAACTGAAATCATGTAAATTAATGTAATACCCTACTTGAACAATGCAGGAAATTAAAATAAATGAGTTATCTAAAGTTTTTCATGAGGTACGTTATAAGGTTACATCTTACATAGGTTACATCTTAATCAAAATTTTGTCCCAAATCTGTTTATTTACAGGGTTTGAAATTTGAATGAAGATAATGGAAGCAAAAAAGTATGAAAAGGAAATCGTTATCTTGTGTGTGAAACAGAGTTACGTTACCAATAAATTAGAAGCATGAAGTTATAGCTCCATGCATAATAATGCATTCCATTTCCGTTGCTTTAACTATGAAACAAGCGTGACTTGACACATTATTACTACGTAACTTCACTTTTGCGTTTTAATGTTCCCTTCTAGGTCATTGGTGAGTTTTATAATGGTATGGGCCTCTTAGCCTTTGCCGTTAATCTTATTCTGAATTTGAAATGTACATTATCTGATTTTCTTGTAGAATTTAAGTTTATCTCAAAAATCTCATCTCAAGTTGTTCAGCTTATTTTTGTTATTGATCTGCCTTTGTGGTCCAGTATTTAGTCTTTTAAAATACTATTTGTGGGCCCGAGTTCCATCCCCTGCACTTAATCTCCTGAGGAAACTGAGACGCTAATTGGCAAAGAAGTCAGGAGGTGATATGCTGACCACACACTTCCTAGTACTTTCATCAATAATGTTCAGAGTTAGGATTTTTAGGTGCAATTTCAATATGGAAATAGGGGAAAGGTGCTAACAATAAGGCAAAATAGAGGACAAAAGGGTGCTACTAAACTCGGCATCTAACAAACTTACATTCACGAACAGTAGACTACTGACTAATTCCAGTGAAATTAAAAAATAAAATGGAATATTTAGTAATTACTTTTCATTTGTTGTAGGTGTACCTTCAGGCCCGCGTTTGCTGAAGGCTTATAGGTTCACTTTTCCCATGCTCACTGCAAGCTGATGAAAAGTTAAATCAATAAAAATGAATAAAATATTGCATCCACTGATGCTCCACTAAGTCATCAGTGGATTTAGTGGAGCATCAGTGTATGCAATATTTTATTCATTTTTATTGATTTAGTATGCTCCACTGTTTATATTACTTCGTTTTTATTTATTTTTGATGAAAAGTTAACTGAAAGCTATTTAAATTCGTAGATATTGGAACAAAACCAAGATAATTACACATTAACAAATGTAACTCAAAGGTCAAAGGCTATTGATAATGAAAAGCGTTTTGGAAGATTATTAAAAAGCTACAGTAAAATGCATAAAAGGGAGAAAGGGGGATTATGGGCATGGTGGAGTAAAAAGAGATAAAGGCCCCAAAAGGGGGAAAGGCGCTAGAAAATTGCCTTCAATCGAAATTAGGGACGTTTCACACCTTGTTTTCTTTTACAGGAGCTCTAATTTGCTTTACGAAAAAGGGTGCGCACCTAAAAATTCTAACTCTAGACTATTTTACAGAAGTAGATTTCACAGCGGTGGAAGAATTATTGTAAAATGCATATAGTACTCCGTATTAGTGAAATGCTCTACTGAAATAGTTCAAGAGAGGAAATGTTTTTGTAACGGACCGGACATTGTTAAACACATGTATCATTTTCTTGACATCATATTCCTGAACTCAAGACAGTGCTCAGCGCTTTTGACACCTGCAGGGTGCCTCGTCGCCTCCTTGTAAAAACATTAACATTTTTATCAGACTGTAGGTCGAAAGCTCCTGTCATGGTGTCATGAATTATTCATGAAGTTACAAGTCGAAAATGAAACGACTAGACTAGACACATGTATGTTATACATCTTTGCCTTGAATAAGTAAAACTAAATTAAAATCAAGTGGAAACACTGGAGGTAATATACAGTTCTGAAGCTCACAGGGTACAAAAAATAAGAAATACAGCAAATTAATTGAAAACTCTGATAAGTATTAGTGTAATGCTCCAAGGAAAGTATTTTATTTTTTTATTTTCTCTCTTTCTCAAGTTTCAAATGGTAATAATTTATTTTACTGCCTTGATATATGAGCAAGCATTAAATTGTTCCTGTGTAACCAGTTTTCTGTCTTTTCTTGTTACGAAATGACTGTTTTATACGCCAAGCTTTATCTAAACTCAGCAGTATTCTATGACAGAGGCGTAATTATCTTACAGTTTTAACGTTCTTTGAGCTTTTCTTTTATTAAATCATGTGCATACATTTTCACTCTTTCTTAATTTGATGTCAGGTTTGCTTTTCATATCGATAACACAAATCCTTCTAACTTTTTTAAGTTCGTGATTTGTTTCGTATTCAATAGAAAGTGAATAGTCCTGCTCTAGCCTTTTTAGCATCGGAAGGTAATTATATCTGCATAAGCTGGAGACTTCGCCCACACATCCGATTAAGTGACAATTTCTACTTTCATATGTATGAAAATGAGACTGTTTATAAAAATTATGTAAATGTAATTTAAATAGAGTCAAACAAAAATATATATATACTGTACGCGGAAATGATAAAATATTGTTCTTAATGAAATGTGGTCTACAAGATACTCTACTACTAAGGTAAAGGGTAGTTTTCAAAGTCTCTTCTGAGCAATACAAATCCTATTAAAATTAAAATTATTTCGCTAGAAACACATCATAATTTAAATGAGAAAAAATAATTCATAATACACTAAGATTAAACGTTTAATGTGAAATACAGTACGTACTAATTTCAAGATAGAAAATTAGCATTGTTAATTTTACTAACAATATAATTAGAATGATCATTGCAATTTAACAAATTGCCAATAGTTATCCTTAGAAATTTGTATTTCTTTTGGTCATAGAAAATTGATGAGTTAAAGCAAAAACTAAATGTTAATTTTAAGTATTATTTCTAGTTTTGCTTAGGACCATTAAACTTTTAGATACTACCATAGTTAAGCTGAATACACCGTATGTAAATGCCACTAAAATCCTTCGAAATATGACGGACTACTTCTTCCAACTAATCCGATAAGTTTATCTAAAGATTCTTGCTTTGCTGGTTTACTTCATCCTGATTTTATCGTATCCAAGATCGTGGGATATATGCCTTATCTTTAATCTGGGTTTAAATCCGAATAAATGTGAAATGGCTTGAAATTCAAGTATAAAACAGTCTGCGTAATATTGCTGTAATTAGCATCCTGTAAAACCTGTTCGTTGTCATTCACACACACACACACACACATTCGTGATTTCTATGGGATTAATGTTGTAAACTATAATTATTATTGTCAAGAACATATCTTGTGTATGTATCTTTTGATAGTTCTTGTTTGAGCGTTATTAATGAAACAACTTCTAGAGCATGCTTTATGAGGTATATTAATCGCACTGCGTAATAAAATTTCCCTTCACTTGTAATGTAAATCCCAGCTTCTCAGGAAAGAAAAGTAAAGTGCCAAGTAATACGATACTTAGCTTACAATTACGGACTTATATTAGAAAGACCTTGTAAATGAAGATGTAATCTCAGATTCATATGATAGATAATGTAACCTAATGAAAAGAGCTCGTTAGTCACCATTCCATGAGTGTCACAGTTACCTTTTAAACACATCAAAATGCAGAATCTATTCACCAGTGCATTTCTCATTATTGATTCCTTATTAGTTAGCCGGTCCAACTTAAGGGGAAGATGCACCTTTGAGCGTAAAAGAATGTATATTTAATATTTTTTAAATATAAATTTAATTTTCTTCTTTACTTTGGTGAAAGAAAATTAACCTACCTGTCATACTTTCTGTTATGGCCATTAATGTTCTATGCCGTCACCCGCTTAAGCAGGTAAGTATGGGTATAATAAAAATGTCTATACAGATACGTAATTTGATGGCATTTTTATACGCATTTATACGCATTACGCGAGGGATTAAGTTGTTAGTCAGCCGCCATTAGTCAGAATGAATGTGGCAGAAGTGAACAGCGTTCTTACGTCAGAATAACTTTTTCTTAGAGTGAAAATGCCAGAGAATGTCAAAAGAAGCTGGTGGATGCTTTAGGAATAAAGATTTTACGTACCATACTTCGAGGTTGGGCTAGGCCTATGCGTGCTTTCATGCTTCCAACTACTGCAATACAGTAGAGTGGCACGATGCCGTCGTGTATGCATGTTTATGGGTAGGCCTACCTACTCCCTACTCTATCGCACATCTAGTAGGCCCTACCCCTAATCTGCATCATACATACACTCCGTATCCTGCCGTTTCATTTGTATATTTCAAAATCACACATTTAAAAAAAAAAATTGCCAAGACTTATGCCCCATCCTTCTTAGGCACGTATGTATCTGGAACTATGATAACCAGTCAACAGGAAATCAAAGAAACAAGATCTCTGACAACTGGATATCACTGCCAAAGTAACATGTGCGTACGCATAACCATTTATAGCTTACAGTAAGTTACAAGCTATAAACAGTAAACATAATACTGAGCTAGAATTTTATAATATATGGGCCTATTATACGTAATATTCATTAACAATAGATAACTCATTGAAAAACGGGTTTTTTGGTAACTGTTTATTGACTTTCATAGGCGTAACCAGGCCGACCATATGGGGGGGTTATAACATCCGAGGGGTCTGAGGGGTATGCAATACCCCCCAGGGAGAGGGGGGTCCTCCCCCGGAAAATTTTAAAAATTAAGATGCAAAATAACGAGTTTTAAGCTTCCGGGAGTCCTCCCCCGGAAAATTTTAAAAATTAATTCGCAAAATAATGAGTTTTAATTTTCCAGGGGTCCTCCCCCGGAAAATTTTAAAAATTAAGACGCAAAATTACGAGTTTTAAGCTTCCCACGCTTTATACTTGTATTAAGTAATTTATGGGCAGACTTAAAAAAATTATACAATTTTCTTTTTTTTTTTTAATAAATGGGGGGGGGGGTTCAAACCCCAAACCCCCCCCCTCGGTACGCCTATGTTGACTTTAGGTGTGAATATCTCAATCTGGTTCGAAAAAAAAAAGCTTTATGCGCTTCTGCATAAAATCTGGGGTTGGGACAACACCTTCTTTCCCATGTCATTTATTCATATTGATAATTTATTTATACACAGAGTAGGCCTACAATGTTAACAACACCTTCCTGTGCCTAAAGTTTTATTTTTTTCCTCCAATAGTCTCAGTCCAATCCATATCTTGCAGACCTTTTTCTTTCATTCTTGGGCTATCTCCTGCATACATGCGTTTCGAGGCCTCCCTCTGGTTCTTCTTTCAGGTGGTCATCATTCCCATGTACCCTTCTTGATAGCCTTTTTCCTTCCATTCTTCTTACATGTCCATATCAAATTAATTGTTTATTCTCACAAAGTCCAAAATATAATTCTTGATATTCATTTTTCCCTTATAACCGTATTTATTTTTATTTTTTTCTAATTTGGAATGTCTTGCTAACCGTCGCAAGAAGTCCATTTCCACTCATAACAATTTTGATTTTTTTAATTCAATTTCCATGTTTCAACTCCGTACATAACAGTACTTTTCACTATTGAGTTGTATAGACTATTTGTATTTTTACTTCTCTAGTCATATTTTTATCCCATAAAATGCTATTTAGCAATAGGCCTACTATTGTTACTCTACCTTTACTAATCCTTTATTAATAATCCTTTATATACCTTTATTATTCACAAAGTAGATAATCCACCGACAGATAATTGAAAGTTTATTGAATTTGACTCCCAACTTAACCGAAGTGATCACTGTGAATATTTACACTTGTAAGCTAAAGAAAGATTGTCATAAACGAACTGTAGTTTCAGGATTAAATTCGTGAACTTTTGATGAGGAAATAAAATTAAACGATCAAAGAAAAAATCCTGTTCTTAATATCATTCTCCTGTCTATTTTCTTTATCAGTTATCTTTTCTAAGTTAACTTTCAAACCCCATTTATAACGTTGTTCCAACAATTATCATATATTTCATGTCTTCGTATTCTTGTGCAATTACTACTTGGTCCCCTGCAAATAACAGATTATTTATATCGATCCATTTCCAACAAGTAGGCCTATTCCTATTCTTGAACCTTTTTTGTCCAGTTTAATAATGCATCTGCAAATATATCTTGAATAAAATTGGTGATAAACAGCATCTTTGCCGAAGACCTTTCATGACTGTAATTTCCTGTGATACCCTACACATTTTCCAAATTTTACTTCGGACACAGCATCCATAAACAATTTTTATTGCAGTTATGATTATTTTTCTAAATCTCATGTCTTCTGTCCTCTAATGTTTCACAATTTTGTTAAAAGTACCGGGTCATAAGCCTTTTCTAGATCTACAAATCAAAAGTGAACCTCCTAAAATTAGTTTTTTTTTCAATAAGCTGTTTTACCACAAATATGTGATCTACTGTAGATCTTCCTGCCCTAAACCCTGCCTGCGCCTCATGTTCCATACTTTTGAATTCTCATTCTAAATATTATTTAACTTTTTTTCCCTATAGACGATTGAAAATATTCATTACTTTAATTCCTCTACAATTTTAACATTCATATTTATTCCCTTTTAATGTATGACTAATATCAGCCCATATTGATACTCATACTGATAATAATATATCAGTAAACTCGTGCTCTCTAGAGAGTTTTTATTGACAATAAGTGTCACTCTTTCCCTTGAAAACAAGTGACAGGTTTTCGTGCTGAACATCGCATGATTTCCACAAACCTACAAAATAGAAAGCTTTACGAACCTGAACTTGTCAAGGAATATTGTGTAAAGCCTTGCATGTGAAGGAATGAATGAATATTCAGATACGATAATATTATTTATTGTATGGCAAAGGAAAAAAATTGCAATGTTGATAGTATTTATGTCTATTATAGAAGCCATTCCATCGTTCTTGAAACACGATCTTGGATGCGCTGTGGAGGAAAATGCTCCACTGTTGGGGGAGGGAATATTGATTTTTCTAAACCATGTGCTTTCCATGTGCGACAATAGTTAATGAGGGCTGCAGAGTGACAAGGAAAGTAAATCCTCCCTCCCTATCCTGCGCGAGATTTGTAAGTCATGTTTCAACTGAAATGAATCAGCTTCTAGTACTGAATATTGACGATTATATCAGATAAAGTACAGATTAATCGATTGATTAAAATTATAAGCTACAGTGCTTGCATAAAAATACGAGATTATGTTAATTATAAATTAATTTCCGAGTGGAAGTTGAAAAAAAGTTACAAATTCATTATACTAGATAATTAATAGATAACAAGTCGTATTCAATAATTGTATTATTGATGGATTAATTTTGAAACGTGGTCTTAGGTTATGTTTCCATAACACTACTTGAAGATAAATTATTTAATACCAACTGATATCTCAGAGAAACGTGTTATTATAATCCATCAAATGTTAAATTATATATCTCGACGTTGTAAAAAAAGGAAAGGAGACCTGTAGCAATTTTTCCGTCACTCTGTACTTGAACCAGTTCTCCCTCTTCCTCATTTCGTCCCTCTTCACGCTATAAAGATCAAAAGAATCGTGAAAATTGTTTCTGGAGGCCAATTCACTAGATAAATAAAACACAACTTCCATATTCTTTCGTATTGAGTTGGTTCATATGGAAAGAAGACGGGAGTTTTCTAGCCCGGGTCTTCAATAACATTTTATATATGTCTGCTCCATGGTATGTTGTGTTAGGCAGTGGCGTGTAAGACAGTGAAGGGATTTTAAAGAATCTATTTGGAACAACATAGGAGCTTGTTTTAGATAGTATAAAAATACGTTACAAGAATAATGACATTACTGTACATTACATTATGTTCGTGAAAAATAAAATTGAAATTGCCTTCAGGATTTTAGTTGTATCTCACAGCAACAACATTATAAAGGCTAGATACGATTTTATGGACATGGAGACATATGAATGATATATTGTAGGCGCACATGGTGTTCATTTAAAGTCAAGAATGGCAAATGTCTTCAGTTTACTTTACTAATTTGAGTAATAAAACATTGAATACAGGGGTATTAGGTCTTTGTAGTAGCTAATAGAATTAAAAACTATAAGACCATAAGGATATGATAAAATACAATTCAAAACTATTCCTAAACATTTAATAAAACGTCGTACCTTTCGTAATTTGCCCTCCTTCAGTAAAAACTTCCTGTTAAAGTTTTTTTTTTTTTTTTGTTTGTTTATAAATGTTTCCTTCAAAGCTTCATGGCTTATCTCATGGATTTAGTACGCTCTCAATAGACCATAAGTTATTTACAGGCCAAACTAGTTGGCTGCCATGAGAACAATAATAGTGTGAAATTTATAATAGTTCTATCTGTAAGGTATCTCGTCCAGTTGTTTTGAATACATTTAAATTTTTTCATATTAACGACATTGTCCATATAGACTGTGGATGTTGGACGAAACTATAGTAGTTTCAAAGCCTTAAAAACTTTTTTTTCTGTATTAAAAATGTTACCTAAGATGCAGCGAGTATACCGAAGTTTTACGAATTGATGGAACACGTAGGTGAAATTTATAAGTACGATTTGAGACTTTCCCGACGTTGATCATGGATTTTGAACTTTGCAGTTCCGCTTGCTTAAAGCTTAACGATCTAACTATGTTGGGTGTTTTTTACATTTGAATGCGCATCCAATCCAAACAAAGAAGAGTTTTACTATAATGTATTATTTCGGATTAGCCTATATGATTTCGTTCTTTCTTTGGTTACATAGGTCTAAGACTTGGTATATAGGACAAGGCGACTACTTTTTTTCTCAGAGTAAGGCCAGGGTACCACGCGATGTTGTATGTCACGGGAAAATATGGCTTCTATAGTATATGGTGATGTATGGTTATATGAATAGAGGCGATGGTAATTTAGTTGTGAGTCAGTCGCCGTGTAGAATGGATATGACGAGATGTGAAGTGAACTCTTACGCCAAAATAGTCACTATCAGAGGGATAAAAGTCAGAGAAAACCACAGGGAGCTGATAGAAGCTTTGGGGAATAATGCCCATTCGTACAGAACATTAAGGGATCATGGAGTGGGTGTGTGTGAGCTTGCATACTTCCAACTACCGCAATATATTACAGTGGCATTAATATTATGAAGCTAATTGAAGAATCTAATTCATGACTTTCCTGACTTTTCTATTGCGTTTTTAGTTAAATTCACCATCTCTGTGCTTGGACAACAACATACACTTTAAAAAAGTCAATTATCGTTGTGAATACTAAAAAAAAACTCCCTAAATTCTCAAAATAATAATAGGCTAATAAAACAAAAATTCAATAATATTAAAATTTCTTAGTAATGAACATATAGTGTTTATTAAGCAAGTTAAATTATTATTTCTGAAGGACTTATGGATTCTGAAACAAACGAAAGAAGTTGAATTACAGCAAAATCATACTAAGGAAAGTCATCTCTTAAGTCTCCACAGTCAACATTTTTTTGTATTTCCCATCATTGGAAACAATTACGGTATGACAAAAAAATATGGTAAAACTATCAATAAAACAATACCAAAACTTGTCTTAACTCAAGTGCTGACACACACAAAAATAATTCATGACTATTACTTTTTCATTACTTTCATCATCACTAAATTTTATGACTTTGAAGACCAGTATATACCTTATTGAATACTATACAAATATACGGTATAAATTTTATGACAAACACTTCTTCTTCTTCTCTTCTTTCTCTTCCCCTTGTGCCTCACGGCGTCGGGTCTGCCTCGATCCATTTCCTCCATTCTCCTCTGTCCCTCGCCATTCTTCTCAATTCTCCCAATCCTTTCCCCCTTCTTCTTGCCATCCCCTCGATATTGTCTAAAATATGTCGTTCTGGGCCTTCCCTTCCTCTCCTTCCCTCCTTCATAGCTTCCATCACCTGTTTTGGCTTTCTGTCCTCTCCCATTCTTAACACATGTCCGAACCATTTCATCTGCTTTTCCCTTAGTCTCTCCTCCACTGATTTCTGCTTCAACTCATCTCTGATCCTCTCATTCCGTATTCTATCCCTTCTTGTCTTTCCTACTATTCTTCGGTAACATTTCATTTCTATTGCAGTAATGTTACTTATTCTATCATTTGTAACTGGCCAACTTTCGCTCCCATACAACAGGGTTGGTTCTATGATTGTTTTATATACCTGTAATTTTGTTCTGGCTTGTATTTCTTTCTTCCCAAATGTTATGTTGCTTAATCCGTAATATATATTCTTAGCCTTCTTCGTTCTATTAAGTATTTCTTCCTTTATTATCCCATTTTGGTGTATTACTGTTCCCAAATATTCATATGTTTTTACCTGTTCAAGTGGCTTTAGATAAATACATCGTGAAAAGTTACGCCACTGCCGAGCATGCATGGCCTGTTTACGACGCCGACAGTACAATACTGTTCAATATGGATCTTCCTGTGTGATTCTTTTAAATTATAATGGTCATGAATACATTTGAAACTGTTAAACGCCGCCTGTGTGCATAGGAATGGGACATGAAATCGTGTGTTTTTACTCCATAAGATATAACTCTAGCACAGCTCTCTTCAGTTCGATCTCAGAGCTTCATATGAATATTTTAAAGTTGATGGGATGGCATATTACAGCTGCACAACCAGATAAAATTTCATCTCGAATTTTCTTTATGCTAAGAATATTCCTCTCGTGTCTGAGATTTTAAACATAAAGTACAAATTTGTGCGGTTAAGGTAGGCCTATATCATTTTCTTGAGAAGTATTAGATCTTAGGAAATATGTACGCTACATTGAAAGCATTAAGATGTTGGATGGGTCGATACCAGATTTTCTCGATACTCGATACCGATAAATGATTTTTCCTCGATTCTCGATACTTCGATACTAGATACCTTCAACATTTCCAGTTTCAATAAATAGGTACATTAAAAATTAAAATTTGAGAGAACTGTGTAATACCAACTAAATTAATTAAGTCTGCACATTTAATGAGACAAAATTTAATATCATCAGTAGCCTATAATTATTTTTAAACTCTACATAAAAACTAAAATTAGTTTTTTAAACAGTCCACTTACAAGTTTTTGTTTAAAAATACTAGCATTCTCACTTAATTGCAGAATTGCATAATTACAAAAGTATCGAAAAAGTATCGAGCTAGTTTTCTGAAGTATCGTTCGATGCCGATACCATGCAAGTATCGAGAGTATCGAGGTATCGAAAGTATCGAGGACCCATCCCTAGTTATTGTTATTATTATTATGAATTGAAGCGTTTACTTTTATAAGGGTCTAAGTGCCAAAACCATGATTTTTCAGCTGATAGGCCTAATTTTAAATGGATCTATGTACCCAGGCCAATGCATTTCAGAAGGGTTCATGGTCCAGGGAAAGCCACGTTAGTAGCAATAAATTCCAAGATATAGCGCTGGGTCTATTTTCAGCATGTCTTTCTGTGGTTCTATATCTTGTTTTCTAAACAATCATGATTTTGGCACTTAGACACATAAAAGTAAACGCTCAATTGTTGTTGTAGATTTTGGACTGCCTGCATGGTCTAGTGATTAACGCTGCTGTCTATGAATTTTCAAGTAAATGTTCGATCACAGGTACTTTCTCGGATTCACTCAGCCTCGTGAGGATATTAGGAGATTATAGTGCATGACAAAGTGCTTACACCAAAAATAGTTTTTCTCTTCCCAATCCGAGTCTCTCCGGATAAGATAATCTGTGCTTTTTAGGATGGTGCTCAAGTATACTTTTTAAATCTCATCTTTGTATAGGCAACAACATGATTTTAAAGGCGTAAGTCAAAATTTAAGATTCGAGGATGGTATAAAAGGTTTGAATCAACATATTTTGAAAAGATGGGTTATCATTTAGGTCCTTTATAGTGCCCTTCAGTGTCATTTGAACAATCAACAGGCCTGAATTATGTTGTGGACATTTTAAAATGCTGTTTTTATGGTTCCCATTTTAATATTTCCTATTACCTTAACAAGTAACATCGATGTTGCAGAAAATGGTTCCTTTGCGCTGTGTTAAATGATTAAATAAACAGTTTAGAGATGTAAATGCAATAATGGAGATTTTCTTATGGAAGTCTAAATTCAATTTGGAACTCTGCAATCATAATACATATTATTCTGAATGCAAGAAAGTCTATACCCGAGATGAGCTAAGAAGGAAACCTGAAGTAAACAAAAACCAGTATGTCTTTCTCACTCTTAAGTCATACGAGTAATGTGCTAGAGTGAGAAAGATGTTCTGGTTTTTGTTTACTTCAGGTTTCCTTCTTAGAACGGTCAGACTTTAGTTATAATAGTAAGTTAGGCCTACATATAAGCAAACAAAATGGACAAAAATAGTGAAAGTACGCTGAACACACTCTTCATTAAATAAGAAAATAAAATAGATTAAGTCATGAAAGATTTAACAAAAAATTAATTCCACAATTTACTCCAAAGAAAGGATTCAATATTTTGAAGGATCGGTTTATGTTACTCATATAAGTCATAAACATAACAGAAAAAGATACCTCCGGGGATGAGATAGAATTGTTATTCTCACGAGATACGTAGGAGTGCATTGTTCCTTTATGTGCGACATGAGTATGTGGTTTGGAACGACTGAAGTGACATCTTTATTATGTTTGCTGTAAAAGATGCCGATATCTTCCAGCACGATATCAGCATGCCTATTTTTATACATGTTACGGAAGGTTAAAGAGAGATGAATAAACTAGAAAATCACTGTAGGCCCTAATGAAACTCGTTTAATAATTTCACATGATAAATTATTAATAAATGATGTGCAAAGTTATCCATAAATATATTATACACAAAAATAAGCAAATTTAATAACAGGCAATTTTTTAATTTGCAGCTTTCCAAACAGCAATTCCAGACGTACAAAGTTTACTATATACCGACTAAACGAGAAGTATATGGTACGAAGTTTGTTAAGTGTCAGAATGATACTTTATGAGATTGTATGGTGGACGGGAAATGTCTGTCTGTTCGCCCGTCTGTGTGTCAGTACGCGCCATATCTCTAATACGCTTTATCGGATTTTCATGAAACTTTGTATACGCATTTATAACATCCAAGGGAAGAAGCCTATTGATTTTGGACCAAACTTGACTTAATTTACTTAATTTTTGGCGGTCCGCAAACTGATACTAATTTGAACTATAGTGACAATTTAGTGACAAAGAAAGTGTCAGGTCTCATATTATATTCAAGAATGTTGCTGTGCTTTGTGTTATTCATATCGCTGCAAAGTGGAAGACAAAATATAAAACATACAATGTATAATGTTAAGTAATCCCTACAGTTATTGTAATATAATAATTATGGTATATTTGTCTTATGTAAGTAGGCCTATCATGTTAATATTATTAATAATCAATAAATCAAAGAGGCCCGCTAGTTTTATACCAAAAATAAAATGAGCCTTTAGCAAAAAAAGGTTGAAGATCACTTGGTTGAAATTTGTAGATTTTGCAGATTTTCTACAAGCCTTGCTTTTCAAGTTTTCTTTTCCCTTAATTTAACCCTGCAGTGCTCGCGTGCTGTTTTATGACGTAGAAGCTCGCGCGTCATTTTTTACGTTTTTTTTATTGTTTTATGTTGTTTTGAGTGTTCATTTTGTTTATTGAGGGTTGTCATAGTTTATTTAATATTATTGAACATGTTTTGCATACATTGCTTAGTTAAAAATATGTGTATTAAGTCAATTTACTGAAAATGAGCATTTAACTAATCATATTGGACACAATTCACTATTAGCACATTATGATTTTAATTAATTAACAATAAAACAATGGTGTTAGGCATGTAACCATTTCTAAATAATTTTCAAATATTATTGTCCTAAGACTGTGTAGGTATAACAACTTTTACTACTAGTTACTGATCTCTTCTTATTCCATTTAGAAACTTTGTCCCGGCCTACGAAATATTTAGGCCTAACACATTCACTATAATCATTATCATCATCTGCTTCTTGTTCATGTCCGTAAACTCACTTCTAGACTCCGCAATGTCTTCTTTAGGATCACTATCGCAATCAAGTTCAACATAATCATCTTCTTCTTCTTCTAGCAACTTTGCACTATCTTCCAATCATTTGGATCAGAAAGATTACGATATTTCTTTTCCTTTCCACTCATTGCCAAGCCTAAAGATAAATAATTTCCATCAGAAAAGATTGGTATTGTAGGTTTATGATCACTAGTTTCTGCAAGAAATTTGTTTTAAACCAGTAACTTACCTTCTAACAGTAAAGCTCGCGCGGCGTCTCACAGACGCCATTCACATTTTCGCAACAATAACTTCACTCCACCATTGATAGGTGTAAATTAGAGGGTTGCCGGTTGGATATGTTATTTAAGAGTAGTTGACCGAAAGGTAGATGGCAGGTCAGCACAATGGCCTCATAGGTATTCTAGATATGGTGAAATAAATCTGGTCTGGCGTCTATCAGACGCCACGCGAGCACTGCAGGGGTAAAGAGCTGGCTCCGTGGGGTGAATCAGTTGCTCTGAATGACAGTAGAAGAGGAATACCGAAACAAATATATTAACAAAAGGACCCAAGGTAACAACAATAAAACCCATACTAGCCTAGAAATGTTATAATTGTATTGGTGAGTTAGCGCATTCTTGCTCCGATCCCTTCAATTCTTATACCAAATTTAAGAATTCGATGTCCATTTAATTTTTTGCACATTTGGCCACGTGAGTGACAATTGCTGTCCAAGTGCCTGATAATGTATCCTGTAATTGGGATATTGATCTTGTCTGGAGTATAAACGAAAGGAAGTGTGCACTTTTATCGGAAAATGATGAATGATCTGAAAGCGAAGTACGCAGCCATGGTAATAGTCTACACTCTACAACTTCACGGCTTAGTCAGCAGTTTCTATTGGTATACAGATTTGAAGAGGTGCTGATGCCATTGCTCATTCATTAATCCTTCGTCCTCCGTGCATTGTTCGGTAACTCGTTCAAATGTTCGTATTAGCTGACTTGCAATATTCGTATAGAAATAGCCGAGAACGAAAAGTTTGCCCATGATAAGGCGATCCTTGAAATATTGATCAAATAGAAACAAAAATGTCTTAGAGAATCTCTGAGAGGAACTAAAAATAATCCTACCATAAATGAAAAATTTCTGGACACAATGGTGTTAGCACACTTTCTACATTAGCATCTATAGCATCGTTCTCTGAAAAATCTAGCAGAAAAAGCTAAGTATTCAGAATAAAAAAATAGCATATGTAATTAAATTCAACATTAGACTACGGGTATATTATGCACACCGCTATAATAATATATCGTGTAGAAAACTATTATCAACTTTAAAATACTGCAGTTCATTCTGAAAGAATGAATATATATTATATTATATTATCTATTAGATTATATTATATTATCCAATTTCTTATCTTCATGAACTTTAGGAGCTTTCTACTTTAATCCTGAATCTGTAAATTATAGTTATAAGCAATCATTAGGAAAATCACCAGTGAGTTCTAAGTTCTGAATCAATGAGAAAAATTTTATAATGGTGCTGATATCCGTGAAAGACAATCGTAACAATATGAGAAAAATCCTCATACTTTTTGTTGAATAGTAGTGTGTTAATCTTATAATCCTGCTTATAGGCTATATTTTTAGATTAATTAATACACCAGTAACTGAAAAAAGATTAACTCTAGTACAATAGCCATCCCTTGACTTTTTGCTTATAATTTTAAGGATTCTATAGGTCTTTGTGGTGGTCACTAGACATAAGATTTTACCTAAAAATAAACAAATTTTGTTTCAAAATAAAGTAGGCTTATTTATTCGTGCCGACTTCTTTCTCCTTTACTTTGAAGACAGTGGTTTAGCATTTTAATATACGGGAAGCAATTATCTCTTTCGAGTGTATGCCCATTACGAAAGAGAAGTTGGATATCTAGGACACTTATTTTAATTTTATTTACTTGCTCATAGGATATTTATTTATTCCAGCATGTTACATTTGTTATCTATTACACGCTGAAAACCTTTTAAAATCGTAAATATGAACCTTATTTCAATGGCTCCAGTTGAGCAAAGCACGTAGCTAGGGACTCTAACATATTTCTTATTAACAGCGGAAAAGATAAATATACAGATACATACCCTATGAATTAAATGAGTTAACAGTCATTTCTAACGTATTAAATACTTTAACATTACAACAACAAAAGAAAGAAAAGATAGCCTATTTAAATATTTCAAAATTACAAAAAAATAAAAAAATAAACTTTATTTTTCAAATATGCTTATGAAAGCAAAATTATAAGATTCAATTATTGATATATTTATTAATTTTTAATTTTTATCTTCATAAATAACACATTTTTTTCAAAATAACATATGAAGTAAAAAAACCGCCTATAAACCACTATCAAAAAATAGACAAGCAATTAGTATCTGAAAAACGAGATCTATAGCCTATGTATCAAATAGTGTAAGTATATTGACAACCAAATTAAACTATATTTATATGCTTTTAGATTAATGTGACTGGTATGTGTGTACTTTTATTATTTTAATCTCTTATTGTACTGACATTCTGAACACAATATATATTGTATAAATCCCCAATAGTTTGTATAAATGTGTTATGGAGGCACTTTTTTCTATAACATAATTAATAATACATACAGTTTAATTTGGTTTCACAGTACTCTTGCACTATTTGATACATATCGATCTCATTTTTCAGATACTAACTCCTTGTCTAGTTTTTGATAGTGGTTATTAGACGATTTTGGCACTTAGACCCTTATAAAACTAAACGCTTCAATTATCGACAAAATCTGGCCAGTAAAAAGGATTCAGTTATTAGATTTCATGGAAACAAGTTACCCTGAACTGAAATGAATAAAATTCAAACGTTTAAAAGTAAAAAGAAGTAAGTAAAAAAAATGTTCAGTACCAATTTAAGAATAAATAAAAACTGGTGACTTGATTCCCAATCTCAACGCAAATAAAAACAAATAAACAATGACAAATTAACATAAATTTCCTTCTTTCACTGTAGCAGATTGGAAGCAAATGATGCTCATTAGTGTACCATGTAAAAGTGCACCTCTATTGGAAACAAACCTAATGCTGTGTTTATATGAATAAATTGAGAAAAATTTGTACAATTTGACTCAACAAGTTAAATGGAATCGAGTGTCAGGTTATGAGGCTTTATACCAGCTGTTTCCATAATTTCGCCCTTTTGTACATTAATCTTCATCACGGCACGTGTCACACACTACATTAGAGCGAGAAAGCATTCCCAGGAACAGTCCCAATGTATTCTCTATGCCAGGGGTGACCAATTGGCGGCCCACGGGATGCCGTGGAGTATGTATGTATATATATATATGTAGGGGCGGATTTCTATGATCTAAATATAGGATATATGCATACATTTATGACCTAAAAACATTAAAATATGACCAATAAAATTTAAAATATGACTTTACCACTTACACAATGTGTATATTTTTTTAAGTTTCATTACAACAAATTTTATTAAAATATAGTGTTAATTATTTAAAATATCTGTAAATTCTCAATAAGTATCATTTTAATGCAAAATCTACAAAATATATGAAACATCAAAATTTCTTTAATATGCACACAAATATGCCAAAAAGATGACCTAAATATGCATATTCATACTAAATATGCTACAATAGTTGAACATTTCCTAAACGTGCAGTTATATGCACAATAAAAGCTGTTCCATTTTCAACCAGGATACTTGGAATCGGGTTTAAATTAATCGGAAACCTGAAATAATGCAAAGGGGAAGAATATGACATGTCAGAGAAATCCACCCCTATATATATCTCAACATTTGGCATGGTTCTGTGATAATAACGCGTTGAGAAATTACTGGTTTGTTTATGAGTTCATCCTTTCATAGCATGTAATATGCGAATCGTCATGGACTAAGCTGTTTACAATTTTAGTTCATTCTGTCATCGTAATTCTTGAATTCTGAATTCTGAATTCTACAGAAGTGAACTATATGCTCAACGATAAGTCTAATCTTCATTCAAATCAACTATCCCTGCTTCCGCAACTACTACAAGTCAGAATCGTATTATGGACAGGTTATTTTATAAATAAATCCTAAACGAAAAGAAGAAAAAAGTAATTTTCCGACAACGGGCATGGATATCTTTCTAGGACAGAACCTCAGAAACCGCTGTACTCATTAGACCTAACTTGGTATGGTAGTAATTAATTAATAAATTGATAAATAATATACACACGCACCTTTTCTACAACTGACATATATACACATATAAAAGTTATATATTGTATAATAAGAGAGAATGTTTATCTGTGCCATTTCCAGCCAAATCTATGGCATGCAGAGTTCAGAAAATTTTAACATAGATGGACTGAAGGGGGTCCGCGAATGCATTTAACTTTAGTAGGATTTAGTTTAAACCGTTATTGTACCTACAAATATTCTTGTCTACAGGTATAATGATAGGGAGTGTTTCGTAAAGTTTAGAGTACAAATTAGTTTATATTAAAGATAACAGATTATAATGATTAGGAAATGCTATTACATATTGAAATTTAATGGAATAAGAAGACTCCTTCAGTTTGTTACAAATAGCCGGTTCGGTAGATCGTGTCTGAAGATCGTACCATTTATGGGTGAAATTCCCCACAGTCAATGTACACTACTTCCCCCTCCGTTTATCGCCGAATCTCTATCGAGGATAAATCGACCTCCTAGCCTGTGGCTTTTGTGGCCAAGGGGCAGATGGTTAACCATTACATGCTCTAAAGGGGATGTGACCTTTAACCTGTTTTATCACCCCACCAAAATCCTTACAATCATCTTGAGAGTGGAAAGATCTTCTGGATTTAGACTCACAAATGGCCTACCTTTTTATCTTATTTATCGACAGGAAATGCTGCTACCACCTTGGATTTTCTTAAGTATAATCTTTACAAAGTCTTCCTTGTTACTATGTTTCTTCGTACTCACAAAGTCTCATCACACACTGTATGGCATTCATATCTCAGTATCATATTGTTAAAGATTGTTAGCTCATCTAGGGAACGGATTTCAGGTTCTTATAAGTTATCATTCTTCTTTTGTCTTGGCTAGTGTCCAAGGTTCAATTCTGGGGTAGTATTTTGTACTTCACTTGTCCTTCGACTAAGTAAGGTTTGATTTAGCTATAGGTAGAGAAAATATAACCCATAATACCTATCAATCCGGGCCATTCATCAAATTTTTACGTATGCCTGACTAGACACTTAGAATTGAAGGGGCTAGTTCCATAAGGGCGTAAGGCACGTCTTTAATTTTGAGCTTATAACATTTATGCCTTCTTCTCAAATCTCTTAAATACTCAGTGAACAATTTATACTTGTGCCTTAAACCTCTGCTCAGTCATAAGAAAAGACCTGTGCTTGTGAGTGGTAACATTGTTTAAAAGCATCAAGATTTCTCAAAACTATGCTCTTGTGCCTTACGCCCTTATGGAACTAGCCCCTTCAATTATATTGAATAGATCTTTGTCACATATTTTTTCATCTGTGAGCCATTTATTCTGATTTCTGATTGTCATGCTACAATATCGGTAGGAAAGATGATCTACATTCTTCATAGCCTAGTCCATAGGTGAGCAACTGAGGGGAAACGTTTTAGTCCCCATCCCTTGCTGTGACGTAAGAAACCTGTTCTTCATGTTCAGTGTCACGTCAAAACTGCTTTATGCTGACGTCAAGGGCGACTGTAGTGGGAGAAATTCCCCTACCGCACGGTGACACGATGTGCCACAGATGCGCACCCATGGAGTCATATAACCTGTTCAATCTATTTTAGTGAACAAAATCTACTCTGAACAAAGTCTACAAAATTTAATAAGCATACTGATAACATAATTAGTATATAAAAATACATAATTAAAACTACGTCAAGATTAAACTAGATACATTATTCTAATTTTAGAATTAGGAACAATTTTGCTGATATCGTAAACCTATTATAACGACGTTTGGTTTCTAAAACCTTTTTTAAAAGTAAAAGCATTATTACTATCTCAATAAGTATTTAAAATGTAATCTGAAAAACTAAAATATATGGTCCTGGAGGCCTAACCTTACGGAAAAAAGTATGGAAATAGCATCTTAGGGGGAAAAAACTGTAAAGCAGCAATCAAAAAGCAGCTGCCAGTTCCAACCGCAAAAACTATGAAATGCATTCCGGAATATAAGGAAAAAACTGAGTTCAGGGGGCCGAGACGATCCAGAAGGATACGATCTGGAGATTATCACAAGATATTGTATGTGGCAAATGCACGCACTCTCTTGACTTATTTTTATTTCCAATCTGTATGTAACAATCTTATATGGCAGTGATATTTAATTTTAAACTAGTGAAAGAAGTAGAAAGTGACTCATGAATGCTTACCTATCTATCTTGAATGTTAACTGTACAATAACAGTGGGAGCCCGGTCACAAAAATCACTAATTAGTGTGCCTCACAGTACTGCATATGACATAAACTTGTCTGTCTGTGAGGTAGACCATTAGGGCAATCAGTCATAGGAGAGAGGTTCCATCTGGCGCTGTGAATTGAACTCCGGCTTAGCTCAGTTGGTAGAGCATTGGCGTGAATAGCCAAAAGTCCTGGGTTTAAGTCCCAGTGTTGGAGGAATTTTTCTCCTACAATATTCTCATTTAATCTCTATATATATAAAAGGCTTTGTCCTGACTGACAGGAATCAACGTACAGCCTAAACTATAACAGGTAGAGACTTGGAATGTTGATAGTACCTTCGTTTCATAATGTAGGTGCTCACTAAGAAAGGGTTTTGCAAAATTTTGATTCTAAATGCCAAAAATTAAATGTTTTTGAAAATACTTAATCCCTTTTTACATAGAATTATCAATTCCAAATCACAGAATATATTGTTGCCAAATGGTATCAGATGGGCTTGGAAAAAACAAATGAAATGCACTTTTGCCAAATAAGAGAAGTTATCAAAATAATTCATGTTATAAATAAATATTACAGAATGAAATCCACTAAAATAATGGAATCACATAACTTTCTCTACCCTGGACATAAAGAAAACAAAACGAGGTATGGTAATGTGTATATTATTATATTATATCGCAGGTTTTTGGAGAGAAAAGTATGAAAGTGATAATGCTTTCTGTTTAATTTCATCCCCAAAACGGTTTTATGGTAACATAAGAGTGGGAAATTTCCCGCCTCGATATTACAATTTTATGATACAAGAATTTCTGTTTCTTCATATTTAAACCACTACCAGGCTTGCTGTGCACTGTACAAGCGATGGGATGCAAAATTCTAGATCCTCTATAAGCCATAAAAAACTATATCAAGCGTTTTCTGAGGGAATAGTTTGAGTGTAATAAGTCGTTCTTCCTATTTCAAATTATAAATGCCTATATAAGGACCTAGAATTTAAAATTGAAAATCCTTCATAAGTTAATTTCCAATTACAAAATACAAAACCCGGGCGACGCCGGGTCTTTTAAGCTAGTTATGTATAGTGTATTATTATTTATTGGTATAAAGTTGATTAACTCCCCAATGATAGCTCAGGGTTGCCAGATCAGAAACGTAGAACAGTCGTACCAATATTCGAAAATAGTCGTATGCTAGTTAAAATTGTCGTAGTCTTTGTGATTTTGTAATGAATTTAATGCGTTAATAATAATAGTAATAAGTAATCTAATTAATAGTCGGTACTATACATCTTATTTATATAATGTAATTGTTAATAAATCATCTTATTTGTAAATGATTAGGAGTGTTTCATTATCTTCCGATGTGCTAAATTTGGTAAAATACAATAAAATTAAATGAACAATTGCAACAATGTAGTTATTATTAGCAACATGCTTACAACAAAAACCATAAAAACCTCAGAGGATTGATTAAAAAAATATAAAACGCTATGTTAAAAATAGTCGTACAAATAGGCATACGACTCATGGTTGCGTCGTACAAATCTATGAAATAGTCGTATGTATACGACCCTATGATAGCCTAAGAAGAGTAGCAAAAAGTTTCAGAGCTGAATTTATACACTCATAATAAGACAGTCACCAAGTGATATTATCACGGGGTTCTAAGATTTATATCGAGCAGGAAAATTTCAGTGGAACAGCTGGTTTTCATGAATAGCAAATACAATATGCGAATAAAATTCCTCACAATTTACATAAAGCCTTACTTTAGTAGACTTATATCTCTGCTTTTATACAGTTTTTAAGGCGTCGCATTCATAGGTCAGTAACAGTGAAAACGTTAATGGTCCTGTAGTTCATTGTCAATCAAACTATTTTCTAATTCCATGACACACCGTTATCATTTTATGTCCTTCAGAAGATCACGATCAGCATGATCAGAAAAGTACACAAGCCTTTAACTTATCTGATCATACGCAGTTTGCTCCTTTCTAGGATTTAGGAGATAACGATGCTACATTATTTTTGTATTAAATGTTTGTGTACCTTAGGAGGAGGCTGATTCTGATTTTGTTTGTCTTTTTGTCTATAAATAATAATTGGTTACGTTCCCTACAAGAAATACTTTTAACAAAAGTTAAATAGAAAAGGAAAAAGAAGAGGTTATTATTTTCCAGAAATCACGAATACACTAATGTTAAGTTGATGTCTTCTTTGGATCTACTTTTCGCTCAGCCAGCAAGTTATACTTCAGATAGTTATTCCTTTAAGATACCTAATTCATTTGTTTAATTTTTTATGTAGCCTATTTTTTTTAAGTTTGAGGTTTGATAATGTTGTTACATACATTATTACATTTCATTATTTACATTACCGGTATTTCACTTTTTATACAAGTAAAAACAAATACCAACAGAAAATACTATTTCTATTTTAGCATTTAAAAAATAAGGTATGCCCCCTAGACGATCTAAGATCGTGTTTAGGGGTATAATAGATTAATATAAATCTATTTATATATCAATGCACAGTATACTACAAACTAAAACTATAAATGTTTAAGTACAATTTCGTTATTATATTTCTCATTAATTCATAATTTGCACATCACAAAACTGCCTGATGAAATAAATAAAAAACAATTCAATACTCGCTGTAGCCTATGCATATTTCACGTTAAGGCTAAAATGGGTTATCATGACTTTGGAATCAGATTTAAACATTTTCCTTACGAAATAATTGCGATGTTGCGCAATTAGGCATACATCTATGTTTGTACACGAGTTTTCAACTTATAGACTGTTTAGTAAATTTTCAGCCAAGACAACACGACAGAAAAAAGGGCTTGAACACATAAAATAGTAATCACACTCATTTAATCTTGAGTGCACTATAATAATATGTCCAAAAGTGATCTTAGAGTCGAATGGTTTTAAGATAGATCTATGGCATTAATTGAAACCCACCTAGAAGTTCCTGGCACAATATCCCTGGAAGCAGCAGTAAGATATCACCTTCATTTATCTGCCATGTAAGTTGTAGACATCTGCAGATATAGGTGACATTGACAAATAGGCATTGCCTTAGAGACAGTGACTCCTTAACAAGTCGGGTTCACATTGTACTTATCGTAAACGACAGCTGTGAAGTTATTTCTTAATTATGTGTTATGTGCATACCTACTCTTATCATGATTACTATAACTTCTTAAAGCGCGTTGGATTTTTTAAAAACTGAAGTACTAACATACATAAATAGCAATGGCTCCATTAGATCCCCGCTTAGCTCTTGTGTTAGCTCTTGCGCAAGCGATACCGGGTTCAAATCCTGGTGGCAGCTTTCACATTTACGCTCTCTGAAGATATTTTTTTGTGAAATCTTGGCAGGTATAGATCTGCTATGATTTTTTTCCTGGATCATCTGTGATGTTATTGGTTATTCCATTATCAATATCTCCTTCCAGGAATCCGTCTTCTTCATCGAGTAGGCTAAGAATTTGTCCACATCGTTCCTATGTTCCCAAACATTTCAAAATCTCTTCATCCTGACTAAAAATCTTCACTGTCTTTTCATTATTATTATTATTATATAACGGAATATTTTAAAAAATTAAATGAAATGTTTCTGTATTAAAAAGTTAGTGCAAATAGGTTATCAATACATAAAATAATAAGAACGCTGTACTACTGTACATAATTTTGTCGCATTTAGGGAGACCGGTGTCCCAAATGAAAATATGAAAATTACAGCTGATAATAAATATTTATTATATCAAAATCACATTTGTAAGTGCTCCACACATACCTATTACGATTACGAAGCAGATTAAACTGGAAACAAATCTCAACATGGATATAAAATATAAGTCCGACTTAACGTCCGCCATTTGTAACACTTTAAAGAACATTCAGCAAGCAAATTTCACAAAAAGTGTTGACAACCTACCGTATTTTACGGACCATAAGATGCACCTTCATTTTAGCGTGGAAATTTAAAGGAAAAGAAATTTAATGCGATTCTAAACTAAACATTTGAAATAGAATAGGCTAATATACTTCATTGCATAAACAATGGAATCAATGTAAATCACTTCTAACTTAAAATCTTCAATGTACGAAAATCTCTTCAGTACAATTTGTGGCATCTCATAAATGTTAACAACTGAACTGATTCCTCATGAAAAGCTGAAAATAATTTTGCACCCTATCACCCTCAGCTCAGCATACGGTGAGTTTAACGGGACAAGGCTTTTTAGAGATCATGCCCTTCATATAAACCACCCACCGGAGACAACTCCTTTTGTATAAAAGAACTCAACATTCCTTTCTTTTTGCATTGTATACCTGGCTTCCAACTATCCTCATTTTACGATTGTTAACAAGTGTACTGATGTACAGTCTGTGCTAATATTTGTGTCTTACCATTTACAACACCTTGTGTATAGGCCTAACTATGGTATTCCGGCAATATTTACCATAATTTTAATTTCTTTGAGTGTACTTCGGACCATTAGACGCACCCAACTTTTCAGGCTCTGTTTTCAAGGTAAAAAAGTGCGTCTTATGGTCCGTAAAATACGGTAAATTAGCAAAAATTGAAAGAACGGGAGTAAGCCAATAAGTATCCGCACTTTTTGTTTAATCTTTGTAATTTAACAGTACTACATTGTGCTCGCGCACGTCGAAATGTTGTTCATTTATCCCCGCTTGTGGAATGTTGACCGTTATGATTCAACTGAGTGTCGCGCTGTTGCACATTAAACATGGCTGCACCGCTCAGCGTTTGCATAAAAAAACAGCGTGCAGAGTGATTCACTTAAAATATACAGGAGTGTTCAGTGGAGGGGAATTTTACATTTAAATTTGACATGTGAAAAAGTATTATAATTATAGGTTTCTAAATATAATTTTTGCTCCTTTGCGATCCCCCCCCCCCCAGCTCACTGGTCCTTTTGCCATGGCAGCACAGTCCATGTGGAGGCCCTGCAAATACACATAGCCTATGCTTCAAAGGGTTTGGAAGTTACGTTTAATTTAATGTGGACTAGATACTGTAAAGAATGAAAAAGGTTGGAGGTGTATGGCTGTTGGAAAATAACGTCTTTAGCATTAGCACTGCATGTAAATGGTAGTATCCACGAACAGGTATTGTCACTCAGGATTTTGTAAAGATTGCCTCTAGCTTCTAAACTTTTACGACGTTGCTATACATGTTGCAGTATTCAATAATGCGAGAAGAAATGGTTTTACGTGGGTGGCTGTACATTTAACTTTACACAATGCAAGGCACCTTGGACCACCAGAGTAGACTATCTTCTTCACCTCTGCAGGCGTAAGCTAAGCCTCAGTAAAGGAGATAACACTTTGTGCATAACCTATTAATTTATTATGAACCCATGATACGAAAACAATGATAAATTTAATGTGATCGAATTGTCATTTTGTAAGATAAAATGAGGATTTACATGCGTTATTTATGTATTACAGCTTAGATTACTGCATATTATATACCTGATACATTAATTCTGTTGTTTAGTATTATTGTATATTATATACCTACTGGATATTTATTCTATTGTTTAATATCTAAGAATAGCCTAAACATAGATTCTTAGATCTTAAGTTAAGCGAAGCCCAAGTTCGTCTTCATAATACCCACGACAACAAATTAGGTAAGCCTATTTTTCAGGACACAAAGTACTCCGGGAGGGACTTTAAGCTGGGGGGCCCATGTCGTAGATTTACGGCACGTAAAAGAACTCCAAGCCTAAATTAGAGCCTATGGACAAAATTCATTGGTCCATTCACGTCCAAGCAATACCTAGTTTCCGGGGGGGGGGGGGTTGTGAGGCGATAGGCTACCACCTGCCCCTCTGCCCTCTCTCTTCGAGAAATGAGAGTAACAAAATTCACTTAGGTATCATAAACCTTCAATTGGAAGCCCTAAGCCTCAACACTAGGGGATATAGGAAACTAGATCCCCCCCCCCCTTCCTTCTCTCTCTCTCTCTCTCTCTCTCTCTCTCTCTCTGTATATATAGGTCTATATTTTATTTGACATTTTATCTCGTATATAAACAGTGCTTTAAATTCATGCTTCCATAGACCAAACTAAAAGAAATAATTAATTTAATAATAGTAATTGAACACATTATAGTTTAAAGTCCGTAAGGAAAATATATCACAGTCATAAAACACAAGCTATCACATTATCGTTATGGGATTTTTCTCATAATTTTAAGTCGTAGTTTTGGTTTCGTGTAGAAGTAGGGTGTGATAATAACATAGAATTTCGTTGTGGATCACTGGACTAGGCGAAATGTTTCTGAATCCCTCTAATTTGGTTTCGATCTTATCAAGAACGTATGAATCATAGAGTCGTTTCATGTTTTTTGTAACGTGAATGAACAAGCACAATCATACATTATGATGCATAATGACTACAATTTAGTGAGGCTCTTAAGCATTCTCACGTAGCGAACTAGGAACGTGAAAGAAGGAATTGACCTAACACATGCAACGAGAGCCGGTTGGAAAAGAGATTTTGGTTCTTATCGCTGCCTCCAAAATTGAGTTAAATTTATTGTCTTGTGAATATAAAAGTATATTTACAGACCACTAGCTTCCAGATAACCAAAGTAGCGGTATCTTTAGTCCGATAAACGCAGTAGGTAACACAATATTTTGATTTTAAGTGTGTTTGTTCTACTTCTTACCCATCTGTCGAATATACCACATTCTTCAAATTCTAGTAAATTATTAACATATATGATATTATTAATTAAGTATAAGTTTCAGCCTATATTGTTAGAGTAGATATTCTTCGAATACAGATCTCAGATTTCTTATATTTAGGCCTATATTGGTATTAAATTATATTGAGGGAGTGTAATTCAAGAATTCTTCAGAATTTTAATACAAAACTGCTTTCAATGTAAGTAGGCCTATGTCTGTGTGTGTGTGTGTATATATATATATATATTTAGGAAGATCACAAAGAAGATGGATGCATATTCAGTAATTTGTTTGGTTTGCAATAGTGCTTCATATTTTGCTTGTTATTAAAAATAGTTATGGATGTTTTATTAATTTGCCACATTATAATCACATTTTTGACAGATTTTAAATATTGTGCATATTTCTGTTAATTCGAACATTTACAACATATTTCGCTTAGTGAATGTTTTAAGAAGCGACTGTACAATAGCTAATAGTAGGCCTACAAGGTCTTAGGTTTCGAAACTGATTGTATAATATTAAAGCTATGTTTCACTTCATTAGTTTACAAATTCAGTTCAATTGTTCCATTGGCCTTGTTTTTTAAAAAGTTTTGTAAAAATTATAACTTTTACAAATTCTATTATTTTCACTAATTTATAATATAATACTGTTAACAAGAGAACGTAAGGTATTAAAAATATTTAAATGTTTGTAAGATGATCTGATTTACAAATCCCACAAATGTAGCGAACTCAAGCATTATAAACACGTTAGCCTCTGTCCTAGTTTTGAGCTAGGTCGCATATCACAGCAATCGAAATGAGTCATTATGAGTGTTGAGTACATGACATGTTAACCCTATATAATCAGTAACTGTGAGATATGTTAAGACACGTTAAATTAAGACATGAATTAAAAAAAAATATATCCTAATCTTTGTTCAAACAAGAGCAAAGAATCACGTGAACTACACTGATCTGCAGCGGCTACTTTTCGGTCCAATATAATCCATTCCAGAACTTACAGTTTTCTTGCTATGTAAAAGTAATTAGAAACAGAAGTAGAAGACAAATGCTTTGAATATTAAATATCAAGCAGACATTTGTTTTAACTGTATAGCCACAGCATCGGGATTGGAAATATTAGGCTATGTACCATGTACCGGAAGCATATCGACAACTCATCTATAATAAACATATTCAGTTCAAGACTCTACCTGTAGTATAGCTAGCTTTATACCAGCAGATACTGTAGTGATTTATTGATTGAAGGAAATTAATAGCTTCCTATATTTGTAGGTTACCAGCATGTACAAGACAGACTGTGCAACAGAAAATCAATTAAGTAGCCTGTAAAGCATAAAGAAATTTACAAAGCATACGACTGATACAGTCGTTGGGGAAATAAAATTATTTTTTGTATGGAAGTTACATTATTACTATTATTATTACTACTACTATATTATTATTATCACTATCATTATCATCATCATTAGTTATGTCACTTTAAGTTGCCGAAATAATAATATTGAGCCCCGAAATGTTACAGTAACAATATTTTTAATTTTTTACATCTGCAGGCCAAATCGCTTCCACATTCCTGGGGTAGTACCTCGAGATCCAAATATTAAATTAATAATTTAGATCTCTTCTAGACGGTACACAGGCTATTCATGAAATGTAGAACAGTAATTGTGTGTGGGTAGGCTTACTGTTCTCTTTAAAATTAAAAACGTTACCTGTTTTTCTAAAGTAGTATTTGGATCCAATGTTCGATCTCCAGTTGTGAAGTGATTTTATATCTAACATAATACAGCGTAATTCTAAATTGTGGAATAAATATGAAAGTGATCTGCATTCTCTATTCCCAAAATCCAGCAGTTTGTTTATTATTTTTATTCTATTAGGACAATCCCTAAGCACTGATATGAGGTTCAATTTATGTAGACGCTAAGAACATGAGAGCAACCTCATGTCGATATGTGCAAGTCGTGTCAATCATGGGAAGCGACAAACACTGTAATTTTCGAACAGAAAATGAAAGGTTGGCATTAATGTAAAACATGTGCTCTCAACCTCACCGTACATGAGTAGGCCTACTCCGTTCGCTATAATAATAATTCTTATCATTATTTAATTACTTAAAAATCAAGCTAATCGTATTTATTTACGATTATCATACTAATGCAGATTTCCGAAGAATATTCCACTTATATGCCGCGTGTTTGATATTGACTAATGAAGTTTAGCAATTCCTCGGATATAGACCAATCACGATCATTTATCTTATAAAATGCTTGCTATTAATACGAGGAAGGGATTTTATCTGATAAAATGGTCAGCTCGTTACTGGACATGCAAGCATCAATATGCCTTGATTATTACGTCACATATTGCCACTATGCAGCACGAAAACAGATTATTTTATACAACATAATTTGTTTGGAAATTGAAATAATATAAATGTACATTGGTTAAGACACAATTTCGATTCGGTGCAAGCCAGTTTGTATGCTTTTATTCTGTTCTGCTGTTAGCTTACCTGAATTAAGTTAACTATGTCTTATATGCACAATTGGTAGCACTGGTTACTTGGTAACTCGAACCGATTCATGGATGGTTGATTCATAGTATGCCGTGAACTCGCAGCTGTTTTGTTTTTATATAATAAAGCATGAAAGTTATTATTATTTGTATAATCCTTTACATTTTTATTCATGGTATAGTCTTAATAAATCCAACTCGAGTTGACGAGTTTCATCAGATAAATTCGCTCCTGCTGCACAGTCGATAAACTCGTCAAGTCTCGTGTGATTACCTATGATAAAAACTTTGTTTTGAATGAAAGGCATTTCTTTACAGTTCCTATTCTGACATTACTGCCACAATTAATCCTTTCATGTTAGTTACTCTGGCAAGACTTTCTCTATTAAACTCCTAACAAATATATCTATTTAACTAACAAATAAACTTTCCGGACGAAAGTCACTTTAGAAAAAAATAATGCTCACCACGAAGTTATTCTTCTCGAATCACGTTTGGTGCTTTCTGTGAAGTGTTCAGAAATTCATTGGGGCGAATCATCATTCTTTCACGAAAAGTGCAAATCGTTCGAAACGCAGTCATGTTTCTCTTCTCAACTGACCCACGTGACGATTTGTTAAAATTAATCAGTGGTTTACAATCTTTGCACTGAGGTACTCAAGACTGAACCAATTAGGCTTACTGGTATAGTGGCATATCTCTAAGTTAGTCTGTTAGTCAATTTATTAAACATAATTAAATCTCCGCTGTCTAGCGGCAATAAAGCAAGTTAATACAATTTTATGTTTTCTACTCGTAGTTACCGATGTAACAATATTATCCTTCTGCCTTCATTTTATCGTGGTGACAAATCTTTGGTCAATGATACCTGAACAAAACGTACCAGAAGTATAGGCCTACTCTATTGCCTTTTAAAGTAAAATAATAGTCTATGGGATATTTTTTGTCTCAGTTTAGTTCAAAATAAAACGCTTAATGGATGTCTTTATACGTGTATCAATATTCATCATTAATATTACTGAGCACTTAAAACAAAATAAGTTTTTTAAAAATGAATTATAAGTGAATATTTCGTTATTTTTAGTTCATATACGCTGCTTTTTAACGGGTATGTGCACGCATATTTCGCCATTTTGGTGCATATTAATTCTCACCTAAATGTAACTTATGTACATAGGCGTACCGAGGGGGGGGGTTTGGGGGTTTGAACCCCCCCCCCCCCCCATTGATTAAAAAAAGGAAAATTGTATAATTTTTTTTTAAGTCTGCCCATAAATTACTTAATACAAGTATAAAGCGTGGGAAGCTTAAAACTCGTTATTTTGAGTTGACGAGTAAACCCCCGGAAGCTTAAAACTTGTTATTTTGCGTCTTAATTTTTAAAATTTTTCAAAGGAGGGCCCCCGGAAGCTTAAAACTCGTTATTTTGCATCTTAATTTTTTAAATTTTCCGGGGGAGGATCCCTTATAACCCCCCCCCCCCATATGGTCGGCCTGGTTACGCCTATGCTTATGTATGTATGTATGTACGTATGTATGTATGTATGTATGTATGTATGTAGGGCCTATGTATGTATGTATGTATGTATGTATGTATGTATGTATGTATGTATGTATGTATGTATGTATGTATGTATGTATGTATGTATGTATGTATGTATGTATGTATGTATGTATGTATGTATGTGTATATTAGACATCTGGGCCTGGCTCCTTTTTATTTAGACTTGCAGTACCGATTTAAGTGACTCAAGAAGCCGTTTTATGAACGTATTTGATGCGGTAGCAGCGTTAACATTTATTTTCAAAAATGAATTTTATTCCCAAGTGTGATGTAAGTTGAGACCACAATTGCTTTCTCGAAAACCACCACTAACTTCTACACAGATGCCTCGGCTTGTGTAAATGGAGCTTTTCTGTTTCCTTTATTTTCATCACTCTTTCTTTATCTTCTAGAAATCACAGACCCTATGTGGAAAATCACTACCATTTCCCAGTGGAACCATTTTCGGAAATAACAACTTTTGCTCTTTCTCCTTCAACCCCTTTCCACGAAATAGCAGAGAATGCTGTTGTTTTTATACATGCGGGAAGGCTCTATCATGGCTACTAAGCACGGTGTGTTTTCGTACATTCTTTCTGGTAATTCAAATATGTTGCAGGTATATGATCCCTGATATAATATGCATTTCAAAATCTCATGCTTTTCTTGAAAATTATGCGAGTAAGCAAAGCGTGTTCATCGTGAAAATATGCAAGTCTAATAGACTATTATTTATAATAGACCTATGCCCATAAGGCTCTTAGAATTCTAACTCGTTTGCGGTGGTTTGTGAAATCGATAATATTAAAGTTAAATCTGGATTAATCTGGACAACGAAAGTGACACATGTGTGCATGATTTATATGTTAAGTGATACTTATACTGAGTGGAAATACTATAGTTGTGTAAATTAAAACGGGCAGTAGATAACATTAAAATAAATGTAAAATCAATTTTACGTTTTGAAATCAATCTTGCGTTTTGTGATTAGGAGCATGGTTTATGAGAAAATTAGGTTAATGGTCTGGCAACAGAGTACAGTCGTTGGCAATGATCTGTCTGTATAACTTAGAGTACCGGTATGAAAAACTCACTACATGATGAGTAGGTCTACCCTTGTCTTACTGTTTCCAAGTTTGGTGGACTACCCCGTCCACGCACTAATTTTAGCATTTAATTTACACGAAAACTGCCAACTTTATAAAAAAATAGCAAAAGGAAATTTTATTTCTTATTCTTTCCTATGCTGATGTGAAAAAATAGAGTATTAGGGCCTACGGATAATACTTATCAAGTAGAGTAGTTTAAAATTTAGTGACAATTATTTTTCTTTACAAAATTAGTAACTTGGAACAAAATGGGTATTTTCATTAATTGGTTCTTTCTTCCGCAGAAAGAAGTTGTCAAAACCTGCACAATTATACTAGCTCCATCTTACCTGTCACTCAAGTTCCCCATAAGACAGTATATGACAGCGAGTTAAATATTGAGAAAACGATGACAGGCTTATAACTACCCTTAACAGAATATTTTAGAAAGATATTTCAAATTAAATATTTATCTCTTTAGTAAATGCATCTCGCAAAGGCCTACATAATTTCAAGAATATTTTTTAGAGCCGATTTCGAGAAGATCGTGAAAAATGAAATGTTCTTCATGTAAAGCGGTAGTAATTTAAGAGAAAGTTGTCCTCAACCTTCGTGTCACATCCCCACGCCATATCTGACACAAACATAAGATTTCGTTTGGAAACGATTTTCGTTCTTTTACAGCTTTGCTGTTCACAGCACAGACCAAAATACAGCCAGACATAGTTCTGAAAATTGCATTTCATGGGACCTCAGACGTATATTTATGCAGAAAATCAACATCGAATTTCACAGTTGAACTCTACTTTTGGTACCTATGGTAAGGTTAGAGAAAGTAATATTACTGTTCGGATTGAAGGCATATAATCTTACAATGACATGTTATTAGATTTGGTTTCCATTATAATGCACTTTCGTACCTTCATTTTGATGTAATGTCTTTTTTTCCCCGGTACAGTTTCTTTCTCTCATGTAGGTCTCCAACTTCGGCAAGATTACTACTGTTTCAAATAACAATCACGATTCTCGCCTTGCATTACCACGTTCATTAACACAGATCCACTGTGTAAAACAATATTGTTTCGATGCAAAGCCTTAAAACTGTGAAATAAGAACCTTTAAATGAAAGATAGAAGCAGCTGAACACAGAGCTCACGACACGCTCATTCTGTTGTGTTGAAAAAAAAAAAAGTGTTATATGATAAAAAGTTTTTTCTGGCAGAAGTTTTCAGAGGAAAGAGAAATACAAGTGTCCCTTAAAACAACCCCATCCGCACAGAGGCCAACAATGTAATTACTTCCCTCATTATTCTATTCGCAGGGTCGTTGCAGTAATTAGTCTGAAAGCTGCGAGTTGTGAAGAGGTGTAGAAATTAATGATCTGAAGACAGCTACTATATACTTAGTTATCTTATGTGTCACAGCCCTTTCCCGCCCTGTGGACCATAATACTCCCCTCTAACCCCTTCACGATACCCCCTCCCAAAACCAACGTGTGTGAATAATCCCGCAGATCTGTGGATATAGCTCACCCCCGTGCCCCCCTCAACCCTTACATCCAACATCTCCAGATCTTGCTCGCAACAAATTCACAGAGGATTTTAGGGATTTGGCTGTAAATTATAGTCTCCCTCTCCTTCTGTTCTACCTCTCTCACTCTCTTCCAGTTTCTTTCCTTCTCTCTTTCTCTTACTCACCATCCACTTTTCAGTGTACCCCCTTATATTTTCGCCCTATTGGCTGGAATAAAAGGCAGTAAAGGAGTTATCGTGTGCTCTAAAAATAATTATGAAGAGATGGAGGAATGCTGAAGAATAAAAAAATAATATATGACAGCGTCCCTACCATTAATAACAAGGACCAAAACTGCGAAAAGGCAGCTGCTCTAAAATTAGCGTTAATCATTTATACCGTAATCGTTTTAACTGTGGTTGAATTTAAACAGAAGAATCATATAAACACGTTTCCACTACCTCGAGATAAAATAAAAAATAGCTTAAATTAATTTTATTAACGCTTACGCCTTTTAGTGTAGTGACACCAACTTCAGCGCATCTTGATTTGTAGTCATGTAGATGCTGTATTATTTAAAATAAACAAGATAAACCAATATTTGGTGAACCACGTATATGTGAAATAGGCCTATGCATCATAAACGCCCAGAGGTGAGAGCCAACAGAAAACTCAACGAAAAAGGTGTCATTTATTTATTGTCAATGCTGAACAGATTTTTTTTTTGTGCCCACCCTTACCCGGAGTGCCCAACAATGAAGTTGATTACCTCCGGTAAAACCAAATTTTGGTAACCATTTGTTTGACGTGTGTACCTAGAGCCACCAATTTTTCATTCTTATGGGATATGTGGCGTTTATGACATGTTAGGGCTGTGTACTTGGTTCAGATTTAAGTGGCGCAAGTTGGACTTTCTCAGAGTGATGTCAGTTTTAGCTTTCTTGGTGGGTTGATTGTTTTGGAGATGTTTTCTGGTGTATGTTGCAGTATTTCTGTGTGAGGGGATTATTATCCAGTCCGGCATTCGCCTAAGAGTGAAGGAAACCCTCAAAAACCTCGCGCAAATTTAGTTTAAATGAAAGTAGGCCAAACCTATAATTTAATTAGCAACAGTCCATCCGTTATTGCGATTAATTAATCCGTCGCCGCCACGTATGGGCAAATTGTCGAAAACCTTAAAACATTGAAACATTTATTTATTATTTCTAAGAGCAATAATTAGAATTTTGTCGCTAGCAATCATCGTGAGGTACCTTCGAGTATTATTAAACTATAAGGATAGCGACCACATTTTATAACGAGTAAAGTGTTATATATTTTTTTCTTCTAAAGGAACAAGATAGGCATATCCTCAGAATCAGAAATTCATGCGGAAGTCAGAAAGATTGAAGGGAAATATCCATGACTGCATTCCCCTATCCTGAACGAAAGATACCACTCAGTCTGCTAAGGTTTTATTTCTATCCGAATGACGAAACACTTTTGTTAGTTATCATTTAGGCTGTTCTCCAACAGATAGCTTTCTGCAGAATGTCATAAGAAGTTTGTCTCGAGATAAACGTCGAAAAAACCGACATAATGACAAATAATGATGAAAATAAATAACGACGAAATAGGTTATATAAAAGAATATGTAGGCCTATAGTCTACATTCTTAGGCCAAATTGTATCGTTTGGCAACAAAATTAAAGAAGGAATTTCAAGAAGGTCATCTCTAGCATGGAATGAATTGTGGAACTTTAAATTTCTGAATAAAACTCTGAGCATGAAGATAAAGAAAAATGTGACATTTGCATTTTACCAGTTAAAAGTAATGGATCTCAAACATGGGCATTAGCAAAACTGGATAAAAACCTGCTACAAATCTCAGAGGAAAAAGGAGCGCAAGCTGTTTAGCATCAGGCTTAAAAATCGAACGTGGAAATTAAGGAATGCAACCAATCTGAAGGACGTGACAGAATGTTGGTACTTTGGTCAAGAAGGACTGGAAAAGCATTGTGAATCAATGTATGACAATTAATTAGGTTACGAGCAGTTTATCACCTATTTCAAAACGTCTAAAGTAGAATAATTAGTTATTCTAATTGAATATTATTTCAGCGTTATTGGATAGGGTAGTCCGAGACGTTCTCTCTAGAAAGCAAACCTGACTACAACATAATGAGGCCCTTATCTGTACTGGAATGATTATTGGGCTAACTCTAAGTACAATGAGTAATGACACTAATTACTTTTATCACTACGTGTGATTTTATGTAGCCTAAGATCTTTAAATAAAAATGAACGAATTTAGTTTTCTTTACTAGGTACTAGATACATACCAATTTTAATTTCACTATGACTACTGACTAACTTTTATAACAGGCATTTTAAAATTAACTATAGTAATAATATATTAAGAAAGTTATTAGCAAGTTCATTATGAAGCTAGTTATCTTCAAAACAAACACAGAGTCATAATATCGAATGTTTAATGTCTTGAAACCTGCCGACAAAGGTCCTAAATAACTTATCTGTTGCATACAGTATTTTGCCTTTGCTGTTCTAAATGAGACACTTCAATATTAAGAACAAGGACTGCTTGTCTTGGAAAATAACAATCCGGTTATGTACTAGCCTGTGCCTCCTAGAAGATACCTAATTACAAGGAAAAGAAGATGCTTGTGACAAATCGTTGAACACGACAAATGCCACATGGAGGTTATCTGGATTTCATGCCGCATGGCGCTGCAAGTAGTGCCAACTGTCTTAATGCTTGTCTTGTTCTGGAATACCGGACTCACTAATCATCACGTGCAGCAAAATATAAAAGCTCTCTTGTAATGTCGGTAGCGTTTGATGTTTGTGATCCTTAATGAACTATTCTTTAATTTATGTTTAAAAAAAACTATCTCAGTTTTTTCCTTTCAACGTTTGTGCTGTGACAGTATGATTTGACTTATTTGCAGGGGTTACCAAAATTAAAAGGATCACATGCGTTTCGAATAGAGAATCTAAAAATCATATCAAATAATATTTGATAAGATTTTAATATTATTAGGTTATGACTAGGCTAGGTTTAGAGATCCAGAACTTGAAGAAAAGGGGCCAACATAAAGGAAAGTTTGCAATTAGTGGGGGGTATGGAATATCCGACAAAAGCGTTTAGGTTCTCTGGGTGATTCCTCAAAATTTATAAGCAGATTAAAACTCTTCTTGCTCAGAGTTTTAGTCCTGTTGAAAATTTGTGGGTTTTACATATTACATAAGAAAATCATTAAACAAAAACCAAACATTTTGCCTTTAACTGTAAGTAAGTGCTGGTCGGAAATAGTTCACAAGGAATCAATTAACAATTTATATAACAAGAGAAGTCTTTGCCATTTTTCGTTTGTTGCAAATCTTTCAATCACTTTCTAGCATTAAGCCTTTCAGCATTTCTCCTTTGCCTTTCAATTAATGTTAATCCCACTGGTCGATCTTCAGCCATCACCTGTCTCACCGAAGTTTTTAAACGCCTTAGTGTCGAAAAAATAGTATTTAAATATGTTATCAAATTTTTAGGCAAATATGTATTGATATTCTATTTAACTGTGAAACATAAGAATTAGTCTATAGGAATAAAATATTAATTCAAATACGATGTAGGGAATAACATATCTTCTTCGATAAGCACAGATTTACTGAATATAATAGAGAAATGTGTGTGACATACATTCACATTATTTACCTCATTGACAATAGTGCAATGATCTTGTACTATCATGAATAAATAAATAATATAGGCTACCTTTTTCAGACAGCCGATGTTCCATGCTATAGGCTACGTGATAATTTTGATCATAGTACCGACGCGACGCCTTCTTTCCTTGCAATATTCCAGTCGTTTTTACAACACAGTAATTTACGACCAAAATACATTACATGAGTTAATGACAAATAATAAACTAAATAATGATAGACTCGTATTTGCTGTTCTTTTGCTGAGCATGCTATGATTTACCTCAGACTACTTTGCGGTTAGGAACTGCATGTTCTTTGTAAAACATCAAATTATAGTTCTTAAACTCCAAAACATTACCCATAATTATTGATCTCGGTTGTGTAGTAAATGTTACAATCTACAATATAAATGCTATCGGAGTAAGAGCAATGTATATTCAACGACTTCAAAGAGTCGAGTTAAGTATATAGGACTATTTCATTTGTTATCATTATTATAACTATTATTTTATTTTTTATTATTTTATAACTATTATTTTATTATTTACTTTATCTTATATCTTTTAATGTAATAACAAATAAGTTATAGTAATTCCTCTCCTATAGATGTCAATAAATGTTTTAATGTATTATAAATAATTATTTGAATACAATATGATAGAATAATTAATTATATTAATATTAAATATTTATTATGTAAAAAACCACTAATGGTCTTTCTGAGTGTGGTCCTTTAGTAGGGAAATGCTTTTATTTTAATTACGGAGCTTTAAATATGCAAGGATTAGGCCTATAGGCTATAATACATCATTAATTATTATTTATTGTTATTTCAAATTCATTAAACTATTATTATTCATACCTTTGTATATAATACTCGTCTGTTGGCATTTACAATAGGTATGTCTGAAGTTTTTTTTTTTTTTTGTATTTCACATCTCAAACCGCCATTTAGCATATCAAAAATGTAGTGATAGCTACACGGAAAAAAATGTAAGCCCAAAGCACACCCAGTCTCTATTTACCGTTAAAGCAGCAAAAGATCCAGTGAGTTTTGAGTGGATATACAATGTAAACGTTTACATTTAGAGTCTTTCCTCACCAGTGTTTAGGCCCAAAATTACCCCTCTGTTATTTGAAAATATAAAACTTTTGTCATTCATTATAAATTCAGTAACCCGGTGACAACTTAAGGAGACTCGAGAACTAGGTATTAATTAAAATTAATTAACTTATTTGCTGGTGATTAGGACTTCTTATCTTCTTACAGTTGTTTATTCTGGTTAATTAAATTGTAGTCTGTTTGTTCGTATTCTCTGGTGCAGAGGATTCGACATGTTAATTGCTAGTTCTGTTATTTGGAAATGTCCCAAGGCAAGCCTTTATCAGTAGTAATCATGTTATAAGTTGCTGAATTAATTTTATGAACCAATAACGGAATTATAAGACATATTGTTAAGACTGACAAGTTAATTGTTAGGTGTTCCGTATATGGAATTGTTGAAAGGAATTAGCGTCTTTAAAATAATTATCGTATCTGAAGTCACTGAAGGATTTTCAAGAACTCGTAACTATTATATGACATAGACATTTAAATTACTTGGAAGATAGGAGGAGGCCCCTTGTGCGATAGACAACACTGTATTTCGATATTTCACGTTACATATTTAGACTAGTCTGACGATTCTAAGTATATGTATATATATATATATATATATATATATATATATATTTATTTATTTATTTATTTATTTTTTTAAAAAGCCGGCTCTAGGTATTTCGTCGCCTAGGCGACAAATCATTTTGGTACTCCCTTAAATTGCCATTTCATTTTTCTACTATTTGATTAAACATGGAATTTCACGTTCTCTAGCCAGGTGTTGGTAAGTGGTTAAATAACATTAATTTGAAATGGTTTAATTTGAGAAAGGCTTGTATTTATGAAGCCGTTATAAAATGTACCTAGATAGTATGGGGATTAAATAAAAATACTTTTTTTTTCATCTAAATGTTTCCGCCCCTAAATGGTTCTAAAAATGTTCCGCTGTAGGCTTGTCTCACTCTAGCACATTACTCGGATGACCTACGAGTTTTTGTTTACATAAGTTTCTTTATTAGAATAGACAGACTGTAGTGAACCTTGTAGCTTAACTCCAGTTGTCATAATATCACGTAAACAGTTAATCATTGTGACATTTCGCGTATACACCAAACAGTACAGATTTAATATTGCGGCTAGAATACTAAAGATGTTAAATCTATTGAATGAAATGGAATCAATGCATCCCTGTCATCCATAGTACTAGTTTTCTATACAGCTACTGAGATTCTTACCCCCAGGCAGATGCGATTCAGATCCATAGGCCTCCATATGGTATTTGCTTACCAAGTTTCCAACACAATCTTCATATTAGGTTACACAGATGTGGATGTGCTCCTACTTACCTGAAACAAAATAAATACACAGTTATTAATCTCTAAAACCAAGCTGAGTAATTATAGGCCTATGCTTAATTATAATGTTATTCCTTTCAACCAGTTATGAGATAATTTATACGTACTACACATAGGTTACATTAGTAAACTCTAGCACAAGAAAAGATTGTTGTTCAACATTTGAATGTGCGCTTCACCCATGATCTCTCTTTTCTCTTTTTTTTTTTTTTTTTTTTTTTCTGTTCTCTGACCCCACTGTGTGCTCCTCCCACGGCAACGATGAACAGCGATGCTTGCAACAAATAATCGGAAAGGCCTACAAAGGAAATTTTATATTTGGGTTAAGTATAATGTTCTTTTAAAAAAGACAATTAGTTTTGTTTAAACTTTTTTCATTAAAATTAGGCGTAAATTAAACAAAGTTAAGATTATTTGTTACAAGTAACCGGACTAATATACATAAAATAAGTTTTTATAAAATTAACAGGATAATACTTTGTTAAAATATGAGGAATTTTACCTTTATAATTGTCGTTCATGTAAACCAGCTTTTCCAATGGAATTTTATTAATTGATTTCGAACTTAAACACACTGACATCACTTGATGGATGATTAAATTAATGTAAATTCAGCTCTGAGAAGGTTAAGCTTAACACATTTTCTAAGAGCGGAGGGATAAATGAATCATTTCTCTAACACGAAATGCGTTAATTAGACTATGTCTTAAATATTAGCCTATGTCGTTTCAAAATAGTACATTAAGCAACAAGCCTATAATGGCACTCATTAAGATACGAATTTTCATACGAGTATCTTAATTATCGTACCATTATGAGCAAGTTGCACACAACTGTTTTTGTTCGGCCACAATTAGTCTTTAAAATGTTAAATTTTGAGATTTTAGATTTACTCAAACAAACGGCAACGAACCCACCAAACCCTTCGTGTCAGCTGTTTGTCGTAGTTCTTGTCTTCTACTAGAGATGGGAGCCTGTGGCAGGTCAAGGCGTCGGTCAAATCGAAGTTAACTTTTGGTTGATTTCTTGAAACCAAAAGATTTTTACAACACGAATTAAATTCATTTTAGTACATTAAAATTAACGCGAACGCAATTGATTTTTTAAAAAACATACTATTTTATTACGTAGTTTTCAGCTCCTCTCTCAAGGTCTCAAGATCGTTTCGTGTTCGATAATAATCGATACCACACCGTGGTCAAAATGAAAAGGTTTCGAAATGAGTGTCATTATGATACCTTTACGTCACGCGTAATATGCGTCGAATAAAAACTCAATTTTATTTCACTATAATAATTCCCTGAATATTTTAAAGCAAAGAGGCAAACAAAAAAGACCGAAGGACATTAGTATAAGCAATCATGAACTTTCTAAACGGAATGTACAGAAGGGTGCCCTGTTGATGAAGCGTAAAGAATTACAAAAATAGGGATGCTAGAACCATTTCCACATAAGAGCGCACGCGAGAAAGAAGAGGAAGATGAAGAAAAGAGGAGAAAAATCTAATTTGAGAATCGTGTTGTAAGCATGGACCCGGTTCATGACAGGTGTCTCCGTAAAGATTTGTTGTCGGTAATTACTAAACTGAATGCTGTCTCCTTCATACACACATTTTTCAAGCAACCTCTTCAAACCTCCTCCATTCGCTCTTTTGCATTCCTCCAGACGGCGTGCTTGCTTTGCTAGGGAAGGGAAAAAGAGGAATTGCAGTAAAAAAGTGACTTAAAACAAGTGCTGTTTGTCATGGTGAACAGTCTGAGTTTTCAGCTGCTCACCATTTGCAAGGACGGTATTTCAAAACAACTAAATCAATGTCGAACGAAAATTACTTGAGAAAGCGTTTAATTAATACACTATTTATCGTAGTTAACAAATATACCTTCCACTTGTCCTTGTGCTTCGTAGGTGACTAAAATAAAACTTGCGGAACACAGTAAGCAAGAAAAATGGGGCAATACCAGATAATCAGCGTAAGGACATTATACTAATAATTTACTGACCTGCGAAATAAAACTTTTTCATTGCTAAATCAATTTTGAAAGATCTTTTTTAGTAAATTCGACATGCTAAATTGGATGAAGTCCATCCCTATAATATAAAGCCACATGGCTGACTCACTCACACACTCACTGACATTAATGTTTGCCCACTTTCAGATGAGCTAGAAACTTGAAATTTGATACACATATAGCTTTTAGGCTGAAAACCACAGGAAAATTCCAAAAAGTTAATTTTTTTAATTTTTAGCCCAAAAAACTCCCGAAAAAGTGTTCTGCTCACTGACATTAATGTTTGCCTACTTTCAGATGAGCTAGAAACTTGAAATTGGTACACATATAGCATTTAGGCTGTAAACCACAGGAAAATTCCAAAAGGGTTATTTTTTTTATATTTTTAGCCCTAAAAAACCCCCGAAAAAAGGCTCGGCTCGGCTCACTGACATTAATGTTTGACCACTTCCAGATGAGATAGAAACTTGAAATTTGATACACATATAGCGTTTAGGCTGTAAACTACAGGAAGATTCAAAAAAGTTTATTTTTTTAATTTTTAGCCCTAAAAATTCCTGGCAAAGGGCTCGGCTCTGCTCACTGACAATGTTTGCCCACTTTCAGATGAGCTAGAAATTTGAAATTTTGTACACATATAGCGTTTAGGCTGTAAACCACAGAAAAATTCCAAAAAAGGTTATTATTTTATTTTTAGTCCTAAAAGCTCCCGAAAAAGGGCTCGGCTCGGCTCACTGACATTAATGTTTGACCACTTCTAGATGAGCTAGAAACTTTAAATTTGATACACATATAGCTTTTAGGCTGTAAAACACAGGAACATTCCAAAAAATTTATTTTTTAATTTTTAGCCCTAAAAACTCCCGAAAAAGGGCTCGGCTCTGCCTTCTGACATTAATGTTTACCCACTTCCAGATGAGCTAGAAACTTTAAATTTGGTACACGTATAGCGTTTAGGCTGTAAACCACAGGATAATTTCAAAAAGTTTATTTTTTTTAATTTTAGCCCTAAAACCCCCCGAGAAAGAGCTCGGTTTCCATGGCAACGGTATTATGACACTGTGTTCACATAGGGCTCTGAAAGTTTAGAAAAAAGGTAATAGTCAACACAGCAGACTAAATCTATCTCCCGTAGATCTTTTAAAAAACCTTTCCCAAGAACCTTACGGGGGTTTGGGGGCGTAGCCCCCAATGAGCGAAGCGAGTTTTTCTCCATTATGTAAGGTTTTCTTACAAATCACACAAATAAAGTCAAAGAAAAAGCCACCTGGTTCTTTTCAGTGTGTTTTTGTTTGCTCCATAGTTTGCGACAAATGGAACAGAAGGATTGATTAGTTTGCACAACATAGGTACGAGTATATAGTTTATTGCAGTTCAGATACTTCGGCAAAAAGAAATAAACAAGATAACCAAATTAAGTATAATAAATGACAGATTAATTGCCCAAATTTATTCAAACTAAAATCATAAAATCTCATAGCCCGTGTTTGGTCTTAAAATGACCGTGAAAAGACGGAACATTCATTATAAATATTATTAACTAGAAAGAAGGCAAAGGTAAAAAGTTTAACAACATCATTTTAAATGTCTATTAAAATGAGATTGCAGTGAATAGACAGAGAAGCTGGGAATTTCCCTAGCAGACCTAGCGGGTGCGAGATAAGGCAATGCAGGTACACAGGTACAAGGTATCGGGAATCTCCCGAGATCTAATCAAAGGGTACTGATCCACTTAAGTAATTCTAAGAAGTCGGCTATTATATGTAGGCCAAGCTTCTGATTTTGCTACTGATACAACACGCTGTCCGGTTTTTCACTTAAACCTTCTTAGAAATCCGAGACTCTAAGTTGTGGGTTTTGAGAATAAGGGAAATCCAATTGATTTCCGTGGGAGACTAACATATTATTATTGGTCGGTAGAATTGCCAATAAGAATTGATCTATAGTACCACTTGCCGGGATTCACGAATAATAATTAAGAAGAGTAGGGATAAATGTTGGTCCAAGAAAGTTTTCCTTAGGCCTACCGGGGCGCTGTACAATCACTCTACTTCAAGGCCCCGTGCCTAGAACAGTCAAAATCACTCTACGTCGAGGCCGCGTGCCTACATCAATCTCTCTACGTCGAGGCCGTGCGCCTATAGCAGTCAACTCTGCTTATCTTTGTGGCCTCGTGCCCACAGTATTAATTGGACTTATAAAATTTTCGCTGGGGAATTAATCGACTTAGAAGGATTCTTACTTTCAATCGCGATTAGTCAAAATCATATACGGCAGCAATTGTATCACTAGTAACGATCTACCAAGAACTTGTAACAATATTAATTATTCACAAACAAATTTTGTAATTATTGTCAATGGCTGGACTTGTATTTCCAACGTTTTGAATAAACAGAATATTCCTTCAGTGTTCAAAAGAAACTGCATTATTATTCAAGCAATAATATTAAGGTGTTCTTCGCTTCCTACCCTGAAGCTAGAGGGAAGTGCTCGACGATCGACTGACTGACCGGAGGCGAGTTCGACACACAAATACAGAAATAATCAGTATATGCATTATACTGTGGCGCCCAGGTAATCATCTACTCCACCGAACCGCTGTAAGTTCAGTAGCAATAATTTAGCATCTACTCCGGTTTTTTAAATTTGAGGGTTCGTTCCTTTCTGCAGAATGCGGTCCAATTGTTGTTATATGTATAAGTCATGTTGTTATTACAGAATCATGCAAGTTATGTGTTATAGTAGCTGCAAACTGGATAACGGAACAGACGTAGGAATAAATATTGCATGGAAAAGGGTGCTGAACTATGTAATATAAAACAGACTGGAATGACTTGTCCAAGTTTCGTTAGGCAGTAATTAAGCCGTTGAATTAACTTCAGAGTGTCACTTAGACAGACCATTCTTGTGTCTTCGTCAGAACAACTTCCTACTTTCCATAAACAATAGTTGCATTATTTTGCATTAATAAAACTATTGAAAGGTGCCACAAGCAATCTTAGTTTACAGATAGGGTATGTACTTTTTTATTTAATGTCTCTCGTCACGTTCTTTTAGAGTCTGACAGCCCATTTCCCTTGTTACGCTGGCTGTTGGTGTGACAACCCAACCACACACACGTCAGCCATGCCAAGTTGCATGTCACTTCCATGTTGTGTCACAGCGCCTAGACATGCATGGCAAAAATATCGATACAACGGGGTGAGTGAGGAGCTAAAAAAAATCTGAAACAGTGTTGACAGTACCTATTTTTTCACCTCTTTTAACTAAAGAAACGTCGTTTATTTAAAAATTTCAAGCGATTAAGGGTTCTTTTTTCAAGCTGATGTCATTACATGTCCGTTTCCTGACTTGCTTCATGCTGACGTGAAAAAAAGAAAGTTAAGGGAATTTTAAGTAGAAGGGGGAAACTGTTTGACAGGATCCCCAGTAAACCCCTGAGAAAAAAGAATGTGAAACAAAATATAAATTTATCATAAGATTAAAATTACTTCATTCTCGAAGTAGTGACGATAAAAATATCACTAACTAAATCATATCAAAATAATTTCTCCTTGGCAAAAGTTCATTTAAATGTTTATAATGTTTAATGCAAACTCTGAAGTCTCTGTGAAGGTATAAAACATAGTAAGGTAGCACTACTGTACTAAATTCTTAGTACTTACAGTTTTAAATAGGCCTATACTTTGTTGTTACCACTGCTATTTATTTCCTAACAAGCTTCTTGGCTTAGTAATAAACTAATAATGAACTGATCCGTGCCCTGTCTTTATGTTTGAAATAAGTTTCTGTATAATACATATCGGAATTTCATATGAAACCTATTATTATTATTATTATTATTATTATTATTATTATTAAATTTAGAAGGAAATTTAAATTTTCTTAAAGTAAGTTTTTACAAAGTATGTATTAGTTAATTAAACATATTGAAGCAGATTTATTAAAATACAGGCTTAATACCGTTGAACTCCATCAATGTTATAAAATAAACAAGATACCAGATACTCAACAAGATATATTTTGTGTCGCCTAGATGACCTGAAGATGATGTGGTAACACCGAAAGGCCTGCCCTGAAGATTGTGTGGTAACACCGAAATATCTAGGCGACAAAATATATCTTGTTGAGCATCTGGTATCTTATTTACTTTATTAGAATTATTTCTTAAAGTAATTTAAAACTACTCGACGAATCAGGTAAAGCTTAAAGCACTGAATTGTAAGCAATATTTAAATTTGTTTCCCTGTTTCTCCCTATTATACATGGTTCAAATTGAATTGCAAATTAATGCACCAAAAACAGTTTTTGAAATGTATTAAAATTGTCAAAAATGTTTAACTTCCAATTAAATTTATAAATTAATTATTCAAAATGTCATTTCAGAATTTAGCGTTTCCCTCTTAGGTGGAGAGGTTTTAATATGTTCATTATTATTTTCATTTTAAGGTTTCAAGATAAATATACAAAAGACCACACCCAAGGGTGTAATTAATTATATAATATTTTTTTATTTAAGTTTAAAGTTATGTAAAAGATTTTACAAGGTTTTTAACCCCAAAATTATTTTTTGTAGGCCAAATATAAGAAAGCGCCAAGGTCCTGAATATTGTTATAAATATGACATCATGCACGGATGAAATTTATTAACTTTAATTAAATTTATTTCTCATTCTGGATCTTTAGGAATACAGGGTGGAGATTAATAAAAACATTTGTTGCCCCTTCTTTCGAGAATTTGCTCTTCAGGACCACAATTATTTCAATTTGATGACTCTACTTTCAGGAATATGGATAATGCGTCCTTTATAGTTGGGTCGATAGCCGTTAAATCGACTGAGGTATAAGCCTTCTGCGATTGATAAGTGTGAACTGGCAGACTAATAATAGTCTATGTAGGAAATATTCTGAAATGGACTCTAGAAATTGTCTAAACTGTGAATAATCAATAGAAAAAATGTAATGAGTCTGCTTGCATATGCAAATATGTTCCGGCTGGAACTTTGAATTTTAATTTTGTTGGCACCCATAAATACTAAAATAACATGAGAGTGTCAAATTTGAAATGCCAAGAAGGTTGTTATACTTTTTCATAGATATGGTATAGATAATCAATAGTTAATGAAAGATTGTTTCGCATTCAGCCTAAATCACTCAAGTACAACGTCTTTATTCCCTGCGAATAAAATAAACCCGATTTCAATAGTCAACGTATTGATTTATTTGGTACCAGTTTTTTATAGCACACATGATTTAAGAAAGGCAGTTGATAGGCACGTATTTTGCTTAAGGAATGTAAACCTGTCTCTTTAACTGACTAACAAAAGATTGGAGTTTTTGTTCGAAGAGAATGACAGCGTATAGGCTTAAAATATCTTTAAGTCAATGAATTTGGGTTTAAAAAATGAATGGAAATAAGGAATAGAATATTTAGTTTCATTAGTGGCTCATTCAACTGCACAATATAAATAAGAGAACAAATAAAAACACAACAATTAAGCTGTTCAGTACTCAAGGAGTAAGAATGCAAGCTATCAAAATCTAAATGGGAGTTTTTGGTTCTTTGAATAGACATGTTCGACAAAAAATTGCGAAATAATTAATCAGCAAATAAAAGAATAACTGTAAACTTACCACACAGTAGTACCTAACTTTATACAAAGGTCTATTATCGCTCCTTCGAAAGCGCTGTTAGACGTCTTAATAAATTCTTATCCAAGCATAAATTGAAATAAGGTTTGTGGAATAGTAACGGGGTAAGCATGTGGTCGTTATTCTTGCTGTTGCCGTTTTTGTTATTGTTATTGTTGTTGATTATTATTGATTATTTCATTCATTATCGTAATTTCCTTCATCATATTCATTATAGTCATTATGACCATCGTACTAATCTGATTATTTTAGACTGATATTATCGCCTATTACAAAAATTACATATTTGTTTATTTTAAAATTGATTTTCAAAGTGATAACCGATTCATTACAGGCCGCCACACGAACTACAACTACTACATTATAGTACACAGCCCATAAGCATTGAGTTCATGCTTTAAAATATATGATTTAAGTAATTCGGGCTATGTATAGCACTAATACACATTGGCATACTAATCAGTCAACAACGAATGCATTGGTTAGGATTTATCGTTACAAGTAATCACACCAATGTTTACAACAGATGATTGTTACTATAGTCTCACATTTTCGCTTTATCGGAGAAATACAATGGAGGCCTGTTTGTTTTAAGACACTTTCTCTAAGGCACTTCTGAATACACTATAAAAAAGGTATAAATTCGCCGACGTTTTCGTGGCATTATATTTTCATCAGCGCTTCAATAACCGTCCATACTGAAGAAACGTGAAGTGGAGCACTGACGAAAGCCCGACTCCTTTCGTTTCGGAAAGAGTTATTACATATAGATGTTCTGGCCTTCCTAAGGACGGGAAAGAAATCATTAATAGGTCATAGTTTTCTAGAAGGTAATAATAAAATCGTAACTATCTTTCTTTACATGGCGGTTTAAGTGCATTAATAGACCAAACGTATGTTAACTTTCATTACATCTTACGTACATCTTACTCGTTTTTTATTCCTTCAACAGGCTCTAAGCCATGCATGTACGAAGATGAAATATACACTAAAACCTCGGATTAAAAAAGTACATATGAAAAAACCTGGGAGTTCGAACCTTGAAACCAAATCGCAGTAGTCCACCTAGATGAAATAAGAAAAGCCTAACAAAACTTGTCAAAACATTCTTCGTCGTTATATAGGTTTTGATTTTTAAATATGATACTTTAAGAAGCACAGAACTAGAGAAAAATATACTTCTTATAAAACCATGAAGAAAACAAGTTTGAAAATTAAGATAATCTGGTATTTACTTTATTTATTTATTTATTGAATATCCACATTACACAAAACCCTATTTCACCCGAAGGTACATTAGGGTTGGAGATGTCACAAATGTTACTTACAATAGGCTATCCTGATATTGGAATCTGAATGTCTATTATACACTATTTACAATACTGTACAGTTCTTACCAGGCGTAATGTCTACAACAGCAACAACAGCAGCAACAGAGGTCAAAAAAATCCTTATGCTACAGAAAAAAGCTATAAGACTAATTGCCGACGCTGGATACGATGAACACTGCAAACCAATATTAATGAGTGAGAAAATTATGACAGTATACAGTTTATATACATATGTATGTCTGGTAGAAGTGCGGACCGAACTAGACTCACTCCCATGTAGATCAAACACACATTTGTATAATACAAGAGGTAGTGGTATGTTGGAAGTGCCTTATTCCAGGCTGACTAGGGTAAAGAAGACACACTTAAAACTAAAGATGTTTAACTCACTTCCGCACATGGTCAGGAACTTGTCTCTGGCTAAGTTTAAAAAGTGTGCGTGGAATCTCCTTGTGTCTTCACCTCTATATTCTATTAATGAATTTTTTGAAATACCCACTGTAACAGTGTCTAGTTTCTTTTAAATTAATTTGACGAAACCTACACATGATAAATGTTTTTTAAGGTTAATAAATATTCTTATTCTTATTCTTATTCTTATTCAATAGTCCTACAGTTTCTTATGTCATACGATATGGTAAGTCTTAAGTTAAAGTTAATTATGTGAATTCGTTTTTATATAAACATAACCTTAAATTATAGATAAGATACTTTAACAGGATTTTTCCAATCCTTAAAAGCTGAATTCATATACCAATATAAGCGATCATGAAATAAAAACATCAGTGGGAACTATGTTTAAAATCAATTGGGAACATTTTTCTAGAATAGCTGGTCTCCATAAATGACAACTGTTTCAGGTGGATAAAAATCCTCCCATTTTTGCTTCAAGACCTGTGTGTGTTCCAGTGATCTCAATATATAAACAGGATACACAACAGCTGTGCTTTGGAATTGCATAAATCGTGACGTTCACTTGTTGTTAAGTTGGCTACACCGTACGTATTGGTGAAGTGTGCTTCCTATGTTAAACATATGTTTATGAATGTGTTTTTATTATTTTTCATGACAAAATGGTCAAATATTGCGTGGTATATGGCTTCACAGAGCTCCAGAGAAATGGAAGTGAACTTAAGTTTCACAAGTAGGTTATTTTTGTTTGGAACATTTGAGGATATTGGCCAAATCTGACTTAGCCTCAAGCATAGCATAGCCACGAACGCTTGTCTTTTTCTTGCCTGTTTGTACAGGTTTCCATTTTCTTGGCCTGATATTCCGAAGAAAACTGGTTCGTAACATAGGCGTAACCAGGCCGACCATATGGAGGGGGCAGGGGCGGATCCAGAGAGACATTTGGGGGGGGGGGGGGACCGAAGAATTACTCATAAAAATTAATTATTCCCAATACACAATTGAAATTAAAATGAACATTTTTGGCATTTCAAAATAAAATCAGGTAAACTGATGTAAAAAAGTGCCAGTATGTTTTTGTTTAATCAGTTATGACTGCAATTATGATATGCAGAATATGCTTTTTTTAAAATTGATTTCCAAGTTAAGCTCCAGATTTATTCATTAAGCAGGGCTTACGGAAGAAGAAAGGTCTACCATCTCGGCCACCTGGGTCATTTTAACGGTCTAGTTGGATAAGCGCATGTAAAACAATAGTGTTTTTTGTCATAGCTACCTGTATTTTAATTTCCAAGGCCTTATAAGATCACAGTAAAACAATAGGCTATGTTGTCAAGATAACTGATTTTCATTTTTTTATAAATTCTTTCGAATACGTATATTGCCATAAAATAGGCACTAAATAGATCATTACTCCGAAACAGATCAACCGATTTTATCCATTATGAATAGACGTCTTCCCATGGACATTGTAAATGTGTATACCAAGTTTCATAAAAATCCGGTAAAGCGTATTTGAGTTACCGCGTCTTTAAAATATACACTAAATTGGGTTTTACTCCGGTACCGGTCAACAGATTAGGTTCAAATTCAATAGGGCACTTCTCATGGACGTCATAAATGGGTATACCAAGTTTCATGAAAATCCGTTACAGCGTATTTGAGTGATGGCGCCTTTCTATGAGAAAGGCGCCATAATCTATTAAAATAGGCACTAAACTGGGCATTACTCCGGTACCGGTGAACCGATTTGGTTCAATATCAACAGGGTTCTTCCCATCGACATTATGAATGTTTATACCAAATTTCATGAAAATCCGAAAAAGCGTACTTGAGTTATGGTGCGTACAGACGCACGGACAGACGGACGGACAGACAGACAGACGGACAGACATTTTTTTGTCCCCCACACAATCTCATAAAGTACCATACTGGCACTTAGTAATGAATGTCGTTGCTTTAATTTAAGTATTTGAGTTATGTTGTCTTCACAAAATTTATAAGAAAGTTGACCGTTTGAATAATCTGTGCTTAATGTTACAAATTTTGGGGGAGGAAATTTCCCCCATTTCCTCCCCCGTGGATCCGCCCCTGGGAGGGGGTTATAACATCCACGGGGTTTGGGGGGTAAAAATTAAGATGCACAATAACGAATTTTAAGCATCCCACGCTTTATACTCGTATTAAGCAATTTATAAGCTGACTTTAAAAAAAAAAAATGTACAATTTTCCTTTTTTTAATCAATTGGGGGGGGGGGGGTTCAAACCCCCAAAAAACCCCTCGTTACGCCTCTGGTTCGTAATGTGGTTGGTAGTAGGTACCATGCAGGAATATAAATTATGCAATATGTCAGTCATGTAAACATAGTATTCTTATGAAAGTAGGCCTAAATTTTTCATGCTAGTTTTTAATTGCAGAAATAAGAGGAAGCAGGTGTTTTTGTATAAGACCTCGCTGAAAATTATACGAAAATGGATAAACAGACAAACAGATGATCTCCCACCATCTCCTATCAAAACAGAATTGAGAAAGAACAAAAGGCTACAGACAGCTTTGCAAACTTTCTGCCCGTGTTTAAAAAAGTTGAAATTGCTCTCTCAGTAAACACGGGATGTCGCAAGAACAAGAAGATAAATAGCATGGCTAATTAAATTTCAGATTTGAAGAAAAGGAACTTCTAAGGAGGCCTAGGCTACTGACTTTTTTTTTAAATTTTGAAATCTTATTTCAGGGCTATAGGAATTATTTAAAAAAAAATAATAATGTGATTTGTATTCAGTACAGTAACAGTAAAGTTGAAGGTCACGGTTTATACATTTCCAAAGCACTTAGAACAGATTTTGTCTATTCTCTTTATATATCGAAATCAAGCATAATATCGCAAAATGAAGGCCTATTGTGAAGTTATTTTAATATTTAAAATGCGAGTGTTTACAACGGTATACCAATGTACATTTACGCCTGATTGAGATTAAAGAAATATTTTTACCAAACCATTACGATATGAAATTAGTTTTGTTATGTACTTAAAAAGCATCAAGTAGTTTATATTGAAACGTTTCATTCATAAAAGTGTTTTCAAAACGCCAATACATCTTCATAATTCCATTAATACACATGAGTTTGTTAGAAGGAGATACGGGATAGGAGCTAAATTATACGTTCACTTTCATGGCGGACCGCGAACCCTGCCGTCACGATTTTTCATCATGCAGTGCTACCTCCAGTATGTAATAGAGCTCAATGGTGTGTTCAGACACACGCCCTAGCCCACTTCACATTTTTTTGCTTCACAGGTACACAGGTGCAGGTTGTGATTTGTGAATGTCTTTAAGATCAAAAGCAACGTGTGCATGGTAGGTTCAGTACTACCATATTTAATTTCTAAAAAAGCACTTCAGTGTTATTTATTTCTATAAATTTCAATACGAGTTTTGCTAGCTAGAAGATGGACTCAGAGATGGAGTCCGAAAGCTCGGAGTTTTTTAAAACCTCGTCTCGGCTGTTAGCCCGTGAAGAACTTTTATATAATATTCGCCGAGAAAAGTTCAAACCATTTGTACAAGGTGCGGCAGAGGAAACGGACGTTTTTCAAATAACTATAACTCAGACGATTTTCAAGTTAAACAAAATTTAATTACACAGAAATGAAGCTTCTATAATGCAGTTTCTGTTGGCTATTTCAGATTTACCTCCGAAAAATAAATGCCGTCAAGTGACGCAACAATTGAATTTTCTAACATGCAATCTCATTAATAATAACCTTGACTGTCCGGGTGGCGCCGTGTCATCATGTCTAAAACCGACGCTTCGGCCCTCATGTTGTGGCCTTCTTCTGGGTATATCCAGTAACAGTGTGGCGTGGTGTTGCTAAATTTGGAATCATAGGTCCTTATTTTTTTGAAGAGGACAATACCACAGTGACAGTGACTTCAGCATGCTACATTGAAATACTCAACAGGTTCCTGTTTCCGGAACTACGCAGACGAAGAGTAAACATGCAGCAAATTTGGTTCCAACAAGATGGTGCCACAGCGCATACTGCGAGAGCATCAATGCAAGTGGTTCGCGACATGTTTCCCCAACATGTGATCTCCCGTTTTGGCGACATTGACTTGTCCATATGTGACTATTATTTGTGGGGTTACCTCAAATCAAACGTTTACTTAAACAAACCCCGCAACATCCACGAACTAAAAGAGTTCATTCGTGTAGAAATCACTAATGTGGAGGAAGAAATATTGAGAAGAGCAATGCAGAATTTCGAAGTGAGGTTACGAGAGTGTATACAGAAAGAAGGTCGTCACTTGACGGATGTTATTTTTCGGAGGTAATTCTGAAATAGTCAACAGAAACTGCATTATACAAGCTACATTTCTGTGCAATTAAATTTTGTTTAACTTGAAAATCTTCTGAGTTATGGTTATTTGAAAAACGTCCGTTTCCTCTGCCGCACCCTTTATTATTATCTTATTTCAAGTGGCATTCCATTAATGGAATATAAGTACTGCCCTGCATTTTATATTGGCCTAAATGGAAATAAAACCCATTCACGCAACCTCGTTAACTGTTTTCGTCAAGTCCTTCGTGTGGACGAGAATGAGTAGGCCAATATCGCATTCTGCTGTTCATAGCAATTTTTACTTCCTCTGCCCGTACCAAGGGTAACCTACTATCGGTAGAGGAAGTACTGAGTTTGATCCCGAAATTCTAAGTTTAGTTTTTAACATAAATGCACGTTTTGAGATCCCAAAAAAGTATTTTTAGAAATATGTCTGTAAACAGCCAAGCGCAGGAACGAAAAATCATATAAAATACTTTTATATTGGGTAATATATCTTCTAAGGATATGACACGAAGATTTTCGACGACTTTCTCTTTCTTTAAATGCAACTTTACACGAAGAAAATTTCGTTTTTCGCGATTTTCTCGAAAATGGCTCTAACGAATTGTTTAAATTTTGTATAATTATCAGAAGCTTACACGAAGAGCTAATACTTTTATTTGAAACTTTTTTTCGTAAAAATTCTATGAAGGGTGGTTATAAGCTATCCACTGTTCTTAGAAACTCAAGTCTTGCCGGATGAACAATGATGCTTTGGATCAGGTTGAAACAACTGAATACACTTTCGTTTAAATTTTCTACATGAATTCCATAATATGCATAATATAGTTTACGGTTTATTATGTATAGGGAGCGGATTTCTATGACATGTCATATTTTTCCCCATTGCATTATTTCAGGTTTCCGACAATTTAAACCCGATTCCAAGCATCCTGGTGAAAATGGAACGACTTTTATTTAAGTAGGCCTATAACTGCATACTTAGGAAGGTTTCAACTATTGTAGCATAATTTAGTATGAATATGCATATTTAGGTCATTTTTGGCATATGTGTGTGCATATTAAAGAAATTTTGAAGTTTCATATCATATTTTGTAAATTTCGCATTATAATGATACTTTTTGAGAGTTTACAGGTATTTTAAATAATTAAAACTATATTTTAATAAAATGTATTGCAATGAATCGTAAACAATAAACACAATATGTAAGTGGCAAAGTCATATATTAAATTTTATTGGTTATTAGATCATAAATGCATGCATATATCCTATTCTTTGGGTCATACAAATCCGCCCCCTAATTACGTATGACAATATATTATACTAAGAGCCAAAACTTTCAAGGGTAGAGAAAGATATGTTTATCAAATCAGATTTTTTTGTTCAGATTCTTGTAATGGGAGAGAATAAGCCACGCACATCATGTGGTATGCGTCTGCTGGTTTGAGAACCGCTTTGCATCTGGAATGATTAGAAGTGCAGATTGTAAGAGAGACATTACGACACTGGTTCATGTCATGCCAGTGTTGTGTGACCTCTGTAAATTGCGAACTTGCCTGCCGTAAGTGTTAATCACCGCTTGACATTACGAGTGATTTATAGCGGACAGTAAACAACCGCGAAACCATTACATAGGGGACCCATTGCAATAAAGGTAACAGACAATTGTAAAGAAAAGACGAATGATAAAAAGGAGTTCCAACATTAAACAAGATTTATGTGAAAAGAAATTAGTGACTTACTACACCCAAGCAAAGATTTATGTTTCGAATTACCTTTGAATAAAACTTCGGTGAGTCTTTTTTAATGTTCTTTAATTACTAAGTTTCTCACGTGTACTTCAAGCTAAATTTCGTGTTTTTATCTCGCGAGGCAGTTATACAGTCCTTGTGCCCTTTTCATTTTATCATCATCGTCACTTTATAGTTTTCCTAGATCCTCACTCTCACATCCATTTTCTGGAATGCACCATAAGTGATAACGAATTTGCATGCTATGAATATTCAGGCTGTACCGCCTAAAATGAGAACAGCTTGGCCTGTACAAAAAACTATAAAGTTTTAGATAGCAAAATTCAAATTCTTTTTCCAGTAATAATTGCTCTCTTCTTTCTGTCATTCTTGAATGGGCAATGACAAAGAAATGATTAAATGATACCCCTGCAGGAAACTTCCGTTTACCATAAATTATATTTTTGACCGCTTGTATTAAAAATAGAACTTCTAACACAAGTTATTCGCAGTAAAAGTAGCACATTTCGCACTAATGCTAAAAATCCACTGTAACCAACTTTGGTTAACTACTCTTGTAGTTAAGAATATTCGTATAGTCCTATATTATTAAATAGACTCAGTTTGACAAGAAAATTTAAAATGTTATAATTCACTATGTATTTTTTAAATATTCATGGTCACAAAAATCGTCATAGTTGGTGCTTGGAAAGCGTTGTCGAATCCTTTCCCTATGTTGGCAGCCGTGCACCTCTGTCTGCGCATGTGCATGTGTATAGGCCTATGCGGTAGTAGATGGCAGGGCAGCTCGAGCTCCATTATAGCTCCACGGTATGTAATTCATTAAAATATATAAAATATTTACTATTATATCGCAAATATTAATGTATGTCCAAAAACGTTGTATGTGATACACATGGTAAAATAATTTTAATTTGCTCGTAAGATTGCGACACACATCTTTATGGGCTCGTCTCGTAAACATACCTACTCGCAAAATAAAAGCTCTTTTTACCACATGTATCATATAAGTAACTAATAAATCGCCCATGGATTGAATTCAGATATCTATGGTGGAAGGCGACAGCAGGGTACGGGGGTTCTGAAAATGCCCAATTTATGTGAAAATTCGTCGACTTTCTGGGTTGAATGTATAGGCCTAGGGCTTAATTCCTTTCTACAGTAATACCAGGAGTGCTGATAGTTTTACTGGTCATTTCCTTGGGCTTAATGAATGTTTCTCATGGAGCTCAAAAACTAAATTAAGTTACCCAAGTAAAACTCAACACAAATAGGCCTAGTTTTCATTTCCAAGCGAAGAAAAATATGTCCCTGTTGAGATACTTTCAGAGCAAAGAATGTAATATAATAAAGATGTACTGTACAGAATGTTAAGGTGCCTAGTCTTCAAAATGAAGTCCGTTGCATTACATCAACTTTGATTCAAATGTTAACATGATATAATACTGGAGGTCTCAAAATAATTATCTTGACAAGAAACATTCGCTAAGTTCAATTAAATTACCAAGGTAAAACTCACCACAAGTGATATTCGGCTAGATAATTGTATGGAAGAAAAAAGTGTGCATGGAACGCCACGCGACAGAAGTGAAACTTGTTTTAATTTTTGTATTTTTTCCCAATTTTGGATTATTGGATTTTCTCAATTTTGGATTGTTGGACTTTTTAATATTAGATATTTGGACTTTTTTAAATTTGGATTTTTAAAATTGTTGATCTTTTATTTTTTTAATTTTGGAATCATTAATTTTTTATTTTTTAAATTTAAGATCTTTGAGTTTTTTATTTTTGGGAATTTTAATTTTCTATTTTTTAATTTTTGATTTTTAAATTTTGGATTTTTTTAATATTTTAATTTTGGATTTTTTATTTTTAAATTTTGGATATTTAGATCTTTTATTTTAAATTTTGGATTTTTTGACTTTTTAATTTTGGATCTTTGAATTCTTTAATTTTGGAATTTTGGAATTTTTAAAATTTTGGATCTTTGAATTTGTTTTGTTTTTTTTTATTTTTTAATGTTGGATTTTTATATTTTTTAAATTTTCGATTTTTAATTTTTAATTTTTGGATTTTTTAAATTTTGGATAAGCCTAATCATTGAGTTGATTGTTTTCTGTGCAGTCCATTTCGTCACACCTCACTAATTTCGTGACGATTTTGAGCGTAACACTAATTTTGTGACGATTTTGAGCGTTACACAAGCTCTCGATTTACCCTTACCGCGGCTAAAGAAGTTTTACTTCAAAAATAATTCCATTTTGAGATAACCGAAGATTATCATGCACTAAAAGGTATGAACATATCGGTAAGATGACTAGTCTTCCAAATGAAGTTCCTTGCATTCTCGAAAGATCTCGGGCATCGTGGCATGAATTGAAACTACCACATACGTGATTTTATTATCAATGTAGTACGATTTTCATTGTCCTATTTAAAAAGTTTTAAGCTATTATATTGACCAAGAGAAGTTAAAAGAGCTTGAGAAAGTATACATTTATATATCTTTTATTTTTGAGGTTCTGAATCCTTTCTAGTACGAATAGTTTTGCTTAGTATTATCGTGACGCTTTAATTTCAAACTAATTATTTTAAAATGCATTCATTTGGGCATGAGCATGAATAATGCGAGTAATAGGGCTACTCAGTTGTGTGCACAATCATAGATGAATATTATAGGCTACTGACCATAATTGCTTTTTCGGTCGGGTATAGTGTTATATACATTTTCTCAAATATCAAGGTTAGTCTCATGCAGGCTTTACATATTGGAAATGGAATCGTTAATTTATTTTTATTTTATTAATTTTATTGGCTATACCAGATGCTCAGGTAATTCTACATCTTCTCTAGTTTTGTACAGGTATTCGAGTCACAGATTGTAGACCGCCTCTGCATATTGATTTGATGGAAATTCAGTTATTGGACTATCCAATCTGCGAAACAATGGGCAATAATCTGCGCCTGCTATTGTGCCCTTAATACAAGGTTGTGAAATCACACAAGACTGAATCAGAGGGGGTTCACTCCCTTCTCCAATTTACCAAGAACAAATCGAATACCACGCTTCAAATCGATTTTAATGTATCGGCTGAGGGGAGATATCCCATTTGTAAATAGAGGGAGAGAGCTAACTTCAGCATCCCCACGGCCTCCTTGATGAATTACTTTTAAACGTCGTTTAAATCCTGTAAGAGAGAGAATTATGGCTTTGGTGGCTGTGTGCAGCCTGCAAGAACATAAATTAAAAATAAAGGAACACGCCATTTCCGTAGGATATATGGCTTACAATTTTGCAGTCTATGTGACCAAACAGGTTTTCTTCCTCGAATACTCTAGTTTGAATCCCATAAGACCAGCTAAAATCGTTAAACGATAACGGTTTCGAATCTTTATAAATGAAGCACATATTGCTAGGCCTATAATCGTACTTCAACATTGCGGTTTCATGTTGCCCTTAAATGTATGCAATCAAAAATGAAAAATTTAATCGTGATTAGCTTTTCACACCAGAGTAATGCAAATTAATAATCACTTTTCCACGGGTAAGAATTTCGTAGGCCTATGCGTAATACGATATTGTTAAATTTAGCTCAAGTTCTTATTTGATTATTTTATTATTCCCAAATTCCTAAATTGATTTCCTTCTTTTAAGAAAGGATACATCCGATTAAGGAAGAATAAGGCCGAATTGATTCCAAGAAGCCATTGGGTTTTTACTTCCCATTTTCCACAGACTTAAGGTTGCTCACCTGCTATAGGTATGGTTTAAAAATAGTCTCCAGTTTATACTGGTGTAATCTGAACAAATTACATCTGAAAATTAGGGCTTGGTGGCTGTGTGCCGCTTGCGTGAACATAAATTAAAAATAAAAAAACTCGCAATTTGCCTTACAATAGTCTTAAATTTGCTGTGAATACGCTTTCACAACAAAAATGTTATTCAGTTACTATTTGGACGATTGTAAGCTGGAATTATTTGTATTATTATTGTCATTATTATTACTATTATTATTATTATTATTATTATTATTATTATTATTATTATTATTATTATTATGTTGTTGTTGTTGTTCGGTTCATGAAAACCAAGAACACGCTTCAACTTGACCGTACGCCATCAGCTGCTATCTATCGCAGTATGTACATAAAAATAGCCTCTTTAGAGCATTTGAATGATTTGAATTACAATTTTCAATCAACTGGTCAACACTTTTTAGAGCTTCACTGTGTGTTGGGATCGGATTCTCTGTTTCTTCTCCCGGGACGGTAATTTCATAGTTATCATGCTTATAAAACGTAAAATTCAGGATATCGCCCAATAAAGTGATTAATACAGGTATGTAGGCTATAAGTAGTGGCAGAAAGAAGGTACAGTGCATGATATGTGATAGGGACTCGTCAAGAATGTACCGTGGATGAAGGAAGTTGAGGAAAAAGAGATTTTCCATAATGGAAATAATTGAATCAGAAACGTAAAGCGGAGAGCTGTTCGGATTACCCATGTTTTGTTTTAAAGTTGCTATTTAAACGAAACTACCTCATAGAGTGGAATAGAATTAACAGGTAATTCCAGAACAATCCCGAATTAGAGTTCAAATTAATGAAATCAAATTACACCGCGAGCATTGTTTCCACACATTCAAAACGCTTAAATTTCTGTGACTTGTTTACATAATTACTTGGATTACTTTCATAACAATTTTAGAAACATTGGTCACACCATTAACATGAAAAATCCCTTTAATGTAAGGATAGTCCTTGAGTACTTTAAGTAACAAACTTATGGCGTAATGTTAGGCCTACTTATGTTTTAAGTTATGACATTTAAATGTTATGTTAATCTCAAATAAATTTTTGGCAAAGCGATGCGGTGCATCTGATGATAAACCAAAATAGTTTTTAGCCGTATAGTGGGTTTGTTTCCCGATGAGATAACTTTTCTGGCCGCTTTATGGGTCTAGAATCGCCACAGTTCCCGACAGAAATTAGTAACAAGATGGGCTATGTGATATTTGTAAGGGTAGTTCACACATTTAAACATTAAGTTCCTACGGTTTACTACTTTATGACGACTCTTGAAGAGAGTTCTTTTATTTATTTTCTTTTTCCCATTCTTAAAAAAAAAATGCATAAAGGGCTGGTTAGTAAGTTATACTTAGTGAAAATTCGTATTATCCATATGGATATTGCTCGAAATATATATATTTTTTAAATGACATTTTCTTTCTCCTATTGATATTTTAGAACTTGAATTAAATCTGCATTATCCAGGCACTTTCTCTTGAGTCTGGGACAGAAGCTCTCAAATCTTCCTAAGTTCTGCGTAAAATTTTATGAAAGTTAAAAAATAAAGACTAAATGGTTACAAGACTATAATTAGCGAAATCATGTCTAGAACTAAAGCTGTAAGCATACAATTTTGCTAAAATTAAAATATTAATAAGCCATTTTTCCTACGCATAAGCTCCATTACAGCCTAAACGGTTAGTCAAGTTAAGAATCCGTGATATAGAAAATGTGACGTTAGCATCATTAATCAAACACCTCAACTAAACATCAAATCTACCAATCTGTATTACCCAGCATAATCTGTTTTCACATAGAGCTATTCTACGGTTAATCTATTTTCTTGTAGCCTACCTCCCATACGTGGTCATTGCAGTATCTTCCATTATTATTCTTAACGAGATCTTATTCCTAAGTTTTTACTTTATTGTTCTCCATTCATCAACATACTGTAGGTTGTAGAAAAAAGGGATGAAGAGATTCTTGGATGAGCCATGGATGAGTTAACGCGTGAGAAATTGGAGGCCTAGGCCAATTGGCTACTAAAATCCGCAGGAAGCTAAATGTCCTGCATAGGTCTGAACCTCCCAAAACGATCCCTTATAATATTAAGACGTAAATTTAATATAGCTATTACAGCCTAATAGATTGCCATTGCTGATACATCGTCCATCTATCGTATCTTTCTTAGCCAATATGGATGTAATAAAAACAAACTGATCTGACACACAAGACTACCTCTATTCATAATATATTCAGCGCAAATCTGCATTGAAGCAGTGTGCATTCAATAGACTTAGCCTCATTCAAAGTCGCATAATTCGCGAGGCAAGTTTTGGAACCTAAGTTTGTGTATGAAATCAGTAGCTGAGAATTTATTTGGATATTTTGTTGTAATAAAAAGTTTTAGCTCTTAATATAACATGTTATAATACATAATAACCCATACATATTATATATTGAGTAAAATAAATTCCTGTAGAAAATTTAAACAAATCGTTCAAGTCGCTTTCGAGAAAATCAAGAAAAATTAAATCCTCTTCAAAAGTGGTTGTAAAAATGAAAACACTTCGTGCCGCATTCCCGAATCATGCAAAAGTTTAATATGGAAGATGGTTGCTTGAAATAATAATAGACTCTATAACTTACATAAAGAACTTTGAGGTTGAAAGAAGTGATAGGCACTAATTCAAAGAAATTGCATTAGAGTTTATTATTATATTGCATAAAGTAGAACCCTTAACAAGCCTTAGCAAAGCAAGTTTATAATACCACACTTATTGTAGTTGTAGTGAAATATGCTATTCTACTTTAATATAAATAAAGAGACGCTTCTGCAATGAAAATATACATATTGCATTAGACTATCAGAATCCGATAATTACGTAGAGAAAATAATTCCCTCACTAGGCCTATGTAAAGTGTGTTTAATGTTAAGTGATTTTTTAAATTATAAAGAACGAAAGAATTCTTGTTTTGTGACAAGTAGGCTATTATTTAGTTGCCTTAAAGACCTATAAATAATCAATTACAGCTGAAATACGCCACATTTAATTTGAAAAGTCTGTCATTCTACCATAATCATTTAATCAGATTCCGAAGTATTCATATCTTTGGATGTATAGTCATTACTGTTTTCTGTATCTAAAATTTAAACTGGAGGTTCTTCTCACAGTTTTCACTATAGGTAACACATTTGCTGATTTGCATATTAGAATATTTTTATCCCCTTCTCTTTGACTTTTAATGTTCCTGCTGACAGAATATTTCACCTCGCAGTTGCATACGGCCTTAAAATTCATAAGGTTTCCTGGACTAAAGTACGATTTTACTTGAATATTTACTGATTGCTAGATTTCAACATCACCAAGTCTGTAGAGGAAGGTAGGATGCTTTGAATTATTTCCCCTATTAAAAATTGTCCCCCCCGCAATTTCCTCTCGCCTTTTTTTTTAAGCCGGAATGTTTTGAATAAATGAAATACTTGGTCTGTCAAGCTTGAAGTCTCTAATATTTTGATTATACTGATGTGAGATTTACTTATTAAGTACTGGGGAAGAGATTGTGGTACACGTGATTCACATTTAGGATAAAGTGAAAAGGAATGTCTGACTTGATAATTCTTTAAAAATCTTTGTGGAGTAGCATTCATCTTCCTGTCTGCTTCATTAATATGCGAATTCTGAAAATACCATTGACATACCCATTACCGACATCGTTTTTTCCCGGAAACTTCAACATGTTTGTCAAGAATTCTGCCATAATAAATAATGTTTATTAACTTATAAAATTCATGTGGTAAAATATTAATAAGGTAATGAAAATAAAACAAATTTATGAATAGGCCTACACCTTATTAATATTTTATTGCAAGAGCACAAACACTACGAAACCAATTATCATGGTTTTTCTACACGCATAATTTCTTGCTCACTTTTTGAACCTAAATGTAATACTGAAACATGTCTAAGGCATAGCTCTAATTCTTGTCCGAGATATAAAATAGTTTAATTAAACAAAACCTAAAATTATCATCACTAAATAATAAATTATTTTAAAAAAACACATAAAACTATTAAAAATTCATAAGATACTCCATTAACTTATGTAACAAAATGTTTAAAAAATAGAATTTTGAGTATAGGCTAATTAAAAAGTCAGCAAATAAATTTCTTATAACAAGATTTGTTTATGTTTCTGCTAACCCCACTCGCTGTCACAAGCAGTAGTTTACGCGGGAGTGTCTAATGTAAAATTGCAGATTTTAAATAAATTAATAATTTAAAAAATAAAAATTATGTAAGTCTTGCAATTTATGTAAAACCGGTATCACTGTCAATAATATATTATACAAGAAAAAAATAATCATGCACGGAAAATAAAATTAATTGGTATAAAATAAAAATAATAGTAATTAATACATATCTATACCCTTAGCAAACAAGGAAGGCGTTTGGTGCCAGGTAGCACCCTCACATTTACAAGCGCAGAGAATTAGGATCGACCGTAATTTCCGCCCCATGAGTCACCTAGTCTACTTCAATCAATCAATCTTAGATTTTTTTAATATGTAATTTTATCTTAAAGTGTTTATTATTTTTCAATTCTACACGTAATTACAAGAAAATGACACCAAACGATGTATAATTTACTTTAGTAGGATCATTTCTAACAAATGAAGATGTAAGTCACTATAAGACTTCATCGTTAATTTAATTCTCATCGTTAATTTAATGTTTATATTCTTATTTAATTCTTCAGATAACCTAGTGTAGGACAATTCGATTTAAAAAATCAGTTCGTCTCTGGCTGCGCTAGAGTACGGTTCGTTGCGAGGAGTAATCGTGTAATCGAGTAAGTTATTTGTGTCTTCTCTGTACGCGGACGGGAACTACAGTTCATACGTTGCGTTTATTGTGTGACTGGTGTGATACTACCAGCAGTTTGAAAGTACTAAGATGAATAAAGTTATTCGACAGAATACCCTGAAAGCAGCCTTTGACAAAGAAAAGCCAAGGCCATCGGCACTTGATATTCACCGTTGGATGGACGAGGTCTTACATGTGCCTGCGGATAAACTTGAAGCTTTACAATTAGTTGGTAAGCATAATGCAGTTTTCATCAAACTCAGTGATAAAGTGACCTTTGAACGCTTATTGAACTTACATAAAGGACAACATGAGTATACAATGGACAATGACATCCAAACAACGGTCACAATAACTGACGCAAGTACGGAATGTATTCAAGTGCGTGTGCTTAATCTCCCACCGGAGCTACCAAACGACAAAATTTACCAAAGCCTATTAACTTATGGTAACGTTTTCAATATTCACAATGAAACGTGGTCCAACAGATACAAATACAGTGTTCCCAATGGCGTCCGTGTTGTTTCAATGGAACTTCTAAAACCCATCCCTTCTAACCTAACCATTGGAGGGCATGAAGCTTACTGTACCTATGTTGGCCAAATCCAAACCTGCCATCTATGTGGTGAACGTAATCATCTAAAGGACATGTGTCCATATAAGCCATCCTTGTTGAAAACCACAGTGCAACCTCGTACTACCTTTATGATGAGTGATCTTCTCAAGCCCCGCGTCGCTCAAGACCCGGTTATGCCGGACAGTATGGAACTAGCTTTAAGTGATGATGAACCCGCCTGCCCTGATTCTCATCCTGAGGAAGCGGTGCCGGAACGGCAAAATCCTATAACGTCTACACCATCTCCCTCACTCGATGTAAACATTGTGGAAGTGCAAGACTCGCTGTTTACCGCTCCTGCACAACAGTCCGATGAACCTTTTCCTAAAAAGGTGAAAATAAAACAAGATGAGTCCACAAATCGCAATGAATTGCCAGTTCGCGACGCAGGGGAATGTACACAACCTAGGACCACTACCCGCCGTGACCCTAGGACGCGGTCTCAGAAATTAGCAAAGACCAGTACAGTGATACCGCCAGTGACACAGTTAGCAAGTGACATTGTAGAGCGTCCTTGTGATGAGGGAGCAGAGCTCGATCCGGGGCCATCTGACAAAACTTGCTCCAAACTTAAATTTGACCGCATCGAAAAATAACTCCAAACCACGCTATGAATGCTATCTCAGTTTGGCTATGTGGGTTATTCCTACTTACTACCGTCATAGTGGATAGTGTATTACGCGTGTTGACATTAAATATAAACAACATTCAGTCACCAGAAAAATATCAGTTACTCAGTCAAACCCTCCATCGTTTAACGATTGACATTGCCTTGCTCCAAGAAGTTTCTTCACCAAACATTCTTCACATAACGGGATATTCCGCAGAAATTAACACAGATTACAAAACTCGTGGCACGGCCATCCTTCTGAAGAATCACATCCAGTATAATACAGTTAAAATGACATCTGACTTCAGAGGTATTAGTTTGATAGTCAATGATGTAACGTTTATAAATGTGTATGCTCCTTCTGGGACTAATAAACGCAAAGAACGAGAGCATTTCTTTGCTGAAGAAACAGCATTATTGTTAAACACCACTAGCCATTTAGTAATGGGAGGCGATTTTAATACGGTATTGTCGTCTAAAGATCAAACCGGCCATTGTGCGCCGTCTCCAGCACTGAAACACTTAGTCTGCAACTTACAATTACGAGACACATGGGACGTAACGCACCACAACCAAACCATATACACGTATCAGAGGAACGGTACTGGTAGCAGACTAGATCGTATATACATTTCTAAGAATCTGCAACTACGTACGGTCGCGATTTGCCCCACCGTAATATCCGACCATTGCGGTTATGTTGCTTCTCTGGTCATGCCTCTAGACTCGCCGCCACATGGCCGAGGATATTGGCAATTGAACGCCAGCATTTTAAGAGATCAAGAACTAAATTCACTTTTTACAACTCGCTGGAAGCAATGGAGACAACACAAACAGTACTACGACTCCAAACTGGAATGGTGGTTATCCGTGAAGAGCAAGATTAAAAGTTTATTCCAACAGTATTCTTGGCGGAAACGAGAACTTACGCAAGAATATCGAAATTTTCTGTATACTGTTCTACATGAACTGTATAATAAACCAACAACGTCTTCAGAGCAGTCCAACACCATCAGACAAGTGAAAGCGAAATTGACTAAAATACAGTTAGAAGATGTGAGAGGTCACCAGGTACGTGCCAAACTGCCTCACATTCCTGATGAACGAGTGTCCCCATTGCATATTATAACCGAAAGAAAAAGAGGGCAACGGAAATACATACATCGACTCCAAGAACCGAATGGGAAGGTGATTCATACACAGTTCTAAATACGTACGGCCTTTCATAATTATTTTTCGGCCCTTTATTGTTCGCCCAACATAAAGCTGGTCGACACAAAAAACCATGCCTCTTTAGGCATACCTCCTCATGTGGCTTTCACAATCGACGAAGTCTACGCTGCGCTAACGATTTGTCCTCACAGAAAATCTCCGGGGGAAGACGGACTTACCGTAGAATTTTATCAACACTTCTGGGAAGTAATTAAGGAAGACCTAACAGATCTCTATAATGAAATCTTGCACTGTGATTCGGTGCCCAGTGAGTTTACAAATGGTATAATGGTGATGATTCCAAAAATTCCGAACCCTAAGACGGTTGCGGATTACCGCCCTATTACTCTGTTAAACTGTGACTACAAAATCTTCATGCGAAGTTTAAAGAAGAGAATACACCCGGAAGTGGATAACATTTTATCAATGGCTCAGCAGTGTGTTCGGTCAAACGGACATATCCTCCATGCTCTTTGTGCAATTCGTGATGCCGTCAGTGACGCACATCACCCTCGCCAGTCAAAAATACTGCTCTCCTTAGACTTTGACCATGCATTTGATCGAGTAGACCATAATTACCTGTTTCAGACGATGAGACGATTTGACATCCCTGTTCAGTATATTATAACCCTCCAAAAGATCATGCGTACTGCCCAATCCAGAATATTAATAAATGGATATTTCACACCGTCGGTACAAATACAACGCTCTGTGAGACAAGGATGTCCCCTGTCAATGCATCTTTTTGTACTCTCCTTAGAACCTCTCCTACGTCAGATACAAACTTACCTCCAGCCACATCCTCAAAGTTTTGTTCGGGCTTATACTGATGATGTAACAATGGTTCTGTCTCCAGCCTCCAACTTTCAGAGGATTTACGACATAATAACATCTTACTGTCTATCCTCGGGTGCGAAGCTTAACACCTTGAAAACGAAAGCGATCACCATTGGATCAATTTGCATACATGCGCCACATTGGTTTACGCTCACGACAGAAGTAAAAATTTTGGGCATCTACTTTTCATCTACCATGACACAAATGGTGAAGTTAAATTGGACCAGGATTATCAACATCATCCGACAGCAGCTCTTTGATCACCGACACAGAACGCTTAACCTGATACAGCGCATCCATTATGTCAACCTCTATGCACTGTCAAAGGTATGGTATACCAGTCAAGTCTTACCCCTGCCGCAAATGTATGGTTACAAACTCAAATCTGTGACAGGCTGGTTTATATGGGCAGGTCATATGCTTCGGATACGTCGAGACCACTTAGCGTTACCATATTCGCAGGGCGGTTTACAGGCAATAGACCCACAACTTAAAGCAGATAGTCTCTTTTTCAAACAAAACTGGCAACATCTAACCCAGAAAGGTGATCCTTATAGCTATTACTTCCTTTCTAAATGGCTTCCAGATTATCGCACCATGAATCCGCCGGATTTTCGGCGTCTCCCGAAACAGGCTCCGCAATTGCAGAAGTTAATTCAATGTGTCAGCTATAGTAACCTACCAAGTACACCGCATCTTCTTACCACAAGAGCCATATACACCGAAAAAATTCAGCAACTTCCGCTTCCGACAGTTATGATACGCAACCCTATTTATAATTGGCGACGCATCTGGGCAAATCTCCATAATAAGAAACTACCGACTCAACACAAAAGTCTCTGGTTCCAGATCATTCACGATATCTATCCCACAGCTGAACATTTACACCGATTGAAGATCAAACCAACTGCCCTGTGTGAACTCTGCGGCAAGACTGATACAATTTCACATCGTTTTGACCAATGTATTAATAGCCAACTATGGATGAGCACACGAGCGAACATTCTGCACATGATCGACATACAACAAGCAACTTTCGGTACTAGATACATACAATGGCCTACATTCAAATTTCGACCTCCAAATATTCATACGGCTGTCATTTTGGAGTTAGGGCAAGGAATATGGCGTATTATGGAACAGTGAAATCTTTCATGACAGAATAAACACAGCTAAGAAAATGTGGATTTTGAAACAGCAATATCTCTGACTGGTGAATATACTTTCTTAATGACCTTCTTCTCATGAGCTACTGAAATAAACTTCTGCTCTCGAGGAGAGATGTATATCAGTGAAAGGGAATATTGGCATGCAATTGTTATGAAAACTTGTCATGAATTTCTTTATCACGCAATTGTGAAAATTTAGGATGTAAAATACTTTATCATGCAATAATAAATAAAATAAAATAAAATAAAAAAAAAAAAAAATTAAAAAAAAAAATGGCTGCAGATTCGCTTTATGGAAACGACCCCAGATAAATAGCATCTAAGTAAGTTATGTTATATAAGATGCACTCGATGCGGTGAAAGAAGATAATGAACGCATTATTTTACTTGGTAGACTTTTTATCTTGAAGAAAGGAGGAGGAAACATCTTCACTGCTAAGGGGCGATAAATAAATAACTTCCCCTGAGTATTAAACGTACGCATATGAAAATGCTCATAATTTATTCTTCGTTTTCCATCAAAGCATTTTCATGAGTATACCTACAAGACTAGTAATACTTACATTTAAAAATACTATATAATATGTCAAAATTTAATAGCATTTTACAGCTTCAACACACACCAAGTTGATAGGAAGTATGGTAACGACTACGTCTTTTCATAACTAAAACGGCCATTCACAATCTGAAAATGATGTATGTTTTCAGGTAATGACTAATAATTATTAGAACTAAATACTATGCTGACAGGGTTTTTGATGCAATTGTTGAGGCGTGTGTCAAGAACACATTCATGGAAGTGGCAACGGGGTTTACACAGCTGGATATACAGCCAATCTATCGCGCTTGACAGCTTATATTTTTATTGTACACGTCCTCGATTGTTGATCACTAACCATTCATAACTGTCAATTAAATAGCTTAGAAATTTTCTGTCTCTCTGGAATTATCTCTTTTTTTGTGGTTAATACTTCGCAACTAAGTTTTTCATCTGTTTTCACAGGAAGAGACGTGGGTGGGGGTCTTGGTTATTCATTGTCACTTGCACGTGGTGGTAATTTTTCTCTCCAGCTGGCTTTATGTGAATAGCCGTGCCGCCCCCATCTATCATGGGACCATGTCACAATATTAAAAAGCCTATACATACCTACTATTTATTATAGCAATTTATCTCTCCTTCTCTCTCTCTCTCTTACTGCCTTTTTCCTGATATACAGCTGTTCCTGCTCTTCTTCCTGTTCTATATATTTATCTCTTTCATCCATTTAGCCACATTTTCCCCGCTCGTACACATTTCGCTCCCTACTTCATCTACCATCTCTATCTGAACATTCCGTCAAGCAATTCTGTACCTTTCTACTGTCTTGCGTGTACTTACTGCAGAACCTACGAAGTATCAGTTTCATTTCTTTCCACTAAAAAACATGTTTGCAACTCATGACATATTTCGTACATATTTCTACATTATTTAGTATTTCAATGTGTAATGCCTTTGATCCTTTAGACTGCCATCCAGTGTTGAAGTTGGACCAGAACGGCGTACCGGAAAAGTAGTCAAAAAATCTACTTTTCATCGCTCCGGCATAAACGCGTGGAGTAAAAAAGTACATATGAAATATGAATATTTTGGCAAAATTTTAAAAAATAAAGAACCATTGTTAGGGCCAAGATCTTTTCTTGTCGCGAATGTTGCCTTGCCTGCGCGTACCCGACGAAGTTGACTGCACTGGTTGTTGTTATTGTAAAGTGATTTATTTAAGTTGACTACAATGTTTGGTAACATGAAATGAAAAATAACTAAATGAATAAATATTTGCCTGCATATAAATTTATGGATTCCCCTAGAAAGAAATGCCCAACTTCAGCACTGCTGCCATTGCATTATTTTTATTAGTCTATGAATAAATCACCATAGCACCTGGTGGAATTGGCAATAAATTGGAACCCTCCCACGCTTCATTCAGACAACTTTAGTTTTAATTGAATCATCGATTCAGTAAAATCTCCATGTAGTCATTGCCAGAGTAGGAACATTCGTCTGACGTACCTGTAGGCCTCCTTTCAGTTGAGAAATTTAAGGAGAATATCAAATATGGATTTCTTTATTTTTATTCCGAAGTATCGTTATAGACCTATTGATTGTTTTTTATTACTACAGCTAAGCCCGCTTCCATGGTAGATTATAATTTGCAAACGATATGTCATTGTTTAGTTGTAAGTCTGGGTTCTAATTAAAGTTTATCATTAAAATAAGTATTAGGCATGATTTAATAAAGAATTAAATTAAGTTTTCCCAGGTTCATTTACAGCAGATCCTATATTATGAATTAAGATTAGTATCAGATGGGAAATATCACTTTTAGGATTTGTGTTCCTCTAATAATACCTTAATATCAGTTGAAGTACCATTGTATTTTTAAATATTATTTACAAAGATAAGATAATGAACCACTTGAGAAATAGAAACGAGAACTCGGGGGAAAAGTAGACATTTGGCATCGAATATGATTCCTTTATGGAGGCAAAAAATTATCAAATGGAGTGATTAATTATCAAATGGTTCAAGAATATATTAATTTTAAACCATCACCGCTGCCTATCGTCTTACTTTTATTTTTAAGATATCAAACTCTAATTAAGCCTGACAATGTGATGCTAATTTTTGGTAAATGTAAGCCTATATAACTTTCGTTCATCCTAATAACCTTAACCTAACCGAAATAACTATAAACGAAATAGTGCAACTTGTTTGCATTAATTTATTTTCTGTTGATAATCTCACAAACACACTACCGATAGGCCTACACATTTCCCCTTTGTAGCTGAGAAATATGGGGAAAATAATCTTCACAAAATATCAATTATGCCTGAAACTTTTAGGAAGAAAATTATAGGTTTATTGTTTTTATACGTAACGGTGAAATATCTAATAAGCACACTAACTATTTTGAAGAAAAATTATGACTAATGTGCAACTAAAATGCACATATTCTCCTGGTTTCGCGTAGGATTTGATTTATTATTTTAAATATTCCTCAGTTCAATCTAGTTTATTTCAGGCATCTTAGAATTCCACAAGCTGTTAATATTTTTTTTCTCTCCCTGTTGTATGTAGAGTGATTCGAGACGGATGCACCCAATTTCAATCATGTTCGACTCACTTCATTGCAGTAGAGGGGCGCCTTACTCAAAACAATCTTTAAACACAGATTTTTTAAATAATAAGTGAATTAGACTGTGTCGAATTGAATCATACAGGATGAAAATCATTTCTGTTTTGAATAACATTTTTTTCCGAGATGAACGATCTCTAGAAGCAAATAAAAGTGTTTTTAGGATATAGCACTAAAATTGTTCGAAGCCCATAAACATGTAAAATGGTTCCAGGAAATTCTGTAAAATAAATGTATGCAACCACAAATTACGTTTTTGTTAAATGTTTTCAAACATCATCGTATGTTATCCATGTGTTATTTCCACTTTGGTGTGTTACCACTCCTGGCATAATAATAGTTTAAAATGAGGACGACGTGTGATAAATTGAAAGGCATTATTTGTTAAAATTCAATACAAATCATGCGATGTGATCACAATATAATAATTTTCCTGGACATATCCTACAGCTGCCGGATGTAATTTGATCTAATAGCTTCCGGAGATTGAAAATGTTAACTCGAAGCTAGAAAGCTCTAACTATCCGTGACTGTAAGTCTACACATCATTTCATACAAGAGTAAGTTACCATTAGTCAAGCTCATAATCCGTGCGTGTGTGTGTGTGCAACTCCTCAGTGTAAAACAAGATTATGTTTCTGTTCTATTCTGTTCTCTAGTGGAATGCCACTGTATTTATGAATAACTACGATTTTTTCTTTCCCACAATATCTCTCCTTAAGTTAATTTACTTCTCTATATTCTCTAGCCTATCATCTCTGTTTCTTTGCTTTTTTCTTTCAAATTTCAATACTTAAATGTTTTCGTATTTCTTTCATATTTCATTCTTTCTTACTTATTTCTTGCTTCCTTCTTTCACTTTTGTCTTTCATATTTTATTTTCCATATTTCTTTCTTTCCTTTCTTTCGTATTTTTAAGTTCCATATTTCTATCTTTCGCATGTATTCCTTACGTAGGCTTTCTTTCATTCGTATTTCTTTCCTTTTTCTTTATTTCATATTTGACTCTGTTTCTTTCTCTTTCTTTCTTTATTTCCTCTCTCTTACTTTTACTCTTTTCTTATGACTCCTCTCGAAATAAACGATTAGAGATCGTACAGGTAAGTTAAACGTTCATTTAACTAACTGGGTCATTACCTTCCTGTCTAAACTGCCCAAATAGCTTTTCTAACCAACTACCTACCTTACTCATCAGACAGGTAACGCTAGAGTTCAACTCCAGGCAACATAGCCTACACTCTCCATGGTTCCTGTCAGGTTTCAAATGTTCAAACTTCTGGTCTCATAAGAAACGTTCTACCTATTTTCAAGCTGCCTTTCATGCCATCAGCTACATTAAGTTTTTGTATTTTTAAAATAACTCTGTCGTCTTAAGACGACGCCTTTCTACAAGTTTTCTACTGTATTTGGGAAGTTTTTAAAATCATATTAGTTGAAAAAAATTACGTATTTTTGTGGGAAAAAACTATTAAAAAAACTGACTTTATTAAGCCGATATCCCAGTTTAATTTTTTGCTTTTGTTTGTTCAAAACGTTATATCGAGCAGAATTTTTATACAATTATTTCCGGCAAAACACGTGAGATTGCTGCGAATTGGGTGGTGCCCATTACTATGAAGAAGTTCTCCATACGGACGTAAGTCGAGGACAAAGTTGTCTACAACATGTACCATCGTAGCTTCGTTCTTAGCCTACTGCTAGGAGAAGGAAATTGTTTATACAATTACATAACAGTATGAGCTTATGTACTACATAAATATCCTACACGAGATAACTTAACTTATTACATACGAGAGATTAGGTAGAAATTTGCTTTACATGCTAGATATTCTTCGTAAAATATGTAAAACTGTTGCCATATGTTGGTGTACATAAATGAAAATGCATAATTATTTCTCAATTGTTTGAACAATTACAAAAAAAAACTCTCATTGAAAATATGTGAAATATGACTTTTAATTTATTTTCACCAATAAGTTATAAGATGGACACAAATTTAGCTATTGGTGGTTGCCTGATATTTTATACATGAAGCTCAATCGGAAACATGAAACTTCTTGAAGTACTAATAGTTATGCTTATGAGCAACTTGGAGGCAGAAATGCTCTGCGTTGCAGGGTTCTTCAGTAGCAGACACTGAACAGGCTCTCTATTCACATTACGTGTGACAGGAATAGTATAAAGCCTATAGGTTATTTTAATGGGATGGTAAGAACACTGTTGAGAAAATACGGGGGCATGTATCAGCTTTTATGAAGACAGGACTGTAGTTTATGGATGTTCATAATGGCGGGCAATAGCAAGACTAGACCGCCACGTCCCTTGCATTACACCGCTGCACCGTGAGAACGGGATCCCTCTCCTCAAACATGTTGCAATATTATTCTAGATAAGAATTTATTCACCACGGGACCTTTATGTATTTTGTTACTGGCGGTAAGCACGATCCATCTTCAAAATGAGCCACAAGCATTTTCCATATAGGTTAGGAAATATTAATAACTAAGTTGGTAACTCTTGTTGTCCTTTTCACATCGTGAAGGCACTGCAGCTCTTATGGAGAATCCGTGTGCTGTTGGCAGATATGTATATTTTCAGAATGTGGCCAAAGTGAAATAAAAAACATGTATTTCTGTGTGAAATTTTATGAAGAACATGATGGTGGACACGAAAAGCTTGTATTTTAATTTCTTCTTCTCTTCCAGGATGATCCTCATATCGAGGTTTTCCCTGCGATCAATTTCGTCTATCAATTCTCCTTCTCCATCTATTCTGGTTATCTGCGTCTTCTGGTGTTAGTCCAAACGTCTCCATTGAGCAGTACACGTTGTCTTTCCATGAGGTCAGTGGTCGTCCCCTTCTTCGTCGACCCTCTGCTTCCCATTCTTGAACCATCTTTGGGATCCGGTCATTTTCCATTCTTCTTACATGTCCGTACCACGTAATTTCCTTTTGAGTAAATACTAAAAATTAGGATTTTTGGTTTAAACGACAATTTTAACAACCAGGTGTATGCATATAGTAAAAACATATAGTAAAATTGAAACAATTGCGACAAAAAATCTCAATTATTCGTTTGTCCTTATAGCCAATGCTGGTTGTTAGAATTTACCGATATTTTAAAAATAGCGATTACAAAAAAAGTCAGATAAGGTGAGAGTATTTTTCATTTTTGCACTGAAAAAGTCGTCTCTGGCTAAATTTCGTTCTGCAAGTCCACTTAAAAACTTCCAGTGAGAAAGTTGTAAAGAAAAGTGTGAAATTATTTTTCATCTTTAAGAACTTCAAACTATAATTTAACATTGTTTATTCACGAAAACTGGAAGCGTATTCAACCTTCCGTTCAGAAGGAAGAGACGTTCAATCAATGAAAAAATATCACAGCAACGACTGCAAATTCGTTTATAGGCCTACTTGTGAACCGCTACATAAAAGTTTATTTTTTAAAAATAACCAATAGTTGGCCCATTCTTTTTGCAGCCGGCTGCACATACGTTTAGCCTATATGATGTTTGTAATGTGCGTACGGCAAACGCATATATACGCATGTGCAGTTGTATGCATACGCATATCGGTGAATGCATCCTAACTAGGTCCCATTACCTTAGTGAATTTTGCTATAATTTTAAAAGGATGTTATTTGACCTTCCCCCACCTAAAACAGGGACAATTGGACTTTAACAGATTAAATACTTCCATTACTTCCCCAGAACGACACCTGGATTGTTGATTTCTGAGACTAACTTCTAGAAAACTACATCACCAAAGTGTCGGTGTTCTCTCCTAAAATTTGGTTAGAAAATACATCCACATTACATAGAACAACACGCTGTGTGGAGAGATTCAATGGGAAATTGTACGGTATTTTCATACCTCACTCTCAAACATATTTCTACTGATTAAGGACTTTCAGGTGATTCAATGCTACACTTATTTTAAATGTCGCATTGGATCATAATTATTATAACCATATTTCAGAGGAGTATTTATTTTTTAATTCCACTGTACTGCACTGTAATTAGTTTGCTAAAGTATGTTTATAATGGAACGCCGTTTCTTCGCGTTTACGACGAGTTTCGGACTAATCCATGAATCACTAACCTGTAAGCAATGTTCTTCGGCGAAACTTTCGGGCCCTAGTCATAATCATTCTATTTTATACAAGCACAAATTCAGTCAGAACAATATGTTAATCTCCTGCAGAATTCGCTTTATAACTATTGACTGCCTTTGGACGTTGGCCCCTTCAAGACACAAGTCTGGTAAATAAGGCAGATTGACAGGAGCAACACATTTGTATTGGCAGCAGCACTGAGGAGGTGTGGTGTTTCACACTATACACGTCTAGAATAACTCCTGCATGCTTATTGTTTAATTCATGAAGTGAGGCTTGCACTAAAACGTGTCTGCGTTTACATTCAATGCATGGCACTCCTTCTTAACTGCAACATAAGCATTTTATTTTAAGTAATTGCAACAACTCTTCGATACAATTCGAATGCAATATGTTTCCCTAACTGGTCGCCGTTTCGTCTGAGCTCTACAAACGAAGACAGTGTGTAATTTTAAACAACTATCACCTTGAGAATGTATGAAATCTATTGATGGCGTTACGAGACCGAATACTATATTTAGAATGGTAGGGTTATCAGCCGTGTCAATATTAATAAATTCAAACTATCGGCGAACGTCAGTAATTGGCTTTCCTCAGGAATGTGTGGTTACGCTCATTCCATCCACTATCCACACGTTCCTGATGAAGGCCACAGAGTGATGATGGCCGAAAGCTTGAATCTAATCATTTTGACACGGCTGATAACCCGAGAATCGCTGCACCACGTTTGAGTCGGAACAACCGAAACTTACAGCTTTTGGGACAATTTGTATAATGCATTTGGACTTTGGAAACTCAACATTTTACATACCAATTGAGCATCTTACATCAACATTTTCCCCTCTCATTTCGTGCAGATTTTTGACTGTCAGGAGAGAAAAAACAATCCCGGTATGGTTAAAAACGTTGCTACGTTTAACTTTAAGTATTTTAAAATAACTTTTGTAATTCCGTCAAGATATTCTTCCATTTCCATCACTATCCTTAGGAAGGTAACCACTGTAAATACTGTAATAGGGACAGTTTTCCATATCTTATGCTTTATACTTTTCTATTAGTTGATTTTGTTTTTGTTCCTCATTATTTGTGGTGGCTGCGGAAAATTCGTTTTAATTGAATTAATGTTAAGGTTTGTTTCATGTTGTACTGATGACACATTTACCACAGTGTGTATGTCTGGATGCGGGCTAAAAAATTGATTGAAATGTTAGTGGAAAGACTCTGGGCCACAAGAAAGTCACAAAATACAATTTTAACCTTATTGTTTATTTCCCTTGCTGTTTCTACAAATTGGGGAAAGGACATATCTTAATTTTTAATGAGAACTGTCTATTCTGAATCTCTGAAAATTACTGATTTGTACTCACTCCGTTCGGTATCACAAGAAGTAACGGGGACCATAATAAACCTTGCAACATCTTCAGGAGCAAAATCCAGATCTAGTTTTACATCCGGTTTTCACTAATTCATAGAAATTAAAAAATACAACTTTGAAATAGAAATGCTAGTGAAATAATATTTAAACGATTATCTGACAATTTTGGAAACAAAATATGGAACAAATTTAAAAGAAAATGTTCAATTATCTAAAGACATGCTAGTTGTTATAATACGTAAAAATATGTAGTTACTCTACCTTGAAATATGGACAAATATGGAAAATCAAATGTTTCTTAAACCATTCCAAATGTCACAAATAGTAAACATTTGTCGAAATTTTAACTAATATAAACATAAATATGTAATTACATTGAAATCCTAGCTCTGGTAATAAATTATTAATTAAGAAGTTATCAAAATACTTAGTGATCTATTACAGGGAGGAATTCAAAACGAAATGAAGTTCGGTATTTAAAAAAATGACACAGCTGAAAAAAGTATGAAGCTATGAGTGAATGTTTCCCTTTGAGCATGACACAAATAGTAGAACTGATGAATCTATGGAATTTACAAAGAAAACGCCGAAAGTATCAGAAAATAATAGTCTGCAGTAGCTATAATCCACCGTCACATATACTTTACTATACAGTGAAGTATATTATGTATCTACATATATGTACTCTACTTTGGTCAAAACTATGTGTTATTTTAATGTCTCGAAGAGATTAAGTTGTATGCTTTGCCTAAATGGCAAGCAACACCATTGTAAAATAAATGGTTTTCGATTGCTATAGTTTAACTAGAAGCTACTATGGTATATCTAACGTATCTAATATTCTAGCTGCTTTATGTTTTAAAATTAATTAAACAACAACATTAGCTTTCATTTAATTTGCAGTAGGCCAAATAATTTCATGCAAGTTTCATATTTATTTACTGTGTGTATTTTGTATTAACATTGCATCACATACAAAACTTTGTCGAAAGTATTTACTTCTGAAAAAAGAACAGAAAAGATCTAGTGACATGAAAATAAATCCTTTCACATTTTCTTTGTGAAATCATATCTAAAACGATATTAAATTACACATACGCCTACTTGAATTAAAAGTTCTAGTTTCTATAACTTGCAATATATTATAATATTCAGTGTCCTAGTCATATAGCTAAAACACAGTTCTGTTGATTTCTCTTCTGACGTGATTCATGAAGCCATTAGTCGTATTAATTACACCTACATCCAAACTGTTATAACATAATCTGGAAAAGCAGTATTTCAGGTTCGTTGAATATTGATGCAAGGGTCATTAAGAGATTAAACAGACAGACGAAATAAAATATAGCTTAGAATTGGTTTCATAAAGCGTGTCCAAATAATACCATCTCATAACGTTAAACTATAGGTATATTCAAAGGAGCAGTAGAAATGACAGCTTTCATCATCTGTAGTGATAGGCCTATGCACTGATAAGTGTGGATTACAATATTGAATTTGAGCAGGTACCATTATTGACAGTTATGTCCAGCACTAAAACAATGCAACTTTAATATAGGTTATATATAATATCTGTCAGACCTAGCAGCGATTTACATAGTACTAACCAAAAAGAAATATAAGTTTTCCTGAAAATGGATGCAGAGTCCGTTGCCGAAAGTATGTCATGTACAGTATTCACTTCATCGGTTGAAATCCAGAGGGCATTTTATTAGAATTGCATGTTTTAGATCTCATGTGTTATATCTAGGTTTGAAACAGAAGGGTCTACCTTTAGAGCTCAATTTTCATTATACCTTCTATTTCTTTACTTCTTAAATTTTCCCAGACATAGACTATCACAATTTCAGTTATGATTTATTTTAAAATATGTTAACTCTTTATTACTATGATCATGCAGTAAATTGTGTTTGTTTACTTATAGCAGCAAATAAATTCAATTCAAGCAACCGTGAATGGACTGGAGTAAAATAAACTGCAAATATTAATTTTGCCTAAAACCTATGCCACAACATTTATAAATTTTCATTAGAAACAATTACAAAGTTGAACACTTAGAAAGTCTTATTGATTTGCAGGTAAGCTTCATATACACACTCACGTTGAAGTAGCCTGAAATTGGGTTACCAAGAGAAAAATTTCACTCCAATAAACCATAATTCCCTTCAATCTTGGAAAATCAGTAACAGTTTATTTTCAGGAAAAGTTCTAAGTTTTAAGTACTACCTGATAGGTAAAATGCAACCTGAATACAGAAAATCGCGTATTTCGGTGATAGTGTCGATGCAATGCTGTGGTCTGAAAGAAAGATTTTCTACAACCATGAGTAATAGTGAAGATAGTCCATTGCGAATTCCATAATAATTTTGGCAATACTGCATAACCACGCTGTCGTGAAAAGTTAATGTACAAGTCACTTTAATTGAATTACTTTGCCGTACAAGTTAATATAATAAGGCTATCTATTAATTATATAATTTTTTGCCACAGATAATCTTCGGAGACAAACCTAAAACACTGGTGACTGCCACATTATAACACGACAGCCTAATTAATAACAGACTAATACTAATAGGGTCTGCTATTACTATTAATAACATAATAATAATGTAATAATAATAATAATAATAATGAGATTTATAGTAGGTCTGTACACTAATAAATGTAATGCTATTGATGATTATGATAATGATGATGATAATGATAATGATAATGATGATAATAATAATAATAATAATAATAATAATAATAATAATAATAATAATAATAATAATAATAATAATACAATAAATGTTTATAATGAATGTTTCTAATGACAGGCCTAACTCATTTGGGGTCATGGGACCTACGGGCGTCAAAGATTAAAGATTAAAGCAATCTTTGATGAAATTATTGAATTAATCTGCCGGTTGTTACCCTTCGCCATCATGAACGTTTAACAAGTCAAAATTCAGGAGACTTTGCGTACAGAATTTATTAACCCTTTCAGAACGAAAATTATATATTTACCACTGCCTTCTAAATTGTATTACTCGTGTATACACTGCCTGTCCTATACGGCTAATTTTGCGTACTCGGCGACATTACAGATGGCAGCCAGCATCTTTCACATCCAGATTGCTTCTTGTTTTTTGCTACGACATTGTTGATTATGTAGTGCTGTCACCGCCGTCTCATAATCACTGCCTTCTAAACTGTATTACTCCTCGAGACGGCGGTGCTCATAATATAGTCTATCAATGCGTCTAATTAATTTACATTTATTTTAATTATTGCTCCAAAATTCCATTTCAAGGTAAGTGTCATATACTGGAATAATATTACGTTCTAAACAAATAACACAAGTATCTGTGTCTGTTTAATGCTTATTTTGATTAGTGATTGCTGCAATCTGGGTGTGAACTGTGTCGCCTCTACTGGATAAATTAGGCAATTTAACAATACTCTGAACTCCATCTCTCTATATATATATATAAAAGGCTTTGTCCTGACTGACAGGAATCAACGTAGAGCCTAAACTATAACAGGTAGAGACTTGGAATTTTGACAGTACCTTCGTTTCATAATGTAGGTGCTCACTAAGAAAGGATTTTGAAAAATTCTGATTTTAAATACCAAAAATCAAATGTTTTTGAGAATACTTAATCCCTTCTTACACAGAATTATCGAATCCGAATCACATTTGACATTAAAACATATTGTTGCAGTGGGTTTCAGATGGGTTTGGAATTAAATTAAATGGGAGTTAGACAATTACAGTTGGCTTTGTCTATTTTTGTCATACCTTGGAAATTAAACTTTCGCGATCGCTTGAATGTTTTAAGCCCTAATATGGTCAAACATTGTTTTATTTGGACGAAACTCACTATACAGAGGTTTTCTGAACCAAGGAACTCGAATCTGAGGTCGCTTTTACCAGGCGATGCTATCTAATCGTGGTATGTAGTCCACGTGATTTAGGTGTTAATAAATATAATGATTTAACTACTGTGCTCTTAATTTTTGAAATAATTATCGCGGGCGAAGCCGCGGGCACATGTTAAAATAAAGCATAGGACAGGCAGTGTAATTCTCGAGACGGCGGTGATATTTACATAAGCAATCATCAAATGAAATCGTCAGTGGATTCTAAGTTTGGAATCGATAAGGAAAATTTTAATAGAAGAGTTGGCATCCATAAATGACAATCTTAACAAGAAGATAAAAAATCCTCCCATTCTATATAGGCTTAAAGCAATGGTCTATTAATCTTGTATGATCTCTGCTTTTACACAATAATTTATATTTCTAGTTTTTACATCATTACCAGTGAAAAAGTTATTGTTGTGCAACATCATGTTCGGTAACATTACTACATACTCTTTAATGTACTTCTTCATAACTAATGTGATAGATAACATCTGTATCCAATTCATAATTCATTAACTTCGATTATCTTTACCTATGCTGAAAGTCATTCAATTAAATTAACCTACATGCATGAAAGATTGGTCCCGTTGCTTTCAAGACTGTTTATGGTCAGGTTGCGGCAATAACGCTAGCAGAAACAACGCACGTAAAACATATGCGCAGAGCTGGTTGTGCTTCTTCTGTTACGAGGACGTCGGCCATTTTCGGTTGGTGTGTCAGCCTTCCTCTTTCATGCTATAATATATTAATTGGGAGTTAGCCCTCAGTCGACACCTCAGCACGGCAAGACTTAATGAGACCAATCTAGCTCACCAATCAAACCAGCCACCATCTATTCGGAGAGAAAGAGACAGAAGTCGTCTGATTTATGGCCAGTAATTGCATGCACTCGCCACAACTCATGATTTCGAATAACCTATCATTCATAATTGTAGCTTAAGGGAAATGGTAAGGAAGGGGGATCTGTTATGTGTATGGCAGCAAAGAGTCTGGATCATACAACTAGATGGATTTTTTTTTCAATAAAACAGAATAACTAGTGGATAATTATGTGACGAATATGGATGTTATTTCGAGATTTTTAAGATCTGAATCATAGATGAGGATCCAAATAAAAATTTAAAATAAGTAATTGGATAAGAAATATATTACTTATTTCTAGCTATAGCAATAGACATACAGCCTATGTTAATCTTTGGAACAAACGCATTCTGGTCAGAAGTGGTGTCATGTTAAATTTCGTAGATATCCGACTGAAATATAGAAAATAATTAATATGAGATAACTTACATTAGGCTATAATATGCCTGTTCATATAGGCTATTTATTAAATAATACACAAAGTAGATTTTTCCATAGACGTTGAGTTACGTATCGGCTAGGAAAAGTTAGGAGAAAAACTAGCAGATATAATATATTATCCATCTGCATAAAATAATGTAACTTATACATATACATTTTTATTAATATTTTCAACTGTCTAGTAGGCACATTGATGGAGAAAGTTTCATTCCTAGATTCAGGAATTTAAATAAACTAATGAAGAATTGTTTCGAAGAAAGAAACATAATAAATAGGGTAATATACGGTAATAACACATAGAAAATAAATCTATAGCAATAGTTAGCTATTAACTTTTCTCTTAAATGGTACTGGCACCGAATTTTTAAAGCATGCTATAATAAACTTTCACTGAACACTGGAAATAATTTTACTATCTACAGCAATACCAGAAGGGCTGATAGTTAACTTTTAATTTATTTTAACGTAATGAATGTTTCTTGTCATGGCAACTATTTTGATTGAAATTAAATTAGCCAAGTGAAATTCAACACGAGTGGTATTTGCCTAGAACGCGAGATTCTTTCAAAACTAAGAATATAATACAATAAAGATTTGTACATACCGGTCTCTCGTTACGTTGTACCATCTTTGGTTCGCAGCTTACCATGATGCATTTCTAGGTCTCGAAATAATTATCATGACAAGAAGCATACGTTAAGTTTAATTAAAGTACAAAAGTAAAACCCAACGCAGGTGGTATTCGACTAGACAATTCTACGGGTAGAAAAGGAATTATATTATGAGACAAGCAAAGATCATATAATGCAATAAAGGCATGTACATTGGTAAGATGTCTGGTCTTCTATATTAAGTTCTTACCCTAATATACCACTGGGTAAAATAGGGTTTAACCTTTTGGAAAATAAATAAATAAATATACTAAGTTCTTTGGTTTCTCGAAAGAAGCGACGAGACCTCGGACTTCGAGGCATGAAGCGATACTATCACATAATTTTGCGTTTTTACTTACTATCATCTCATTGGCCTATTTCAATTGTTTTAGCTATTTTATTGACCAAGAGAAGTTGAAGGGGTATTATCTATTAGGCCTAATCACGAATCTCTTATATCAATAATTTTTCTTGTTTATCACAAATTCAACTGAATACATATTTGTAACGAGGTAAACGTAATAAGTTAATACCGTATATTTTATTCTTTAGAGTAAAAATTCTCTATGGACTGGGAAATGTATACCATACATTTATTGTGCCATGAAAGTTTTACAAGAGGAAGGTATAATATGGAGGTCGAAGTCTATATTTAAAGTTCAGTCTCTTCTTTTTCTGTAAAACAGACGTGTAGAGAAGAGAGAAAGCCACAAGGTGAACTTGAAGTGGTGTTAGCGATCATAATAAAACTTATACGACTTGTTTTCTGGCAGTATAGAGGTTGTGTGGTAAGTTCTGTGCTAAGTCAGTTGACGAAACTATAATATATTACTTCCTGGTTTTCATTAAATATAATTATTAACTTTCGTGCCTGTCCATTTGAATATACCAGCAGGCTAACATATGTTTATAACGAATGACTTCTCTGTTAATTTGCATCTAAATGATTTATATATTGTTGGTTTCATAAACAAGCGACTCTCAGTGTAGGCCAACAGGAACATTAACACCACATAAACAATTTTACATCTCACGTGAATAATTATTTCAAAATACCACACGAAAAGTATCCTAAAATTTAACTAAAACCCTCTCTAAACCGGTATGAGCGTAATCAATGTGAATAATAAATACAGCGTATTATATCGGTCAGTCATCTTTTCTCTTTTCTGCCTTCTAGATTAATACTTAAGGGAACAACAGTAAGCAAATATGGATAAACGATAAGACTAAATTTTTTTTAAAATCCATATAAACTTCCATGACCACAAACAATGTAGACTTCATGTAAGCTAGACTGACTGTACTTTTTTTCCCCCATTTCATGAACATTCGATACATCTTCCTTGTAATCTATTTTAATATAAAATTTCGAAATTCGAATCCACAAATAGTTATGTATTGTATTTGCTCTAATGAAATTTTAAATGGTCGAGCTTGAAACTATCTGTGTACACGATTTTATTGTTTTCATTTTTCATTCAGTATGAATTTTATTTAAATTTCCCTCCACATCTAATATGATATTTGAGCTCGTGTTTCCGTGTAGATCCAACGCCACCTATTAACAAGACAGTATTCAATTTTGAAATTATTTGAAGGTGGCCTTGCTCGGTTTGCCATAGCAACCGGAAAGAAAGCATAATTGAAAATAATTTTTTTGCAACATTAGGCATCAATTTTTTGATTGCTTCGATTTTGTTAACCAGCTTTACCTGATTCATTTGTTTATAATATTACGACACGCAGAGAACAGATTTTTTTTTTTTTTTTTACATAGGTGGGCAGAAGAGGATCATGAATGCATGCCTATATGGAAAAACATTGAATAATTTGAACGAAAATCACTATGCGGGGGATTTTTGGGCTAAACTGTGGTTCGTGTTAATCGTTTCATTTCGAATCTGTATGTGTACATGGCAGCACAAAATTCGTTTTAATAGTTCAGTTTTATTATTTATATTAGTTTTATTTTATTACTTATTTTTACTACATAAAACAGTATAATTGAGAATAAAATTATTTAATCGTGCGACTTATTTTAATAAACTGAAAGCAGAAAGTTACAACTAAGCTGTGAAAAGTCAATCTTGTTTATCCATGAAGAGAAGTTAGACATTGCAGAGTATAGTCTAAGCCTGTATGCCTACCTAAAGGGATGAGAGAAATTAGTTCGTGCATACCGTTATTATATGTGATGTAACGGTATCATAATGATAAGTTATCCATAACGATACAGATTTCCATGAGATCGGTGTGGTATCGATTATTCACTTACAAGGAACGATCTTGAGACCTAGGGACTAGCAGCTGAAAACTGCGTAATAAATAGTCTGTGTTTAAAATAAAATTAATTCTGTTCGTGTTAATTTTAATATCATAATAAAATGAATTCATTTCGACCTTTCCTGTTGTCAAAATCTGTTGGTTTTAAGAAAATGAACAAAAGGAAGCTTCTTTTTGACCGACGCCATAAGCTGCCCTCTCTAGTAGAAGACTAGAACTATGACAGCCATCTGATGCAAAAGTCATGGTGGGCTCGTTGTAAGTTTGAGTGAATCTAAAATCATATAATTTAAACAACAAAGACTATTCTGGTCGAAGCAAAACAGTCGTATGCCACTTGCCTATAATGGTAATTAAGATACTCCTATGAACATTATGAAACGAGCAAAGCCATTATAGGCTTGTTGCATAATGTACTACTGTGTGTTGCCCAGTGTCTTGTTGCCATTACATTTAACCTGTCCTTGCCACTGTCCTTGGCCTATACGGCAAAGAAAGCTTCTGAAAGCTCTTTGTACAGGAAAAAATGATAGAACATTTGTTTTTAATTGGTAGACTAAAGAGTGAATAAAATAATTGCTAGAAACTAAAGTGAATTAAACTCTTACTTTTAGTGTTACATCCCATGTGGGACAGAGCTTGCCATCCGACCGATGCTTCAAGTACCATGGACAGATGGCAGGTTTGGAAGGCTATGTGGTCAACATGTCAATTCCCACGGGAATTGTTAATAGATTTCGTGATCGGAGGCGTTGTGTATTTATCAAGTAGCCTAGTCATTATTATCATAAAATTAGCTTTCAACTGGTTTATAAGAAGATAGTTGTTCTCACGATGCTGAGTGCATCCCGTTCCAGATCTCCTTACGTCAGAAAAATACCAGTGTTCATGGGATATATGTCAGACATGGAGGTCTATAGTGAGCATTGGTAACGCCTATAACAAGCTATTTTAAAACCATAACTTAGTGAAAGTAATGAGGCCTTTGCTTCTAACGTTGAGTTCAAACACTGAGCTGAAGGGAGAACTGCGAAGTAGGCCTATCATACTAAGCATTGTCATCATTTTCAATGAACTAAATTGCTTCCAATGACAGTATAGGTGTCAACTTCATGAAACCACTAATGAAAACAAATGAGAGTCTCATTCCATTACACATTGACGCTTATATCTTGGGGCTTATTATAAAACCATAAAATTTTTATCTTAACTAGTCATTAAGTTTAGACAACAAATTTCTTTAAATCATAGTTTTCAATCTGAAACAAGCTATACCACAAATTATTTATTGTTATTATTACTATGCATTTAAAAGAGATGCGGCATTAAGTCCTAAACTTCTTCAGTAAAGAATAAGTAGAAAGAAAACAATCGGTATTTAGCAAACAATTAGGTCTACAACAAAAGTGACACGTAACACGACTTGATTTATTTCAAATTAAAGTTACCTCTCAATTCGCCTAATTTAAGGCAATAGGGTACTAGAAACGTGCCAAATCTATGCATGGTTCTTTATTTAGCATTTAGTTTTACTGAAATTTTTCATCAATCAATCGAAAATTTAATTTAGTTTTATTAATAATCTTAGGCCTGTGACCGTCGTTGGTGTACCGGAATTTTGTCCCGCAGGAGTACTTTTACATGCCAGTAAATCTACTGACATGCGGCTGTCACATTTATGCACACATAAATATGCCGTCGACTTGTTACTTTAAACTAATTTTACCAATATATATATATATATATATATATATATATATTGCAGTCCTCATTTTTACTAATACGTCAATACGTACTACGAAAACGTATACAAGAACGTATTTAAGGGGGGAGTCCTGGGGATCCGGACCCCCAAAATGAGAAGTAGTCCTATATGTAGTAAATATGCTCAGCTCAACAACAAAGTAGGCCTTAATAAAATTAACATAAACGAGTCTGTCCATTAAAGGACAAGGATTTCGTGTATTTCAATACAAGAGTAACAGATCCAAAATGAAATGAAGAATAACTCGTTCTAAAGAAATCTTGCTTGCTTGCCGCTTTTTAGAGTTTCGTTGGTAGAGAGTTTATTTCACATTAGTGATACCAGAGATAATGAAATATTTGACTTAGAAAAGAAAAGGACACCAGAGGCTTCTCTCTTAAGGAATTTCTCTCGGAGTATTAAGTGTGTAAGGTGCTTAAAAACTAGCGTGACACATTTAATGTTTTCTGAGGTAGTTGAACTCGAAAGATGGCAAGATTGAGGAACTAGTATTATAGAGTATTATTATCCCACTTGAAATTTGTTCCGCCTTTGTAGATATTTCACACGTAAATGCTGGTGAATATTACATCTACCTACGTTCTGACTATTCAAGAAGAAATTGCTCATAACGCAAAAACAACGACCATACGTTACAATTTGAAAGGTACAGGGGAAGAAGGATGAATGTAAAAAAAAATCCCAAGTTTTGCAGGAAACGATTTTTAAAGTTTAAGTACTGAAAACTCAACTGTATGAATAGAAATCAATAATAAATGCAAGTTTATTCTATGGTAATAATAATGTGTTTTAAACACGTGTGAATATGAAGTTCTGAATTTAACTCAACCGTGTAAAAAATCGTCAAATGGAGTAAAATGCATAAATATATTGAGGTAGGTGAAAATTATAATTGTTTATGTAGTCATTGCCTACATTTTTACAGAACTTTAAACTTGTATTGAAATAATAATTACATTTTTAAACATGAATTACATTAATTATGTGGAAGAGGCTGAAAGTACATCTGAGCTTTCCTGGAACAATTTTTTTTCAAATTGTTTACATTTGATTACCCTTCTTTTGAAAGTGGGATAAAATCTAAAACGAAATTATCGTAATGTAGGTAATAGTTAATTGTATAAAAATTAAAGCAGTAGAAAACAATTTTCATGAAAATTTCCATAATTCTCGACTTTTTGTACAGTAAAATACATCCAACATTTATTAATAATGGAATCTGGATAAACACTCTACGCTCTATAGCGCCAAGCTGTCACGTGTACAATGAATGCAATTGTTGCTACTGACTTTCCTCCATTGCCCTTAACGCATGGACATTCCCCCTTCACAACCTGTACGGTGAAAGTTAAATAGCTATTTTTCCCTTACCTTACGCTTTCTTTATCAGTTTCATAATTAACACCAAAAGATTGCACAGTCATAACTCACTTTTCGATTTTGGTTGACCTTCCCCATTCTTCCCCTGTACTCTTCATTTGTTGCTAAAAGTGCAGTATTTACAACGATTTTTCTATACTGAAAGATTCCAAATCTAAGTTTTAACCGTGAATGAAATTGGGTGTTGCTGACTTCACTTGAGAATTGAAACTATATTATTTTTCTGTTGCGTATGTATATTGAATAGATGGAATAGGCTATAGATTGTAATGATGGGCAAGTGGAGCAGATTATTTTTAGACCCGACAATAGCCTGGTCGAGTCCATTATCTGGTAAGTCTTGTCATGTGAGGATGGTGCACATACGTTATTAGTGTTGGTGACAGGTCATGTTAGGTTAGGAACAGTGATATTAGTTCAGCAGGACATACTGAATTCCTCGCGTTTTGTAAATGTGCCTAAGTAATCTACCACGTCCTTTCTTGTATTTATCAACCTGATTACCCAGCATTCTCACAGTTCAGGCTGTGTGACATCTCACCACCAACAACCAATCACGAGCTTCTTGTCGTTTCTGGGAACTAAATATGGCGGATATGTTGCCAATTTTCGCCAAATCGTGATACAAAAGGGATTGTATCATTTAGGGCGAGTGGGGTTAGCCAAATCATTCATCAAGACATCTCATCTCCACACAACGAGGCATAACAAAATATGTGATTTTTTGTTGTGCTTTGCGAAGAGACTGTCGGTTTTAATATATGGGCCTACGTTGGGATTTTACTGATCTTGACGTCAACACCACCACTGCCTATTACGGTAGTTTCTCTGCTTGATGGAAGTCCATTAGCAGTATTTGTATTCGAAAGAAAGATAAATTTAACCAATGATATGAGATCCGTATTAACCAACCAGATCATATCTACGAAAGATAAATTTCCCTTGACCGGATATGCAGAAAATAAAGTTATTTTTTTAGTCGATTTCCGAGTTAAGATCCAGATTGATTCATTAAGCAGAGCTTATGGAAGAACAAAGGTCTAGTTTGATAAGCATACGAGAAGGAATACATGTGTAGTGTTATATGTCAAAGCTACCTGTATTTCAACTTCCAAAGCCGATATGAACACTGTAAATCAACATGTTGCCATGAGAACTGATCTGCATTTGATAAATTCTTTCTAATATATTACCATATAATAGTTGAGTAGAGTGCTATTCCTGCTCAGAAGACTGAAGGCCGAGATGCCAAGTGAATTTGTAAGGCTTGCCTACTTTTCGTATTTTCAATCACATATAGGCCTACTATATGGCACCAGGCTCTGGGGCCACTCCAGCAGAGTACAGATGGTTTTGCAATTACAGAAAAAGGCTGTGTGCGCCTTCTGTCCAATGCCCATTATATGGATCACTGTAAACCCTTATTTGTATGAAACGAAATTCTGACAGTTGTCCATGTATATGTACTTCAATGCCTTCTGTGTATTAAGGAAAGGGAAAGTAATTTCCCCATAAATAATGATATACACGCCTATGAAACCAGAAACAAATGAACATCCATGTAAATAGGTACAGACTGACTAAACTTCAAAATGTTTTCCTGTCACTGGCGTAACATTTTTGAATTTGTTACCAGTATCAGTACGTAACTTACCCGTAACCAAATTCACAAATGTTCTCAAAACTTGGTTACTGAAAATCCCATTTTATTCAATCACTGAGTTTGTAGAAGCAGATCACCCCAGTATCTTAAAATATGTTTAATTATCTTAATTTTAGTTAGTTGACCTGGCCTATTGTACCCATACTGAACGGCTTATAATCTTTGAATCTTTAGCACTAAATTGGGCATTACTCCGGCACCGGTCAACTAATTTGGTCCAATATCAATAGGCTTCTTCCCATGGACGTTATAAATGTGTATATCAAGTTTCATGAAAATCTTATAAAGTCCATTTGAGTTATCGCGCGTACAGACAGTCAGACAGACAGACACAAACATTTTCCTGCCCCCCCCCCCCACACACAATCTCATAAAGTACCATTCTGGCACTAACTAACAGAATTGAAAACAGCACATGAGATCCACTTTGCTAATCCTATACACTTAACTAGGTAGGCCTACTAGGATTTTAGGCTACTTCACAAGACCTACTGGAATAAAAACATGCAGTCGAAGGGAAGGTATGATTCATTAATACTACTCCCTCCAAAGGACAGGAAGAGATGACGCAACCCTAGTCTTAGACACAACCTATGAAGTTATGAACAGTGAAGCTTGCCTTTGAACGCTGCGTGAGCCGCCGAAGGTGGGGGAGGTAGGTTAGATAGCCTACGTTATCTCTCTTTTCCTTCCGGCAACACAATATTTCCACGAGATTCACAATTTTAATTTGAGCACCTAATTTTTTTGCATAAGTCTAACTGTAATGAAGATCTTACGTTTTGCTAAATTTCTGGATAGGTTCTGACATAACCTGTGGTGTTCTCTTGTAAGTCTTTGTGCTGTGATAGTTCGTTGCACCGAACTTTGGTTTTTTTTTTTTCAGTTAAATAGTTCTCACTCCTGCTCCTTCGTAACTGGTATCGTTTTCGTAGTATAATATGTTTTGGGAAGACCTGGTGTGTTAATATTTTAGTAATCAATGGATTGCAAGTACGTTTTCATCTTATACAATATGCCTAACCTGTAAGTTGGTTTGACCGACTACTAAACCAAATCTAGCTAGTACAGTAAGCTATAGAAGGGTCTGATATCTCTCTTTCACGATAACAGTCCCGGTTTATGTATTTGTATATCATTCCGGATTAAATACAATATTACTATAATTATTGCTATACTACTGTACCTCGCCATATTGGATGATGCTGATAACGTAAGCCAAGTAGCAGTCAGGTGTCCCACATCCGTTTTCAACACACCAGAGCCATCCACAGACCATATCAGCATGTCGAACTCCACAAGAGGGTTAGTTTCACTCAGAACTGCATTATTAGCATGCATTTTCTTTTAAACACTGTATAAATAACACTTTAATAAACTTAGGACAGAAAGACGAGTCCACAGCAACCCCCGCGCGCGCTGAGGGAGAAACCAGTCACTAAGCTCAGTAAGCGCACTGCTGCCAACAGCCTACAAAGAACCGCCATAATTTGCCACAACTGAACGAACTTCCCTCGCTGAATATTTCTTCATGCAATATTATGTTTGAGCAGAGAATTGCGCTTAAAATTGAATTTTAAATTAAGTGCTTTGTTAATAGCAATAACATAAACTGCTACATATAAATATAAGCCTACCGTATTCTTCTTATAACCGGAGTTTTTACTAATTTTCATGGCTCTTAGCCTATATTGCTTTTATTTGTTAATTTCTTAGTTTTAAGTTTCAATTTTAGTGTATATTAGTCTATAGTATAATATTATAATTATACACACATCCAATTATAATATAATTCTTTAATTAATATTGTTTTCTCGGCATATTATTGGACGCATTTTTGTCTTATGTTTTAATATAGGTACTTCAATATTGTATTATTATTTTATTTTTAGCATTTTGTATTATGTATGATATCTATTGTATTTGTTTTTTGTAAATTCCTTTTAATGTATTTTGTCTTTATCCTGGTTGAGTGGAAGATAAGGCCCTATGACCTTAACTCTGCCAGGCAAAATAAAACATTATTATTATTATTTTAGATTTAACCTTCTTACTACCGGGTTACTTTTGTCACACTGAGTAACCACTGGGGTCATAAAGGACCCCATGTAATTTACATGGGATACATGTATTGCAGTTGTTTTTTATAAACAGGTGTGAAAAACATGTTTGCCTTGAAAACTGAAGAATTACCGGTATGTAAGGCCTATACCATAAGAATTTTTACTCTGAACCTTTCTAGTACCACATTATCTTTGTTACACTGAGTACTACTGGAGTCCTAAAGACCCGAAGTAATTTACATGGAATATATCGGAAATATTGCAATTGTTTCTTATAATATGACTTAGAAACATATATTTTTAGCTTGAAAACAGGACAACTATGTATATAAGTACTGTATTTTACTTTCTCGCATGTACGTAGTATAGAGAAAGTATTGTGATCGTGACAAGAAATCGAATAGAGATAACACCGGGAAAGCATATTTCACGATGCCTAGTAACCGAAAAAAGTGTTTTTGGAATGATGTCTGTCCGTCTGTCCGCCCGTCTGTGGACAAGCACAGCGGATAAACGGTCCATTGTATTTATTTAATTTTTTTTAACCAAATACTTTTTAGAAATTTTATCGAACCGCCCAGAATTTGGGTTTTATAACTGAAATATTAAGGGGATTTTTCATGAAAACTTTTTAAAAAATTTTGATTTTTTTTAAAATTGGCTCTAACGATTTTAATACAAATGTGAAATTGTAAACTCTTATCTGTGACTAATAAAATGGCTATATCCGTTTCTCTGGAAAAATGACTTAGGGAGTACTTTATTCGTATCCATTTTCAATTTTTCTAGATTTTCTCCATTACAATAGGCGATACATGAAAACCTACCACAGTAAAGTTGTAGAGAAAATTAAAAAGAACATACATTTTGATTAAAATATGAATATTCTGTTGTTGCCATAGTAACAAGAATACTATAATCTAGATAAGTTATTGTTGTGGCATGTAGTCAGTTTAGCACAGTCGTAATGAACACACCAAAATCAATTAGAGCGTGCCACCCAAATTTACCAGTAGGCTCTTTGAAATAACTCATTAGTGCAGCATTTGCTTCTATTGTTCGGCTATATCTCAATGTATCCTGCTTTTTTGCCTTTGATATTGAGGAAACCATGCAAACCCCAAGTTATTATCGTTATTATTATTATTATTATTATTATTATTATTATTATTATTATCATTATTATTATTATTATTATTATTATTATTATTATTATTATTATTATTATTATTTCACGGTAAAGGCATTGAATGTAAAGACCGACTCTGATACTTTCCGTTCATAGATACTTGTTAGTTTTCTGATAATGCAATAAATAAAATTTAATTGTCCCTATGATTTACTTTTTTCTGTGCTAGCCTTTAACACGTATATTTGAGAAAGTTTGTGCAACATATTTTGCACCATTTATTTATATAAATATTACATTCGAAGGAAAACAAAACTAGTGGAACAAAATCATATATTTTGAAAATTATATAGTTTTAAAACCAGCGGAGGTATTTCTTTCAAAATTACATTAGGGGGTCATACTAACCCCAATGGTTCTGGGAAGGTTATGTACAACTGAGTAAGGTGGCCGGGGTGGATTCACAATCACACCTTCGTGTCGTGTTTGAATAGGTATATTTTACACTATCACATTTCTGTCGCCAAAGGTTAATTAAGTAAATTTTTTAAAAAATAATTTAAATTTTTACGGCGTAATGTTGCTTCTTTGATCACATCCGTGTGTCGTAGTACTGTGATAAAAGTATGGTCGTTCTTTGATCACATCTGTGACTTAAAAGAAAATGCCTTAGGCCTTCAACATAGTTTCATTTAATCTGTGGTAACCACAAAACTATTAATCTAGCGTTGTGATAAACATGAAATTTTGTACAATTGAAAGTCTAAAGACTATTAAAAAATAACAATAGATGATAAATATATAAAAACAGCAGAAGCCTATTTCGAAATGTTTCATCATCCGTTCGCAAATAGGTCGACTTAATATAGGATTACCAAGGTCGGGAAGTTAATACTTTCAGGAGACAAAATATGCATGCAACATTTTGAAATATGCGCCGGGACCAATGAAGTATGCTGTATCATTTTAAGTACGTATCTGTAATACTTTACGTTCTATTGTTAGCGGAATTATAGTATAAATTAGTTGTAGTTGTATAAATTACGTAATTTTTTTAAAGCTCGGTCAATGCAACAGATTTTGGTAAAATGAAAACTATTGAAATGAAATGTCTCTTTAATATAATACATTCAATTCCAAGAACATTAGATTATGTGCTCTCAGTTATTGTTCAGTTGTTCTAAAACATGCACAAAACCAAAAAAATAGGCTGTAAACGTTTGAACCAACAGAAATATGCAAATATTTAAAAGCTGTCAAAAATATGCTGTTAAAATGTGACAAATTAATAAAATATGCAGACATTTGTTACTGTAAAGTAAATATAATGCACTATCGCAAAACTAACAAAATATGCAACAATATGCAAAACGAAACTAACTTAATTTTATATTATTTCTTTCATGTCTTGTACACTTTTTAACAATATTATGTAATTATTTAAAATGTCAGTTTCTTAAACATCCGGACCCTACATATCACATTTTTTTCACGAAAGGTTAATGAATTAAATGCATATATTTTTATATTCTATTTTAATCTTTTGAATATATGATTTATACTCTTCAAACTAAAATTCTCTCAGTGAATTTGTTGGATACTATTCTGTTCTCCTATCCAATCTCCAGCTTGAACATGTATTTTCTCTTAGTTCTTATACGCAGTTACGTTGTATTTAGTACCTAAATATTCCGGAAAAAATCCTTATAAGTTACAATTCTCATTAATCGAAAGGGTTAAACGGAAATAGTTTTTTTTTAGAGATTTTTACTATCCTGGATAGAGGGTGTAGTTTGTGTGGTTTTTCTTCTTAAGGAGCCGGTTTAGTGAATCGTGCCAGCGGGCGGAGGTCCGACCCGTCTGTCTGTCAAGACACCCTTCCCTGCAATTACCATGCTGCCACTCTTGAACACACTTTAAAAATTATCGATTAATCCATTAAACACTTAACATTAATTTATCACTGTCAAACGCCTTTCTACTTATAATAATATACAAGCCACCGAGAACTCCTTCTTTGAAGTAAATAGGAAGTTTATATCAGAGTTCATTATGAACGAGTTTAATATTGCAAAAGGGAAAAGTTATGAATGATGTAAGATCAAGATACTGAGTGAGGAAACAACTGCCAAGTATCATGACGTAATAAACACACTGTGATTTTAAATGCTTTCCTCTTAAAATAGTTTTACACTCAATCTTTTAGCTAATTCTCTTTGTACTATGTCTGTACACAGTGGTTCAAAAGTCATTCACCAAAAATCATATTTGTCAGGTATGAAGTCACAAAAGATATCATTTGCAAATAGGAATCCATAGCCCAAAGTATACATAAATGATAGGCTTTGGAAAGATATTACGTTCAATTTGAAAAAGATTCTTTTAGACAGCTTGAATTAAAAACAGAACTTCTAATTACACGGCACATGAAGTAGGTTGTGAGTAACACATTACCTCACTAGTGCTAAAAATTCATTAGAACCAACATTGGTTTCAGTCACAGTGTGTTAATTGAGAATATTAAATATACTCATTGTCAGTTTGATAAAAAAAAATCAAAAGTTAAAATTCATTGCGCTTTATTAAATGTTAAATTTATCACTGCGGTCACAAAACGTCATATTTGGTGGTTGCCTACTCCACTCCATGTGTTGGCAGCCATGCACCAGATAATAAATAACTTCTGTCTGCACATATGCATGTGTATATGCGGCGGTAAATGGCATGGCAAGTCGAGACACAGATATGGGTAACCGGTATGGCTAATTGGTATCATAGAGTTATATTTTCCCATAAAAATTTATGGTGGATAGTAATTATTTTAAACTTTTCTTTTACTTTTCTGAAAGAAAAACAATAGAAGCAAGAAAGCCTGATTACTTTACCAGTACTTTGTATGGCCTTATTTAGAAAGTTAATAATGAATGTAGTATGAACACCACACGGGAACTAACTTCAGTTACCCATCAAAGCAATAAGTTATGATCGATCAGTAGTTATCGATCATAGGCCTAGATAGCAAACAAGCTTGCCAGCATAACATCAGGGATTCAGTCTAGTTTAGAAATTCACTAGACACAAGGTATTAAACTAGAAACTAAAAAGTTTGTATACTTGATTAAAATTAAACTAAAATTAATATTACAATTTGTTTTTTAGATATTCATTCATTTAATTGATTTTTCAATCAAAATTGAAATCTCTCTCCTCACACAGATATTAAAAAATGAACCTTATTTCTTTATATGAGATTTCTTTATGCTTGTGATCAAAATATATTGATAGTTTTTTTGTAATATTGTTTCTGCTTTTTGTTTAAAAAGTATTTTAGCCGGGAAATTGAGAAGTTAAAAAAATTTACGCATGATTATACTAAATATTTTTAATAATAGAGCCAAGGCCTATATAGAAGATTTGAATATTAATTTAATTACACACATTATGAAGAACAATGTGGCAAAATAACATGCAAATTTAAATCGAGAAAACAGGAAGATAAAGCCCAAAGTTTGCAGAGACGTAGCCAAGGAGAGGGCATTTTATATTAGATGAACAGTATTTATTAACAGTTGTAAAATTAGGCTTTCAAATTTCATTTTAATGCATATTATTTTGGAACAGTAAAACGTGTGGTATGAGTTTAAATAAAGCTATTTTGTTAGTAATTTTGGTTCCCATAATCCTTTCGTATGAGAAAACGACTGACCCATTCAGATCAGATTTGTGGACACTTTCCTAATTCAAAATCCCATGCTACAAAGTTTGTAAACAATCAAAGTTCAATATTTTATGATAAAGTTAGTTTTAAAAACAATATATTCCAACTTATGTTTTTCTACATTGGTGTTACACAGAACGCTACTCCTATTTGTTTCTGTTGCATTTTTGTCCCATTATTAAACTGCATACGTGTACATTGTAATTAAGTTTGACTGTAATATTGACATTTCCAATAACTAAATAAATATGTTATGGAAGAGTTGTTGTTAAGAGCACTAATACTCCGTGTTTATAGAACGAGCTGTCGAAAAGAAGAAATTGGTATACTACATTTCGTAGCTTCTCTCAGGCGATATATTTTGAAATATGTTATTATATTACCTCAGTATTTTATGCTAAATATATTACGATTTTTTCTTTCTAGTTAATAATGTAACATAATTGCATATGGCATGTACAAGCTCCAATAATTTAAGGGTGTAAAAGTATGTATAACTTCTTTACATCCTAACTATGGGTTATAAATAATCCACGCATGGCTGGAAGAGCTATTCGTGTGTTTAATGAATATTACTATGCTGCGAAGATACGTATGCTTTCCTGGTAACATTTTGAGGAGTGTCAGATCCTATCATATAATCTTACAATCTATATGTGAAGTGTATTCAATCCGACATACTCCTTATAATTTGAGTACAGGACCTTAAAATTATAAGTTGTAAAATAATGTTTCCGTTGTTTTAGCCGTCACCATAACTCAAGGGTGCATCAAAGCTGTCATTACAGATAATGATGGAATTGTACAGTGCCTCGAAATCACAACCTTTAATTTGCTCTATCAGGACCGAGCTCCTCCAGCATGGTATTTCTAGTACAGTCTGTGTCATAAACTTTTGCTAGAAGACAAGAAAAGGTTTCTCGATGTTAAATTTCAAACATTAACTTAATATTGGGGTACTGTAGGCCTATAGAATTTCTTTACAAAATGTTCACTAAAAGTAATTTAGCTCGTTGGATTTACATACATTCTCAATTACTTTTATTAACGAGATAAGAAGATATTTTCTTGAGGAACTGAATTTCCTTCTCATCCGTATACAAGGCGCGTCCATAAAGTAAGTTCCCCTGGAGCCGTTTAAAGAAACAAAACACAATTTCAACGAAATATTTATTGCAAAAGACACAGACTGTTCCGCTATTTTTCAACATATTCGCCAACGGAATTGAAACATTTGTCTTACCGTGGCACCAACTTTTGAATACCTGTGTCGTAGAAATGTGCCGCCTGGGATTTGAACCACCGTGTGACAACCACCTTCGCCTCTCTGTCATTCTTTGTCATTTCGTGAGGTGTAGAAAAAGATGGAAATCACTGGGAGCGAGGTCCGGGATTTAGGATGAATGATTAAACACCTCCCAGCCGAACTTCTGCAGAAGACTTGCTAGGAGGTGTTTAAACATCCACCCTACAGTCCGGACTTCGCTCCCAGTGACTTCCATCTTTTTCTACACCTAAAGAAATGACAGAGAATGACAGAGAGGCGAAGGTGGTTGTCACACGGTGGTTCAAATCCCAGGCGGTACACTTCTACTACACAGGTATTCAAAATTTGGTGCCATGTTTCAATTCCGATGGCGAATATGTTGAAAAATAGCTGAACACTGGCTGTGTCTGTTACATTAAATAATACCTTGAAAATGTGGTTTGTTTCTGTAAACGGCCTCAGGGAAACTTACTTTATGGACGCGCCTCGTAGTATTTCAATTATTATTCACGAAATAGAAAATATCAAAACAATCGACAGTACCAAATACCTTGAACTATTCATTTAATTGATTACATTAGTTTTCCTAAGCGTATGTCGCCCAGCTCCTGGGATGTGTCGAAAATTTTTAGAATTAAAAGTACATCTTCTGTCATCCAGAATGCGTAACACGCATTTTATTCTTAAAATGAAACCTAATGAGGTAAATTTTACAGCTTTTTAATTTTATTTCTGCACGACGTATGTATCCCAAAATCACAATGACGGCCATAACGTCTGCCGTCCTTTTCAATGTCATACTTGTAAAAAGAAAGCATATTTTTACAATGAATAAAGGGAATTATGCACAGAATAGCAGACACGTAAACAATTATGTAATTTGCATCAACCATAATGTTGCAATTGCTAAACCCTGTGGAATGCACCAAGTATTGATTTCACATTAATTTTAATGAGTGTAAAATAATATTTTTTTATTGGGCAATCAATGTGGATAGGTCAAGACTGCAGGCACTTCTTTATCTTTGGATTTCTCTGATACCAGTTAAACTCAAAAACTCAAATGCAATCTCAAATAATTTAGAAGGTAAATATCCGATATAGGACTAATATTATAATATTACTGGTAATAAAACAAGGGCGATCAGTAAAGCCTTTCGTCAGTTCAAACATTTGTAATATACTGTACCTTAATGAATATTTAAAAAAAAAACTACCAAAGGGTTTCCTATTGGCTCAATCAACAGCATGCTAAGATCCATCATACACGTATTAAACTATAACATTTATTGTGTAGTGTTAATTTATTACCGTGAACACGGTTAATTAAAGGCGCGGAAAATAATTAGATAGCCTTTCTCTTTTTTCTTTCTTTATTTCTTTTGTCGTAGTTTAACTCTACCTTTTAGGATTTAAGCGACTCAAGCCGCCCGGGCCTTACAGGGCCGCGACCTTTCAGGAGAGGGATTATCTTTGGATCACATACATATTTTTTTGACCAGACAAGGACATGGAGGGTCTCCCCGGATGAGTGATCAGCCCAATGCCGGGCCACCTCCGAGACAACACGAACACATAGAACGAGTCACACCATTCACAAACAAGGCGAGGATGGGATGAAGATGATAATGACGGCCATCTGGGGACCAAAAGGGCCTAAAGATACCCAACATTATGTCTCACAGGTGAGGAAAAACCCCAGAAAAAACCCCCAGCTAGGTTACTTGTCCCGACCAGGATTCGAACCCGGGCTCGCTGCGTGAGAGGAGCGAACGCATCCCCTACGCCACAGCGGTGAACAATTAAATAGCCTACTTTTATAATATTAAAATCCTGATCAAAGATCCTGAGTATTAGGACCCTAGAATATTCAATATACGACTGGTGCAAGGACACAAGAAAAAAGGTACAGAAGTTAATCTGATTAAAATGTTCTTAAGTATTAATATTTTTCCAGATACGGATTCGAGCTAACGCCCGTTGCTCTGGTGCAAGTAAGTCTGAAAGCAAGCGATCCATGCCTTCTTACCGATGGTCATAAAGAAAAAGAAATCTGTTTTCTGGTGTTAGGTAGAACAGCATTTTGATGCTTGTTAGTATAAACAATGCCAATCAAAAGTAATTTCGTTTGGCACATATTTAGAGTCACCCTGTGGCAGCTATACATAGCAATTACCAGGCCTGTGGTTCACCTCACATAGCATTTTAGTGGCCACTAATACTTGTTATTGAAGCTGGCGGACCGAGGAAAATCATAAACAGGCAAGGCAGTATGTAGGAATACGCGAAATAATGATAGAGTACGGAGGTGTATCGTTTGATGGAAAACATGGAGGCCATAAGAGTTTTAATGATGACACTGCACTGTTGCCACATATCGCCACGTAGGTGTATTCTAAAAAATTATCACACAATCTTAATCATTAGTAGCTGACAATATGAAGCAATCTGTGGTCAGCTTTCAAATATTGTAGTATTGTTTGCTCGGAATCCTGTGAAACTGATATTGCATAATATATATTGGCTAAGATTTTAAAAAAATGGCTCACACTTTGCTAAATTTTATTCGGACATATTTATATTCAAATTAGTTAATTGTTTTCCAACCATTCCATCCATTACCAGTAGGAAACGGGTTTGGTGGATTCACGTATCTATTTTGGAAAAAAAAGTACAATAATACAATATTATCAGAGGTTGTTGAGTAATTTAAGAATGTTAATATATTCTAGAGGGGGTACGCCGTAGCGTAGTGGTTGAAACTGATATTGCATAATATATATTGGCTAAGATTAAAAAAATGGCTCACACTTTGCTAAATTTTATTCGGACATATTTATATTCAAATTAGTTAATTGTTTTCCAACCATTCCATCCATTACCAGTAGGAAACGGGTTTGGTGGATTCACGTATCTATTTTGGAAAAAAAAAAGTACAATAATACAATATTATCAGAGGTTGTTGAGTAATTTAAGAATGTTAATATATTATAGAGGGGGTACGCCGTAGCGTAGTGGTTGAGGCGCTACGCTATAAACTGGAAGGTCGCAGGTTCGATTCCCGATGAGGTCGTTGGAGTTTTTCAATTGGCCTAATCCTTCTGGTGGCACTACGGCCCTGGGGTCGACTCAGCTTCCAACATAAATGAGTACCAGGAGCAATCCTGGGGGTAAAGGTGGCCGGTGCGTAAGGCTGATAACCTTACCACCGTCATATGCCGACTGTCTCAAAATATGGGAGCCTCAACCTCCTTGACCTCTCTGGCCCTCCATGGCCTGTAATAGGGAACTGTAATATATTAAGTAAAAAAGTAAAGTATTTACTTAATATATTCTAGATCTTATTCCAATCTAGATCTATCTAGCGGTGTAAGTTATATGTAGGCCTATATGTGTATTACATAGCTCTTCCGGGTGGTTATGGCCTCTGTCATGCGTGTAAAAACAAACAATACGGGACTAAGACACTATTACTTCGATGTTGCAATATATCGAGTATGGGGTCCACCTGAAAATCTTTGTATATATTTCGCATGAAAACTGTCAACTTAATTGAAAAGCCACGAAGAGTTATGCCTTATTATTTCCAATGTTGGTGTGATAAAAAAAAAACAGTACGAAAACTTATAGAGTAAATATGGCTAAAGTTTAAGGATAATTTTTCTTCCGAGAAAAGTGCTCAATTGGGACAATTGTGTGTGTACTTTTTTCTTCCCACCAAAAGAATAAGCTATAACCACTAGAAGGATTAGGCCAATTGGAAAGTCCCTACGACTTCATCAGACGTAGCACAGTGCCTTAACCAACTGCATAGCCTACATGCATTAAATCTAAAACTGGTCCTTGTTTAACGCACAACTGATTATTAATGTTTTATGTCTTATGGATGTAAAATAACCAATTTTAAACAGAGAACGAAGATAGAGATCACGTTGTAGATCTGTACTAATATTACAGAGAACAGCCCTTTCCTTGTCTTTGTGGTTATTTCTGGCGGCGACCTTCAGTAAAACAGATTTATTAAGGTCTTACTGCAGCTGCAAAGTGTTTTGTGGTAGTTTTCATGTTGCTCAGCGCTTTCGTTTACAATTACATTACCTGACTCCTTTACACACCAGTTCAACTATAAATGAAGGAACACACAATGCAGAAACAATGTGATAATGGTGAACACAAAAGAAGAAGAAAGCTGGGATTAGTGTTAATGTTTAATAAAACTTTTTAATGCTTTTTTTATCACAACGGCAGGACTGGAAGGCAATGCTGTTTTAATTTTTAATTAAAGGTTATCGAATGGTATGTTTACGGTTTAAAAAATTGTAAACATAGGCTACTCATAATCATTCACTATACTGATCAGTGCTCGCTTACTATACTCTAGAGGAAAACATTGCAGAAAATAATGTCAAAGACCAAGGATATGGGCTTTAAAGGCAAAGATACATTAAGAAAAAAGATAGTCATAAATAATGAGCAAATTGAAAAATAAATTACCTTAATTATCTGGGGTGTAGAAATATAGATATAGAACTCCCAAAATTCCAGCAACTTATCAGCACAATAAAGAGAACTCTAAATAAAAAAGTGAGAAAGGAAACAATTTTAAAATTTTATAAAGTTCATGGCCGTTCCAACTCTTATGGGTCTGAAGTATGAAACCTAACACAAAAGCAGCGAAAATGAAATTACTAAGACCAATAACGGGATATAGTCTGCTAGATCATAAGAAGTTGAGACACAAAGAACATAATGAAGAAACTTGATAATACAGGAATAAATGGTATGAACATATATAGAGGATGAATCCAAATCGATTCCCAAAAATTTTATACAATTGTGCACCAAGAGGGAAATGGGACATAGGATGACCAAAGAAGCGTTTGAAGGACCAATTTTAACCCATTTAATCCCGCTGTTCCCAAATGGGAACACAATTTTATTGATTTTTATTTGCTATTTATATTATATGTAGAAGTAATTATTGTCTGCAGTCTCTTTCTGTTGGCAACAATGCTTAAGTTGGCAGATCTCATATATGTTTTAGTCCATTGTTACAGATGTTATGAGTGTGTTTATTGAAGCTGTAACTGGTTGTGATGGCTTATAGCAAACCGTAAGTAATTATACTTTTATTATCTGGTTGTAATTTATAATTTCTATACAACATTGCTGCTAATTGATTATGTGACTTGAGTATATATGTTAGAAATGCATATGTTTTCAAACATTGTGACCATATGCTTCTAAAGTCTGATGTTCCCATTTGGGAACAGCGGGCACGAATGCCTACGTGTAAATTTATTTCATTTTATTTTATTTCAGACTCAGTTCGCAAGAAATCCTAGATCTTCTGGAATTAGATGATGATGTTCTGGAAGCCCAGATATCTGTTCTACCACCTGATGGGTCAGATGAAGACAGTGGTGATGAGGATGATAATAATTTAGACCGACTTTCTGGTAATCAACTTCTGTCTCAAGCTGAAGCTTCAATAAAGAAGGTTACTGATGATGGCATTATTGTAAGTAATCTAGGGCGTCTGCCTATAATAAGCAGCAATGATGAATCTAAATCAGAAAGTTCTCCCACAACTTCTTCCAGCCACCCAAGCAATAGTAACATGCAGAGTACCATATGTTCAGAAGAAGGCATCACTGTTCACAAATTGTCCACGAAAAAGAAAAAAGAATATCACTGGGTCAAAGAAGATATTGCAATGCAAAAAGAGGGTGAGTTTCAATTGCCGAAGTGGCTTCTGGATACTAATGGTGATCCTGTAAAGCTTTTTGAATTATTCTATGATGATGAGGTTGTAGACGTTATCACTACATCCTCAAATCTGTATGCATTTCAGAAGGGTTATCACAATTCTAACTTCACACAGGACGAGATTAGACTATTCCTAGCAGTCTTGTTAGTCAGTGGATACAGTCAAGTACCACGCTATAGAATGTATTGGGAACAAAGCCCTGACTGTAACAATAAGGCCATCAGTGAGGCCATGCCAAGAAACAGGTTTTCACAGTTTATGTCCTACCTTCATGTTTGTGATAACCAAAACTTAGATAAGAATGATCGCTTTGCGAAGATTTCTCCATTATGGAGATTACTAAATGAAAGGTGGCTACAGTATTTCCCAGGAGAAATGAATCTCTGTGTAGATGAATCAATGATACCATACTTTGGCCGGCATGGTGCTAAGCAACACATGCATGGGAAACCGATTCGTTTTGGATATAAAGCCTGGTGTTTATGTACACGGTTAGGTTACCTTATTCAGGCCAGTCTCTACCAAGGAGCTAACACAGGAAATACTCATCCAGAAGTAGGTGTTGGAGGGTCTGTTGTGTTGAATCTGATTCAAAACCTTCCAGAAAAGAGGTACAGTCTTTATTTTGACAACTTCTTCACCAGTGTATGCTTGCTGGAAAAGTTGAAGGAGAAAAGAGTAAATGGTACCGGTACTATAAGATCCAATAGAGTTGAAGGTGCACCTCTCATCGCTCCCACTGAACTAAGAAAGAAGAGTAGGGGGTCTTATGACCAGCTTACAGAAGTTGGGTCCAGGATTACACTTGTACGTTACCATGATAACAATATTGTGACCGTTGCCTCCACGCAAGCTGGTGTAGCCCCAGTGACAAAAGCCAAACGGTACAGTCAGGCAAAAAAAAGTCACATTCAGATTGATCAACCGTCCTGTGTAGTGCTGTATAACACATACATGGGGGGTGTTGATAGAATGGACGAAAATATTGCAAAGATGAGAGTAAACATACGAGGGAAGAAATGGTACTGGCAACTACTGACATTTCCACTCAACGCATCTGTGAACAATGCCTGGCAGTTGCATAGATGGTGTAAAAGAAGCAAACCAGACCAGCTTGACTTACTTGCATTCACACGACACATCTGTCAAACGTACTTGCAGAAATATTCACGACGGCTTTCACTTGGAAGACCTATACGAGTTGTAACAGCAGTGGACAAGAGAGTAATGGAGAATGTACGGTTTGATGGTGTAAATCATTTGATTGTAAGCAATTCAAAGCAGTCCCGGTGTGGGCAATGCAAAAAAAATGCAAGGTTAAAATGCAACAAATGTCAAGTTGCTTTACACATGCAGTGTTTTGAAAATTTTCACAAAAATTAATAAAAAGTTAATGACGTTTCTGGAAAAATAACTTTCATAATACCAGTATTCATATAATTTCCAAGTCAAATGTCAATAGATGTTCAGAATTAGTCATACTATGCTCTGTGTTGTTAATAAAGAATTTAATTTTTTTTTTTTTTGCAAATTATTTCTAGAAATTACTCCTACCCATTCGATCCCACTGTTCCCATTTGGGAACATCCAATATTTTGGGCCTAAAGTACATTTCTGTGCTAAAACTCACACGAATGTGTTCTATTATGGTTAATGGACTAGAATAAATGAAAAACGTTATTATTCTCAACAAAAAAATAATTTGGGATTAAATGGGTTAAGAATGTACGTTGGAGACTAAACAGAACTATAGACCTAGCCATTGATGTTTATGATGGTGATGATGATGATGATGATGTTTATGCAGTTCGCACATTGCAATACATCCCACTCCAGGAACAATGACTTTCGAGATAGAATATTGTGAAGCAGGAAAACTGAGAAATCAATCCACTTCCCTCTTCATATCACCTTGTATTATCTGGCTGCACGCATGACTGGGCAAACAAAGGAATGAGCGACGCAGTATCGTGCAATCTGATACATAGGCTACATTGATACCACAAGAGATTAGCTTCTTCAAGTATGCAGCCGATTGCAGTTATATGATATCCCTCCCTCCCCAAGCTGCTTTCGACATAAAACTCCGGTTGTATTTCGATTTTGTTGAACTATTAAAATACTCAAGTTATAGCTAAATTTAAAATAATAATAATAATAATAATAATAATAATAAGTAGGCCTACATTATAAAAATCAACTTGTACATACAAAAATACTTAAGACTTATTAATTTCATTATGTGTTTTATAATTAAGCTGCAGATGATGGCAATGAACTAGAATAAAAATAAATTGTCTTCCATTAACTTTATAAAACATGAATAATCCAAAATATAAAATATAAATCAATAATGTATAAAGTTAATGAGGAGACAGCCTATTTCTGTTCCCAGTAATTTACATCTTCTTTCACTTGTCAATCCTGTAATTTTTATACACATTTTAAATGCAAAGTTACAAGTAAAATTACAGTAGGCCAAAAGTTATAGGCCGTGGAGGGGTACAAATATGGGGTTTATATAACAAAAACGATTTTACAAATTTAATTATATAAATTGCATGGTAATGAATTGTACGAAATGAAACTTAACTTTATAAAAATTATTGTTTTTGCACTTCTAGAAATGGATTTATTTTTTTACATTTTAAGTGTTCGAAGTGAAATAACTCGTATACTATTATTCTATCTAACTGCAATGAATTTATAGAGCATGTTTATGTTCTAATGGAATCGTATACCTATTTTTTTTTTTTTTTTTTTTTACAATTATATTAATTTACAAAATATATTTACGTACGATATTATATGTAGAAAGCTAAAAATCTTAAAGAATTTAAAAATAGAAAAATATTATTAGAATTTTTGCTTGCAGATTGGCTTTATAGAAGCTCAAGTTCCCTATGTTTTCATATAGGCCTAGAGAACTTAATGTATTTTTGCGTTCGCAGCTATTTTCAATTGTTTTCTTACTGTGCGTAACAAACGTTTGGTCCAAAAATTGAAATGAGTGCATTATTTCTGATCTGTGCATTATTTTAATATGATCACACATTAAAATATCCCCTAGCCTACACAAAGAAAGCTATAAATTAGATTTTCTTTTTACGTCAAAGAACAAATAGGCCTATAAAGCACTGCATAACGTGCATTCCTTTCCCTACATGTATTAACAGTGACATTGATGATTTTATTAGCCTATATGATTTGAAGAACTGTGTGAGCAACAGATTAGGTTCACTTTACCTACATTTCAATTGACATATTCTGCGTATGCAATGCTTATAGGTACGTTGAAGCATGTAGGCTTCAACATAAAAAGAGAACTGGTGCGTTTTGCTCTACAATGGCTTGCTTTAAAATGTAAAGGGTCTTTTAAAGACATTTTAGGGCGGCTTCGGTTACCTTCTATTCTTCTGCTCACATTGAAAGCGATGTACACATAAGAGAATACTTGTGAGGCTGTTGAAAAGTTGCTTATCTGTTAAAACGTGCAGGATGAAAGCTTTGTAGCATAACGATGGCTCTTTTCATGCTTTTTCATACCAGTCTTTCGAGGGGGCTATTTAGAATTATCGGTTGCTCGTTTAAAAATAAAAACAAGATTGGAAAGCACTAAGTGACTAGGGATTAAAAGGTGAATGTTCATTCAAATTAATTTTAAAATATGTCATTTAATTATTTTTTTTTACAATCCAGTCACTCACAGTAAATAAATATATGTTGGTGAAGGCGTTTTGCCAGAATAGAATATGGAAAACGTATGGCATCACTCACAACTTTTACTGTATTTTTTTAAAATTCCGATGGTTCAAAACTTGAGATACTTACTTTCTTACTTACTCAAGGGCAATAGACAATTCTTAAGCAAGCTAAAATAATTGTCTATTTTATGGAACCTGGAGGGTCATTGTCGCGCTTACATGAGCCCGCCATTCAACCCTAATCTGTGCTAACTCCATCCAACCATCTCTCGCAAATATTGTTTCACTTAAATCTATCCTTATATTGTACTCCTACCTCAAAACTTGAGATAACTTACTTAAATTAGGCTATATGAAAGATGCCAACCATGACGTTCTTAAGAAACGTCATAGCTTATTTTATTCTTTTATTTCTTGGAATGAGATGCTTCTGTCATTATTAGCCTGTTAGTCTAGGCCTATTCTTTACAATAGGTAATAAGAGTTCTTTTGTTTTCCTAACTTTTGTACGTCTTTGGGGGAGGGACCAATCTACAGATCACATAAACTGAGTCATAAAGTGGAGGGATTTCCTGCTGTGTGACCAGCACGACGCAGGACCTCTTTTAATTAGCTATATATATATAATATTTTTTTCAGTTCTTTCAGTGGCACTTCCAATAGAGTAGGAGGTAATTTATTTTATTTTTTTTATTCAAAGTAATCATAACTTTTCATACCTCTTTGTAGCCTACAACGAGGTATGTCTGTTAGATACTTAAAACGAGTATTAAGATTAAGATCCTGATTTGTATTGTTATAACTTATAACTTAAACTTACTGATCTTATTAGAAACTACAATCACGTCTCCTTATTGTTAATTGTTTCTGCAATCGTCAAGGTCTTGTAGATTAAACCTTTTCTAACATACCAAAAAAACATTTTAAAATTAAATAATAAATTGATAAAATATCAGCGTTACAATTAACAATTCTTATCTCAGTAAGGCGTAATTTTTGTCACTATAGGCTACTGTAAGCAGGGATTTATATGAAAAGGAGCAATAAACATACAAACTTACACAAAGCGCAATAGGCCTACATAACTCTCTGGCCTAGGCGTCATAAAAATACAGCTTATACAAACGAGCAGAGACCTTTGAAATTCACATTTTCCAACAAATTTAAATCTTAATTCGAGTACAACCTTGAAATGCAGAATTAACAAACAAAAATAGTGAATTATGTGGTATCACTGTAGGAAGATGTTTCAAAGAAAATGTAACTTAACTTACATTGATTTTAGCCTCCCTTTCTAGCTGTGAAAATTATCCCCCGTATCCCAGACTCCTTTTTGCACTTAATGGCACGCCACACTTTCAGCATCCTTGCACTCTTCCCCCGAGAGCAATAACCACTGATAAAGAGCGTTTAAACAAAGCGACATCCTAGAAATGCTCGCACAAATGTTTCGCTATAACTGGAAGCTTAGTCTAGGGTGCAACTCAGGTAATACCTCCGTGGACTTAGTAATTTTAATTGACTAAGTGGTTCCCTGAGAGACACCCTAAGGCCTAATAACTCAGTGCAATATTTAATGCACTTTGAAATTGTAATCATTGATATGTGTTTGTAAACCGTGTGCTGTGGTTGAAAATTGTTTCTGCAAAATTTCTTGCAATTTGAGTTACCTGGCTGTCAATCCGAGAAGCCTTTATTTATAAGCTATGCCAGGAAAATCTTAAATCATACATTACCATGGACAATAATTACATTTGGAACTTTTAAGTTACGAAACCCCATTAAAACACAAAATGTGTCGTAGTTGTACTCCACCTTCAATGTTATAGGCCTATTGCTCGTGTTAATATGAGTTGCAAATTACGTCAGTGATGATCCATGAGAAATTATTTCTCATGTGAAATGTTGTTTCTTTGCGTAATTGATCAGAAAAAATTAAATATTTTTCACAAGTAGTTGTTTATTACAGTTACGTAATGACGGCGGCGTCGTACGGAATGCGTTCGCTGTCCTCAAGCAGCGGGCTCGGGTTCCATTCCTGATCGGGACAAGTTTCCTAGGAAGGTTTTTCCTCAGCTGTGAAACGAATATCGGGAAACCTTAGGCCCTCATGGTCACCGGATATCATCTGACCGTCATTATCATATTCACTTAATCCACGCCTTGTTTCGAATGTGTGTGTATGTAATACTGGTACGTATCGTCTATGTGTTCATGTTGTTTCGGAGGTGGCCCCAACATTTGGCTGATCACTCATCAGGGGAGATCCGTCTTTGTCTGATCAAAAAAGTCTGTTTGTAATACATAGAAACTCCCTCCCCAGACAAGTCGTGGTCCTGTAAGGCCCGATGGGGGGAGCCACATAAACGTCCCTACCTCAGGGGACGTAAAACTCAGAGAAAAGCAGATTTTTACATAACTCGCAAATTAGATTTATCTGACGTATTTACCAACACAAAATGTGCTACTTTCTGTATATTTTGTACATATTTTATTCAATAGCATAACTATCTCTTCGTAAGTCAGAAGTTATCTAATTCCATTCTGGCATTCGCGGCTACGAATGAAGTAAAATTACAGGAAGCCCATTCTCATTTATCAGATTAACTATCACGTGATCTGTGGCTTATAGAATGAAAATCCTTTAACTAAATTACTTAGGGCGGAATGTATGGGTCATGATCAGGGCCCGGATTCTGATGACCTAAAATTGTTTTTAAAAAATGACCTATAAAATGACCCTAAATTTTAAAGAAAATGACTTAATAATTACAAAGAATGACCTAAAAACTGATATTTTATTTATAAAAAATATTAGTGTGCACACAAAGATATACACTAATTTGTACATAATTGTAAAAACTGTAAATGTAGGAAGGATGTTGTAGGTCTAAAAACTTTGTTCTTGATTGGAACATTTGAGAAGAAAAGTAAGAAAATTGTTTTTAAAGTACCTAGGTAGATTCTACGAAAAATTTGCATTATAGTAACCTAGTCATTTATTTAAAGTAAATGCATGAAAATGACAAAATAAGGAAGCAAATGACACGAAAATGACAAAGTAATGACGTAAAATTGAAATAAATGCCCTAAAAATATAAAATTGCATAAAATGACAAAAAAATGACCTAATAAAAATGCATTTCTATAATCTAGATGCCATGATTAGGATTTATCTACAAGTTGGCAATGTCTAGGCAGCATCAGTAAAAAGATGACATGTCATTAGAATCCGGGCCCTGGTCATGATACTGGATCATCTCGCTGTAATATTTCAGCCAACTTAAACACTGGATATTACGACCTAGTTCTATGCAATTTATTGGTAGAATTAAACGTTTATTTTATAAATGTCCGTCAGACGTCTGAAGTCTACCCACAGTCTGGAGTCTAGACTGCCACGCAGTGCAAATAATAGTTAATTCTACAGGACGCTTAGCTGGGAAGGAAACGTGAGGTCATGCCGGTGTCGTAGTTATAATCAATTTATAGGAAGACGATCGGTACTATACAATTAGCCTCGAGTCTGATTGATAGCGTCATTTCCGGCGGCGTCAGCTCATGTCTTTGTGTTCAAGTGCATCAAACACTTACGCATTACAAACGCTTCACTTCCCAGATTCAGGCTCTTAATCATGTTCACAAAGCAGTTACTGCCTTGCTGATAAACACTGTCGCTGTTTCAGAAAATAACTTCTCAGAACTTACTCCTTTATTCGGGAAGCCGGGTTCAACACGTGGCCAGGTTCGTCCATTCCCCTTTCTTACTCTAAAAAACATTTCCTCACGTCCAAATAAAATTACAGATAAACCTCAATTAAATGAGTGACAGAAAATATATAGGCTATGTAGCCTACTGAATAATTCTGCCAAGCAACTTTTTAATCGAGAATATTATAGGAGAAAAATTCCTCCGACACTGGGACCTGAACCCAGGCGCGAATAGCCAAAGGTCCTGGGTTCAAGTCCCAGTGTCGGAGGAATTTTTCTCCTACAATATTCTCATGTAATGTCCAACAGAGACAATAATCTGTGGTTCATGAAAGCTTATATATCTGTCTTGAATGTCAACTGTACAATAACAGTGGGAGCCCGGTCACAAAAATCACTAATTAGTGTGCCTCACAGTACTGCATATGACATAACTTGTCTGTATGTGAGATAGACCATTAGGGCAATCAGTCATAGGAGAGAGGTTCCATCCGGCGCTGTGAATTGAACTCCGGCTTAGCTCAGTTGGTAGAGCATTGGCGCGAATAGCCAAAGGTCCTGGGTTCAAGTCCCAGTGTCGGAGGAAGTTTTCTCCTATAATATTCTCATGTAATGTCCAACAGAGACAATAATCTGTGGTTCATGAAAGCTTATATAACTTTTTAATCGTTGGGCTATATTCAGGTAATTTCTTCAAATAAAAATAGAGTGAAAATCTCTCGAAATTTTTAAACATAGTTTTGGATGACATCTAAGTTAGTAATGATATAAGTTTTATTTCTCAAGCGGTTTGTAGCCTGTCGAGTAAAGTCGAAAACAAACAGTATCTTGAACAGTCAGCATCTTCTTCTATCTAGATTTCCAAAGAAGAAGCTACACTCTCTGATAGAGAACGATTATTTTATTTTATATTTTGATATTTTAACTTTTTATAATTTAGACGAATTTTGTATTCATATTTTTGTAATACTGTATACACAGAAACACAATGGAAGTAATTTATTTTTCCTAATGTTTTGTCAATTTTTAAAAAGAATAATTGTGAAGCTATGCTCCATTACACCATATAAACACCATATAAACAATTATTGATTATTTGAGCTATGAACAAATAATTTTAATATGTTTCAGATTTTATTTTATTAGCACATTATGTTTAGTATATCTAACAAACGCTACACCATCGACATAAAATATTTTACATAATGTGTGTCACAATTCTGACATAGCATATTAGCCTATTACCTCTAGATGGTTAGAGTTCTGATAATACTGTCACCTTGTGATAAGAATTAGTGTGAATACTCCATAGAGTGTAAAATTGTTACTTAATGTAGAGCGGTTGTTCGCGTCCCGTATTAAGTTTCCACTTCAGTGGAATTGTCACCCTAATTAGAACTATAGATGTAGGTTTGAGTGCATCTGCCGTCAGACGTTCATTTGTATTACGACAGCAATGGAAGCTAGGGCTGTCCATTAAGTGGGGGACAATGCAAACTCCTTCTAAATTCTAGGTCATTGATATCCTTTTATACTTCCGAGGCGGGTATATATTTTATCCATTCTACCTATTATTAGTGTTAGTTTCGCTATTTAGGAACACATTCCAATTATACCCCATGACAGATAAACACAAGAACCACTAATTACAGAATCCGAAGAGCTTATTTCATTGCGCTAAGTTTTCACGTATCACCTACTGTAATGGAGACAGCCTAGAAAAATTAAAAAAAATGAACATTTTTTTTTACGTATCACAGGGCTCTGAAATCAGCTTCAAGACTCGGTCCGCTTTATTTTTCCCTACCTGTACATATGAAATACTTTGAACGTGCGAAGGAAATCAAACTGCTATTTTCAGTTTCATTACATGTATACTGATTTATACTTCTAGTGATGGTATCTAGGTTATATAAACTATCTTCGATAAAAAAAAAAAATCTTTCAATTTTCACGTTAGCAGTTAAGTTCTGTAACCCCAGTGGTGAAGTTGTTATAATATCTTTGTAATTATAAATTTGATTTATTAATACAATAATCCTCCATTAAATCGTTTTCCATTTGAATTATCATTCAACTGCATGAACAGCAACTTCTTAGTATACACGAGCTCCACCGCTCTGATGTTTATCATTTTATCATTCTGAAGTTATGGAAACCCCTGACGTATATGGACCATAATTTCTCATCACTTCTGCGGTTCAACTCTCCCGTAAATTTCTCGCTGAATACTGGGAGGGATTTTTTTATCGGTCTAATAGCTACCACCACTCTTTTTGATTTATATTTCCATCTCCTTATTAAAATTTCCAGTTAACTGGAGATGAATGGGAGTGAAATTGGTCCTATAACATCTTCTCTGGAACCCTCCAACACTCTGGCTGTCGCCGGTCTCTACTTTCAAACAAAAACCTCGTGATTTCTCGCTCTCTAACGGGGTAGGACATCCCTCTTTTCATGTGTCAGTACCGCAAGCACTTGTAAACTCGTCTATTAGTGCAGCCTCCAACAGTCGATCATAATTTGCATAAAATATTGTTTGAGTGTCCATCAAACTTACTGACAGTTGGTATTGTGAAGCGAAAGATACGCATATTAAGATGTCCACACCCCACACGCTATTTGAACTTGAAGTACGTTAGACTATAGGTATACCTATTTGAATTGCCGTTAGATGATTCCTTAGCCAGTTGTAATGATAATATACTACAGTATAATACAAGGTTAACAGCAAGGTAAGGTATCAAGAAACACATTTTATAAGATAGGCTACTTTGTTTTTCTAAACCTCACTAAAATGGAAACAGCTCGAGAAAACAATTGTAACAAATTTCCAGCTTCAGTCAATATTTATATCGAAGGCCTACTGACGTAACGTTAATTTTAATCGTGATTAGAAGTTTCGTAGCTGAAAATCGTGCATGTTTTGCGAACCCCCTTTTCTTGTATGTAACATGTAGACCTATGAGATGTTTAAAAATGTTAAAATTCACACCAGTTTTAATTCGATATGTAATAATCCACGTATCTTAATTTAACTTTAGTTTATATGCATTCATGTAAACAGCTCCAATATGTTTAAATAAATGGTTATAGGCATGTAAGAAGAAATAAAATTCAAATTACACACTTTTCAATCTGTTCCCACAGAAGACATTGGTAGGGCATTTATTCATCTTGCTTCACTAAGTATTATGGTATTTCCGTAAGAGAAATTTGGAAATATTACAGCTAATTTAGCAATATAATAACGACCATGTGAGAATTAAAGTAAACAGGGTAGCTATCTATTTCATAAAGTGCGATGTCCGGTCCCCGAAGCATTCTGATTGGCTCTAGAGGACATCTAATCAGCAGCTGAGGCACCACAAACATTAGTACTCGTAACTAAGGTAAACAAGACCTCATAGATTATTTTCAGAATGAATTTTTTTATTTTATTTGTTTAGTTACATTACAACCCGTGTTTCACCAACTGGTATATCACGGGATATTTACAGAATTATACATAATTGCTATAACATATTATAATATGAAAACAGTTTATGTGATGGAGCGGAAGACGTGGTTGATAAAGGTGGTTATCTGCATCGTATTGATATGATACCTGAGCACAATTGGCAACGGTAAGTGACTTTAGAATAGATGGTCTTTCTCTTTCAAACCTGGAGCACTGTGTTAGTAGGTGTATGGCGGTCTGAATGTCTTCCTCACGACAGCTGCATGTTGGTGACTCTGTTTTTTTCATTTTAAATAGGTAGGATCTGAAGGAGCCGTGATTGGTTAGAAATTGAGTGAGCATATAGTTGGGCCAAAGGGATAGAGAAAGCTTCAGAATGAATTTAATTCATTCATAAAGCTTTAAATTTTTAACCAACATGGCTGTGAATCTTTGGCCTACACTTACATCATTATTGAAATTATTGCAGTGCATTTTGTGAAATCTTTACATATTTTAAGAATTCCTTATAGCATTGTATACGAGCATGATTTAAGGTTAAGAAGAAGTAGGCCTATAGCTATATTAACAATATGGGTATGCATTGCGTTGATAGCCTATGTACTAATTCCACTCTAAAAACTAGTTTATATAGACAAATCATGTTACTAATCGGTTATAGGTTCTATGAATATAATTTTTACACAAGTTTGTAAATATAATCTAAATAAAATATTTTACTCCAACAAAATGCAATAGAAAATCATTAAGAAAAATTAATCATACCAACATTATGGATCTAGCTAAATTTTAGCTAGCACGAACTGCTAGTAATGTTTATAAATACGATAGGTAAACATAAATAAAAGAGCATGCTGGATTTGTATTTACTATACTCGTATTATCAAATAAAATAAAGGCGACAGGCTATACTGCATAATACAGGCTAAACATTTTCATTCCAGGCCAATTTGCCCACAATACAATGTCCAATATGCAAAACGTCCACTGCAAAAAATGTCCTTTACTAAGAAGTTCTATCACGTAAGATTGTAATTTAATGTCCTATATATACAAAACAGTCCTAATGCTCATATAATTTAGAAATATCGGTATTCACAAGGTAAATTGTTCAATAAGATTTTCTTTTTCTTTCAGAGAACAAATATTCAGAAATTTTCTGTAATTGGAATAGCCTACTTTTGTAACTGCAAAGTGATAAGCGATGTGTGTTTTCATGGACATTAAATTTTTATGGTAAATTTGAAGCGCAAATTGAAGGTATTTTACGCCGATACATCAAATATAAGGTCAATAGTAGCGTGAAGCTCTTTCATGATAATGTATGAGTAGGTTATGCACAGTGATGCCAGCGCAGAAGAAAATTGTATCAAAACTCCACTTAAAGTAGACAATACGTAGGCTATGGCTAAGATTGCATTGTTAAAATATTAATGCACATTTAATAAGTTTCTCTGAATATCTTTTGTCACCGTTCTTACTAGCGAAGAAGCGGACTTTTTGATAATGTCCATTTAATGACTTTTTTTAGTTACTCATAGGGTTTCTGAGACACTGTTCATACCGCTGGGCGTGTTACAAAGTTAAGCCAACGTAAAATTATTGCACTGTGGCTTTAGTTTCTGTTTTACTGGTTTCACTTGGAAAGTCTTTCCTCTCTACTCGTTTAGGTCTCCGGTCTCATTCTTTTTCTCTTAGTGCGCAGTCTTTAAATTTGATATGACTGCGTACATTTCGGATATTGGCCAATTGATGACTATAGACATTTCTGATGAAGACATTTCACTAGTGGCTGTAGGCATTTCCGATAATGGCTATTTAATGACTTGATGTGTCTGGGAATCTTCCATTATTATTGGCATTGGACATTTCTGAATCTAAGCATTAATGCAAGTTTACGTTTTTTAAGTGAACAATTCTAGTGGGTTACTTGAATAATAAACATTATTATATTCTACAATATTTTTAAAGGCTCGTATACGGTTGTGTTTGTGTTAAATAAACGATCTATTTGGGCATTGAAATTTGCATACATAATTTGGGTATAGGCCTAAACTATAAAAATGTTACTCTACGGTATTAATAGGCTACACGTCCAATGACGACGGTATAAAATAACTCAATTGGTTATCCACGACTTATGTCTATTTCAGAATCATATAACGTTATCTTCCTTACCACGAAACTATTTATTTATTAATGTAAACAGGCCTACCTCAATTCTATATGAGATTTATGAGTTAGTAATGTGTAGTGCCATAAAGTAATATCGTGTGTCGGGTGCTTTTTTCTCAAAGGAGGGGGTTAACTTGATAGCCAATGCGCTCATTTATTCAAGGGTGAACTCCCATACATTTTCAAAGTAGTTGTGGGCATTATATTCACACTGGGGTCGTTAGAAAATCCTTCTGAGTCGTTCTTTCATATCACCAAAGGAAGGGGTTTTAATGAAAGCTTCTTCCATAAATAAAGATTCACAGCCTTAGTCGCCATTAGATATGGCGTTCTGCATATTACGGATACATTCATACCTACACCATTCATTTGTCAGTAATTAGAGTACATGTGAGATTCACAGGGAAATACACATTTAACGTTTTGTACTTTTTATATATGAATTGCTTATTATAAGGAAGGCCATAATATTAACAGCGTATAGCATATCGCATTTCCTTTCCTTTTTTCGAGGAAATAGGTGGAATTCTTAAACTGATATTTGCTACAAAGTGACTAATTTATTATTTATTATTTATGTTGGTCATGAGTGCTCTGTCCAAAGTCAGGTCCAGACCCGGAAAAAAGCCATGGGATGATGACACAACACGTCCAAGGCTCTTTCAGGCAAGAGTTCTACCATGGAGGTTTGCCATTGCCACTCAGTCCTGAACATAGGAAATAAATTTCCCACTACTGAAAAGTCCCCGAACCGGCCGGAAATCAAACTCTGATCGTCAAGATGAAAGGCAGGCACGCTACCAACTCCTCCATGGCGGCGGACTATATATATAAATATAGGACAACTTAAATATATGACACTACTGAGTTTATCCTAGATCTAATGACTTGCGAACTGTCTATTAATACTGTTGTATTTTTTTCTTAATTGACTCATATTATATAATAGGCGTATTTTACCACTCTTACATGATATTTCGATGTAACATCTTAAGACGATTATTTACGAATAGGTGTATTGTCAAGAGAGTAGCCTATATTGATTTTCAATTGAGCTTATAGTGATTTATAAAACATAATGATGAAATGTTGTACGCCTATCTTCACTTAAACACCAATAGATTCGAAGGTAATCACTCTTCCCAGTTTTGTCCCGAGTTAACTCGGAAGTAGCATGAGCCATCGTTCTAAAAGTTGTTAGGCCAATCAATTTGATTGTCTCTGAAGGCCTATACTAAAATGTACAATGAGTAAAATACCGACCTCTTTTCTTTATTATATTGACAAATTTATCAGAGTAACAGAAACACAGATACTCGTAATAGTAATAACAATAATATTTCTGTGCTCAGCGATGGAGAGTAGCCTATATTACATAATGGTACTATGCATTACAATCGTTCCATTTTTATTGAGCAAACTCGTCTGTGTTGGAAAAAAAAATATATATATATATATATATATATATATAAATTAAATAAGATGTAATATACAATCTTAATTAATGGTCACGATATGTGAATGACCTATCCCTCTACCCTCTCTTGGAAAATAAGCGTAACAAAATTCACATAGGTAACTGAAACCTCCCCTTGGAGGCCCTTCACCACAACATAGGGGATATGGGAATACAGATACAGATATGTGAATGAAAGTTAATTTAAATATTATGAGTAAAATTTCAATTGCTCTAGACATAACGGTGAAACAGAACTTATAAACTTTTTCTACATTTCATTTAGCTAATAGATGGAAAATATCTCACATCACCTCCTTGTTTATAAACAAGCAAGGTAATCTCAGAATAAAATGACAGTCAGCACAAGAGTGTCACTAGAAAAACCTTCTACAACCAGATCTTATTTACTGGTTATCACGGCTTTTTTTTATTCATCTCTTCCCCTATTCAAAGCCCATCTGTCATCAGGAATCAAAGAGACTATGAAAAACAGCTTTATGTGTAGGGCCTATCTACCTACCACGAGTAATAAGCTAGATGTGTCGCTTGACAGTCGCACAATAGAGTTTCTAAAGAATAGTGTCATCTGAAGAGAGCCTATGTGTGTTAAGCCGTACGCAATTTTACGCAGGCTGTCTTAACCGCGCATTGAAATCTCTCCGCTCTCCCCTCTTATTACCTAAGCTCCAGAGCACACACTCTCATCCAACTCTATTTTTTTCCTTCCCCCCTTTTGTACACCTCAAAGCCACTAGAAAACTGTCTAGTATGGGGGATTGCATTCATAAGGCCGGGACCTCAAGCATTTGATGCCTTTCACGCGAAGATTAGCCATATAATCCCTGAAATAGGAGTTGAAGACTTTGTAATGATGAGTGGTATACCAGTGACACATCCAGAAACGTCTTTCCGCTTGGATAGTTACTTCCTTTGAAAATGTACCGTCAGATTTATCTTTAAAATGCTCTGCTTCTTAAAAAGGATATGTGGAATAAAAACAGTTCGAGAGAGAAAGCATGGGAAGAGAATGCTAAATAATAAACATAAAAGTAATATGCATTGCGAATGTGTAATGTTAAAACAGTACGCTAATGTACCCTATATGCCATCTACTACGCCACCAAGTTATCTCTGCATGCAGAAAATATGTTAGGAATGTGCCTTCCGTCTTGATCTCCCTCCTTTGACGTTGCCACTTCCTATTCACTGAGTTAAGTCATTTGGCTACAAGAGGGGTGCTGAGAATTACTGTGTTTTTAAGTGACCTGACACCTTCGGCAGTCGTTCTCGAAATGAATAATCTGGCAACCATGTCCCTACTGGGGAAAATGCGTAGAAATGATCTGTTGAAGGAACACCCCCTGCCGCCACGCTGCCACTTCCTGTCTACTTGCGTTGGGTTATTTGGCTGGAAGAGGGGCGCTGAGAATTGCTGTGTTTTTAAATGACCTGACACCTTCGACAGTCATTGTCCAAATGAATAATCTGGCAACCACGTTATGATCTTTCGCACGTGTTTAGGTATTCGCCACCCACTGCTTCCCCTACATCCCTTCCGTATAGTGGTAGCTGAGCGACACTAGCGCTAAAACACTTCCCCTATCGCCGTGCAGATTTAACTTGGTGGCATAGTAGTATGAAAATTCATACAGGAACAGGGGTGTAGAGTAGGTGGAACGGAAGGAAACTGCGTTCCCCCACTGTTTTTTTTTTTTTTCAATTTTAAATATTTATGAATGGTCCTAAGTCTATATTAAGTATAGTTGGACGGATTGTACACTTAAACGTGTACGTTTAAGTTCCAGTTTTCAAACAAATTTTCCAGAATAAATATAATGAGAAAAATGTTAACATGTGGCTGGACATATTCATTTCCAAACATCGTTATTATTAGAGCCTTCAGTTAAATTTTGGCGTATACGCAATTTTCTATTAATTGCTAGAAATGTAGTGTTCTGGTCTTATATCAATTACATATTATTTTAATGTCCAATAAATAAATTTATTCCAAGGTCATACCAAGGATACCTTTCTCCTACGATTTTCTAACTTACTCGAAATCGACCACCATATTGTGCAGGTAAGGTGATATAGGGGAAGACTGGAGTGCCGTCGGACAGCGTCGCCTAATAACTCCTGCTGGCAGGTATTTGCTGCAGTTCTGTGACTGACAGCAGTAGATAAATGTTTGAAGACGGTGAACATTTTATTGAGTCGAGAGACAGTCTTGTTTGTGAGCGGTAGTGTTTTTTGTTATTTTATGAGTATATCGGCTGCACGAAGATAACTTCACAAAGCGGTAACAACAGGAAGGATCAGTTGTGTTACATACTAAGATCACTAACATAACCTCTGCATTTCAGGCTTTAAGCTGTGGTATGTGCTTAAGCTTTCACGGCCGGCGTTTACTGAGTTTACAACTTCCGGGCTGTGTGGCCGTGGTCTATGAGTGTCTAGTGCTGACGTTTCGCCGCGAGCTGCGTCGGGCAACTTCAGAGCGATGTGACTAGCTGGATGGTCGGCTGTCAACCATCCAGCTAGTCACATCGCTCTGAAGATGCCCGACGCAGCTCGCGACGAAACGTCAGCACTAGACACTCATAGACCACGGCCACACAGCCCGGAAGTTGTAAACTCAGTTTAAGCTGTGGGTTTAGAATTTCATTCCGTTCTAAAGTTCTTAGTTCAGATTCTTTTTTTCCGAGGAGCGTGAATCGGGTGGCACAGGACATGAAACTAGCGGGTGTATCGGACATGATTATTGCTCATCCAATGAGGTTACTGATGGTTTTGTCATTTATTTTAAGGAAATATGGGGAAGGTAAGAGGAAACTGGGAAGAAGACAATATGATGTTTGCCGTAAATAAGGACAGGGACAAGAAAATGACTATCCGAGAGCTTTTATCCTATCTGCTGATGTACTTTTCTTCAGAGTAACGTTCGCGAAGGCTGAACACATGAAAAATGTACAAATCTGGAAGGAAACGCTTCATTTCAGAAGAGTGTTATTTAAGCAAAAAGTAAGACAGCAAGACTTTATACTTTTAACATGGAGATAGGGTTTTTTGTTAAAAAGAGTGACAGTCCGATACCACCCTCCATTTTTCAAATGTACAAAAGAAAGACAACATTTTAGTTTTCTTATGCTGATTATATTTTTTAGTGACACATTTTGGTATAAGAGTAAAGATATTTATAAAGTGGATTGCAAATGTTTTCTAGTTCCAAATAAAAGTAACGTCACAAAAACCTAAGGTGTTCGATACCAATCAATCTTTCCCTATATAATTCTTTCAAAATATGGCAGAGTTAATTTTTAAAAAATTTATGAGAAGGATTACAACGTGAAACAAGTTTAGAAATACCAAACTTGTGGACTCTAGGAAGAGATCTGCTATAATTATGAGGACAACAAAGTTAAAGTGAGGACGACACGGGCCGCCGCTGGTGTGCGTGTGTCACGTATGTGGGCAGAACACTTCCGTGCTGGATACAAGTGCATGTCATATGTTCGTGCCACAGTAGCGGCCCCTGCCGGAATACACGACTAATAACAGACTTGCAATTCCAAGAGAAGTAGGCGTCATTGTCACTCAACACGAATATGACACACTCCCCACTTCGCATCCGTCTGCAAAACCTCGTATACGAAACGTTCGAACATCACAACTTTTCCCTTCGTATCATATTATTTTTAAAATGAATATGGGCTTTCAGCTACCACAGTAGGTCTTCTCTTATTTCTAAATGTGTACAATTTGAAGAGAATCCTTACCTGTTATGGGCCAAGTTCGGCATTTTTTAAGATTTCTTTTTCGGAAAAATAATTCGGCAAACAAGGACTACAGTACGAATTTAACTGGTCCCTGACCTTCTAACGTACAAGGTAGATTTTTTTTGTGGTTAACAAAGAGGAGTAGGTTCATATAAATTAAATAATTATTTATCTGCCTTCAAACTTCTCGGTGTTGTTTGATCGGACATGTTAAATTTTTCTTAACATAGGGTGAAAGAACATGTGAATATGTTATGCTGTACAATTGGTTTCCATCATGATTTCAGGTAAGCCAGAACAAGTATTCGTTCTGGTAGTACATTCATAGCACACAGCACACGGCTGGCTTGTGCTCCTGGGAATTTTCAATATACCTTAAATTCATTGAGTTAAAAGCATCTTTCAGGACCAATTGAAGAGTGTAACTCAAATAGCTGCTAAGTGCCATTTTTGTAAAAAATTAGTTTTTGCATCAAAAACCATCTATATGTCATTGCCAATTGACCCAAGACACGGCAATGTGCCACAGTATTTAGTTTAGTTCAAACATTGATCACAAGATGGAAGCTCTGCTATGTCCCTCATGCATTTAGGAATACATTTTTTACTGTAAGTCCTAAACAACTTTTTGGCACTTAGCAGGTATTTGGGTTAAACTCTTCAATTATAAAGAGGTATTGCAAACGTTTAATACCAGTAGTAAAAACATAGCATATTTTATTCAAACAAAAGCAGATACTGATGCTATAACTCCATCAATATTTAGAGTAGAGATGAGATTAATAGCCCTAACGACAATATTGTATATTATAATGATGAAAATATTTAAAATATACTTTACCTGCCATCAATGATTTATAGTATTCTCTAAGAACGAATTAATTATCTGGGACACTATGTGTATTTATGTATTTATATATATTGGCATGAGCTTCATCAAAATGATGTGTTCGAACTATAAAAGATATTGAATGAAGAGCTTGTTAACGTCTACATTCGTTTGCAAAGGCTTTTTTGACACAAGTGATTGGCTGATATCCAAGGTACACATCATGTAATATGTCCAATACATATGATTCAGTCTTTTATATAATAAATCTAGCAATAGCATGACTATTCGTCATAGAGTTTTAGATGATTATCTTGACAGCATTTGGCTGGATCATACCACACGTTACCCATACATACATCAACACAGACAAGTTAACTCCAATACTAGCTTCCTCTCATTCTCATATTTCTCTCTCTCTCTCCCTCTCTATCTATCTATCTATCTCTATCTCTCTCTCTCTCTCTCTCTCTCTCTCTCTCTCTCTCTCTCTCTCTCTCTCTCTCTCTTAACTCTTTTTCTCTTCATTCCTTAGACTGCCTTCACTTGCTGAAAATGCTAGACAAGTCATTCGTGGTCTTTGTTTCTTTTATGGCTTGGGGCTTTCAACTGACCAATTACCTGACAAATCATATTTAAAAAGAGGTGTAAGAATCTGTCTTTTTCTAAAGCCATCATCATTGCCAAATGCTGCCGGAAGCTATGAGCCCACTGGTAACAGCTAAGCCTACTTACTGCTCATGGCCATGCCATTATGAAAGAGTCGTCATTTCAACGCTCAACATGTAAATTTATACAAACTTCTTTCTTGCACAATAGGTAAGAAAACAAGTTTTACTTGGTTGGCTAATTTGTATAGCATAAAGTAAACACTTAACGCATATTCTTTTACAATTTTAGATCTAGTGAGGGATTGTTAGACCGATAAGAGTCGCCAATTTATATGTTAATATAAGCATTATATTTTACAATTTTATTATTATAATTGTGAAACAAGGTGCAAGTCATAATAATAACTAGGACATTTAGATCGTGGAAAGATAAGTTAAGTATTTATTATTATTTCTCATTCTTTCAACCGGGTGATTTGGAGGATTGGTTCCAAGCTTTCGGCAGCTACCTCCGCTTCCATCTTCTGAGAGAAGTGAGCTGGATTGGGAAATATCGTTTCATATATAGGAAAGACATATCCTGGCACAGATAGCTGCCGAAAGCTTGGAACAAATCCACTAACTCACCCGGTTGGAAGCCCGAGAAACAATAATATATTGTCAACACCGGGAAAGCTTCAAGTCACACATACGTCTAGGTCAACAAAATGAAGGGTAGAATGAAAGGGAGTATCATTCCATACAAAACAGTAGGACAAAATCCCTCTAGGTTACAATCATTCCATACAAAACAGTAGGACAAAATCCCTCTAGGTTACAATTTTTCATTTAAATATATCTTATTTTCATTCTAAAACGTTCTACATAATTATTATGTATATATTATATAATTTTTATCTCGTCAGTATTATAATTATTTTCGTTCTGAAATGACAATATAATATTCAAGAGAATATTTATCTATTTTTATCTCATGTAATTAGTTATTTTGATCTGCTTCCACTTTTCCTCTTCTTTTTCAAATGTTCTACTGTAATGTTGGTAGCTGTAATGTTTTCTTATGTGTTCAAATTATCTGAACTCTTCCCGAATGCGAACGTTTCCTCACGCGGGTGATTAATACTTACTTAATATTTTATTGTTTTTAATACATAAATTAAACAGGGGTCTAAGCCACATTTTTAAAGATTAGAGAGAAAACAAAGCTTTTCCCAACAATTTGGAAAATCCAATTTTGTTGGTATTATGCTTTTGTTTCTTTGGAACCATTGCTCTTGATTTGCAAAAAAAAAAAGAGTGCGTGGAACGCCACGCGACATTTCACATAATTTATTTTATTTATTTATTTATTTATTTATTACAAGAGATATTACAAGAGGTATTACATTTAGTAATACACCCGAATGAGCAAGACTGCTCGTGCTCGGGTGCCGTTTCAAAAATATCAAAGTGAAGAAAGAGGAGAGACAAAGAAATAGAGTGTATAATGTGCTTAACTAAAAAAGAAAGTAAAACAAAAACATTAAAATATAAAAACATAAATACAGAAGTAAAACTTTACTTACTTTTTTCAATTTTGCATTATTGGACTTTTTAATATTGGGTTTTTGGTCTTTTTTAATTTTGGATTTTGGACTTTTTAATTTTGGATCTTTGAATTTTTAATTTTTGATTTTTTAAATTTTCGATCTTTGAATTGTTTATTTTTTTATTTTTTATTTTTGGATTTTTAAATTTTGGATTTGCGCGGTAATGAACCTCCGGGTTCCATAAAATAGATAATATACCTTTAGATTGCTTAGGAATTGTCTGTTGCCATTGAGGAAGTAAGGTCTGAAAAATTTCCTTTGATTACTCCTAATCATTGAGTTGATTGTTTTCTGTGCAGTCCGCACCGAAACAAGTAAGTAATTTCGTTCTTTTTTGAGTGTGACTGATTTCGTGACGGTTTTAGTGTGACTGATTGTGACTGATTTCATGACGGTTTTAGTGTGAGTGATTTTCCCGATTTACCCTCTACCGTCACTAAAGAAGTTTTACTTCAAAAATGGTTACAAGAGGAAATTTGTTACAGGAAATAAATTAGCGTCCTCAAAACTAGCTAAGGCGCAATTGGCCCAATCTCAACATTAGTCTAATTGTCGGCGGAGTTAGACCACTGTTGCGCTGAGCTCTCTCGATTGCTTTACTTTTTTTATTGCCTACAGTCTGATCCATGCAAACATTAACTAATAGATGACAACATTCGGTTAGGAAGACCGTCAATAACGGCCATGGGAATCTGTGGTTGATCAAGTCCACCCAAACACTGCCTTCTGTGAAAGTAGTCGAAACCTAGCGATAGGTCGTAAGACAGCATCCAGCTTATAATTTTAGTGTTAGCCGTCAGCATAGCTACTTACACTACCACATGAGTTATTTTCTGGTTACAGTAGGTGTAGAGTCTTTAGAAATTCTCGCTCGAGAAAACAAATTCTGTACAATGTAAAGTGTGAATGTAGATGTTGGCAGCACGGAACAACTCATCATCTCGCGTGCTGTAAGGAGTTTTCTTACCGCCTCTTCGTTCATGTCTTGCATGCTAACTGCTATCATTTTTAATGAGACCCTTTCAAGAGCTCTGACACCGCATGGCCAATGTAACGGACGCAACCTGTAATTTGCTTGCTTGCGAATGAGCGTCCTCATATATATTATTATAAAAAAGAAAACCCACACCTTTCGAGCTACGAGTATCATTATATCGCCCAGCCTTCAGGATCTTTCATTGCCTCCCCTCTTCTCCCCGTCTCTAAGCATCTTCAATTTGAGTCTAGATAACACTTCACATACTATTCTTATTTGTAATTATATAGCAATTATTTAAATGACTTTTTAAAATGAACATTAATTGTCCTGTAACGCAGACTGGTTGAACATCCAACCTAACCATATATAATTGGATTCTTCACTCCTTAATGGTCTAGTATGAAAGACATTGCGCAATGTATTACATTAGCATGCTTATGTCATTTCGACACTACTCATAGGCCTACAAATTACGAAAAACATCGCACAGTATTAACTTATGTCCCGAATAATTAAAAATAAAGAATAGAATAATGCTCTCTTCCTGAGACTTTAATGATACCATGTGCACCCATTTGCTTATTGCTAGACTGGGTGTCGTGCGAAGGAAAGTTCTCATCACAAGAAAATTAGAACGTTTATTAGTTTATAATGCCGGTTGTAAAAAAGAAAGAAAGAAAGAAGAAGAAGAAAAGAATTGTATGAGAGAACAATAAACTTTTGAAGGTCCCAAGTTGTGTTTCTTGCAGTTAGCTTCTAATATCGTAGAACTGACGCGATGTGTCCAAAGGAAGAACCCAAGTAAAAAGAAATACAAGTTCATAAAATATACTAACGATCATTTCCTAAAATTCCACTATAATACATACTATACGCTGTTTTTTAGAAGAAAAAACGTGCAGTTACATGATTGAAAATATTCTGTACTGCTGCAGCAATTCTTCAGTAAGTCACCATGAAACTTCTAGCAATAACCTAAATAAAAAATAAAATAAAAAATAAAAATAAGAATAACAAGAAAAAATTTTACGAGAGAATAGAAAACTTTCGAAGGTCCCAATCTGTTGTGTTTCTTGCAGTTAGCTTCTAATATCGTTGCACTTCGAGATGTGTGAAGGGGAAGAACTCAAGCAAAAAGAAATACAAGTTCATGAATATACTGAAACGAACATATTTCCTAAAATTCTACAATTCTGCTGCCCAATAATCTATGTACATTACATCATATTCCTCACCATAAGAAGTATGTCATTCAGGAATAGAAAGATTTTTTAAGAAAAAATGAACTTATATGAATGATAATCTACTAGGTATACTGCAAACTGAATTTTTCAGTAAGCTATCATTGAACTTCTTTATTTTTAGAGTAAATTTGGTTTTATAATGACACAAAGTATTACCATGATTCATATTTATTATATATATATATATATTCTGAGGTCACATAAAGAGCATAGTGTATGTGACTCCGTTCGAAACAAACATAAACCCGGTTGCTAGGATTGTAACAGCCGCTGACGATGTGCGCCATCTCCTGGGATGCTAAAGCGTACAGTATGCGACAATTCATGATTCGTCGTGATCATGGGGGGTCGACATTTTGAACAGTTAAGTTTAAACAGAAGGTAATTTTGGCTGTACAAAGGTAGTTAGGTTAGAAATTAAAGCAATGAAATTACTCAGTACTGAGCCACCGGAGACCATGTGTTCCTCATAAGAAAAACATTTAGAAATCATCCCTGAAAAACTTGTGAAAGTTTTTCGGTAGAATATATATATATATATATATATATATATATATATATATATATATATATATATATATATATATATATCTTCCTTTCTGAAGTCGTTATTAGTTTGAGATGCTATACTTGATAAACAAGGAGTAAAATAATGACAAATTACTTCTCGCCAGTCACCTCGTTTTTAATTTATTACTACCCAAACACCGTTGCAATTATCATCATTATTCTTTTAGAAAATAGAATGAGATGTTAACAAGCAGGACTTAAAGAACAATTGTTTTTTTCCTGCCTCTGAGAACATACATCTGAGGGCACCATCTTCTCCAAACCGCACCCCTGCCCGCATTCCGTATGCAAATTGCCTTACACAGCCACAATCTGTCTTCGTCTTCTTGAATTATACCACGTCTCACCTGACGTCACATGCGGCCATCTAAGTAACAGTTTTTGTAATTAGCATAATATATCACAGAGCATCTGTCTTACCACGCCACGTTCAAATTTGTATCTGCCAATCTCTGTCTCGTATGATTAATGATCTCATACCGTGTGTAGAATCAGCGAGTGTATACAAGTGACATCAGCAACCGACTACTGAATTCATGAGCTATAACAATAGTACGAAAAGCAAGTGTTTCACTAACAATGTATTATTACCGTGTTTGCAGGTGTAGCACTTCATCACTTTCGTTGCATGAATAAATCATTCTAACACCAGCGGTAGGCAGGTGTGGCATTATTTCAAAATTAAACGAAAATTCTACCTCAGAGTCTTATTCAATATGTAACAAGTGTGCATGTTAAAAGTGATTCCAGTGTATATTGATAGCGTCCGTATACTATCGGTTAGTGGTTAGTATTGTCGACAGAAATTTAAAGCTTAGATTCCACTTAGCTTTTAATTAGGGATGTACCGATTAATCGGCTCGATTAACCGATTAAACATTTAATCGTCGATCAATTACATTTTCCGATTAATAGGTTTAGTCGAATTGTGAAAAACGTTTTTTCGAGAAATGAGTCAAATAACCAAACTCCTTTTTCTCGTTATTCAGTAACCTGAAGGGTAGATTAGTTTTGCAAGGTTTACCGTGATACTGAATATTCAGTACGCTAAAGGGAAGAAAGTTTTCTTACTGGAACCTAGCAGATTTTGCTGCACACCCAGTTTTGTATATATATTTTTTCACTAGTCAACTAGAATTAATTAATCAGGATTTCTTCTGATTATCTGTAGTGTAGTAGTTATTAAACGTGTAAAATAATATTAAATGTACACTTTGGTCTCGTTTAAAATACCGACCTGTTTGTCGATTAATCGATTAAAGTCAAGCGTTAACTCGATTAGAAATTTTAATCGATTTTCAGCCCTACTTTTAATAATTTTATTCAGATAGAGAAGTCTGGAACAGTTGGTTTCAGCCTCGCTAGAGGGAGGGAGCATCTACTTGAATAAATATACATAGAAATAGAGAATATACAGACAATATCGAACTAACAACTACGGAATTCAGTATATTTGCAAAAGTGAGCGTTTCATGAAGGGTTCGAGTATGAGTATGAGTATGAGTACTTTTTTTAATATTTGGCAGAGTTAAGAATTGCTCAAGTAGCTACTCGCGTCTCGCAATGATTCCTATTCGCAGGAAAAAAATTATTTAATACGCGAGCCATACACTATTTTGTAGACAGCCGTTAACAATAAAAAAACAAAAACAAACAAACAAACAAACAAAACAAAAACACAGGAAAAATACAAAATACAGAATGTTACAAAAAGTACGCAACACGAAAAAAGTAAAGGCTTCTAACGTGAAAATACTTAGCTCTGAACTTCTTGGGATATCACTCTTTGGGAAAATAATACTGTCCGAAAAATTTTAATCTTTCAGAACATTTATTAAGTTATATTAGGCTTAAGTTAGTTTAGAAATTACTCGGCAGAAAACCTATGTAGTTACCAGAACTGCATGCTACCACGTACTTGGTAAGTAAGGACCCAGAAAATCCCCTCAAATTCTTAAAATATCAAATTAGAAGTTCTTGATTAAAAGTTCATTTTTGGACAAAGATATTTAGTCTGCTATAGTAAACTTACATTCAAAATTTAAAAAAACTTACATTAACTTCCTTAACGCACAGTGAAAATAAAGTAAAAAAAAAAAGTACATATTTAAATATGTAAATTATCATACGTCATTCTATTGTGACATACGAATTTGTCTTACTGAGATCCGTTAAGTGTCATCTGTGAAAAAATTTCTGTTACAAACTTCAATAAAGGACAATTATTTAAGGGTAAAATATTAAGATCAAATTATACACTAAGATTTATTATAACTATGAACCATAGCCTAAAGTAAATTTCGTCTATCGAGAGTGACCTTAAAGATCCAGAGGTAAAAATATTCTCTCAACCTTGCAGATTTTGATGTTTGGATGCTGAACTATAAGGGGGCGAGAGACTGATAAAAATACTTGAATCAGTTCAGATTTCAGACGTGTTTTAGTTTGCCATTCAGTGTGACATGCGACATATTGATTGCAGTGAAGAGAAATTCAAATTTTATGCATATTCTTAATGTTGAATGGCGTATTTTGCAATAGTTTTACTATGATTAAGTAAAAGAAGAATCCACAAGAATCAGTATTTACACTCGTATCTGAATTTTATATAGCCATTACACGTATAAGAACACAAGGATGATGTGTTGCAATAAGCAAATTGAAGTCCAGTAGAAAAACCTGGGCATAAGAACCTGTATCTTCGTATAGTTTGGAAACAATTGACAATACAGATGGAAAGACCAAGGGCCGTGGCTGACATTTTGAGAAGTGGAAACAGTGTTTTTAATTCCTTTGAATGGAATTAATTTTGTTATATCCTATTTTTGTTTAAATTTTGAACATTCACTACACAACAGTAAATAAAACCGACATATTTAAATTGAAACTTTTTTCGTAAAATTATCGAGGGTAATTATAAGTTAGCCATCGTTTGCACAAACTCGTGTTTTAAGAATTGCTTCGGAAAAAATACACCATTCGTTAGACTGAGAGAACTAAACCTACTTTCTGCATTTTGGCCTCTTATTCTATAGGGCTATCAGAATTTTAAGTAAGAAAGTTGTGTTGCCAATGCTCAGGGTAGAGAACGTTATGTTGGTGTGTCACATTATGTTTTATATGTATTATTCATTAACATCAGAAACATTATCTACGATGCCATTATGCACCATTATCACTATCACTACTATTACCATTAATATAAAATTACGAATAGGTCTATAATTTCATTGTTCTTATTTTCATTGTATTTTGTATTAAGAAATACTAACATTAGCAATAACTGCATTATTGTTGTTATAACCTACTTATTTATGTTTTTTAGATTAATGATGTCCACCGCTGTGGCGTAGGGGATGCGTTCGCTCCTCTTAAGCAGCGGGCCCGGTTCAAATCCTGGTCGGGACAAGTTACCTAAGTGGGGTTTCTCCGGGGTTTTTCCTCACCTGTGAGACAAATTTCTGGTAACTTTAGGCCCTTGTGGTCCCTGGATATCATCTGGCCGTCATTGTCATCTTCATCCCATCCTCGCCTTGTTTGGAATGAGTGTGTGTGTGTGTCTGAATGGTGTGTCTCGTCCTATGTGTTCGTGTTGTCTCGGAGGTGGCCCCGGCATTGGGCTGATCACTCATCCGGGGAGGCCCTCCATGTCCTTTTTTGGTCAACAAATTATGTATGCATGTGATCCAAAGATAAGTCCGGGCAGCTTGGGACGCTTAAATGACCCTAAAAGGGAGAGGTGAAACGTAGTTAAAGAGAGAGTGAGAGAGGGAGAGAGAGATTACTGATTTAATTACTGTGCTTAAGTAATCAAAGCAATGAAAATGTTTATATCTTCAAAAGAGTGTTAAGATTTATACAGTACATATTAAAATGAAATTATCCTTCCTAGGGTGATATATATTTTATTTTATTTATTAAAACTATACAGCATTTATCCATCGTCCTTTGCTTTTCTCATTTGTTAAATTTTTCGTGATGTTATTATTCCCCTTTGTTTCTGGTATGGCCAATTACAGAGAAGACCATTACGAGTTTTCCTCTTCCAAAGGAAAAAAACCTCATTGTGCACAGATTAAAAACACACAGAATGGCTTGACCTGACTCCACTAGTTTCTGTAGTCAGAGCAAACACAACATTACCAGGCTGTAAAATTACTTGGAGAAATGCTGGGTTCCTCTTTTTTGTCTCACTCTTTTCCCCTTCATAACTGCAGTCTGCTGAACAAGATTTTTGCAAACTCCGGTTACGACAAAAAATGCAATGCAAATTAATTCCTTATCGGAAACGATCTTTTATCTGCTTCTATGCAGCTTATATCCATAACGCCAACGATAGCCATCTAGTTTTAAAACCAGAAGTTCTGAATGCAATAGTTTTACTTTTTTTTTCACCTCAAGTTAACTTTCCACCACTCATCATTAAATAAATAACGTAATGCTTCGATATTCTAAACACGTGGAATTTAAAAGATTTTAATCCGCCTTAATCATTAGATTTAGTCCCAGAGAAAATCTCGCACTGGGAATAGGAATCATGCAGAATCCTTCTGCTAGATAATCCAGCGGATAATCGGCAAGAAATAGTTCAAACAGTATAAACCAATCCAGATCTACAACAATGATAGGCCTACTTCTTTTAGCCAAGGATTCTTCAATCCGTCCACTGACTATGATGATGAAAGGTAAACCCATTTTCTTCAAAAGGGCCAACAGATTAATAGGTAGCATAATTTTACCTAAGGATTCTATCTTCCATTTCTTCTTACACATAACCCTCGGCAGGGTTTAAAGCCGCGAGCCTGACATTTACTGACAAGATTGCTAACCACGTTTAATTTTCCCATCTTCATTTATTTAATTAGGTACTAATGTATGTACTTAATTTTTAATTTTATTTTTGTTATCTACCTACAGTATAGTACCTATAGTACCAGAGAAAGTATTGTGTTCGACCCTGAAGTTCGATCTCGCTTAATCAACATAACTACACGTTTTGAGTTCCCCTGAATTAAAAAAATAACAGAAACATGGATGTGCGTGCGTATGTCTATGTGTGTGCCTATTAACGGCAAAACGCGAGAACTAAAAATCGTATCAAAACAAATTTTTACATTTGAGTTAGGTATCTTCTGGGGATGTGACACGAAGATTGACCACGACTTCCTCTTACATTTAATACCACTATAAGTGAACAAAATTTCATTTTTAGTTGTTTTCTCGAAAACAGCACTTGTTTCAGTTTCCTACGTGAATTGCATAATATATGCCTACATAATATATTATAATACATGGTGTATTATATATTATAGTATATTACACGAAGAACTAAAATTTTTGTTTCTATAGACGAAGTTATGTGTTTCACATTACTTTTATTTCTCCCTGCATTTCTTTCTTCCATTCTATTTTCTTTGTTTCTTTCCTCTTTGACTCACAATAAGGTATGGAAAAGCAAAGGGAGAGCAAATTAGATTGGCAAAATTAAATGCCACGTGACATTAAATTTTATGAGATTCTAAAACTAATGGTTCTTCATTTGCTGTAGGCACACCCATATGAAGGGTACGGGTAACTTATAATTTTAGGAAGTACACAAACAGTTTCGGAGATAATTTTTTATGAGTAAAAATGAAAACTACTTGTTAAATTCAAAGGAAATCAATGCAAAAATAATAAGAAAACGTTATTGTTCACCAGGCAAGACTGAGTTTATAACTACCCTTCAAAGAATTTTTCGAAAAAAAATATTTCAAATAAAAGAAGGAAGGAAAAAATTTCAGTTCTCACAAGCTGATGTGCCACAACGAGGGAATTCGATAATATGAACTTATCTGTCCTATTAAACTGTATTTTCCGTTGAGGTTTGAATTGAAAATCTTTCAATTTTGTACGTACATTAAAAAGTAAACTCCGTGGTGCTAAATCCTTTATGAGACTAGGCCTATCATCCCACTTCTGCGTCATCTACCATAGGAAAATGGCAGGAAATGGGGAAAATGGTCAAATATTTTGTTGCGGTTGTTCTACGTGACTTTATTTACCGGAAGCAATACTTCTTTATTAGGTACTCCCTGAATTGTAGTCATGAGACTGAGTGCACACCGCTCAAGACCTCCCTATTTCAGCAAAATCGGTGTAGGTAGCGGGGGTCGAACCCAAATCTGCTGTTTCATAGTCAACAACACTTGCACACTGAATTTAATACAAGAGAAGGTAGTTATATGAAATCAGTATCTATTAAATTTAAAAAGCAATATTATCATTTATTTTTTCTAAAATCGAAATGATCAAGTGAGATAAATACGATGGTTTCAATTTCAAATATTGACGAAGAATACGTATACATCCAAAGCAAGGGTATCTAGAGCTTCCTGTATTGTTTAATGTAATTCACTTTTGAATGAATAATTATCAGATACATGGTTATATGCCTACATACAGAATTTTTATTTTACGAGTTTTTAGGATGTAACTTTTTGTATTACAAAACAGTATTGTATGCCAGGGCTACGAAAATAAATAAAACATACAATCTTTTGTTTTTTATATGGTAAGGATGTGAAAAATATTTCTGTTTCACAATGCCAGTGTTGGTGTAACCAAACTCTGGTACTACATCTATAGGAAATTAAAGTATATGCATTTCAGTTGTGTGTCATATAACAAACAACTCTGCAGGCCATCGAGGAAGCGCGAGGATATAGGACTCTGATGTACTGTGTAGCTTACATACAATTTGTCGCATCCGTCTATCAGGCATTCCGTTGTGGTGTAATAACGTATAATAAAGAAAATAATAGATATTACAAATTAATCTTTCCTATTTGTCAACTAATTTACATTGATGTTTTACTGGTTTAGCCTACAAATTATTATATTTAAACCACTGATCATTTTTATATTGGTTATTGAAGAAAATGTTGTACTCTTTTCAAACAGACTTTATTATTATTTTTTTAAATCGATAGTATTAGTTATTTTTACGTTCATTTACCTTCTACCTCAGAAAATGAAGTAGTTATTTGTGTTTTTGCCGAACCTCATTGACTTTGTTAGCCTGATCTCACTGTTTCTTTTCAGTCTTCCAATTTTTAACCAGGTAACTAAACATAGTTAATGAATTAGGAATAGATATAATTACGAGTATAACAAACAATTAATTAAATTAAAATAGCATACGCAAAATTATAATAAAAACAGTGAAATAACATTTACGGCGCTCCATTCACTGAATTGTCTATGGATGAAGGTATTGAGGAGACATTCCCTCTCCGAATTTACGCATTATAATTAGGCCTATTCCTTACTGACGTTAGTTAGTTTTGTTAGGAATATTTTAAGAGCAAATTCCTCTGACACTGGGACTCGAACTCATGACCTCCAGCTTTCCCTACAGATGTTCTACCAACTGAGCTAGCCAGAGTTCAATTCACAGCGTCAGATGGAAACTCTCTCTTCTAACTTATGATGATTGATTACCCTTAATGGTCGACTCACTGATAGACATTTAGGTCTACGTCATATTCATGTACCTAAACATTCTAATCACTAATGTAATTTAATGATTTTGTGACCGGGTTTCCACTGTTAATATACAGTAACATTTAAGAGGTAGATATATATATTCATAAAACCACAAAATATTGTTTTGTTGAACATTACATAAGAATATTTTAGGAGAATTCCTCTGACGCTAGGACTCGAACCCATTCTCATGTAAATATTTTCATGTAATGTCAACAGAAATAACATTCTGTGTTTCATGAATTGGCTACGATCTACAATTTAGCTCAGTTAGTTTAGTTAAAACTATAAAGTATAATTTTATAATACTCATAGTCTGAGCTCCCTCAACTCCCCCTTACATTAAGAGATTACACCTTAATCCCCATAGGCCTACATATATAATTCAGCTGATTGGTTGGTTTAGTGGTTATTTAACGCCAGAGATGTACTGAAACGAAGGCCTGATCTTAAAAAGTGTTTCCACATAGTTCCGGTTCATGTTTTCAAGAAGAAAAGAAGAAGTAACCTATAGAAACATAGACCTACTTGATGTTGAGTCAGATTTATGATTTATGTTTCCATTGAGTCAAATGTTATGAAACTGATAGGCTCAACCACAGCTCGAAGAAATACATACTCATGTATAATTAAGTTATATATTTTTATTTTATGAAAGCAATATTATTTATACATATACATATTTAAATATATTACATTAATCTAATATTGCTAGCCTAGATACTCTAAATTAATCAAAGGGGGCCCAAACACCGTAACCCTGGTATAAGATATTGAACCCGGACCTTTCACATTCCATGAACTGATGCTCATGCTACAGCTTTCGCCGATGATGTCTAGACACTCTTATCTCAGGCTTTAAGTGTGATAACTACCAATACGCTTTTCATTCTAGGTTTTCTATTTGTCGCAGGAGAATAAACTGTACACTCTTGGCTTCCTGAATGATTGGCTTCATCACCTATTCACGGTATCGCATCATCGCTTGTAAGTAACGATGTGGGCGAACACGAGGTCAGTACCATTGAGGGTGGTCTTCGTATTTATACACCAACTGATTAGAATTCCGATCCTCTATCTCGAACTCGTGTTTGCGCCCATACAATTCTCTATTTGACTACTTTATAGGCCTAATAAGTCCGTCAATGCTATCTTTATACTCCTAGAACACCTAGGTATGTACTCACTTTTATTGCTGTAACGTGTCGCTACTATAAAAATTTTAACTTGACTGGTTTTCTTCACATTATAGTGTTTCTCTTTTATCTGAAACAGAAGCAGTCGAACTTGACCAGCAATAGCCTAGCTATAGGGGACATTTACATGTATACATTCTGTATGAAATATACTATAAGTATAGAATATACTTGTGTTTAAAAATACCCTAATTTCGCCTTTAATCTGTGTTTTGCACAACTCTGAAAGGATTGCACAAACATCGTAATCTTGTTTAACCAGTGGAACTACTAGCAGTAAAACAACTTAATATAATCTATATTTCAATAAAGTATTGTTTATTAAACACTTAAAACATTACCAGTATTATTTACAAAGCAATTGAGGATTAGGAAAAGTATTCCAAGAAAGTAAGTATTGTAAGTAATAACTTATTAGAGAATAAATTTTGCTTTAAACCACCTTATACCCTCAATTTCCGTTTTGTTATTGGATATTCCAGAGAAATGATTGTACTGCCAATATCATTACAAATCCTGTTTATTAATTGAGTGGACTCATGTAATTGAAATAAGAATACAAAATTTGATATATAAATCACCTTCCCTTATTAGATAAAATTCATATAATACAATAAAATTGCCAATGAGATATCTCACGATAGTCTAGAAGAGCTTATGTTAATATGTAATGTAACTTTGTCAGAAGAAATCCAGTGTTGCATTTTACTAATATATACTATGTGTTAAAGTTCCTCTAGTAGTTTCCCACAAAATAAGAAACTTTGGGACCACACCACTGTACGTAAAGGTCCAATTTAGGGAATAGACATTTATTTAACTTCATCAGTATCCCATTGTATTCGGAAAGACAGTAGCTAGTGCCATTCTGCATGCATAATTCAGCCAAGACACGAAGCTTTAGTTCAAGGAAGCTTTAAAATGATTTTAAAAATGAAGTTTTAATAGGAATTACGAATACTATTACTTCAGTTGACATAGAATAGATTCAACCGGCAGTTTTGAAGTTTTATGAGTGCAGAATAACCCTCGGGAACACAATTTTGCTGCACGTTTTAACTAAAGCACGTTATGACTGTGAATGCGAGGTATAATTTCTGGGCCACTTCTTTAACCAACTCAAAAATATCCTTGACTTTCAAATCCACAACCCTCTCTCAGCCCAAGTTCTAAATTTATAGGGGTTGACTTTTTTTTTACTGAGAAGTGGCCGGGGAAATAGAGCATATAGCTGTACAAGCAGGCAGGCAATCTCTTCATAAGCCCAGTCCCATATACGGGTTAGATACATTGCTCATGAACGTCACATGCAAGCCTGACTTATATCCTGTAGCTATAACGTTTGAAGAGCTGCCTTTTATATGTAGCCAATATGATATCATATTTTATTTTGATGTGACGGCGGTCTTGATTTAAGGGGGCTATAAAAGTCCTACCCCCTCCCTCCAAAGCTTCCCGAGGTCCGCTGTCGAAATACATAATACCCATGCACTGCCTCACCCGCCTTTTCCCCCGCTGTTCCCAGTCATCTACCCTAACGTCGTATCTCAGTCTCGGTTTTATTACACTGCCTAATCACCCATAAAAAATTTGTCGATAAATATAAAATTATGCCACTACCATGAGGTGATAAATACCGAACTATATAGGCTACACCTTGAATAGCCATGTATTAAAATATATAAAAGAAGTATATTCAATATATACTGGGAAGTGACTGTGAAAGATAAATGAAATAAAAGAGAAGAATAAATAGTCAAACAGAGAATAATTTATGTAAAAAATTACAGAAAACTATAGCTACCGTACTGGTAGTAAAGTAGGCATTTTATAAAGTGAATATGCAACAATATTTTGAGTAAAAGGACCCATTGGACATATACGACATCTTAGTACCGCCATACGATCGATGGATTTCTTTAATTCTCTATATTTTCATTTCTAGAATAATTTACCAGTGATTGCAACTGATTACGGAAAGTTAGTAATACGTTAGCATATGTAGGCCTAGTTCTATATGAATAATGAATATAATGTAAATACTGAGCTTAGAGTATAACTAAATATTTAATACACTTTTCCGGTTATCTCTTTTAAATTTAACCACAGTGTTATGAAAACATAATTACACTTTTGGGAGCAATGTTAACTATACGGACTGTATCAAGTAACTTACTGCGCTGTTACAGTAGGCATATAACAAAATTTTAGTTTTGAGAGCAGAAGAAAACTATAACAAATATGATTTTGTGGTGATATGTCGTATATGCAGGATTGGGCGATTAATTTACCTGTAAGTATTTTACACGTAAAATAAGTGCAATAGTAGCTGATTGTGTGGAAATTAAGTTTCTACATAAACAAGCTCCAAATCATTATAATTCTGTTTCAGGGGGGTTGCAATTCTGGCTCTCTGGAACAAGTTAAAGGTCGTAAGAGGTTTTTTAAATAATTTAGTTTGTTGTGTTAATTAGTCTATGGATTTTTACGCGTATTTAATTGGACATGAAGAATTTTCACGTGAAGACCAAACACTGCATTTATCGACTGTGTCCAGGCCAGATGTCCTAACCATCCATTATTTTGGTCACGATACAGATACAGTAGTTAGCTGGTATCAAAATACACATGCTGGCCAAAAGAAAAAGTTCTTTAGAGGTACCTCTTTAGAGGTAAAAAGTTTGAAAATCGTTACAAGCTGTTTATGAAGGATATCAAATTCAAAATGGTCAATAGGTATAACTATCATATAAATAAATAACGATCATATAAATACTGAGGATACAAGTCAAATGTTTCTGATAAGTAACCCGCTAATATATTTTTATGAGCAAACTAATTGGTGGGTAATCATCGAAGTTGCAATCTTTCACAATTCCTCTACTTTACTGTTTTTTACTACAGCGTTTTTTCTCTCTCCTGTAACATTTTATTTTTAGCCATATCACTATCGATATGTTACACAATTCCTTTATTGAAACCAAATGGTCATATTATGGTGAATGGAGCAATGATGGAACGAAAAATGGTAGGGAAAACAGGAGCGCCCCAAGAAAACCTGCCCCGACCCCAATTTGTCCACCACAAATTTCACATGGATTCACCGAGTTTTTTATCCCGGGTCCCAGCGGTAGAAGACGAGATATCTAACAACTTAGCCAGGGGGGGGGCCCTTCGATGTTATAAAAAAATACATGAAGTAGGCAAATTAAAGGAAACGCTACTTCTGCATTGGAGGTGGGAAGTCACGATATCAGAGTCTCTACAGTACGCCAAGCTTCTTCCTTCGTTTTCTCCAAGCTTATTTTGATGGACATAATATACTTCAAAATACCTTTTTCATAACCTTGGACCACCTCTATAGACTAGTAACAACGGATAACAAATGTATAGGCCTACAAATTATTAGAAATTTCTAAGCGAATGCTAATACAAAACATTGGTAGGAGTATTTACTCTTGATTTTCTGAGGAGAAGAGTTCTGGAAAGAGAAGCAACAAGGCCCGTGTCATCTACCAGTGAAGTCAAAACAAAGACATAAATGCAGGAGCCATCGGACGGTAGGAAACTTCATTTCTTGGGATGTAGCATGACGGAGATAAATAATATTGTAATAAAAGTTAAATCCATGCCAGAATGAAACGGTATTTTTTCGATAATTTTTAAGTCATAAACTAAATATATTTTTGAAAAGATATGAACTTATTTGTGACTGCAATATGTTTTCATTACAGACAGCTGACCCATCTTCGTCTGGTTTGTTTTAAAGAAAAGCTATGTAATTATTTAGAAAAGAAAAATACTCCTATAAATGCATATTCTCTTGAACCGTCTGACCCAGAAGGCAAAAAAGTTGCAGCTCAGATTTGGTAAGGCGTGAGCCCGATTTTTCATCCACAGCCTATATCGAAAAGAACATCACTTTATCAGTTTTGAGTAGCACATAGAAATAACAAAATCAGTATTATATTATTAGGTTTTTTCAGAAGTAGTTGCCAATTCTTCTGTCCACTTATCTGAAGAAGAGCAGAATTGTTTACTTATAGAAAACTCTATAGAAAAGATGATAATAAATGCGATAGGAATCAATGCCAGACTCCAATTCACATTTATAAAGGGTTAAATTTGTAATTTAATTGACCGCATTTTCATGGAAAATTTTCATTTGTTTATATGTATAAGTTACTCTGTAAGTTGAGCATCTATGTAACTTGTATCTTGACCACCGACAGACACGATTTAAGAACTTTCAACTGTAAAGCTCGACCACTCTAATGTTAGTTGCCAAAATTTTTGTGAAGTACTGTTCAATTGTGAGCACTACCGGCTAATCTATTGTTAGGGGTCATGCACCCCCTCAAATGTACAAATCTCTTCGTTTGCAGAACCATAAATCTAATTGGGAAGATCCTATTTTACTTAACTATTATTATTAAAATTAGGAGATTATTTTTCTCTGCACTAGATTAATAGGCCCGGCGTCGCCTGGGTTTCGTATTTTGCATGGAATTCAAAATTAAATTATGGAGGACTTCTGATTTTCAAACTGTAAGTCCTTATATAGGTATCTTGAGCTAGAAGCGAAGAAGGACTCTGAAACTTTGGCTCTCAAATTATTTCCTCAGAAAACGCCATATATAACTTTTATCGCTCATACAGGACGCAAATTGGATAAAAATAATTGTATCTCTTTTATCTCTAATAGGCTAGTCTATGTACAACAGGGTTTCTGTTCTGCTTCTAGAAATCCAATAATAGGCATATTACTGTTTATATGTTCTTCGCTTCCTTAATTTGGAATACAAATTAAGTATTAAATGCAATACATGCTTAATGTTACTGCATGAAGGGTAAACATATACCCTAATTTTTTGGGAGTTACAATACTAATATCATAGGCTACGATATTTTACTTTTAGGAAAAATGTAACGTGGTTTAGATTTTTGTTATTGAGAATTAACTCAGAAATTAACATGAAATTCCATTTGTTTATACATCTAGAAGTGGGTTACCCCTAAGTAAGTCTATTTTTCTATAGGGTCTATTCCTAGGATCATTAATTACTGCACATTTTACTAATTTTGTAGATCTAATAGCAAGTGTCGTGAAAAAGAAATAGTAGGCCTAAGTGTGGTGTACTTCCCAAAACTGTTGAATAATAGACTTATTTTACGAAGTAAATTGTTAATGCTGTAATAACATATTTTCACGACTCGGATTCTGTTAAAATAAAATCAGTCAGTGGGATATGACATAACAGGTTGGAATGAATAATTAAATGCAATACGAATTCAAAATTATAGGTCCAGTTGTTTCATCCCTTTCGAGATGGGTTTCGTAGAAAGTGGGATATGTATTTAGCAATGTATGAATATGTGGACAGTTCGCTGTGTATTTTTCCATAAGCCGCGCAATGTACACAAGTCAAATGATTGCACATCTCATTTTTCACAGAGTAAATGGGTTGGCAGTCAAACAGGCAAGGGCATTAAGTTGAACTTTCAATATGGGGGCTCTCTGTGCTCACATTATACATCCCCCCGGTCCGCGCCCCTTTTCTCTTTCCCACTTATATATATATACATACACACACACACACACAATCTCTATGGGTGAGTGTGCCTTTTAACGACGGGGTTTTATGGGAAAATCAAATGGCGAGACCGGGAAAACGACGTATCTGGTGAGTCTATTTCGTTGATATCACAATAGTCCATATTGTTGGTTGGTTCAGAGTGACGTTTATGATCCCTGATATATGCTTCAATCCTTTTCATTAGTTGTCCCAACGTCATCACTGTAAAACACAGAGCCTTTAAAATGAAACTAGAAAACATATCTGTATTGTCTATTGAGGTATGATCTCCTCTGGGGAAGGGAGGCTATCGCTGTGTACATAGGGCAGTCACGTGATAGAAAAACTGTGCTCTGTTTTCAGCACTTGCAGAATGTGAAGGTACAAAAGGAATTCTACGTTTGTTTCTGCTGGAATCAGATGTTCGTGATACTGAATTGAATTTTATCGAAATACTGAATTACTAGGAACGTTACTGGCTGATTCACTCATTATAAAATTGTGTCAGCATAGCAGGTTCCACTATTGCTCTTATAATGGCGACCTATAGTCCATTTGTTACGTCACACCATGGACAAAGAATATCATTTCACAGAATATTATTTTGAATTACTGTACTCGTATTTCATTCTCTTGTGTACTGACCAGAGGAATTTAAAAAATATGTAATTTTTAACCAATTCATTCTATTTTTAACAGGTTTTTGGCGTATTTAAAGAAGTGTTTAGGTCTTTATAAAGTTTGGAGTTTGTGAGTTATCATTTTTTAACATAATTTTAACGTTTACTGAAAAATGCTCCTAGTGAAGCAAGTTTGTTTAATTTTCAATAAGATTTAACATTTTATTAAAAGCCTTCACGTATTCACTAAACAAGTTTCATAAAAATTAACTATCGAAATTAAAAGATATTCTTAAATTTTTTTAACAAAATTTCCTTTTGATACATAGCCTACTTTTACATTTAACAGGTCGGTGAAATAAAGCATATAACTTATCTGAGAGTAATATCTACACAGCAAGCTTAAATCAGTATAGGACCTACATTGGAAATCTTAAACGAGCTTATTTTCTTTATTAAACATATTGTAACGATAGTTTTAGACTGACAGTGACAATTGCCTGAGAAATTAGCAATTTTATTCACAGGCAATTAATTTAACTTGATAAAATTCATACCTCGAATTATATTTATTGTGATGTTTTAGCGAACAAAAAGGCAGAATCATTAACATTCTATTTACTTATATTCTTCTATTCATACTAAATATCAGTGTGTAAATTTTTAGTAGTAAGCATTTGATAAACTAATTCGGAATATTAGGTAAAATTTTATTGTTTTCTTATCATTAGTTATAATAGTTCTTATAAAGATGAAGTACATATTTTCTTAATAATTTAATAATTCTACAAATTCTACCAATAACGATTAGAATGCCAGCATCTAGAAGTAGTGATGCAACAGTAAACGACTATACACGTAGGTACTTGTGAAAAAGTATGTGCGATGAGCACACGGAAAACACTTTTCAGAGCGTTCGATCCGGAGCGGTGTACCTAGATACGTGAAGAAAGCGAGGCTTATCCGATCGTCAAACACACCATAAAGCTGCTGCTGACTTGGAAAGGCTCTGCAGGCGACTTCTCATATCGAAACCCTCTTCAATCTCCTCACCCTTAAGCTACAGCAATTGAGCGTGTGTGTGCAAGACTGTCCTAACATCAGAGCATTAGATGTAGAATGAAGTCGTACCGTAAAATATTAATCCAGGTATCCCAGCCAATTAAAAGAATTTCACAGTGCTGTAGTTGGATGTAGTAAACTGTGATAACCTTCTAATGTGGTGCATCATCGGAGAATCAAGGAAGAGTTGAAATGACGAGCCGAAAGCAAGTCTTCATAAATGTCCGAATGTACACCACGATTTTTGTACGATAACGATTTAAGTAATCATAAAAATGTTACTTACGTGAAAATAATTAATGACTTAGAGCAAATGTTGTCAAGTTACAAGGGTACCAAATTTTATAATAGTAGTTTTATTTAAATCTTGGCGGCGATCGATAAGATTACTTCAAGGCAAGCAGTGCGCAGGCGCAACATAAAAAGAGCTTTTATATTCCATGACAATCCATGGAATGGAGATGATCTTCATTATACCCAGTTGCCTGGTCAATTATCGTAAATCAATATCAAAGGGGAAAAAGGCAGCCAAGAAGGGTGATATTGAAATTGCAAAATTCAGCCAGCAAATATGATATTCCAAGTCTGCAATAATAAATAATAGACAAATAGGAATCTGTATAGGACTCGCCCTCAAACTGAAAGCATGGACGACGTCACGGGAATTCGAATGCAAGCTGAGATGAAAACATTGACGGTATCACGCTAGTATCCACGTGGTTAACTAAAGCGCGTGGAGCCGTGGACTATATTTTCATGATGGACTTTAGCACTCCACGCATGCGCACTGCCAACGACATGCTCAAATTTTAACGGTCGCGAAGCTTTCAGATTCCAGGAGATCTCTGTAATAAGCAACCTTATTCTCTCAATCAATTATTCTAAGAAGTCTAACCTAAGCTTAACTTGATCTGTGCAGAAATGTAAATAATATTTTAGTACATACGAGGGGGACCCAAGAAACCAGATTTTCGTTATAAAAAATTTAATTATTACTTTTTGTATATAACATTTCCAGCCACCTTCAAAGTATCCTCCATTAGATGCTTTGCACTTGTCAAGTCTTTTTTCCCACTGTTTGAAGCACCTCTGGAACTCTTCAACTGTGATATCGTCCAATGCCCTTTGCGAAGCTGTGTATATCGCCTCCACATAATCGAAACGTTTCCTTTTTAGATTTTGTTTCATTCTTGGGAACAGAAAAATGCCACACGGGGCTAGGCACCAGTCGCCTGATCGCCAAAGTTCTTTTGTTTCATTATTGGGAACAGAAAAATGCCACACGGGGCTAGGCACCAGTCGCCTGATCGCCAAAGTTCTGGGCGTTTCCTCCTCACACCCTCTCGCAAACGTCTTAAAACTCCCAAATAAAAGTGCTGGTTAACAGTCTGGCCGGGGGAACAAACCCCCGGTGCACAATTCCACGAACGTCAAAAAGACAATCATCATAGTCTTCACATTCGACCTCGCTTGTCTTGCTTTTTTTGGTCTGGGGGAGTTGGGAGTCTTCCACTGGCTTGACGCTTGCTTGGTTTTTGGGTCATACGAGTAACACCAACTCTCATCACCTACGTCCACGAATGGCGCTCTCAGTCCATACTGTACCATACTGTATACGCAACAAGAACGACCCTCATTTCTATACACATATATTTAAGCTTATTCATTATGACTGAGGCAATAAGATTGTTTGTTACATAGGTCTATTCCTATTCATAAATTATCCCCTCATCAGAAAAATGAAATACATAGACATCAATAAATAACAGGCGCATCAAAAGTTAGAGGCTTTGACATACTGATGCGGTATGACCCTTACCTGGAAGAACATTGGATGAGTGGTGGGCATCATCCCATAGATTATTTCCATGAGTCTGGGCCTGCATTCAGGCAAACATTCAAAATCGTCAACATCATCATAAAATATATGAAATAATTTTGTTTTTAAACTTTATGCCCCTATCATAAAATAATATTACAATATGAGCAGTCTCTCACCTAAAAGAGGTCGACTGGTTTTTCAAAACAATAAAAAAAAAACTTTTGAAATTCTCCGGGAAAAGCCATGGATTCCGAGTCGCAGATTTACAGCACGATAGAAACTCAAAGCCGAAATTAGAACCTCTGGACAAAATTTCCGGGCTGTCAAGACGATGGCCTGGTAAATAAGCGTAATTAAATTATTCTCTGGAGACTTCGATGATCCGTATTCCGGTTATGGGTTGAGGGTTGATTGATCGATGAGCTAAGGATGAAGCATTTTCGCAGTGTTTGTTAGTGATTCCCCATATCTGAGGTTGTAGGTGCAAAAACAAGATGTAGAAGAATTAAGTAAAAGCATATACTGTACATCCATCAAGAGTAACAAATGACGGAGGAGTTTCCGCTGTGTAACTTTCTGGTACGCACGACTGAGAAACATAGTTTCATCAACTGTTGGCAGCACTTTACATTCTATCCATCGTGACGTCTTGTAAAAGAGAACGGGCAGAAACTTGTCAACGTCCGCAGTTTGGAACCTCATGCCAAGGAAGAATGAAAAAGGAGATGAAGTTAGGAAAGAAAAGGCAAGAAAGAATATGAGAGAGAAAGAAGGACGGAAGATGAAGTGACTAGTATTTTGGCAGGGTACTTGACATGCCCACATTAGTGTTCCACCTCACCCTATATTTCTCTCCACGGTTTAAGCTCTTACTGTCTGCTTTTCTCTATTTTTTCGTTCCTTCTAACCTTCTCTCTCGCTCGCTTCTCTCCCACTGAGGTTTCCGCAGCATCTGTTCCCATGGGGTAATTTACAGCCTTAGAAGCAATAAAGGGATCAGCCACATATCGCTTATTTTTACACTCCATAATTCAACTACTCTCTGTCTCTGTCCCTCTCTCTTTCTCGACCTCCCTCATATCTATCCATTCTCTTTCTCTTTGCCCTCTTCTTTTCCAGAAGCCAGCCCAAGGGTAGCCGCAGCCACATTTGAGTTTTCCAAATCTTAACATGCTTTATGTAGCGGAAAATTCGAACCCCCCCCCCCTCTTTCCGTCCTTCTTCATACCTTTTTCGCGTTACGCCAGTGATAAGTTCAGTTTGCAGGTTCTGGAAACGGCAAGAGAGAAAGAATTGAAGAAATATGATTGAAGTCGTGAAATGAAGAGTAAAAAAAATGAACTTTAGAAAACTGATATCATATTGAGTTATTAGATTTCAGAAGACGTTTAATAATAAAACGTCAGAATATATAAGTTTATTAGTCGAACATTTGATAATTGATCAGTTCAAACCGATCTATCATTTACACAAATATATTCTGCGATAAGTTATAAATTTCCATTTTAACAACTAGTACCTAAGAATGGAGAAAATGCTCTATAGTCTACTGAAAATGCGTTTTTGTTCGACCATTGTAATACGCTTCTTACGTGTGACGTAACGGTATCATAATGAAATCCATTACGATACTGATTTTCATTATAACACAGGTGTGGTATCGACTATTATCGAACAAGGAAATATTTTGAAACCTTAAGAACAGCAAAATGTGAAACTAGCGTAATAAACAACCAGTATTTAATGTAAAATCAATTCTGTCCGTGTTGATTTTAATATTATTACTAATCTGAGTTTATTTCGTCTTGTAAAACTTCGTTCGTTTCTAGAAAATGGCCAAGAACAAGCTTCGACTCGACCATATGCCATCACCTGCCATCTATCGCAGAAGACAAGAACTTACAGAATTTGCTAACAGCTCATTTGCCGCGGTCAGCTTTTATTTTTATTTTTTAATTTTTTAATTTTTATTTTTTTATCAATCTAAAATCTCAAAACTTAAACATTTAATTATTATTTATTATTATTATTTATTTATGGTCGAACAAAAACAGTCGTGTGCAACTGGCCTATTATGGTAATTAAGACACTAGTTTCATAAACACACTCGTGTCATAATGCATAACGTATAACTCGATCGGTAAGACCTGAGCCAAACAAGCGCAAATAGCTTATCGTCCGCCGGTAGCAATGGAGTAAGAGTAGAAGTGAATGCATATAAGCTTACTATACTATTCATTCCAAACTATGCGGTTCATAATAGCCCGTAACTATTGAAAACAAAAATAAAGTGAATAAAGTAACTTTTTTTTTTTTTTTTTTTTTTTTTAAGTTATGAAATATTATCTAAGTAATGGTATGTACCTCTCAGAATATCGCTATTGTGTCTTCACTATTGAATGCTGTGAGGCTAACTAAGATGTTATTACACGGTCTGTACAGTATGAACTGGCAGGGAACATCACGTGCTATGAAGGTCAGGCATGTCTAGATGACGTCATCGTAGACTACTGCGCAGCCGTTTGTTTGGCTCAGGTCTTACCGATCGAGTTATACTATTGTTTCCATGACGTCTACAGCTCTCGCGATAGCTATAGATCACTCACATTTCCATTTATTACACGTGAATGATTAAACGAATGAATTATGAAATACACCCTTAATATGGCCCCGTTTAGGAGTTGTTTTCGATGTTTTTAAGGAAATGTTATGTTCAAACATCGTGTTGGTCTTCTCATACAATAGTATATTGCGATACAAGTGCCGTAAGCAATGCATACGGATCGAGGAAATAGTTTTTTTTTCAATTTTCCGAGATCTGTTATGCGCTTACGGCACGAGTATTGCATGATTTTTTTGCACGATGATTATTTATATCAATTTAATCATATTAATTGTGATATTACCTGAAAATATTATGTTATACATTCTTGAAGATAGATGTTTATTTCAGAAAGTGATTCGCATGTGTTTGTTGTTATTGGAACCGAATATTTGTCCTGGGGGGCCTTGTCCATAAAGGCTTGTATTATGATGTGCCGTAAGTAAATTCTTTCCGCACGGAAACTCTTACCGCACATAGCAACAAGATTACGTGTGGGAATGTCAACTTACGATCCACGGCAAAAACATTCGTAAGTACCACTAATTAGTTAAGTCGTGCAAAAAAAATATTAAAATAGTGGCAAACATGATTTCAAAATAATGATTTAGATGGAGGCATTGGACTAGAACGAACAATGAATCACAGAGAAGGAAGCGATAGGAATGCATAAAACTGTCAACATGGCGACAGAGTTGGATGTATGACGTAATAACTGTCAGCCGTGTGTGTAACAGACGTCAAGGAAAGCTATAAATCACTGAGCTCTGAATTAATTACTTGTAAATTACATACCACTGAAATTGTGCATTAAATGCAGTATGATTTCATACACATAATCATGGCTTATTCACTTCATGCCTTGTTTACAGCAAGGCTTCCATGCCCATGATTTACACAGCATAACCAGTTTGTATCTGTATTGTATGCAACTCGTTTATTTCTCGTAATGTTTAATGTATAGAACGGTCAGAAAGTGTAGAAAGAATAATTAGGTATATATGGTTAAATTTCGCAAAGGAATATCTTCATGACTAGTTAGGCCTATATCAAGAATCAGAGACTGTCCACTATAAGGAATCGGAGACGGTTCAATGTAAGGATATTTAACATTTCAATCAACTCTGCCAACCGCTTTAATTATCACCTACGTTTAAACTGATTTTGTAGTGAATTCATGCCAGCTGACTGATTTATCTTATAGTTTCTTTGGCCTAACAATCCATAATAGGCCGATTTAAAGAAGGAGGACTTCCATCATTTACTTCCGACAATTGCTCAACCATTTAGTATGGCCATAGGTGCAAAAAATTTAATATAAAAATAACAGCTGATTTCCATAAGAAAAAGAGTTGTTAATATCGCTCGCAACGTGGCCATCGCTATAGGCCTAATATATATCGATTGACTCGCCATCGGTTATCCATGTTGGCCTATTATAGTAGCATCGTTTTGCTTGTTATATTGGGACAAATAGGCTAGGCCGATTCGTTTTACTTTATTTTTATGGTTTTAATTATTCAACGCAATCTTAATTCTGTGTCTGCCAAATGGTCGCAGAAAAATTTAACTAGAAGTTTTGATTTTTTTTTTTTTTTTAAGATTAACTACGGACCTCTCGTTATTTTACTTATGACTATTTTGTTCATGAATCAGCGACCAGTCCAGTATAAGAATATGAGGAAATTCATCGCAAATGTCACAGTTTTATCTTTTTATTTTATCATTTTCATTTTATCGCCTGTAGCCTACTTGATTTTGATGTGATTTCACAAAGGCTAAACACCGAAACATCTTCGTACCTGTAGCTTCTTTGATAAAAAGAACAAACACTGAACACAGCGACTGAGTAGGCCTATACATAACCTACTTATGAGCAAAAGGAAATATAAAGTATAATTAATTATTTATATATGTGAAGTATTTTAATTCTCGTACAGTAATAAATACAATATTATTAGGCCTACACGATATTATTATAGCAATGAGGTTAGTCCAAAAGATGAATCAGCTGAAGTTAAAGAAATGTGATGGTGGCAACACTAGAAGTAGAAGTAACATTTGCCGAGAACTTCTGTATTATGTCTATTAATAGCAACATACATTGGTACTTATATTATACGAAAGATAAAGACTAGAAGAGCTCAATAATGCTTAGATCTCATTTTTGCAAGAAGTTGAACCAAGCCACAATTATTAATGATTGTTTGGTTGTTTGTTATCACAACGCTGGCGTTGGCTAACTTGCTTCTAATAGCACATTTAGCAGTATTTTTTTTTTTATAAACTCTACAGTTTGAGCTCTAATTAGACTTGAGTGTTAAATGCAGCATTATAAAGAGCAGGAGCGGCTCCGTTCACTGAAACCATCCTTAACGGCCGTGGGTGTCGGCATGCTGACCACATACCCCACAATCCCGCCATCTGTCTATGCTAGATGACGCAGCGGTCGGATGGTAGGCCTAGTATTTCGAGAGATGTAGCGCCACAGAGTTTGGTTAACCAATTTTTACTGCACCAGATGTTTATTTCTTTCTCAAAATAGGTGTCAAACATGATTTAATGGTTTTTTTTTATGAATAGTAAATATCTGCTCCTTTTTTCTGCTCCTTAGTTTAAATATTTGCCACTAAGTTTTCATGGCCTACCAAGAGCTGTGTACTGCATACATCTAGGATATTTTATTTACTTTAGGTGGTTAGCACCTTTGACAAATTTTGAAGGTCTCAATTAACGATTGACTTGATTGAATGTACGGTACCTTACACATCATATTATGTTTGTATTCTTATGAAATACAGTAGAAGCAGTACGCAACCTCTGTTTAAAACAAAATTACGAAAGGAGGCGTTGTATATAAACCAATCCTATGATCCTTTCTTTTCTACTTCAAGTGGGCAATACATTGCGTACAAACCGTAGCTAAAGTACTATACTTTGGTCAGTCTTTTGAGACAGTGGAACGGGTATTTTCGGGTGTATGTACTGTGCGCCACAGTTAATCCCGACTTTTAAATCGAATAAAAGTAAAATATGTAGAGTGTGGCACAAAGATTTGTAAACAACGCCACGGAGATCTGTAGATTTCACCAGGAGTAGGCTACTAGGTACGATAAAAAAATCCTGGGAGTACCGGCATTGACTATATCTATAGGTTGCTACGGATTGCCTACGGTTAGTAACAATTTTTCTATGCAAGTGCAAATACATAAAAGTAAGAATTATTCACACGGAATACCCGTTTACCCGTAAGAAGAGCAGTTAAGATAAATGACAAGTACCGGTAGTCTATTCTCGCCCATGCAAGTGGAGCCATCAATACATAAAGAATGAAATATCCCGTTCCCATTTCATTAAGAAAACAAAATGGTCCTGAAAAACAAAAACCAAATAAATAGTATTTTTAATAATCTTATGAGTGACAAAGCTACTACGACTAACATTTTTAACCATACCCAAGTAATTTCGTAGCCAGTCCTAAGTCTGAGAAAGTGGGAAGGAAAATGTTAGGCCTACATGACGCACTTTACATGTCGGTGCGCAATGTGCACCGTGTGAGCTGGGGAAAAGGTAGAAGTGGCGCTGATTACCAACACCGGATATTTTCCTCTTTAGACAATATCTACCCATTCCACTGTCTTAAAATACTCTGACCAAGTATATAATTTAACAACTACTGGGCTCAAATTTATAACATTAAACACACTTTTGAAATTCATTTAAAGAATAATAATTCAGCTAATGCATGGCAGTTATAAACCGACTTCCAAGATACCGATTGAACAACTCTAAAGCCTTACCATCTTTATGGGAAGTCCTCTTCTTTATAGGCAGGCGAAAAGGACTTGATTCCATCCATCTTAGAAGACATAAACTGACAATAAATTGCACGTACTTTTAGAATTATGGAGGAAATTTCTAAGTCATATAGTAGGTTATATTTCTGTCTCTTAACCATTGCGTCTTTCTCTTTTCTTTCATTCCTTCTTTCACCCACCTCTTCCATTTTCTGTCTCGCTTTCTTGATTTAGCAACGGGTTATTCACTGGAGGATTAATGGAGAACTGTTGAACTTTATAGCTAGTTCATGTCTATAGATTTTTCAGGATCGCTCTCTTTCTCCCAGAAGTGAATAATTGCTACACGAAGTTATATTATGCGGTATTGGCATCTACCGTAAGTTAAACCAGATAAAAGTCTCCGTGAGAGAGTCTTTTCAGTAGCCGAGTGACTAAGAAACTTGCTATTAAACCCAAAATTAGGGGTCTGAACTTCAGCTCTTGGATGTAAAATCTGGAGGCTTCCTTCATAACACCAACAAACAATAAGCGGTTTAAAAGTATCTGTGATCAAAATTTGAAAACTTTAAAACATGATCCATGTCATTTTCTTTAGCCTATTCAAATTTTTCTTATATATATATAAGTATGTGTGTGTATTCCTCCAAAGCTATTATATTATTTATCTTTTGATCTGTTCACTTCATTGCGTAATTTTCATATTGCACGTGTTTCACGTTTTTTTTTCTGTTCTTTTAGTTGTAGTACTAGTTTAAATATATCAGTATTACATTAAATATCTAATATTAGTGTTGTAAAACTGGTGTTATTAGTATAAGAGACTATTGTAATTGGACATTGAGCCTGTTATATTCTCAACGTAATAAATAATAAACAATAAGGGAAGTAAAGACATTGGTTTCCTTTAATGGATCTATGACACATCCAAAAACCCACTCCTAGAAGAAGAGACCTCTAGGCAGAATTGGCACCTGATTATTGTTTTACTCGACCTTCTCTTTCCTGTCCCCAAGTCCTCATGCAGGCGATTGGCTGACCCCACATCACTATAATTTTCGAGACAATAATTAAGGAAATCTGTTTAGGAGGTCTCATTATTGGCTTGTAGGAATAGTGTGGGGGTCAATGACACTAACACCAGCATTGGACCGAGTCAGGATACAAAAATTCTTACTAAAGTATATGTTTCTTGTTACAATTGAAGTGTGAAAATTCATCGCAACTTTTCATCTTGCAGGTCTAATGAATACAAGTAATAAATGTATATACACTAATGGACTGTTTTAATTCAACCATATTTATGTATGTAGTCCACTTTGTGATATTTTCTGCAATTTGAAAATTTAAAAATAAGCTCTAAGCAGCGCTATATAAAAAAACATGGGGTTATATTCATACAATCATTTTACTTAATACTTTTCGCCGACTAAGTGTATTAGGAAATATTAATGAATCAGTTTTATACGGATGTATGCTATATCATTTATATTATGTAGTTCAAATACTTGAGTGCTAAGGAATAATTTATTTTACCCTTTAGTTACATTTCAGAAATGAAGTAATCATATACAAGGGATGGGGCATAAGTCACGGCAACGTTTTAATTATTTTTTTTAAATCTGGGATCATTTTGAAACTTCGAAGTAAAAAATGAAAGGGCAGGGCTTGAAATGTATGTATGATGCAGATTATGGGATTATGCAGGATTAGATATATGATAGAGTAGGGAGTAGACACCCACAACATCCATACACGGCGGCATCGTGCCACTCTACTATATTGCAGTAGTTGGAAGCATGAAAGCTCAATCTATAAAACTCTCGAAGTTCGCTAGGGAAGGTCCTTATTCCCAAAGCTTCCACCAGCTCCCAATAGCATTTTCTGGCATTTTCGCTCTAAGAAAAAGCTATTCTGACATATGAATCTTGTCATATCCATTCTGCACGGCCGTTGACTAACAACTTAATCCCTCTGAGTGTAAAAAAATGTCATTAAATTACGTGTAAACATATATATATATATATATATATATATATATATATATATAATCTCAGTATTTCTAGTCTCGATAGCTCGATATTCCCATAAAACCAAGCTGAAAACGTTGAATTAACAATTAATCAAAAGAGTCAGTTTTCAGTGTGCAAGTGCCTTATATCAGGTTAAAAGAAGGGTTAGAGAAGAGAGCTCGTATCTCCAAAATTATCCGATTTTAAGTGAAATGTTGAGAACAGCTCCATGCTTCTGGCTAAGCCTCGTAATCCAAACAATCGATTTTTGCGCTATATTCGATTGTAGTATTAACTAGGAAGTTCCAATTATCGAATGAAGTAATGATTATTGTGAGGTCACATAATTGTTTGGTCTCCTGAAAAGTTGCTGAACTAGAGGCAGCCATTCGTTATGTCTAATATCCCCGACAGATCTGATGTTTAGACGGTGGCATACATTGCTGCCCGGAAATGGTGCAGTTCGTTAAAACAGAAGGCAATTGAAATGTTTTTGAAAATGTAATGAAACGTGCGTTTTTGTATTATACCCTACAACGTGTAACTTACCGGTAAGAATTTTTTATTTTCAAAAGACCCTTGGCAAATTATTTTAGTTTAAGGGGGGAGATACACCTTTGGCTAGTGTAGAATTAGATAAATTTAACATTTTATATTTCTGGAATCTTTAGACCCACTGCACTGAAATTTAGCATACATAATGTACGTTACATCTGCAACATTAGGCATATCTTAAATTTTCTGGTAGATTTTCTTTGAATCATATATGCATTATCAAAAACTATATTAATTATTTGCAGTCCGTCAGCGTTTACATGCGAACATTCCTATTACTTGATTTATTTTATGAATCTTATTTCTAATTCTTGCTAAGACCCACATCTACAATATAAAGCAGAAGCAATATCATAACTTTTAAAAATGTATTTTTTCTTAATTCCTAAACAATTTTAGAAAATTGAGGATTTTATGAGACAAATTATTTAAAAAAATAAAGTACAAGTGCCAAAGAAAAATACCCGCATCGCGTTGTTTACATAGTTAAACTAAATTAGTACAAAAAACACTTAAATGTCTTTAAAAGATTTCTATAGTTTTAAATAGTTAATGTAAACGGTATACAAAATTTACAATGCAGAAAACGAACGACAAACGCACCTAAGGGAGTGAATTTAAATGACAAATCAGAAGAAACTTCTTTCACCAAATTGAAGAGAAAAGTGTGTGCTATAGAGAACAAATTAATTTGAAAATGCATTCTTTTATCCTCAAAGATGTACCTCCCCCTTAAGGCAATCTATATGTTCCTTTGTATTCTAAACTACTATGTCATAATATTACGTAACTAGAGTTTTTTAATTCACACAGAATTTTTCTAATAATTTCTAGTACGAATTTCGTTAGAGTTTGAGGTTTTATACACAAATAAGATATAAGCGTATAAAAAATTTGAAGATATATGTACTACATTCTATTGAGGAAAACTTTAATAATATACTTATAGTAATAAATAAATTGATAAGTAATAAAATAATTAATAAAATACTAAATAAACGTTTTGAGATCCCATTTGTACCTACAACTTTCAATAATTCCCGTCTTGTAAAGAGTTGTTTTTCATTGTATTAAGATATTTTATTTTGTCCCCATTCTTATAATCACTAAAAAAATCGGGTGCGTGGAAAGCCACGCGACATAAGTGAAACTTGGATTTATTTAATTTTTCGATTTTTTCAATTTTGAATTATTGGATATTTTCAATTCTGGATTATTGGATTTTTTAATTTTGGGTTTATGAACTTCTTTAATTTTGGATTTTTTAAATTTTTTAAAATTTTGGATTTTTCATTTTGGATTTTTTAAAATTTCATTGAGTTGATTGTTTTCTGTGCAATCCGTCACAGTCCCGCTATTTTCGTGACGATTTTCTTCGTAACGCAACTTTGGGTTAGCTCTCGATTTACTTACTTCAAAAAGAACTTCTGTTGTAAAACTGCTACAAGAAAGTCTCCCTCTGTAGTCAATGCTAACGGAGTTTTGAAGGACACTGATACAAAGATAATGCCATTGGGTATCGAAATACGTCATATCACTTTAACGTGGAAGTTTCTATTATTCGCAACAGGCTAGGGTATGACCGCCTGCGAAGTCTTGGTTAGAGCACACGCAATACACCTGTGCTGGAGTAGTTGCCGCTTTGTTTAGCCGCCGTAAAAGCGATAATGGAATAAGAAAGGGGAAACGGAATAGCCCATCTTTATAATGTTAAATACAATGTAGGCCTACATTTTCTCGTCAGCCTGGGTGGCGTATTTAGTATCGCTGGGTTTGATCCTGGCTCAGGTCGATGTCGTTTATGTGTGTGCATAAATGTGTCAGTAGATTTACTGGTGTGTAAAAGAACTCCCGCGGGACAAAATTCCGGCACATTGGCGACGGTCACAGGCCTAAATTTCAGTACATAACCGTCCTTAAATAACCATATACAACCACCTACCTTTTCCCAAAATCTACTATTAAGCTAGAGACTAGATCAAGATACCCATCCTGTATTAGTAGGCCTACTGAAAAAAGGATTTTTCATAATTTTTTCTCACTGAAATGTGATTTTTTATTTAAAAAATAATAACTACATTTTGAAGTACATTATGACCTGAAAATGTTTTAAAGATTAATCGATTTAAAAAAATGTTTCAGTGTATGTAAAACATCCAAATAAACAAATGATAAAAGTTTCAAGATTGTAGGTGAGAAAATGTACCTCTTACGTACAAAAAGTAAACTTTAATGTAAGTATAACCTCTGCTGAGGTCATGACGGCCCGCATAGAGCTTGACGGGGCAAATTACAGTAAACAAAAGAAGCATTTTACTGATATTATTAGTTTTCTGTTTTCTTTAATAAATTTGCAAAGAAGCATCTCGTATGGGTATTTTCTGAAAAAGCGCTCAATGAGCACTATTCAAAATATAAGGGTGTTCCATTTAAAATAAGAGTTCACAACAGAGGCAAAAGTTTTGCGTCTCGTTATAATAATATATTTTTTGTATTTTTTAAGCGCGGAAATGAACCTCCGGGTTCCATAAAATAGATAGACTAATATTCCTTTAGCTTGCTTAAGAATTGTCTATTGCCATTGAGCAAGTAAGTATTATTATTATTATTATTATTATTATTATTATTATTATTATTATTATTATTATTATTATTATTATTATTATTATTATTGTTATTATTATTATTATTATTATTACTATTACCATTTGCAGGTCCTCGTACTAGGTCTGAAAATTGTCCTTTCCATCACCTTCTATCGTTAGTTTCCCCTTTGAGTATTTTATTTTGTCCTTTAAATCGTATAGCAGTTGATTACTCCTAATCATTGAGTTGATTGTTTTCTGTGCACTCCGTTCCGTAACACCTCACTAATTTCGTGACGATTTTGAGTGTGAGTGTGACGATTTTTTAGCGTGACACAAACTCTGGATTTACCCCTACCGCGGCTAAAGAAATTTCATTTCAAAAGGATTTTGTATTTTTGTATTTCTTCATTTTGGTTAAGCCTAATCATTGAGTTGATTGTTGATTGCAGTCCGTTCCGTCACAGCCCCACTAATTTCGTGACGATTTTGTTCGTAACGCAAGTTTGGGTTACCTTTCGATTTTCTCCTATCGCGGTTAAAAAAGCTTCACTTCAAAAATTTTACATAAAAATAGAATAGTAAATCATCGTGTGTGTCCCGGTCTGAATTATAATGCACATCTGTGCGTGAGTTTCTTTTATGCCGTCAAATGGTTGGTGAGTTAAGCACTACAAGGGACAATATATGCGGGAAGCATGATCGAGCAGAGCGTCATGACTATTGAATGTGTACACGAAGCGTGACGGTACAGACAGCTTTACACAAAGTTTATGATACCCACCTAGCAGCAAGCAAATGTTCTCACACACATGTGAAGGAATTACATTACCTTACTACAAATTAACCCTGCAGTTGAGAGTAGTTTTACTGAAGTAGGTGTTACAAAATTAGTTCATGACTATAAACAAAACTTTCTCCCTAAACCCAACATATCTGTTTCACAGAATTCAAAATATTTGTTGACAAAGTTTTTAAAACGCTGTGATCAATTCTCACAACAATTTCTATGAACTTTTTTAATGTAACTTTGTAATGTGTTGTGTTTATGTTCACTTTCGTTTACTGTTAATTGGCACATTTTGAAATGTTCTGTATGTCATAATTATAACATACTTATACTGTAACCATAGCCCTAGCATACCCAGGTGAAATAGGGCTCTTGTACTTGGAAATTTAATAATAATAATAATAATAAAACCAACATATATTTTAGAGTAGGCCTAATCGACGTCTCTGAGAGTATATATTGCAAATATTCTTAAAATAACATAGTGAAAATAATTCGGAGCAAAGTAACAGTGCTACATCTGATTCCTTCGTGGCGTTTACATGTATGTATGACTGTTTATACAGTGAGTCCATTTTATGAGGAAACCTCACATCACTGCCGCATTGCCGCGCTAGCATCGCACTGCATCACAGTTGTACAAAGCATACAAGCGGTTAGTTGCTTCGGTGTGTTGTAGTGAGACGCTTGTCTATTGTTGTCGTGTGTTACATAAGACCATAATCGAAAATGTATACGGTTGAACAGCGAATTTATTTGGTGGAATGTTACTTATTGAGAAATAACCATAGAAGGCGCGTTCGGAGATGTGAGGCATGTCTTACTGCTGACGGGGGTCAACAGTATCTGAAATAAATGGTGAGTATTAAGCCTCTACATGTATGCCTTTTTTTTTTTTTTTTTTTTTATTTGACCATAGTTGACCCAGAATCCCACAGCCGGAGGCTACACTACTGGGGAGAATACAGATAATATATAGACTAATATTTACATACAATTTGCTATCTTGGTTTCAAGGCTTCGGTGTATGTGTAGATGATGATGATGTGAGTGATGAATTAGCGAAGGGTGAATATTTACAACATGGTACATGGTACATGGTACATGTATTTGTATTGTTTATAAAGTCTTGATTTGCCGGTAGTAACGGAACACGGTCCCCGCCGGTGCAAGCACAACAGCGGGGAAAGTGTGAGCAGGGGCAACACAGTTAAAAAGTTTCCGCATAAAATGGCCTCCCTGTATTTCCTGACGAATGAAGCCTACTGTACAGTGACGTAGGCAGACTAATTAGTTTGGGTCGGCTAAGATATTATGAGGTTTAGAAAGTATCTGACCCATGTACTGATAACGCCGCTGCCGTCAACTCTCATCCTCGGAAGTCTTATTTAATATCTTGCAAAATTATGATATACAATCATGCAAGCCTTACAAACGCTTCATAAGATATTTCCTAGCAACGAATGTGTAGATCACTAAGGATAGATGTATAGAATTGCTAAATTACAAAGCCTTGTGGTTGACATGGTTGACATGGTTGTGTCCAGGTATAATTTTTTATTCATCGTAATGCAGAAAAAGTCCTTTCTGCGGGTGCAGTTGTCAAGGGACAGGTCAGTATAATAAGTAATCTTGGAGGTTTATTTATAATGTTGAGTATTTTCCCTTCAAAGAACACAAAAATAAATTTAAAATACGTGTTTAAGCATTATTCGAAGTATTCACTTTTTGGGGGGGTTGGACATATAGGCCCATCTGGCCCACCCGCTGTCTACGGCATTGTTACTGTACCAAGGAAATCAGATCACGAATTTTCATGGCCAAAACGGCATTCACGAAAAAAACAGATCACCGTTGAAAAAATATATAGTTTTAAAAAGTTGATTAGTCGGCCGCGGTGGTCTAGAGGTAGCGTGCCCGCCTCTAGACGGTCGCGGGATCAAACCCGGCCGCGGTCGATGGATTTTTCAGGACGTAGAAATCCTTGGCACGGAGTCCTCCGGGAGGGACTTTAACTTGGGGGCACATAAAAGAACTCCTTGCCTAAATTAGAGCCTCTGGACAACATTTCTCGGCTCTTTCACGTCCAAGTAATACGTTAGTTTCCGGAGGAGGGTTGAGAGGCGATGGGCTTACCACCTGTCCCTCTGCCCTCTCTCGAAAAATAAGCGTAACAAAATTCACATAGGTAACAGCAATCTCCACTTGGAGGCCTTTCACCCCAACATAGGGAATATAGGAAAACAGATACTGATACAGAAAAAGTTGATTGTTCATTCCCTAATTACATATTCTATTAACGATATCGACTTCTGGGAATATCTTCTTGATTTGGTTAATTTTATTATTTTTTTCGTAAACTAATATATTTACTCACAGGGGGAGTGAACATATTAAAGACAAGAAGGCCCAATCAGTTTTATAAGGGAGCATGCATGAAAATAGGGACGATGTTACAGTACAACTGGTCTGAGGTCGTGTGATGTAACAATAAATCATGGGGCAGATGCACCCCGTGGGGTTGCCTCATGCTGAGTCAGTCAACTCGTTATCTTGCAGTTCTTCACACCAAGCTGCTGTGTCTTCGACCAACATTAGGGGGGCTACAGCCTGTTCATTACAACAAGACCAGTCTCATTTTATAAGTGCCTCGTTTGTAATAATCAAACTGTGATTCATCTAGCCAACTACAATTCCCACATGAATGTTGAATAGAGGCTGCGTGCGAACTGCAAATATTGCGCTCTGGCGGCAGTTCTGTGCAGTATTTTACGTAAACCTGAGTAAACTATGCAATGCAGTAAAGGACGATTCTTCAGTAAATAAGAGTAAAAATAATGGTTCTATTAGGAATATAACTTTGTCATGTAATCAGAGGCGGATTCAGAACTTATTAAAGGGAGGTTGACATAACGATAAGTTTGCAATTACTAGGAGGTGTGTAAAATCTAAATAAATAAAACATACAGGGTCATTATTATAAGTTGAGACGGGGCGACCGGTGTTTTCACTCTCCGCTACGGAGTCCGCATTAGCCGCTGGTGGCGCGCGCGCGGCTTCCCTGCTTAAAGTGTAGGCTATATAAAGTATTACATATCTTACCTTATAACATATGTTGGAAGTGTCGTCCTTCCTGTGTTATACAGGCATTGTATCTGGAAACCACATTCTTAAAGATAAGGTTTATCGAACAAATCCTCACACATTGGAGGAGCTGAAAGAAAACATTACGAATGAAATTAGGGGCATTACAGTGGAAGAACTCACTCGCGTCAGCCAGAATGCGGACTCCGTAGCGGAGAGTGAAAACACCGGTCGCCCCGTCTCAACTTATAATAAAGACCCTGTATATACCTTATAGAGGATTTAGAGGTCCTCCCCCGGAAATTAAAAAAAAATGAAGTGCAAATTATGCGTTTTTAGGTCCTCTAGGTGTTTCCTCCAAATTTATCAGCAGAAGAAAACGCTTCTTGCCCGGAGCTTTAGTTCTGTTGAGAAATTTGTCAGTTTTAGATATTACAATAAAATTAAAATAATTAATCAATTATCAAAATTTTTAACTGAACTATAAGCAAATGCTGGTCTGAAATAATTTACAAGAAATCAATCAATCAAATATAATAATAAATAAATATAAGGAACTCGAATAACTGATGTCTTGTGGGTTGAAGTAGCTGTTCTATGCATTTGGTACAAGGCGTCTAGAGTATAAATACTGTTCAACTTGCATTTTACAATCCTCAGGTTGAAATAGGGCGAATAAATAAATGCTTTTACATTTGTTTTATATATAACTAGCTTATATGGCCCGGTGTCGCCCGGGTTTTGTATTTTGTAATATGAAATTAACTTATGGAGGACTTTCGATGTTGAAACTCAAGATCCTTATATAATTTGGATTTTTGAATTTTTTATATACAGTATATATTTTTTTAATTTTGAATATTTGGATTTTTTAATTTTGTATTTTTATTTTTTCAATTTTGGATTTTTGGATTTTTTAATTTTGGATCTTTGAATTTTTTAATTTTGGAATGTTGGATTTTTTAAATTTGGATCTTTGAATTTTTTATTTTATGGATTTTTTATTTTTCTAAGATCTAGTTTTTAATTTTGGATTTTTAGATTTTTTAAATTTTAGATTTTTTATTTTTAAGAAAGAAAGAATGCCACATACTGTATATATCTTCTTTCGATTTTGACCAATATCGTATAAGAGTATGAAACACAAATTTGTTGTACTCGATCATTATTGAAATTTGGTTATAAACTTTGAAAGAGACGTAACCTGGATACCATTATCATATTTCATATTGCTCCCACAGTAGTGAAGCGTAGGACCGGTGGAGGTTACTGTTGCTTTTTAAAATTTTGTTACGCTTATTTCCCGATAGAGGGCAGAGTGACAGGTGGTAAGCCCATCGCCTCACAACCCCCCGATAACTAAGGCATTACTTGGACGTGAAAGGGCCAAGGAATTTTGTCCAGAGACTCTACTTTAGGCTTGGGGTTCTTTTACGTCTCGTAAATCTATGACACGACCCCCTAGCTTAAAGTCCCTCCCAGAGTACTCCGTGCCCAGTATTTTTACGTCCTGAAAAATCCATCGACAGCGGCCGGGTTTGATCCGCGACCTTCAGATCTAGAAATATCATATCATATACTATATATATATATATACAAAGGCCCGGTGTCGCCCGAGTTTTGTATTTTGTAATATGAAATCAACTTATGGAGGACTTTCGATGTTGAAACTCTAGGTCCTTATATAATATGTAAGTTATGTAGAATTAGAAATGAGGAAGAACGACATATGACACTCAGGACTATTTCCTCAGAAAACGCTAGATATAGCTTTTTATGGCTCAATAGAGGATGTCGAATGTTGCGTTCCATTGGTTCTACACACCATGCCTGGGAGGAGTGCAAATAATAAGAAAAAGAAATTCCGGTTATATAAGATTGTATTGTCTTGACAGAAAATTGTATTTCTCACTCTCATATTGCCATAGAACCGTTTCGGGGCTGAAGTAAAAAAGAAATTCAACATCACTTTCATACTTTCCTTCCCAAAAATCTGGGACATAATAATTATACTACGCGCGTACGACTGAAAATGTTCCATCCCATTTTGTCTTCTTTTAGATGCTAAGGGCCTCTGATAAACATCCCTAGGCCTATTTCTCAACTCATTCAAAGCCTACAGCTATGAGTGACGTATCAGTGGATAGGATTTGTTACCGACTTCCGATATAGCATACTTACTGGCACACACTTAAGTTGTCCCTGCAATACGACCGCTTATTCTACATAAAAATGTGAAGTGAGAAAATGATATTTTCCATGCCGAGGGTAGAGAAAGTTATATGACTGCTTTATTTTCGTGGATTTTATTCTTCAAGAATTATTTTCATAAATGTATTAATTACATCGATAGTATCAGAATTTGTTAAAGCTCAGTATTATAATATAGTTTCCAAAGCCCTACGTAAACACCGTAAACAATACTTTCATTATGTAAACAATTGACAGCAGACTCTCTAACTAAGCCTCATTTCACATTTCCTACTTTTCCCGTGGATTTTCCAAAAAATTTTCTCTCATACAAACCATGTCCTGACAATTACGAACACAACAAAAAAGAAATCAGCCAAATCGGTCGAGCCGTTCTCAAGTGATGCGGCAACAACCATTTGGTAATTCATTTTTACTTCCTCTGCCCGTACCATAGGTACTATAGGTAGAGGAAGTATAGTTTTCGACCCCAAAATTCGAAGTTGAGTTTTTAGCATATATACACGTTTCAAGGCCCCGTGAATCCAAAAATACTATTTTTGGAAACATGTCTGTGTGTCTGTGTGTCTGTGTGGAATATCTGTGAACAAGCTAGCTCCAAAACGGAAAATCGTATGAAAACAAAATTTCGTATTTGGGTCAGGTACCTTCTGAAGATGTGATTCGTAGATTGGCGACAAATTTCCCTTATTTTTAAGGGTACTTTACATGAAGAAATTTTCGTTTTTCGCGATTTTCTCGAAAACGGCTCTAACGATTTTCTTTAAATTTTGCACATGGGTTGCTTATACTAAGAGCTAAAACTTTTATTAGAAACATTTTTTCGAGAAAATTCTCTGAGGGTAGTTACAAGCCACCCACTGTTCACCCACTGTTTGTAGAAAGTTTGTCTTACGTGATGAACAACTGAATTCGCGCTCTTTCACGGCCTCTTATTCTATATAAGAATGTGAAGTGAGAAAGATGTGTTGTTGGCCATGCATAGAGTAAAGATGTATCTGAGGGAAATATTCGATAAATTTCGGAAATTATATTTTACGGCAGAAAGTTCAATAAACGTCTGCAGTCATTTTTTTTAAGTTTGTTATATAGACTGCGCTTTTAGTCGCATCATTGAAAGAATAGGTATTTATAGGATAATCAGCGTAAAATTGTGTCTTGCGTTTCTGTACAAGGCTATGTGAATACTGCTAACTTTTATTTGGGCAGAGGAAGTTATGTGACTTTCACATCAGATTTTTATTAATATAGATAGATTAAAATTTAATGTTATTTTATTATGTAACTATTTCGATTAATAAAATAAAGGCCAAATCAATGTAAAAGAAAATCCAAAAGGGGGCCGTGGCCACCTTAGATACGCCATTGTATGTTATTGGTTGTAATTTTACATAAGTCTACATAAATTTTTCTCCAAAATCACACAAAGTCACAAAGAAAATTACGAACGAAAAATATGTAATAGAGAAAAAAAATGATTATTGCTTCGACAAGATAACCACTGAAAGAAAACAATGTACTCCAATAAATACTGTTCAAGTCTGTGTTGGGCATTTTATTAATGGTACACCTACAACAGGGCCTCATAGCCAAGGATACACCCGATGATCGATAATTAATTAATCATACGTGTGGCAAGAAGCAGACATAAGAGACACAAGAGAAGGAAATATATCAGACATAGCAAGGTCGAAGAGAAGGAATATTTTATTTCCAGCAGAATGTAGTCATTAGGACATAATGGTAGCTCAGTATTTAGATCCTATAAGATAACTCAGTCCTCACCATGTGCTCGTATGTCCTACCATACCTGAGAACAGGAGTATAGGCCTATATCTGTTTAGAAGAAATTATATTGCCAGCTACCTATAATTGCCGTCTCTCAACGCTCTAATTTTATGACCATGGTGACTATGTATTTTTATTTTCATCCCTTCAAAACAAAATAGCCATTTTGGATCCTCTCTTGTCAGAAATGAAAAGTTCTAAGCTGAGTTGATGTGAATTTCACTCAAGCATTACAACATTGTTAAATAAGCTTAATAACAGATTTCATAATTTCGCAAACTGTTTCAAAAGTGGCTCCTTGTGAAGGCCTATAGACCCCACATCCATTACTCTCTTAGAAGAATTTCAAGTAAACGCCATAACGTTGAAATACAAGTATATCTGTCTCTTTGAGTTAGGTGGGTGTCATTTATATTACTTCTTCACGGGTGAACTTTAGTATAGATGCCCATGTTGTTGCAAGTTAGTGCTTTTTTCATGAAAATCAATAGGAAAAATGTTTAAGGAAAAAGGTAGCCTACTCTGAGATGGTCAAAAATATATTTTTTTCAAATTTTAGAGGAGAATAGTCTCAATCTTTTTGAACAAGAATATATAAATTTCTATAGTGTTACGAAATATTTTGCCCAACTAAAAATATATCTAACGGGAGTTGCATCCTTATAAAATCAGAGAATTAATTTCAACTGATCGACAAAAACAGCATCCTCTCTGCCCAAACAGCTGCCTAGGCAAGTTCAAAGGAAGCTAGGACGAAGATAAGATAATAGGCCTATGAGAAGAAGAAAGAAATAGAGAATGAATATGATAATTTTTATGAACTGGGAATGCAATGACATAAACCAAAAAATGTTAGTTCAATGCTATTTTTTAACGCGAATATCTCAAAACTTAACGTTCATGTGCGTTTTGAAACTTTGTAAATTCATTTTACGTATGGTAATGAAAAAATGGTAAGAAATTTACTTTGATACCACATTTATTATGAAGTATAGGGATATTTTTATGTTGTAAATTTCACTGTTTAATGACGATTTTTATACATGTGTTACTTATTTTTAAAACTGATCTAATGAAGATAGGTTCATAATTACACCACAGAACTTATTTAAGTATATGGAAGATAAACATAGAAAAGTTTTAAGTAATTTCAGAGATAGCGTACACAAACTTACCCATTTTTTACATGTTTAAAACGAATAATCTATAATCTTTTATAGGTTTTTACTAATAGCCATTTAAAATAAGTACTGATTCTAAAAAGAATAGCCAGAGTACCTAGCTCCCTTAAATATTATTTAAACCATGACAACAACGCATACAATTCCTTAGGCATCAACATTTGAGTTGTGTGGATTTTAGTAGTGTTCAGTATAATGACAAGGTTAAGGACAAGGGTTCGAGAGTCTGGTTTAACAGGAAATCAGGTGACCGCCTGGAGAACCTTTGGGGACTACTAGTAGGATTTTACGGTACAGAAAGTAATTTAGTTGGATCATTTTATTATTGGTCTAGTTCCTTAGATCAGATGCTTATCTCCATGGAGGTCGGAGTTCTTCTCATGTTATTATTTTATGAATAATTAATATCATGTGCTGAGACAATTGGCCATTAACGCACTATCTACAAATATAGGGACAGTAAAAGTACGATTGCATTCAATCAAGAGTGTAGAGCCAGGCTGCAATTTAAATTGGCCAAAATTTTCAAAAATGTTAACATACAAACACAATCGTAGACTTTTATAATCTTTTAAGCTTGAACATATTCTTACACTACAATACGTGGTTTTCCGTGAAATCCGTGACATATGGCAACGCTAGAAATAATGAGACATCCAGTAATTTAACAATTTCTAAGTAGTACTTGAATTTCCGGATTCATTTCTCTTTACATTTAACAACCATGGTCAAATATTGTATGTAGTAGTTGTCTGACAAAAATGCACTTCCAAGTGTGAGCAAGAAACTAAAGTACCTTCATTTCTTACAGCTGAAGAGGTCGGTATAAACCTGTTATATTAAATATGAAATATGGTAGCAGTACTGTGGTCAGTGAGTAAAACAAAGAGCCATGTGGCTGTTGTAATGGAGCAATGCTGGATGCATTTCACGCGCCCCTCTTGTAATTTATGTGTAGGGGCGCCCAGGGGGGCTGTCACACTCTACCGCCTGCTGATGGTTATCTAGGTGATATACACAGAAATTGACTTCGGCAGTTAAGCTATAGGTTTATTGTGTTCCGAGGCCTTCCTACTGATCCCACTAACGTAAGAAATTGCTCCTATATACTATGTGTGCACGCAATAACTTTGCGTAAATTTGTTGTATGTTACAGCCCTCACTACAATAATACCTTTCACCTGTTCTCATAAATTATTTCCTTTATTTACACTCTGTTTATGTTATTAGTACAAGTTTAATTGGTCATACGTGGTTGTTATTTCTTTTTAGCTTCTTAGGAATGAAGTAATATGCATAAATTTAGACAAGCTCCACAATGCCTAACCAACCATTGTATATTATTTTAGTACTGTGTTTAAATTATTGAGTAGCCTACATATACTTTTTTTTATTTGACCATAATTGACTCAGAGTTCCACAACCGGAGGCTACACTACTGGGTAGAATACAGATAATAATACACTAATTTTGTACACAATTATTTATCATGGTTTCATGAATTCGGTATATATGGTAGAAGAAGATGGTGATGATAAGGTGAGTGATGAATTTGCGCAAGGGTGAATATTTACAACAGAATAATATAATAATTAAGAAACTTCATTTTCTCCAGTTAAGGGTTATAAATTCCGCCTTAACATAAAACTTAACTTATCTGGATCCACTCAAATGTGGTGTTGAATACAAATCAAGACAGAACTGAAGATGGCGTATCAAATACGCCGAAATGCATCTTGGTTCCACGCAAAAGATACCAGCCTTCTTCTACATAATTGTGACCTTTATTTGACAACAATATTTTATATTTGTGTCTCTCTTATAAATGCTGATTTTGAGTGGATCCAGATAAGTTTTATGTTAAGGCGGAACTTTATTCAAATATAAAAAAGAATACTATAACAATAATCAAAGCAATTGGTGCATATTTAGAAGAAGATGAGATGAGTGATGATTTGTTGAAGGATGAATATTTACAACACAGTACATGATAAAAATAATTAGGGCTGTACCGATTAATCGATTAAACATTTAATCGTCGATCAATTACATTTTCCGATTAATCGGTTTAGTCTAATTCTGAAAAACGTTTTTCGAGAAATGGGTCAAATGACCAAACTCCTTTCTCAGTGCCGAGTGAGAGAGTTTTTAGTGCTGCCGGTATTATTGTAAACAAGCTACGATCGTCTCTTGAACATTCAAATGTCAACAAACTCGTGTGTCTCAAGTCTTGGCTGAAAAAGCAACCGGAAATGTAAGTTTTGTATATATTTTTTCACTAGTTAACTAATAATTGTATTCATTATTTCAGGATTTTTTTTTCTGCTTATCTGCAGTGTAGTAGTTATTAAACGTGTAAAACAATATTAAATGTACACTTTGGTTTCGTTTAAAATACCGACCTGTTTGTCGATTAATCAGTCGATTAATAGGTCGATTAATCGATTCAAGTCAAGCGTTAACTCGATTAGAAATTTTAATCGATTTTCAGCCCTAATAATAATCAGAAGCAATCAATCTTATACACAATAATTAGTAACATATAGGCCAACTGTAGGTACACTGTATATTATTATAAACTATAATAAAATGTGTGTTTTGTCTGTTTGTGCGATAAGGCCAAATCTACGGTCAGCAGAGAGTGCCATTAATTTTAGTTTGGCTTAAAACTTCTTGGCAGCTAATGGGATTAACAGTGTCACGTAAGTTAAAGTTGTAATATGGAATGCAATGCTATAAATTACGAACTACGTACATAAAGAAATACTGTTTCCTAACGAAAAGGATTTATGGAAAGAAGGTAATGAACATTACAAAAATAGACCTATGGTTTTCAATATTTAACAGAGTGGGCATCTTAATAGAATACTTATCCTTACATGCAACAATGAGACTTAATCAAAGCCGTTATCACATTGAAACACTGTATCTTCATAATGAAAGTCAACACATGAAACACTCCCTATACACATTTATTGGATTGAAGCCAAAATGGTATATTTATGGCCCTGATTTTAACACATCTACTTAAAACTTGAATCTACTGCAGTATTTAATCCGCCTCGCCATTATATCTTCTTGTTACAAAAGAACTACATCCACATTCTTTTTATGACGCTTTTAGTCTTATTTACAGTGTTCAGTGGCGGCTGTGGTAACATAAATGTTACGCGATCATCAAGCATATTTTGATTTTATCCAAGTCCATAATTTATCAAACCACGTAGCTAGAATTTGGCTTCTCATTTTGCGATAGTAGGATACAGGTTAACTTGTTCGGATGAAACGCTTGTCAGAATTTAACATACAACTCTTTTTTAGATTATAGGGCACACTCAAAGTAGCAAAATACTTTAATTTAAACCACAAATATTAATATTAAACTACTAGAAGTATGGAATCGTCGGTACTAATTGGTGTGTTTGTCACAGCCATCTTCATAGCTTGGAAATCTTTACATACACAAAAGTGTCACGAACCTGGGCAGAAATTGAACCCACGAACTTGAAACAGAAAGCCAGTGCCTATCCAGGCCGACTATACTCCGGTTTCTCATCGAGCTAATTTATGTTTCAAATCAAATCTTTGGCTGTAATAAGACACCGCATTATGTCAAAAAGACATAGACGATGATCAAATTAAAGCCTAATCAGTAGAAGAATGAAGAAGACTCAGTGTCATATTTAACTAGAAAAGAAATAGTTGCAAGCTCGTGGCTTCACCATTTCTATATAACTCATAGTAGGGCCTGGATTTGATGTAATATTGAAGTGTGGAATATTCACATAAATATGTAGCAAGATTGAAAAAAACCTGAAAATAGGCCTATGTAATACTAATAACTATGTAAAAACTAAAATGAAAGAAACTTTTTTGCATGAATACCCTGATTACTGATTTATATTTAAAAAAGAAGAATTTCGGGACTAACACTTTGTATGAGCTATTGTCTACCGGATTTGTCTATTTTAATAATCATTGTATTTTTCTTCTATCTCCTTTTCTTCAGGCCAAATCTACCTTTTTTTGGAGCTTTGTTTCGGCTTGAAAATTGTTGAGGTGCAAAGAGGTGTTGGCAGAACCAAAGATGAAATATACCTTTGATTTTTTACAGTGCAAATTAATACGGCAAAAAAGCCAACACTTTTTTTGTTTGATTTAATCATTTTCTCAAATGATTATTTATATATATATATATATATATATATATATATATATATATATATATAGAAAAATATATAATCATGTAAAATTTGCCAAATGCATAAAAGACGCTTACATCAAAATGTGTAAAAATACAGTATGTAACGTAACTTTGAAACAAGGTCATTTTCTTTGCAATTCGTGTACATTTCTAGTTTTCTGTGTCCTATAATTCAAATAATAGTATTGGACTCATGGTAGGAGCAAGAGGAACTGTTACAACTTTCATGTTGAACACCTTCAAGAGATTGGGACTTCCTCCATCAATTATAACTGAAGTTGCTTTAGCAACCCTCAGCGGATCCGTTTCAATACTGAGGAATCACATATATAAATCCTAATCGTAACTGTTAAAGAGTTTCTATTTTGTATTAATTTTCTCCTTAACTTTATTCTCTTTCTCTTTTCAATGTTCAATGTTCAATTACCTTTTTGTTTTTCTTTTCTGGTACTCTTTGTCTGTGTAGGCAACCCATAACTATGGGAAGATTAAATAAATAAATATACAAATACATACAACCCATGCTCCAATCATACCCTGTCTGTTCAATTGATCAACAAGAAGTTCTTATGCAACATAATCTTTATAATGTCCTTTATAATCTTTGTAATTTATAATGTCCTGACTTTTAAGTAAAACCACTACATCGGTCAGTGGTATGCAGGCTATCTGAATGTAGACTGTTTATTTTTCATTTTAATTTTTGTATCGTTAACAGATTCTTATTCGCTGAATCAAATCAACAAGTTCATCTGTGGGAAGAGTTCCAAGAAAAATACTTTTCGATGTTTTAACAAGTAAGATTTTTAAGCACGTGAAACATGAAATTTCATAAAATTGTAAAATATATATCAGGATTAGAATATAGCCGCCACTGCAAACACGTCTCAGCGCTGTCTTAACCGTATTCCTGTTTTACAAAAAACTAAAAGTTGCCCTTGAATGATGTTGATTAACAGACTAAGCATGTGCTACTAATAAAAGAATGTTTCTACATGTCATCACTCAGCTGCTGCTACTAACTTCTAACATTTACGACCGCTTTCTACAACCGGCAGTCAGCTTTTCAAAGATTTGGCACAGTTGGAACCATCCCATATTGAAGCCTGCCTCGGCGTCAGAAATTGAATATATACATTCAGAGAAGATGTAGTAAGAATTAAAAGTCACAGAGAAAAGTAAGTTAGAAGCATTTTTTGTTATAGTAAATTGTTCAAAATTAATTATGTAAAAAATAGATTTATGTAAAGGAAAATTTGTCATCCTCTGGATCCAATTCTTCAGCTTCATACCCGGGTGAGGTTTATGGATTTTCATTATGCAATAGGCCAATCCTTAGCACGAAATCCTCAAGAGGTACTATGAAGAATGGGACCAATATACAAGATTTAGTGTACACTAAAGAAAACCGTACTAGCAAGCGTGTACATTTACGAGGTAACGAGGAAGCACCATCATTAGACTTCGGACTTTTAGGTCGCTAAAAATGGTGTTTTAGGTTCCTAAAATAGGCTCTAAAAATTTGAAAATAGGTTCTAAAAATCGTAAAATAGTCTCTTATAAAATCGTTAAGTTGCCAATTTTCTTAAATATCTCAATTGCAATGCGGAATATTATATTTATTGAATTCACCATTAATCAATAATGATGATAAAACATAGATATAGGCCTATGGTACACTGAATTATATAGACCTGTTACTAGGGCCTGTATACCTACCATAACAGTGAAAACCTAATCCCTGGGCCCAGAAGCTGTGAGAGTCGGGAGAAATACACTACATTTTCTTGGGAATTCCAAGGAATTTTTCTCCTGAAGACGAAACATTCCTTACTATTTAACCACATCAAAAATGTGCCATATACTGCACATTCAGAGCTAAAAATTTAGTACGAACTGAAAATAAATGCTAGAATTTATAACAAAAAAGCAAGCAAAAGGGCAATATTAGGCTCTAACGTAAAAATAGGCTGTTTTAGGTCCTATAAAAGTATCAGTTTTAGGCATAGTCACTTATGAAACATGCATATACAAGTTTTCGTCCATATATATCACTTAAGGATTAAAATAGGTTTTTACCTAAAATCCGAAGTCTAATCATCATACTCTGGACTCTAGAGTTAATTTTATTTAAAAATTTTAAGAGATAAAGAAGTATTATCTTTAATCTTTCAGAGCTGAATTTGTATTAATGAATAACGCAATCATCAAGTGAAAGTGCCTCTAAATTTGAAATAATTAAAAGAAATACAGTGGAATATCTGACTTCCATTAATAATAAACCTAGTACGTGGATAAAATTTTCATATTTTACATTAAACGTATCTTTAATATTACATCTCTGCTTTGAACAATACTGTTGGAAGTGACGTATTTATACGTCAGTAGCAGTGTAAACTACTTCGTAAAGTTAAACCCGTATAAGACCGCAATAAACCCAACCCGAGTGCTCTCAATTGAGATCCAATCAAAGAACCTACGAACGATTGCCGACAATTTTCTTCTACAGTATATAGGCCTCTTGCATAACTTAGGCCTATCTCTTAAGTGAAATACAATTGGAAACTTTTTAATAAGAATGTGATTTTTTAATCGGAACAGCAAAATAGTAATATTAAATACTAAATTCATAATTAAATTGTTCGTCTATCAGCAAATCAAGTAGGCTAACCCTATAACATGTGGTATTTGGAATTAGTTGAGTAAACAGTCTTAAATAAAACGGACAGCCATTTAAGACATCGATCCATTATAGGACTTGGACAATGATCATAAAACAAATATAATTAATGTCAATATGGAAACATAAGTACCATAAACTGATTTGGAGAGTACAAATTACTATTAGTTATTACTAAGCTGAAGAGTCATAACTCAAACATTTATTAACATATTGCAGTAAAATTTTGCATGCGAGTATATTCGATATTATTGAACAATACTATCTAGAATCATTGTGTAACTTTAATAGATTTTTTTTTTATATTTCTGATGTAAACATTTATAAAGAAAAATTAACAAGTGTTGAATTATATTTTTTAAATATTTATACTGCAGATAATCCAAAGGTTCTAGATTATGTTGTTCATATGATATTTATAAATAGATAGAAAAAAGAATCACTCAGAAATATTGGTATTTATGAAAATAATCAGGGAAACGGCACTTCAGTGCACAAAATTTGGCTGTCATTTTGTAATGATAATTAGCCATAGCTAAAATAGTTAAATTAATTATGAAAACAGTATGCAATTGTAGAACTAGTCAATATAGAGCATGCCAGATTACAAGGCCTCAGAACAATTCATTGCTGAGAAAATTAAATAATGAGCTTCACCTATTTATCAGCATCGAAAGCTGTATGTTTCCCCTTAAAGTCATTACAATTTGGAGCTCATCAGTCAATATTGAAGCGAAATGGGGTTACAATATCCATTCAATTTACTTCATGCCTTTTTAGTGATCGATAAAAGCCGATTCTTAATCATTCATCAACAGCTATATCATAATTTAGTGTTTCCATAATCTGCAAAATTAACAGCTAATGACATGACTGGCCGCCACTGCATTAGTTTTTTTCAATTCGTAACTCAAGTATTAATAACGGAGTTCCTTTGTTTTGCATTCTTTCAAATGTTAGAAGTCAGTGGCGGCCATGCCCTGGGAGATTTTATGCTGCAACAGGAAAAATGGAATCCATAGAGCAAAAGTCTCCTAATAAAAGTTGCTTATCTATGTCCCCTCTAAACACAGGTAAAATATTTCGGCTTTATTCATTAACGCCCTGTACATTTAGAACAACAACACTTTAACTTATTCTGAACGCAAAAATGTCTTCGGTCTGTCAGTGAATTGGAACAAGAAGAGGTCGAACTATAAGTCATCAACAATAGCCTGACTTTCGCTTTACAGCTATTCAACAAAGAACCTTAAGTAATAGGAATAAACAATGCACGACACATTATTGGGTGGGAATGAGCCCCACGAGCTCACTTAAGTTGGCGCCACTGGACTATTCCGCATTCACGTCATAGAATTCCGAAACCAGTAGGTTGGCGGAGTGAAAGCACTTTAGTAGCCTTGCGAAGAATTTACAGCATTAAATATTTATCAAGAATACCATATACGTAATTGTGGTTTCAGCATATATATAAAGTTGTAATAAAAGACCAGAAAATGGCATGAGGTCACAAAGTAGAAGAAATATTTACCAATTAAATCTCTTAGAGAAACCATTGAGTGAAGGAAGGTAATAACGTATAAATGCATTAATAAGACTGGTTTATGCAAGGAACAACTTTGTATCACAATTTAATGTTTAATTTATACCAGTATAATGTTTCGGATAATAAAAATCATAGCCTCTTAGCAAATGCAATAAAAATGAAATAATTATCATCTGGCTGTGGTGCTGGAATCCCTGATTGTGAAATTTATAGCAACAAATATTTCTGCATAAGATTGCGCTGTTTAAATAGAACGAGTTTTATTGTAGCTGGTATAAAAACCCAACTGTATTAATCAACCTTGTGCGATTTAAGTAGTTGGTAGTAATGATTGCACATAATCTAGAATGTTTTCTTGTAGGGATACTGTATTATGTATTATTACTTGGAATTCAAGCCTGCTATTCTGTTGAGGAAGGAACATTGGAATCCAACAGCATAGTACATGCAAGAGAACTCTAATGATACATTAGTTGTTAAAAGGCGTAGTCGACCCCAAGGCTACAGTGGCATTAGAAGGATTAGGCAGACCTCAATGGGAACGGAACCAGCCACCTTCCGGTGACTAACTGCACCACGGCATCGTACCCCAAATAGAATTTGTACTCATGTAAAATTATTAATTACTTTTAAGTTACACAAATACAAAAATTATTTGTCTGTTTTTATAATCGAAGAGAAGGAAAAATCCCGAAAAATCCCAGAACGTCAGGTTCAGTACGTCCGGAGCGTTTGTAAGAGTGAAGTTTCGCATGCATATCCAGATAGCGCGTTTCTTTACTGGTATAGTCCAGTGGAAAACAAATGTGGAGCACTGCTACACGCTTGTTTCACAGGGTATCACGTAATGAATTGGCTCCCATCACAGTACATTACGACAATACTCCACTTGACACGGTCTGAGCAGTATAGAACCAAGTATTTACGTAGAATAATACGCTCCAAAAATATTACCAATCGCTATAGTGCGAACCAATTCCTGTAATCGGATCCAGTAGTACCTGTGACTTTTCGACAAGCATTACGTTACTGTAGTCTACGCAAATTAGGCATATATATATATTTACGTTACATATTACGCATAGTAGTTTACAAATGTTTCTAATACCTAAAATCGGTCATAGTACTGTAGGCCTAAGTGTTTTATCTGTTATAAGTTAATAACTCTGTCCCAACTCAGTCAGATTCTTCAGACTCAAGAATTGGTTCTGGAGTGTAAGCTATTTTTAATACGGTGGAAAAAGTTCAGGTTAGGCCTATAGACTATAGATAGCCGAGATCTATTTGTGTGTGGGAAATTTTTCTTTTCGCTTATGTCTAGCAAGCTATAAATAATTATTTTCTATAGCTTCGATTATTAGGCCAATTGTTGTTATTATTATTATTATTGTTATTATTTTTAACTCTTGGTAAGTTGATAACATGGCGACAGATCTATCTCCTATCTCGTTGGCATTGTTGGCATTGGTCCAGGAAGGAATGTAACGAAATAGAATTAGCTGAATTAATTAGATATCCCAGAGATAAATATCCTTGACCGTAAAACACAAATGGATGGAACTACGTGTTATTTGATATGTTATTTATTGGTTATTGGTTAATTATTTTTAAATGGAATGAAGCAGACTAAATTCTTATTTAGCTATAATTATTGTGGCCACTTAAGTAATAAAAGCAAACACAAATTCAATTGATTAATTAAACAGTGCCTACACCTTGTAATATCTAGTAATATAAAAATACATAAAATGATCACATTACCCGAGATTCATAATTTATTCTTCCAGAGCAGTACAGAAATGGTATTCTGTTCTGCTGTACTTAGGTATTATTTGAGGCATGTCTACTATGATTCCAACAAGTAAAGAACTTATACAGAATAGATGAGAAATAATCTAACAGATTTTCGGGAGCCCATTGATCCGTTGTGTGTAACAAACAGTCTAATTCCACTTTAGTGAGAAATTTATAGTTTTCGCAACAAAGAAAAGCTTTCATGAATAGTACGGCACAATTTTATTTTTAAAAAGTTATCCTTGTGATTAGGCCTATAATTTTTGTTAGAGAATACTGTTAATATTGTGAGATGAATTGTTAGAGAAGTTAATAAAGAAATATTCACCTTTATAATTTTGCAATCAAGGTTATAGTGTTTCGGAAATTAGAGATAGGCCTAATTATTTATGACTTTATCAGCTTAAGTAGTATAAAATTTGTAGTCACTTTTATTAAGCTTGATGTAGCCTACGGTAGTCCAAATTATGTCTTATATTATTAAATTCAAGATCATGTCTTAGTAGAGTATAAAGAACGGAATGGAATTTTATTAATATATTGACAGATATTATAAGTTATTAGTGCTTTTGCAATTTTATTAATCTAATTAATGTTAACTGTTTTACAAACACGCAAGAAAAGAAATAGTTAACCACATTTGTATGAATTTATGTAAGTTGAAATTTCAATTTAAATGAACACGAAATAAGTTAAGTGTAAGTTTTATACATTTGTAGTATCATCTCACTTAAATATAAAATAAACTATCCTGCATAAATGTAAACTGATGTTAATGATTTTCTATCTCCTAATTGAAGATCATAGGCCTATAGGCTAAGAGATCACTGTGTACCAGAGAAAATAAAGCTTCATTTGATAGAAGCTGACAAACCTTCAACATGCTTTGAAAATAAACATTTAGTGTTAAGTCTAAAAATTTACCTTTACACACCATCTAATATAATAACTGTGAAACTATTCACCTCATAAAAATTCAGAATTTTGAGAGGTGGCATATCGAACTATTATAGCATTTGATATCTTATTAATTTTATTTTTTATTAATTTTAATGATTCCTACCTCTGTTTAATTTTAATGATAGGTATTTGAATTAAGTAAATTGCCTGTCAGCCCAAAAGTAAATTAGTTTATTAATAATTATTTTATAATTTATGAAAAAAACAGTATTTTAACCCTTAAATAACACCATTTTGAACCTCCTTTAATACATACGTAGACTTATAATGATAATGAAAATGTTACGATTCAAGTATTTTCAGCGATGTAAACATTCAAAGTTAGTTTTTATTAGTTGCATTATTAAATCATAGATTACTGAGTTGTTACTTTTAAAGAAGTTTTAACGAATATAATGGATTTAATGTAAACATCTTAATAGTATTAAATACATTCTAGTTGCAAAAGAAATGCACGTGCCTGTCCGGAAACCATTTATTTAGTGTGTGTGTTTAGATCCTAGGAAGAGTGGGTTGTAAATTAAGAATGCGACCTTTTTTTTCCTCGTTCATACTTCACTCTCACAATTAGAAACAACTGCAATTGGCTCACATCGCTTTTGTGGGGAGCAATATAAAACACAAGAGAAGGCATTAGATCCTCGAATATATTCCGACCGTCCGTCGATACGTTGGGATATCCTTTTTCAGTGTGGGAGGTCCAAAAAGACGTCACCTTCCGCTACTAGAGGGGGGTTTTCCCTCTGAGTTATGTGGCGTTCTGCATTTGTTCGGCCATTAATTTGTGACTGAGCTGCGTGTTTTCAAGTTGGGATCGAAACCGGCGGTGATTTATTTATTGTCCGCCCTACAAAAGTTGTACCAGCAGTGCCAACAGGTTTTCTGTCTCCCTCTTCGGGGTTTGCTAAAGCCCTGTTCACACCCACACGATTTATTACTGTCTTGTCACTGTGTCACCCCTTTTACACCATCGATTGAAATATGTTTTAATTCGGAGTATTGGTTTAGTCAACTCAAGAAGTTTAAACTATGAAGGGTGGAGTTGGTGTGTGTTACAGAATTTCGCTTTAAATAATATTATTTCTAATATTGGCCTATACAGTAAATATTATGTAGATACTCCTTCCGTTCCATAATATGGAACATTACATAAGTTACTTACATGTACATAGACAAATCTGTGCATACTGACAATTTAATTCCAACTGCCTTAATGGCTCCCTTCTTTAAAGTACCATTTTCCTCGGATTGGAGTAGAAATAATTATTTTAGAATAGCACTACGGCATTCGGCTGTTAATTGATTTGCTTTGGAGTTTCTCCTAATATTTGCCTCTGTTATGGATGTTTTTACTCGTCCTGGAACGCCCAAGGGTGCCCACTTGACTGACGTCCATACTCATCTCTGTATTTGTTTACTTTGCAAGTCCTGTAGTACATCTCAGCCATCTCACTTGTTTTTACAAAAGTTGTGCTTTCGTTGAAGAGATATCCATCGTATGTTCAGGCGGAAAACATAATGTATTATTAATTTTCAGTGATACAAGTAATACAAATCATAAAAGAATAAAACTTATGGGTAATGTAATGAGAGGTCCGGATTTTATCGATAAATTCACCAGCCACTTATTTATCTTGAGAAAATCCGGACTTCGAGTTACTTAGTGTTTATTTATTTATTTATTTATTTATCTAGTCTTTGTCGGAAGGCCCAATACAAGCATTGACAGTGCCATAGAATTAAGCATGTAATGAACATTAATAAAACCACGAAAATGAGTAAAACACATAGCTATTTGTGCTATTATAAGCGATATAGCTTATGGAGGATTTAATATTTCGGTCGTTTCACCAACGGGGATAGTCGCGCTTGTTGTGATTTTTCATCAGTTGTTATATTTTTCATCAGTTGTTATATTTTTCAGATTAACCTCCTTGGGAAGCCTATAACTAATAATATCTACTTATTAATATTGTATTTATATTAGACTATGCGGGATTTAAAATATTTCTTTATCACACATTTAATTATATATTACTAGCGTGTGCCCGTGGCTTCGCACGCGATAATTATTTAAAAATTAAAAATTAAGAGCATAATAGTTAAATCATTATATTTATTCACACCTAAATCACGTGAATTACATACCTCGATTAGATAGCGTCGCCTGGTAAAAGCGACCTCAGATTCGAGATCCTTGGCCCAGAAAACCCCTGTATAGTGAGTTTCGTCCAAATCGAACAACGTTTGACCATATTTAGGCCTATATTGACTATCCCTCTTATAATAATAATAATAATAATAATAATAATAATAATAATAATAATAATAATCCTTTTCGGTGTAGGTTGAAAATTTCATATGTCTGCGGCCTTGACATTATAAACAAATGAATCGACCAGCGTGAGCTACAACATTCAAGCGATCGCGAAAGTTTAATTTCCAAGGTATGACAAAAATAGCCAAAGCCTACCGTAATTGATTTGGCATTGAAATGTATTACTGAAAACCGATGCTTCGAAAACGCAAAAAATACACGTTTTCTGCCCGTTTTTCACTCATAACTCGCGAACGGAAGCTAAAATTAAAAATGTAGTATGACAGAAACCTTCCCGGGAATGTACCAAACAACTTCCCAAAGTTTCATGGCGATCGGATGAATGGTGTAGTAATGCATAAAGGACACACACACACACACACACACATACATTCATTTTTATATATATATAGATAATAATATCTACTTATTAATATTGTATTTATATTAGACTATGCGGGATTTAAAATATTTCTTTATCACACATTTAATTATATATTATTTCATATCTTCTTTTAACACACACAATAGCTGTGTTAAACGATTAAATGTTTTGATCAAAGAAGCTACACGTATGAAGATGTTTCATTGTTCTGTCCTTATGAAATTACATATAAAAAGATATCACGCAGGTGAGATAAAATGTAAGTAATATAAAAACAAAACAATAAAATTATGACGATGATAGACCTACTTGCGATTGGTTGAAATTCCTCACGTTCTTATCCTGGATTGGTCACTGATTAATGAGGTAAATAGTCACCTCTTAACATGCGGAAGGGATAATAGGCCTAGTCATAGTCAATGTCTTAATAAAGAACTAGCATTTCCTAATAATCTTAAAATAAACAATAAAATAAAAACTTGTCTTCTTACACCTGAACTTCTTACCGAAAGTGGAACGTTTCTTCGATTGGTAATGGTATGGAATAAAACGGGGCTATTATAATAAATCTGTCTACAGAATAAAATATGTCATTATAATTACGGAGATTTGTTAGCGAGAGTTGCCAAATTCGATGAAAGTTTATTTTGCCGATCACGTAGATTTAATTTATCGTATAAGATCGCTGCCTTGATTTGATAGAACGAGTTTATAATTAAGGAGTGGCAATCACTTTATTAATGTCAGATTACAAAAAATGCGGCTGTTACAACTTGTTGAAATGGAATTAATGTATGTGAAACATGTCTAATATAATTACCTGGTCTTCAGATCACAGTTCTCGCTGCTGATATATTAAGGGCTATTTATATAAACTATGTTGTCTTTATTGTTAGTTAACACCAAGAAAAAACAATTCTAACTTTTAAATAATTTATTGGCTTATGTTTTAGCTTAACTTTTTCCTTGAACGATAAAGACGACCTTTGTCTTAAGGCACCTGGCGTGCGCTAGACGATCGTACCCTCCTTTTTTTTCTTGCTTCATTATAACAAATTAATTATATTTTTTTTCACAAGCTTGTTCAATGGAAATGCTGACAAAATTAATTTACATCTGATAAATATTTTATTCAACGCTTCAGCATTACCATACAAAGGGGGAATGAGAGTGCAATGGGAACCTTTCCTCCGACGTCAGCTCTTGATAAGTGCAATTCACTTAGTAATTGTTATAGGCCTATCTAAATATATTCATTAAATTTTAAGCATGTATATCGACAATAATTTACTTAGTACAATTGATTAAAGTATAGAATAAATCATTACGTCTCAAGTTTCAGAATAAATAACCAGTTCTTTGGAAAGTTTTATGTTAGTTAAATAATGAATCCGGAATGAGTAATTCATTTTTCAAAATATTTTATACCACCCTCTTTGAAAGGGATTGTTTAAAGGGTAAAAAAAAAACTTTTTTGTCCATGAGGTTAGCCTGCTAAAATAATCTAATTTTACAGACTTAATTTTTAATTTATGGTGTATATTTTTGTATTTCCTATCTTCATCCAATGTCAGTCATTCATACACATTCAACTCTCTTTTTTAATAATTTGTTCATGCTCTGTATAAAGTTGGGAAGGAAAGTTAGGCTTAAATCATTAAAAGAATGACATTCGATGTTTATCCTAGTGTCGCTGGCTCATATTAGGTCTATGTTGTAAATTTATAAACTGAACCCCCAACCTTTAATTATTTTAAGAACTTAATTATTTTACGTGCAAATAGATTTAATAAGAAAAAGTAATAATCTAATGTGGAAGTAGCACGCTAAATGAGAGTTTTAATAATTTTTAATTATATTTTCATTTTGAAGTTTAAAGGTAGGTCCTATAAACAAATCACACCGTCAAGACTGTAGTTATATACATATTACTATAATTTGTTCTTAAATTAATGGTTAAATAGCATTCTGAAGTGTTTTGTGTTGCATTAAACTTTCAAAGTATTCAAGTTATTGGTTAATTCAATCAAGAAGTATAATTAAGTCATTTTATGCTGATGAGTAGCTTTCAATCTCATGTAATATCACAAAAATGTTAATCAACAAAAAACCATCTCAGCTGGCATTTCACTACTTCGCGAATAGTCTATCAATATTACAAAATATTATCTAGCAGTGCTATAGCGAGATCTCTTAGAAGCCTTAAATCATAATAGTGACTAAAAAAGATTTAAATGATGACTGGGATGATAATTGTTACTAGTAGGCCTATAGGGAAATCTTTTAGAATCCTGAAGTCATTACAATGATTGAAAAAGTATGTAAATGATGATTGGGATTATAACTGTTAGTTGTAGGTCTATAGGGATGTCTATCAGAAGTTTTAAATTATAAAAATGATGGAAAAAATATGTAAATTATCTCCCATAACTGTTATTTTCGGCAAGTCTTCATGGATATACAATAATTTATCATGATGCAGGTCTACGTATACAAAGCTTTTATGGAATTGAAACTTTGAGTATTTCTTTAGAACGTATGTTTATTTTTACGCTTTTGTTGAATATTTTAGGCATTTCTTTAATTCAAAATTGCGAAAACCATTTAAATTAATTGATTTAAGAATCGACGATTGAGAAACTTATCTTCGTCAGCGTAGGAATATTATAACATAATCAATTTTAATGTTAAAAGAATCAGAAGCGGCATGAAAATAAGATATATTTTTAATTAAATGTTAAAATATTTGTAAGGTAACTGACAAGATAGATTATTCGTGGAGCTAAATTTTATATGGCAATATGAAAATGACACTACAAAAAGCAAAATATGAACATATGATATCCGTACTCTAAGGTGTTCATATAGGAAGAAACAAAACACAAGCACACACCAGGCTTTTCATTAGTGCAAATTACAATTATAATAATATTCTTGGATTTATTTTTATAATTACGTAATAGTTAACACAACCGTAACACTAACTTCTTTTACAGTCAAGCTTTTAAGTAAAAAAAAAAAACCAAGAATAAAATTAAAAGCAGGCTTATATTTAAAATATAAATGAAGTCAGATACACTTTAAGAAATAGGCTATACTAGTGAAGTTATTTTTTTAAGTAGGGAACAGATAATTATGAAACTGAATTTTGTATAGTATTAAAAAAATATTGTGGGTTTTGTTCTATGAGGCAGGCTTTATACTTTTTCTTGGGTGCAAAGTGGGTACTGGTACTGTTTGCACATCCCTATGTGAACGGAGCTTGTCGCTCACTCATGTTGTCACACAAATGTGAGTGTAATAGCGGCTTTGTGTTCTCAAATGATAATGTTAAAGAATGTAGGAAAACAAGGAGAACTAAGTTACTACAATATTTCAGAATATCAAGCCTCAATATCATATTCCTCTGTCTTCATGGCAGCTATAAACACATCAACGAAATAAATGAACCAACGAACTCTTTTCAGTATTGTTTTGTACATTATTTTGTAAAAGGTCGCCTAACTAGGGATTAATGTTGCAGACTCACACACACACAAACACACACACACAAACACACACACATAAACTTCCTTCTGGAAATTCAAAATTCATCGCAAACTGTACAGGTACAAACAGAAACTGCTGTCCTTTGCAATAAGCTGTTTTCGTAATTGTCTTCTGCCATAGAAAGCAGCTGATGACGTCCGGTCGAGTCGACGCTTCTTCTCGGCGGTTTTCTGGAAACCAACGGATTTTTACAACACGAAATGAATTCAGTTTAGTATAATATTAAAAATAACACCAACAGAATTGATTTTATTTTCAATACAGGTTGTTTATTATGCAGTTTCATTTGCTACTCTCAAGGTTTCAAGTTCATTCCGTGCTCGATAATAATAATAATTGATAACACATTAATTTAATGAAAATCTGTATCGTTACATCACATGTAATAAGCACATGTTCGAACAAAATCACTTTATTTTAAGTAAATTAAATTAGATTTTAAAGTGGGCTTCTGATGAGCATGACGAGGTAATAGTAGCTTGTCTTTTCCATATAGAAGATTAAACTTTATATAGAAATAATGTTTCAAGCAACGTTTTTAAAACGAATAACACAAATAAAGAAACTGTTGTTATAAAAGAATGACCGGTCTCTTGGTTTATTTCTCACTGCTATTCAAGATATTCTAGGTTCCATTCCCGATCTCGTCAACCATTGTTTTGTCTCTCATAGATAGGTTTTCCTAGACAACATGGTATGGTTAATAGGTTACCATTACGTTAAGTAAGTGAGGATTTAGTTAAAAGATTCCACTGGCTACTGCATTCATGAAGGTATAGTGTAACGCCTTGTAATGGGTGGACATTTTTTTGAAAAGTTGGTCATAGGCCTATTTCTTCTAATAAGAGGGGAATATCACAATTTTAAATAAATAAGGATTTTAAATCAAGTGAGGAATATAATAGTAGCCCTATATTCACACTGGTTTGTAATAATAGGCAAAGGCCCATAGCCTATCTACTCTTATACAATTCAACGGCCCTAAATAGCGTGCTTGCTCGCCCGCTTCGTGAGACATCGGGTATACTCGGCGATGTTCGTCTCTCGCAGTCTAAACTTACAAAACTACGAAATTAGGAAGGAAACCCGTTTCTTTATTATATAAGGCCTAAGTGAAATGAACACAATGAACAAATATTCTAATTTTATTTTTACTTACAATTTTCATAGCTCTGAACCACAAACATTTTTAATAATCTACCAGTGTAATTTTCTTAAAAATCCTGGAGTCAATGAATAATGGCGGGCGAAGCCGGGGGCAACAGCTGTAAAATATTGATGGTTTTATCTCTTGAAATATCGCTGATGATAATAATCCAAACAAACCATTCCTTCCCTTGAAACATTATATAATTTCTGAAAATTACACTGAATTGATAAAATAAAATTCACATCATATTCATGTCAATAAACAGCTGAGAAACAATACGTATTATGTGTTCACAGGTTCTTTGGAACTGCATAATCGATTCTGATATAGTTTTCCCAGGGGGCGCTTTCATGTCGTGGAATGTACTCTAAAGCAGGAATTTTAGCTGTTTCATTAATTATTAATGGCTTAGTTTTTGAATGATTCGCGAGCAAGTGTTAATAAATATAATGCTTTAATAATTATTATACTCTTAATTTTTAATTTTTAAAAGAATTATCGTGGCGAAGCCACGGGCACCTCCTAGTATATTACATTTCAACTCTTTCTGAGAGTCAGTTTAAAGCCTGTTGCTATAAAACCGGTGTACAGTTTTCAAAGCATTTTTAAAAACACTCTATTATGGAGTCATACATATTTTAAACGATAAAGCTGAGATTTTTATTATCCATCCTTCACTTCATAAGCGTAGGGTTTATTATAAAATATTCAAGGGGAAAAACTGAAATTAAATAGCACTACCATAAAGGATGTAAGATTTGCTTAGTAATGGCTTATAGGTAGTGGTATGTAGTCAGTAAAGTAAAATATTACGAAATTATTACAACGTTCTCACAGTTAAATATCATTTTATAGTTGTGAAAACTATAAACGTTAGGGAGCGGTCCCACATTACTTTCTGCTTCCATACTGCATCCACTGCCATTCGTTACCGCTTGAACCGACCTTTAACTTTGCGAAATGGGCATTTAAATTAGTAGAGTTGCCAGAATTGCCATTAAATATTAGTTATGATCTCTCATGATAATTAAAGTGAATACTGAAACGATCCATGGGATATTTAAACTTGCGATAAGATGGTTATGAGTTACCAGCTACGGGTTATATATGGATGATATCTATTCTGCGCCCTAGATAAGGGTTAATTACTAGTCAATGTATATTGCATGCGTGATTTGTGGCCTTGATTGTCTTCGACTTTAACTAACTAGAAATCAAGTCCAATGAACGTTAACTTGAATCCACAGAGAGGAGCAATATGAATATTTTGATAGTATCTTTCCTTACTGTTGCTAGCCCTAATTCGTTTTGTGTATTGCATGCTCCTTTGTGCTTTATAATTACTCAAGAGACCTTTCCAAAATCTCATTAATAACTAGAGTCATAGTAGGCATAATAAATTATATTATTATTGTAGGTTATGAAACATAAGTATTCTCGTATTCTTTTTTCCCTGAGTTTAACCTCACCCTTCTAAGTACATTTTCGTGGCCCACGCCGCCCGGGCGATATGTGGGGCCGCACTTTAATAAAGTCTAGTCTTTAGTTTGAAAACATCTGTCATAGCATCATCGAAGATGTCAATAGTAGCAATTATTGTTTTGTTATATGTAAATAAATTACACGGCAACACTAACATAGGCCTATCTTTGAAGTGTATGTCAGTAAGAAGCACTGCCTTCTAGACTAAATTACTCGTGTATACACTGCCTGTCCTATACGGCTAATTTTGCGTACACGGCGACATTACAGATGGCAGCACCTACCACACCCAGCTGCAATACCCTTTACATTACCGTATGCTCTGTGTTGCCCTCTGAAGTGTAAACTCGGAAACTGAAATATGCTGGAATTTCATGCTATCTGGGTGTGAACTGTGTCGCCTCTACTGGGGAAATTAGGCAATTTAAAAATACTCTGAACTCCATGTTAAAATTAAGCATAGGAGAGGCAGTGTAATTCTCGAGACGGCGGTGGTAAGAAGTAAGTAATATTTGTTAATTGATAGACTATGTTTCAATTCAGTAAAAGTGGAATATACTGAAGTAAGCTTATATTAAAATAAAAGAAGCATTGTTTCAATTATCAGTTTGTAGTAGACCTAACTGAATCTAAATTTAACATCCGAAACACTTGTCCAGAGCTGGCCAAACTATGGCCCGCGGGCCATATCCGGTTGACTAGGCTTTTTCTGTCGCCCGCTTAACCCGCCTGATTGCAGGAAAGACATTACAAGGCAAAATATTATCCAGAGTTTGATAAATTGAATGGCCATGAGCGTGTTGTGAAGGCAAAATAAATGTGCAACAAAATCACTTATCAACAGCAATTTCTAATTCAGGGCGAAATTTTGGAACAATTAATCTTTCCAAAGCAGTTTTCAACGTTTCAAAACTTATCGCTGAGCATGCAAAATCTTTCGCCGAAGGAGAATTTGTAAAATAGTATCTTGTGACTATTGCTGAAACGTTTTGTCCCAAAAAAGCAGATATATTCAATTCTAGATCTCTGTCAAGAAACATTGTCAATAGGCGTGTGGAAGAATTGAGTGTTAGGCATCAACTGACGGAGAATGTGACATCAATGTGACAAAACGTGACTACGATTCGTTTTAACCCTACACTACGAACCGGAAATTCGCGGATTCGATTCATGATTATGTCATTGGAATTTTTCACTGGGTTTAATCCACTGAAGCCAAAAGATGGATTCAGCCACTGACAGAAATGAATTTCCGGTGTAATCCTGAGGATAAAGGCGGCCGGTGTGTAACACCGACAATCTTACCATCTTCGCGTAGAAAATGTCTAAAAATATGGGAGTCTCAATGGCCTTACCATATACATTAATTCCAGAATTAATGCTAGCAGCAGAAAAATTAATATTTATATTATTTGGTTAATTGTATTAATATATTGGTAGAAATTTAATTTAACTGTACACATCCCTAATTGAGTTACTGTACTGTAGACCCCTTTGGACCTGTCATCGCGATGACGTCACAAGACAAAACCACGTGGCTAAGATATTTTGAAAACATAGCGAAATGGCATCTCAGTACCCAAGAGATGTCTACCTTCTCCAGACTCATGCTCTTCAGAGGAGCCAGAGATGCTTATAATATTAGAAGTAAATAAAGGAAGATAATATAATGTTCTCTGCGGTTTATATACAGTGCATTCCCTAAAACCAGTAATTAGTTACTCACGTGTCATGAAGAAAAACATTTCTTAGAACAGCCATCCAGTTGAAGTTAAAATGTGTCATGGTTCCTCTTTCAAAGTAATTTTTTAAATAATAGAGTAGGCTTGTACATTTTTTGAGTTTTGAACGTCTTTTACAGTACCATACCCTTGTTGGCTTGTTTAAATGCATTAGTACGGTATCCCTGCATCTTTTTGTCAGGAATTCGAGATTGATATCCCACAAGTTGTCTTTGTGTAAGGCATCGTTTCTCCATCCTCTACAATTTGTGCTGCCTTTGTTATTTGTCGTCGTTTTGATTCAGGGCCTCTCAGGAATGTTTAATCCAGTCTTTACACTTCTACGTTTCCCCCATTTTCATTTCCAAGCTAAGACTATTTGAGATTACGGATGATATAGCTACGCATATTTTGTATTTATCTGACATTACGTAGGGAGGGGGAGGAGAATATGGACTATTTCGTAGGTACATTAATGGAGGAAGCCATAAAAACGATAAACATGGCGACATACAATTTTGCTAAGGAAACTTGAAAAGGAGGGAGGTAAAACTTCTTTTCCCATCCCCTTGGGGAATGTTAAAACTGTGAAATGAGCAACATTCCTGGGCCGTGAATGAGGGAAAAGGGTAGAGGCGAGATGCAATTTATTGGAGTTTATCTCAAGTGTCGTAAAGTTCTGTGGCTTTAGGTGTTTCCCGCCCTCCGCCACGCAATAAGTGGGAAATGCTGAGAAGAGCGGTATCTTCTCTTCCTTACTCACCGCCATCATGCTCACGATAATTTACATAGTACCCGGATTCCATATATTATAAATAATAGCACAGATGATTATCTCGAACTCACATGAATCACTACTTTATCTGCATTTTCAACATCTATAGCTGCTTAATTTCAAGATTCTAAAAGTGAAATCTTCCTCTTAGCATCCAAATAGGCTTACTTACTGTAGAAATTATTTAGTGCTTAATCCTTAAAGAAACAAGTTCAAAGAAAGAGAGAGGGAGGGAGATAGGAGAGGGCGAGGGAGGTAAAGAGAGAGATAGAGAGTTAAAAGCGAGTTCTCCAATGTAAACCGTGGACAAGCTCAACAGACTTGAATGTGCCAGTGTGATCCGGATGCCTTTCTACCAATCTCATATAAACCGAATTGAAAAAAATTCAAAAGTTTTTACGGTACCGATATTTAAAAAAAATCATCGTTCTTCTTATAGAGACAAAATATCATATATCCATCTACTTGAAGAATTTAGCACGACTTCATTAAATCATTGCACAGAGAGAGAGAAGAGAGAGAGAGAGAGAGAGAGAGAGAGAGAGAGAGAGAGAAGAGAGAAAGAAAGAGAAAGAAAGAAAGAGACAGAGACAGAGAAAGAGGAAGAGAAAGAGCGAGCAAAACAGATATTTCTTTACAAATCCATATACGGACTGATGGAAAATTCACAGTTCCTGTCAAATGTACAATTTAATGTTAAATCTTCTAGTCCCCGGAAACGTAAACGTTTTTGTGTTCAGAGGTCAGAGGAACTCTTGTATACAAATTCACATGTCATTCGTATGTGTAGGGTATTTATTAAACTCATAGCAGGTGGTGTGAGTTTGGATTTTGCAGAACCGATGTCCACTTTTTTGCTTAAATTAAGAAATTTATTTTTTTGTTGAGTAATGAGAATTAGCTTTATTTCATTACTTCTTACTAACAGTCACGTCTAATTTTTGTTTTTATTTCTCAATAATTTATTAAGGTTAATTGCGGTTTTGAATTGCATTTATACATTTCACAAGTCTTCTTTCATTATTTCTTTTTCTCAAAGTCTCAGTTGTCAATTATTGATACAGATTTGTGATTTTGACATATTCATGCTTTAATTCATTATTTCTTCTTCCAGTTTCTCAGTTCTTCTGTTCTTGTTATTGGCAAATGTATGTGTATATGTTTACTGTAATTGGAGCTTTGCTCTGTTGTAGGCAAGTAAAATAAAATAAAACAAAATATGTCATTTCGAAATATATCAGGGTAGATTTGGGATGTCGCATAACTCTTCTTCAACACTAATAGGCCTAATAATGTACGTCATAATTTCAAAAAACGAAAACTTAGACATTTAATTACGATCGAACAAAAACAGTCGTATGAAACTTGCCTATAATGGTGATTAAGGCACTCGTATGAAAAATGTGTGTCTCGTGTTTTAATAAATGTCATTATAGGCTCATTGAATTATTCACTATTGAATATAAGTATGATATCGTCATTAATTACAAATAACTGCTTAATCTAATACAGAGTACGCAGCAGGGCATGTAAAGATTTAGATCAATACAAGCTGGCCATGTTCAGAATGAGACATCTAAATTGGCACTTCTCACGGAACTGAACTGCAATAGCCTAAGTGATCGTGACGAAGGAATGGCCAGTAGATGGACACTTTGCGAGAGTGGGAATGATATTGAGGGGTGCGTAAATTGCTTTCCAGAACATTCAATAGCCATCCACAAAAGAAATATGGAGGTGGGAATGTGTACTAGACATCACATTCTACATCGCAGAAGCGTTCTGGAGCTGAAATTCTCCTCCACGGTACAAGTACAAACATTATTCGAAACACGCCTATATGCACAAAAAAATATTAAGCTATTTATAAATTTTGATTCAACTGATGTAAGTTGTCGGTTCAATAGTAGGCGGTGCACATTTATCAGGACGTGATAAAGGACCTTAATAATGTCCTTTAGCCTATGTTTCAAATACATTCTAACGAATTTGGCCCTTAAAATTATAAATGTACCCTATATGTATATATACCGTATATATTAAAATATTTCGAATCAGCCACAGTGACAATATTCACCACAATTAAAACAACATAGACCTATTTCAAAATAATCAATTATAAACAATAGTGTCAATTAAATTTATTTCTTAAAAAACCAGAAAATATGTAGATAGTTACAATTATCATAGGGCTACAAGTGCTACATAATAAATTAGAATGTTTGAAATGATTTTTATTTCGTACAGATCCATACAGTGACTGAGAACGTACTAGGCCTATACCTTTTCACTAATGTATTTATCAATTCTTTTTGTTGGGTTGAGCCTTAATAGAACTAGCTTTTCTATCTCTACAGTTAATTTCGTTAGTGAACTGTTGTTTCATATCTGGTTGCTAAATAAACATAGGCTATTTATGAGCATTATGTATTACAGTTATTATTAAAGTAAATTACAATTAAAATTACAGCTTTTTGATACTATCTACCCTCATGTTTTTATTTGGACAAATTGTCAAAATATTCTGAGTTAGGCCTACTACTAGTAATTTACTATAATTAATTTTGTTTTGTTAATATATATTTATTTTTTACAATAATTTATTAAGTGCCAGAATGGTACTTTCTGAGATTGTATGGTGGACTGGTATTAACAAGAAACATAGATTATCAGCTTATGAATAATGACTATTATGCACATCTATAAAAGTGGTTCGTAACTGATACTTTGGCATTAAGTATTTATATACAGTATTATTTATAGTTCGCTTCAGAAACAATGTGGCTACGTTTCTATAAACAGTTCAAGTTACGGCTTGTGTTGATCAAAACGCTGTTGCGAATAACGCAATATCTTTTACGAGCCGCTTCGATTACTTTACTGGATAATAACAGCGAGTATGGCAAATTATGTGGCCTTCAGAAACTTGGTAGACATTTTTATGCTTCAAGCAGATATAAATATAAAATGTATTTATATTATATGTATGAGCTATATATTATAGTTAAAGACAATAAATGTCATTGGCAATGCATAAATACAGGTACATAAGTAGACATTGTAGTACGCCCTTTTAGTCTTCCAGAGTGTCAGTCGTAAATGTCGGAGAATACGAGCCTATGCTGTTGTAGTGAAGGTGTAATTGGAGGCATGTAAAGCCGCTTGTTCTACCCTGACCTTCTGGGTAACCAGTGTGCTTGTCTTATAAGTTTATAACTATTATCTATTCAACACAGGTTTGTTAGGAACTATTAAGTATTTTACTTTAAGATGAAAGCCCCAAATATAGAAATAGTTAGGTTTGATTGTTAGAAGTTATCAGAAGTATTGGATATTAAATTAAGGTATTTGCTCCGAATGATTTTAATGACTATCATCTTATCCTACTCTATTCTCCATAACTTGCCGATATGGGACCTATTTCATGTCTTGCGACAAGAAGTTGTATTTTTTAATATCAATGTTCGATCGAATTATTCTTGGCATATGATTATTGTGAGATTACTATCTACTCTAGTTTTAAGGCGCTTACACATTGGGCCAACGAAGGCCAACGAACGACAACCAACCTCTTCGCTGGCAGAGATTCGGTTAGTGTGTACTAGAGGCAAATCAGAGCCAACGAACTCGTTGGCCTTGGTTTAGGCCGCGGACTTCTGGCGGTAACATCAAACGGTTGGCGTTGGGTCCCATCTCCTGGTGTAGACGTAGTGTAGTGTAGAATCCCTTGGCCCCAACCCCTTGGTTTGATGTGGACAAGAGGCCGAACGCCAACTCGTTTGCGACCAACGTTGGTTGTCGTTCGTTGGCCTTCGTTGGCCCAATGTGCACTCACCTGAAAAAGGAGCTCGCGGCATTTGATATCAGTGTTGTGATTAAAGAGTACACATTCAAAGCTTTTATTGCTATTGGTATCTTATATACGTTATGTCCAGAACAACCCGAGGCGACTTCGACGCTTAGATGGAGGCGTGATATTGCTGCTCGGATCTGTGTAGTTCGTTAAAACAGAAGACACTTGACAATTAAAACAAAGTAGACCTAATGAAATGTGTGTTTTGTTTTCATCACAACTGAAATAGGCCCGACAGTAATTATTTTCAAAATGTCACAATGTCTTTAAGTGTAAGGTAATCTGTATGTTTTGTTTCCTAGACTATTGAGCTGCAATGTTTAACACAAGTAATTTCTTTTCGTGTACACAGTCTTATTCGTGCAATTTTGTAAGTCCGTAACTTCGTAAGAGGTGGTCTCGGTTTCATACATCTCGAATTCCCGAGACTGCACTATATAACTTATCACAGACATTCTTCATAAAAATATAGTGTGTTTTATTCTACTTATTTACTATTTACATCCATCATCCCACCAAATCCATTTCAAGATATTCAACATTTCCTAGTCTACTATATTGCATGGCCTTTGTTGTTATTTATATGGTCACAACTAAGACACATGTACGGGACTGACATTTGCAATGCACTGGGATTTAAAACATCCCACACTTTTAAGAATAAAAGAGTTTAAAAAGAAAGTAATGAAGGCGTTCAACGAAGAGCAGTCTCTTTTTGTAATGGTAGTATCCAATCGGGTTCTGCCAACTCTGGGATAAAACTCGTTTTCCGAAGAAATTCAGTTTTTACAACAGATAATAAATCTGAACCATATTTTGTGTTTTTTGTGGATTTTGTTAAATCCAGTTGTTTAGAATCTGCAATCATAACCAAGGAGAATCTCTTCTCTTTCGTTCATTACAAATAATAACAAAGAAGCCTACATCTTGTTCTTATTTAACTTTGTCTTTTTATTACGCAAGTTAAGCTTTTTACAATTAGTTTACTGAGAGTATTTATCACATTTGTGTTTATATAATTAAATTATTTTATTTCGCAAGTTATACTATAAGCATCCATGGTTATAAAAATGAATAAAATAAGTTTATCATATTTTAAGTTTTAAGCAAGTAAGTATTCACGAAATAAAAATGCTATCTGAATTATTAGTGACAGACCTATATTCTGGAACGCAATGTGCATTCTCTTACATGAAAATGCTTCGGATATGCTTCACCTTGAAATGAGCTGCTCATCAAGTTTAATTAGGGCCGCTAAGTCCAACGCCGCTAATGACTTCCATGAAAACTATACTTACATGACTGATCCCAAACACAAAGAGAGGGCTGAATCTGTAATTTATAATCCACTGTAAGATACTATAGAATATGTACTTTATGTCTTTGTAAAATACCCCGTCGGCAATTTAGTAGAAGTTCTTACTAATATTGAAGGAAGAATATAACAGTTATTACTCGTAAAATGACTAGCCAGTCATGTGAGAACTTATTCATAAATATATTAAAATTTTATTACTTCAGACCTTCAGAAATTCTTATAGGCCTACTGATTCCATTAATGAAAATGTGTGTTAAACTCGACTAAATTGATATTACATATTTGTATGTACTGTTTCAATCATCATTTTTAGTATGTCAACGGTTTTCGATGCATCTACATATATTTGACCTTTTCGTATCTTCTAGCAGTCAACGCATATTGTTAGTTGTAGCACCTTTATCAACGAACTCGCAATGTTCGCTTGCGTCGGACATCCGACGACAATCACAAATGTTGCAGAACAAATCTATCAGCTTTATTTTTCAAAGCCAGATAGATTTGTGCTGAAAGAATAGGTAAGAAAATATTATATTGAATTATTTCTATATCCCCAACACACTAGAATAATCGATAGTAAAATCATGTAGGTCGATGCTCATGATCGTTGCGTTCAACAGTCAAGGGTTTCAGCCTACTTATGCCTATCGAGTAAAAAGAAAAACATTATAGCTCCTTAAAATTATGCCCCATTAAAATATTAAGAATACCGAAAACACCGCATAGGCCTACAGCATTGGTCAGTACTCAAGAAAACCAGCAATACTAGCAAGCCACGTGAGTGCTCTTAAAATGAGTAAACTTTCCAATGTCATACGTCATAAGTTAATCTATAAAATAATTTATTTTGCGAAACACATACCAAACAGAAGGAAGTCAGCACCTTACTCACTCAATGGCAATAGACAAATCCTAAGCAAGCTAAAGGAATATTATTTGTTATTTGATTGTGTTATTGTATGAAATCCCGGATTAGGCCTATGTGTTATTAAGAGCGATGAAATTAAATTACTGATAAGTTAGCAATAAAGCAAAAACTACTAACATTACACTGCTTACATAAGCCCATTAAGTTTAAATCTAACATTTAAAATTAAAAACAAAAACTATGGAAGATATAAAGTCATGGAAAAATTCTATAAGCAACGATTACCTACTCAAAACCGCTAAACAGGTCGATTTTAAATTGAAAATGAGAATTTCAAGGAAACGTAAGGCAAGAAAAAGGAGAGGAAAGGATAGGAAAGAAAAGAAAAAGAAACGGAATGAAAGGAAGATAAGGGAAAGAAATGAAAGGAAAGGAGAATATATTAGGGAAGTTACGCATTGTTTAAATGTTTGAAGTAAGAACAGTACCAGAATTCTATAAATGACATTGGGCTTCCCTTTTGATCAGTAAAATGGATTCAAAATATATTATTTCAGTATTTCTACTTTTAAATCAGGCTTACATAATTAATGATCATAGAGCATGAGTTCCTTTTATGATGTAATAGCCGGTAAATATCTCGCAATAATAAATTTCACTCTTTGACGTAGCTCAGGAATTTAATTTTAGAAACTTGATTATTGCCCTTAGAACATAGTTTTACAAAGCAAGTTGTAATTTATGAGATAATTAGAGGTGTTTGAAAATGTTTTCATTTATTTTTCAAGATTTGTAGTTTTAAAATGCAAAAGGTGGTGTGTGTTATGTTTTTATGTGTTAGAGGCACTAAAAATATGAGATGCCATGCACGTATAACCTAACATAATTATTTATTGACAGCTCACTGAAGAAGTGACTGTGAATAAAAAAGTTTCCTGCTCCTAATAAACCATTTATCAAAACTAAGTAACTTAAAAATTCAAGAGTTTACCTTTTTTCCCCCTTCTGGTAGAGCAGAAAATATGTTGTCGCTATGGCACTATTATAATTGATAATAGGCCTATATGAAGAAAGCATATCATTAAAAAAAAAACTGTGTGATTTCAATGGTTAAATAAATTTTAACTAAAACTACCTAAATTACAAAATAACCTGGGAACACAACCTATCTAACCAATTTAATTTTTAAAATCTTGAAATATGCTGTACATCAAAGGGTAGCCGTTGCGGCAGTAAAACTACACAACTATAAAGACAATTAACAACCCTTACTTGAATTACAAGTTTTAAATTTAAAGTGTTGACTTATGTTGAAATAAACTAGCAAGTAATTTTCAAATGTAATGGTAAAGTTCCTTAATAATTCGACTGAGGAATAAAAAAAAATGACAAGAAAGAATGATTATCAAAAATAGGCTTTTATTTAGCTGATTTGGCTTTTAGGGTTTTATTTGTGAAATTATCGTTATTTCGTGATTTAATTTTATCCCTAAATATTTACTAACATCAGTAGACCTGGAATGGTTGAATGGAAGAGAAGGCCTAATGGCCTTAATTCCACCAGGTAAAATAAACCAATTCTAATTCTAGACCTACAACTTAAAAAAATAATAAACCCAATTCAAAAGAAAATATTCTCTCCAAATAAGGTATATTTTTTATTTGTTTACCAATTATGTTAATTTTTTTGTAATTATTGTGAGAGTGATTGGTGGTTGCCTAATATGTTAAGAAAACGTTATCTTAACCCTGAAATAAGCATTTCGTTTTATAACTAATTAACAAAAAGACGTCTAGCGATAATTATAAGTAAAATTGTAAATACATAACAGTCTCTGTTAACTCTATACAAGCAAACACACTTTGCTTATCATATAAGAAACAAAGCAGGGGTTTAATCTAATTGAACCAGAGATCAAACTTTATATTCACACGACATGTGAATTCGTAACAGTTCCTTGTTTTTTAAAGTACATGATTTATACTAGGCATTAAGAAATCTTAATTACTTTGTTAATGATTGTAATAAAGTATTACCACGACAGATGGAAGTACTGTCCACTTGAGATTGGGACTTGGCTCAAGTGTTTATCTAACTACGTCGTGACTTGAACATGTTTTAACATAACATAACGGCGACTTACATAAAAATGAATAACGTTGTTGAGTACGCACGCGCGATTATGATAATGCTTGCTCTCAGACGTACACAGAAATACACTTTGCAGTTACCATGGTGATTATCCTTGTCGCAAGGGGTGTCACACCTTATAATTACACTCTGAAAGTAATTACTCTGATTTCTCTTTTACAACCATGATTAAAGGTAATTCCGAGGAAGAATAAACATAGCAATTCAAAAAAGAAAGGAGATAACATCAACTTATTATGCTTAAGAGTGCTATTGAAGCATGTCTGTCCTCATAACCTTTGCTAGGTATAGGTATAGGTATAGTTCAGGGGCTGAGCCCTGACGGGCTCGCGGACGGAGGCCACATAGGCGGGCCCATTGCCCACCCCCTAGGAAACGAATGATGTGCATGCCCTAAGGCCCCCCAGTCAACAGACTCCACCACAAGCCCCCACGGAGCTCCCCTACATCCAACAAGGACCTGGTACCACTCCACGTGCACCGTACCCAGGGTCCCTCGTACAAGAGCCCCCTAGGCGCGGCACAACCAGACATGCGCCACTAACCCAGGGTCCCTCTGAGAGCCCCAAAGGCACGGTACACCACCAGCAACTCTTGACCACAAGCAGCGGGGCAGGACGGGGGAGGCCCGCAGCAGAGTCTGCAGCAGGAGCTGGCCCGAAAACCAGTAAAGGGGAACGGGATGATAATGAGGGGGGAAAGGAAGTTGAAGTGGAGAGTGTTGGTGGAATGAATGAAGGGGGAAACGGGAGGATCCCCGAGAAAAACCCCCAAAGGTCACGGCTTTGTCCACCACAAATGACACGCCCGCCAGCCCCGAGATTTGAACTCGGGACCGCTAGCATGCCAGGCCCACGCGCTAAGCATGAGCCACCGTGACGGCTTTGCTAGGTAACTGCTTTGCATCTATATTTCATGTTATTTAAAATTAACATCGATCCTGATAAGTAGTATACTGTAACCGTTACCTCCCATAACTAACACGGAAGAACTAAAGGCTTCAGGAAATCTCTTCGAATCTTGGGGAATGAAATGGTGTTTTGTAACGCAAACATTTTCAAAGACAAATATAGCCTGCTACACAGGGTGCTACACAGGGTGGAAGTAATTTAACTGTGCAGGGCAGTAAATAACATTTTTAAACATAAAAGTATTTTTTGCTCAACTACACTGACCGACAAAAAAAAAACCGATCACTTAAAGAAATTTTAAAAAATTAAGTTTAAATAAAAATTATGTAGTAGGCCTAGTGCTTGAAATAAAATTACAGCAATTGTATACGTTTTTAAGATTAAAATTTAATGACACATTTCACACTTAATTCCCCATGTTTCCTCTTCCACCGTGGTGAATGGTGAGCCTAAGGTTGCAGCGGCATAACGGAGGCTGCGTCCATCATTAATCAGAGCAACAGCTTTGGCAACGTCTTCAGGAGTGAAAGGCATAATTTCAACTAAACTTACTGACAGAATCACTTCGATGCGAAGGGAGACAGTTTCCTTTCAGTTTGGAAGGAAATGACGCAATACAACAATGAAACACCTTGCAATGTGCATGACAAGCTAGTGCACATAATCAGATTGGAATCGCCCTATTGCGATGTTTTGTTGTTGTTTTGTTTGGTGATAAAGTGAAGATATGAAGAAAGCAGATATGCTGTATCTATAGCTAATGATCCAATAAAAATAATTTCATCCTCACCAACAACAATGTTTAAACTTCCAACCAATTTATGTTTAATCTTAAAATTACAACAAATTTTACAGTTATCGGTTTTTTTTTTTTTTTTTTTTTTTTTTTTTTTTTTTTTTTTTTTTTTTTTTTTTTTTTTTGCCGGTCAGTGAATATTATAACACGCTTATTGCATGTGATGTAACGGTATCATACTGTTATTCATTTCGAAACTGATTTTCATTATAACACAGGCGTGGTATCGATTATACTCGAATACGAAACGTATTCGATCGAATGAGACCAGCAAACGAATCAGCGTAAAAATTTAAAAATCCAAAATTTAAAAAATCTAAAAATCCAAAATTAAAAACGGCCAAGAAAAAGCTTCGACTTGACCGTGCGCCACCAGCTGCCATCTATCGCAGAACTACGAGAACTTGCCGAAAGGTAATGGCCGTGGTCAGCCGACTTTTTATGAATTTCTTCTTCTTCTTTACCCTAGTTTTACCCCTCCATTTTAGGGTTCAAGCGACCCACGCCGCCCGGGCCTTTTTTTATGAAATTAAAATCTCAAAACATACACATTTAATTATGGTCGATTAAAAACAGGAGTATGTAACTTGCCTATAATGATAACTAAGGCACTCGTATAAAAATTATAAACTCGCTTTGCTCGTTTCGTAAACATACTCTTGTCTTAGTAAATGCCATATTATAAGCTAGTTATATTATCTAGCCTAATTGCCTCCATGGCTGAGTGGTTAGACCACTCGCCTTCCACCGCTGGGACCCGGGACCGATTTTCTGTGAATTGATGTGGACTTTATAGTGGACAACATGGGGTCGGGTGCAGGTTTTCTCGGGGTGCCCCGTCTCCCCTGGCATATATCATTCCACCGTTTCTCCATTAATCGTAATTAGTTGCAATAAAGGCATTATTATAACATACACTTGTTTTGTAATACGTCTGTGGTTAAAACAATAATTAGATTAATATTCTCCGCAGAATTGCAACAACTTACTGCCATATCGCTTTTCCACTGGCAATGACCTGTCTGTCACTCGCACAAAAGAAACTACGTGTCGGTAGACACTTTTCTTGATGATGCCATACTTCGTGGAGTATGTGGTCAACATAATCTTTGTATTCAATTTGCACGAAAACTACTAACTTTGTTGAAAAACCACAAAGGGTAAATATATTCCTTATCCTTTCCTCTGCCGATGTGGAACAAAATTAGAACAGTTCGGATAATACTTGCCACGTTAAAGTACGTTAAAAATTAGAGACAAAATACTTTGTTTTTCTGAGAAAACTACTCACTTGGAACAAAAATGAAATACGATTTTTTTTTGTTTCTACCGAAGGAACAAATCGCTAAAATTTTCATAGTTACACTAGGCCTACTTCCACTGAGGATATTAGAGTATTCATTTCTAGTTTATTTATACCTTGTAATTGATCAAACAAACAACCTTCTCCATCTGGGTGCCCATTTAACTGCTGTGCTGTTCTCATATTAATTTAGATATATGACAGGCGGCAAAAGGTATATGCAGGCAGCAGTACTTCGCTTTAACCTAAAAGAAACGCACATTAAAACGCACGAAATAAACTAATTTACGATAGATGATAAAATATCAACATTAACAGGAGCAAAGTTGATTTTATTTTAAATACAGGTTTTTTTCTGCAGTTTGTACCACGTACGATAATAATCGATATAGGATAAGCCTAATTGGAAATCGATACTTGGAGAAACACCACAGCACTTTGATGAACACTAATATTTTTAGGGCTGAAAATCGATTAAAATTTTTAATCGGGTTAACGCTTGACTTTAATCGATTAATCGACTGATTAATCGACAAACAAGTCGGTGTTTTAAACGAGACCAAAGTGCACATTTAATATTGTTTTACACGTTTAATAACTACTACACTACAGAGAATCAGAAGAAGTCCTGAATTAATTAATAGCATTATTAGTTAACTAGTAAAAAAATATATATACATAACTTACATTTCCGGGGGACGTATTATTCAATAGAGGTATTCCAAAACACCTGATCGGAGTTCTGCAGAGTATGTATAAAAATACAAAAATTAAAATAAAAACTCAAAATGGAATATCAAATAATGAAAAAGAAATTTCAAGAGGTGTAAGACAAGGGTGTCCATTATCACCCATTTTATTTAACTTTTATATTGACGAAGTCACCAGAAAATGGAAACTGAATTTAAATTTAAGACAAAATTTTAATATAAACGCCTCCACAAATACTCTAATGTTTGCAGACGACCAGGTAATATTTACAGATTCAGAAAATAAATTACAAAAAGCCATTCATGAATTAAATAAAGTTGCAAAAGAATTTAATTTAAACATTTCTTCAACAAAGACCAAAGTAATGGGGTTCAGAGGAAAAATGCCACTAAGACTGAAAATAGTAGTAGAAAGCAAAATTATAGAACAAGTGAATAGTTTCAATTATCTAGGCTGCACATTGTCTTATAATTACATATCTGATTTTGACAGTAAACTACCAAAATATCAAAGATTAATTGGGACAATGAAAAGAACTTTTGGAAAGAAAGTAAGAACTGAAACAGCCTTAAAATTTTATAGTCATGGCTGTTCCAACGTTAATTTATGGATCCGAAATTTGGAGCTTAAATAAACAGCAAAAAAAGAGAATGGAAGCAGCGGAAATGAAATTTCTGAGACCGCTGGCAGGATATACCTTAATGGACCACAAGCAAAACACAGAAATTAGAGAAAAACTAGGAATAAACAGCATCTCAGAAAAAACACAGGATTATGTAAACAGATGGTATGACCACATAAAAGGAATGACAAAAGATAGAATCCCAAATATATTATACAACTACAAACCAAGAGGAAGACGAGATGTTGGAAGACCCAGAAGACGTTGGACAGACCAGTTTTAATTCAACACTAATAAATATTCTTACTATTGAGACGGAACAGGCCACATGGCCTAAACCATGTTTGTTAATGATGATGACATTTCCGGTTACTTTTTTCAGCCAATACTTGCGACACACGAGTTTGTTAACATTTGAATGTTCAATACACGATCGTAGCTTGTTTACAATAATACCGGCAGCACTAAAAACTCTCTCACTGGGCACTGAGAAAGGAGTTTGGTCATTTGACCCATTTCTCGAAAAACGTTTTTCAGAATTCGACTAAACCGATTAATCGGAAAATGTAATTGATCGACGATTAAATATTTAATCGATTAATCGGGTCGATTAATCGATTAATCGGTACAGCCCTAAATATTTTTATGTACGTATTTAAGATAATGTTACGTCATATGTAACATGCGTATTATACTATGACCAAAAAGTTAATTTTCACTCAATAAATATAATCATTAGGACCTATTAATTATCTGTTAATTGTGTACTACCAGAAATCTTATTTATACTGAGACAACTCTGTAAACTTTATACAATAGTGAGTCAATTTCATTTTAAATAAAATGAAAAGCTGTTATGAGGTTCATTTGCTCCATGTTATGTTCTTTGTTCTGGCTACATTGCCGGTAAACAGTTTCTCTCCCAAGATCAATTTGTTAAACCAGACACGTCCTGTTATACTAGAAACATCATTACGAAATTATTCGCTAATGACGAAATAAGGTGAAAGGACTTGGCGGTGTGCAGAATCAACAAAGCAACATAGTTAGCATTCCAACCATCCATCAATCAACAAATCATAAGCATCGAATGAAATCTCGAGCAATTTATGAATTGGCTTAACATGCCACACCACAAAGCCGACAGCAGTCACGCTAGGTATAGGCTATTTCACAAGTCCAGGCACGGTAGCGTAAAAAAAAACAATGGAAGTTCATGAAAGTCTTTATCAGCCGCTAATGACAAACCTCCTGTTATTGCTGGAAATTTAATTGCACAGCTTGCAAAAACAATGTTGCATGGTTTACTTTTTAGTCGGCACTCACTAATTGTACTGCTGGATAACTTGCAATATGGCCGAACAGTAATTATTCCCGTGAACTGAATTTATATTAACTCTTATTCGATTTCTGAAACAAGCTACATTTTTGTTTTGAATTTTTTAACCCGCCAACCATACAATCGATCCAAAAAATTGAAGAAACATATTCACAAAACTGGTATTATCATAGGTAACCACACGAGAGATTACGAGTTTATCGATATTTTTGCGAGGACGAATTTCGAATAATCGATGAATCGATCCGAGTTCCTAATGCTTCCAATAGTGTGCTTCACAATATGGAGGGCATTGTGATAGTTGCTTACAATAAAACGCTATGTAAACACATGAATTGGCTTGCACCGAATCGAAATTGTGTTTTTAATCAATGGACATTTATATTATATAAATTCTCAAACAAGTTACGTTGTATAAAATAATATGTTTTCGTGCTGCTTAAAGGCAGCCTGTGACGTTTTTATCAATGCACGTTGATGCCTTACGTGTCCAGTAACGAACTGACGATTTTATCAGATAAAATCGCATCCTCAAATTAATAGCAAGCATTTTATAAGATAAACGGTCGTGTTATTGGTCATTATCAAACACATTGCATATGAGTGGAATAGCCCTCAAAATTCTCTGCAGCATATTAAAATATAGGCCTACATTTTATTTTCTAGGGGTCAGGGAATGATTTTAACCTTTTCACTGCTGCTGACTAATAAATTCGACACATCAAAACATTGTTTGAAGCCTAGATTTAAGACAAATTCAGTAATATTTTACGTAGAATGGGAGAATTTTTATCCCCATGTTACTAGTTTCATTTATGGAAACCAACTGCTCTACTGAAATTTTTCAAATTTATTTCAAACTAAGAGCCCACAGATGCTTTTACTTGATAGCTTATATAAACATACAAATTCAGGTTTGAAATTGTTATTAATTTTTATACTGTGGACATATCACTGTGGACATATCATGTGGAGACAGATTACTGAGTGAGGAAGACACTTATTCACTATGTCTAAACGGAAAACATTTTTCTATACCCGAGAGGAGCTAAGAAGGGATTCTGAAGTAAACAAAAACCAGTACGTCGGTCTTGCTACAGTAAGAAAGATGTACTGGTTTTTGTTTACTTCAGGTTTCCTTCTTAGAACGGCCAGACTTTAGAGGCAAATTACCTATAGAGAGATGAATATCTGGAGATTGCCATGGACTATCCAAAAGAAGGTCCCTGTAACTATGAACTTTGGAATTAAAATTCTATTCGCAGGTATCTCTAATTTCAAACAGTGTAACAATATTTTATAACGTCGACCGAAGGTGATATTATGAAAGTGTGAGAATTGCGAACGAATGCTATGCGAAGAAGGAATTACACTAATCTCTCGCTAATCCGACAATTCATTGCACTTATGGGTTCCGTATTGGCGGAAGTGCAGGATTATTGAGAGTCATAAATATTGTTGTCATAAACAGTGGCTCGCCGAACATTGTATTTACTCAGCACCTGTTCTACGAAGAACCTCGGTTCAACTTACCTAAAATTTCCACTTTCTACTTGAGGTCTAGCGTAACATGTTTCTTTTTAAGAAACGTTGATAGGCCTACTGAAAAGTCCAGGAAGCTACGATTTCAACATTGTTGCGAGCAATAATTAACTTAACATTGTTGCGGCGCGTCAATTCTGCTTGAGCGACTAGAGGCCGGATGTGTGCCGGATTACTGAGAGGCCGGACTACTGAGGTCCGGATAAACGAGAGTTTAGTGTAATTTTATTAGCATAGGCTTACGAACCTCAAATGGTCTCAGCCTGATCCCTTACTATCCATGCAACTCTATAGAACTTCACACTATTCGTATTCTTTACAGCAACAGCTATTCGCTTCTGGAACTCGTTTCCTAGCTCAGTGCTGCCAAACGATATCACAATTCAAGCGCAATGTAACCAATTTTTGTATTTAGAAACCCTTAGAATGATATTAAAAAGTAAACATTTTAGCATTTTCATCATTTGTATCATTATAGTCAACATTGCATTAATTTATTTTAATATCACGTAGGCCTATTATTTTTTTTCCTCTTTCTATGTTCAATCAGTTATATTCCTTATTTTAATTAAGTTGTATAACTTTTGTATTTCACGTTTTCCCCCCTGGCTGAGTGGTAGAGAATGCCTTATGGCCGCCAGACTAAAATAAATAAGTAAATAAATACTGCTGTTTGAATGTTCCTAATACAAAATAATTTATAAATACTAACAGAAACACCAATTGGCCCACAAAATATGTTAAAATTTATTGTAAACGTAACATCAATTTTAATTATAGATATATACATTCATGAAACACAGATTGTCTCTGTTGGACATTACACGATAATATTATAGGAGAAAAATCCCTCTGACATTGTGATTCGAACCCAGGGCCTTCGGCTATCCGTACCGCTGTTCTACCAACTGAGCTAGCCAGCTTCACAGCGCCAGATGGAACCTCTCTCGTATGACTGATTACCCTTAATGGTCTACCTCACTGAAAAACAAGTTATGTCATACGCAGTACTGTAAGGAACACTAATTGGTGAATTTTGTGACCAGGCTTCCACTGTTATTGTACAGTAACATTCAATATGGGTATTTGCATTCATGAACCACAGATTATTGCCTCTGTTGGACATTACGTGAGAACATTGTAGGAGGAATTTTTCCCCTATAATTTTCTTCAATTTTCATTGTTTTTGGAGGCAAAGAATATTAGGCTAAGAAGAGATGAAAACTGCAGTAATTGAAATTTGAAATTATGCACAAAGTGCATACAGTAGTTGAGTAAAATACTTCAATTAAGTCAGATCAACTGTAGGAAAGAATTCGCCCATTTTTGCCAAGAAAGATATAATTTTCCTTCATGAGTAAAATATTTAAATTAAATATTTCAGTTAGATCAACTGCAGGCAAGACATCACCCATTTTTTTAAAAAAGAATGTTCTAATTTTCCTTATTAAAGAAATCTAATCTGGTAAAACAATGTGTTCGTGTGTATTTTAATTGGTAAGGTACTTTCCCCTAAAGCAAATAAATAAGCTTTTCTCAACCAAAGTTAACATTGCAGAAACTCCACAAAAGAAGGCAGACTTGTTGATTAGGGTGTACATGACCTCGCGGATTGAAACATCAAAGTAAGTTGGGGAATGCGTCGCGAGAAAGAGTAATTGCTACCGAGGACCGAGAGTCGCCGGGTCTTGGTGTCTACTCACGCTATCCATACACGCAACAAGCTCGTAGCTCACCGCCCTGTCTCGAACTTCACATACATCATATGTAACAGGGGTTTAACACCCTGCCTGGCACTCATATTATGCCACAATATATCAATATCACCATCAGGATAATTCCAGTAAAGGGAAAATCATATTTATTACATTCATTTCGGCATTCCCCGAAAGAACAATAAAAATATTTCACATGCGGAAATCATTTCTGTATTGTAGCATTGTACATGTAAAATGTTATATGTAAATTTTAGTACTGTTCGCGTTAATTTCTAATATTAATTAATATAAATTTAATTTGATTGCTTGTTGATTAATGAATACCATAAAGGGAAAATCCCATCTCAAACTTAAAAAATACAGCGTTGTTTGGGAAGAAGACCCATAATTTTGTACTTAAATAGCGAAGGATCCTAAAAAAAAATATGTCTATATGGTTAAAAAATCGGGTGCGTGGAACGCCACGCGACAGAAGTGAAACTTGGGTTTTTTAAATTTTGGATTATTGGATTTTTTCAATTTTGGATTGTTGGACTTTTTAATGTTGGGTTTATGGACTTTTTAAATTTTGGATTGTTGGAAGTTTTAAATTTTGGATCTCTGAATGTATTTAATTTTAGAATTCTTGATTTTTTAATTTTGTATTCTATAAATTTTGGATCTTTGAATTTAAATTTTTAATTTTTTTTATTTTGGATTTTTTATTTTTTATTTTTAGATTTTTAAATTTTAGACTTTTGGATTAGTTAATTTTGGATATTTTTAAATTTTTATTTTTTATCTTTATATTTCGGATCTTTGAATTTTGGATTTTTAAAATTTTGGGGATATTTGAATTTTTTAATTCTGGATTTTGGATTTTTAGATTTTTAAATTTTGGATTTCGGTATTTAATTTTGGGATATTAAGGTTTTTTTCATTTGGATTTTTGGATTTTCTAATTTTGGATTTTATAATTTTTAAAAATTTAATTGAGTTGATTGTTTTCTGTGCAGTCCGTCACAGCCCCGCTACTTTCGTGACGATTTTCTTCGTAACGCAATTTTGCTCTCGATTTACTCCTAGCACGCCTAAAGAAGTTTCACTTCAAAAATAAAAATAATTACGAATATAAGATAATTTCACTGGAAGTTGTATGATTTATTTGCAGTTACTTCATAACACCTCTGTTACATGTTCTCATTTACAGTATTAAGCTATTCATGCTATTTACTGAAGAGAAATCTTTCGATAAATATTTTTATCTGCAGTAAAAAGTGGAATGGAAAAAACGATTGCCAGTTATATGACGATCCTTAAGCACTGAGTTCTTTCAGGCGGAGCCATTTGAGGAATTACGATGTTTCGTGAATCCTTCAGAGAACCAGAAAGCACGAGGTAAACAACTTAGCGGGTCAATGAAGTTGTAATGTAGACATATGGCTGGTATAATATATTGTTTTATGGATATACGACCAGGATTTGAGGAGCAGATTTCCATTGTGGTGTGTGGTATATGATAATTCCTGTAAATGTAGCCTTTCAAATAAAATGCTTCAGGGTGTGTGAAACGATAGCAGAGCAATAAAGAAAATGTTACCCAGTTTCAGAAGAATATTTTCGTGCTATGTTGGTTTAAGAATATAGCCTATATCCGCTTTCAGAAGTTTCAATATAATTATAGTCCTTGTGAATGAAACACGACATTGGAATGAACATCATAGTAACATAGAAATATAATTATTCCTACTCCAGTTTCTTAAAATAAACTGAGAATTCTTGAATAGAATTTAAGAACCCTTAGAGTCTTAATATTTTCAAAGATGATTTTTATTTTTATAAGTTATAAGCAATCATCAAATATTATCATCAGTCTAGTTCAGAATCGAAGGGGACAATTCTATTGGAAGAGCTGGTTTGTACCAATGACAATCATAACAAGGGGAAAATACATTTTACATAAAACAACAGTCTATTAGGCTTATATTTCTACTTGTATACAACATTTGTATATATTTGAAAGTACAAAGAATTGCATATGTGGGTAAAAATATAATTTTGATTAACATTCTTTAAAAATAATTACTTTTATGTCCTCTCCTTTATAATGTCCAATTAAAACAACATCTAACAAAATAAAAAAAGTAAAATATCCTACAAAAGGTAAGATGTAGTATTGCAAGTCAACAGTTCCCTCTTCAAAATTCGTATTATTAATGTTAACTTTGATTATTATCAGTCGATTTCTTATAGATGGAGTTTTATGCAGTATAATTAAGTCATGATTGGTTATTTAGCCTATATGGTTATTTAACGACAGGGATGTACTGCAAATTAGGTCAGTGACCGTCACTGGCGTGTCATAATTTAGTCCCCAGGAGTTCTTTTATATACCTGTAAATCTACAAACATAACACCATCTTATTTATGCATTCATTAATGCCATCGACATTGGCTGAATTCGAACCTGCAACTCTGGGCATAGAATGCCAGTCCCATACTGGGTGCGCCACCCAGGCGACAAGAAGATGCTATGAAAGTAAATGCGATTTATTGGTGTTATTTCCGTTTTAAGCACCTGGTAAACTTTATTCTCTAAAATAAATATTTGTTTATTGAACTAACTTACTTAAACATGAGGTGTGGTTACTTCACAAAGGCTGTAGCAGTAGCAATCGAAGTGTTGATATTGCGGCAATCAGGCTGTCTGAAAAGCGGAAAGAAATTAATTATTATATATTTATAATGAACAGTATTTTTAACAGTTGGACAATTTATTTATTTGTACAACTGCACAAAGTTGAAACAAAATCATACAATTGCATTATCATTTTTTGCCAAACTGCATTTTTTGCTTATAACATACTAAACAAAATCAGTATAAGCACATTCCTCAACTTTTAAAATCATCTTATTACTATATTACTTGTGCTCCAAAATATTCAACACTCTCAAACATCATGGACTTGGCAAGGAAAACAATAATTTCGTTTAAAAAAGCAGTAGAATCGTTAATTTTAGAAAACTGCTTTTACAGTGTAGAAAATCTATATTTATTTATTTATTTATTTGCTTATTTATTTATTTAATCAATAATTAACAATGCAAGTATATCCTACACCCAATTAGAATACTCATGAGTTCATGATTATGTTAACAATACATCATACCCCTTACTTACAATAACACAAACAAGAAATAGGTAAATAAAAAGTATGAAAGTTAGGAAAAGTGCCTACGTAAAAGTAAGAAGTAAAGAGAACAAGAGGGTAAAGCGAATATGAGAGAGACAGAGAGACAGAGAGACAGAGAGAGAGAGAGAGAAAGAGAGAGAGAGAAAGAGAGAGAGAGAGATTTAAGCGTGAGGAACGAATATAGCGAAAGAAAATAAAAACAGAGATAAAATAAGATAAAACAATAAAAATTGTTAGTTGACTATAGTTAGTACACAGATTCCTATGAGTAATCTTTTTGAACAAATTTTAACAATTGACTTCCAAAAGAATTAAATTTTGAAACAGGCTATTCATTACAAATATTATATATATATATTCAATGAGTAGATTTGAATATACCGATTGAGAGTTCCGTTTATTGGTGGACTGTTATACAGCTCTGTGTTTACTCTGAGAATAAAAAATAGTTTTCTTTTTATACCAGTTTTACTGGGTACGTATAAATAAATTATTTGTAACTTATAAGATTTGTATTATTATGAGACTTATTTTATACAAAAGTTTAATGACTGACATGCGCTTCTATGGAACAAAGTTTGGAATTAAAAATTTTCCAGTAGTTTTTCAAACTTCATAATATAGCCTAAAAAGGATAATAGTCACAAACTTTAAACATTAAGAACTTAAGGAATTTAATTTGTACTAAGGGAGTTAAATTTGTAGTTTTTCCAATAAATCTTTATAATGGATCCATATTCCAATTTTGTTGACAAGAGAGTTAATGTTTCCTGGCTCAACATGTATGAATTTATCATTACAAAACCAAGGATTCCCAATGTTTCCCTAACTGATCATTAAATCTTAGATAGGAAGTAAAGATGTTACTAGATCATTTTTATGTTTAACTTCTAATATTCAAATATAACTATTTCTTACATCCTGAAAATTCCATCTTTTAAATATTGATTGAGAGTTTTATTTTTTGTACCCATTAAATTTAGGGGATTATTTTTATATTTTCCCTATGAAACAAACTTTTTTTTCAATCGTAGGATTTATTCAAAGTAAGCATAGGAACTATAAAGTAAATTTTCAACACAATTAGTTCTAAGAATTCACTGAATTACGTTAAAATGTTTAATAGACAAGTTAAACTAATATGAATCTATCTAGAGCTCAGCTCGTAGATCAATTACAAAAATTATATTCTTCTACCAGATTACTCAGTATTGACACGCCTGATTAAACAGCTTCATGCATTGTTAAGAAACCAACGTAAGACTTCGGCCACGAGTTATGAACATAAAATATAAAGTTTTAGATTTATTAGATGAATACAAGAAAAGAGTTTGTCACCAGCAAACAAAATATATTAATTCAATTTAATTCTTGTATACTCGTACGTATTTGCCCTTTCATTCAGAACAGCAGTACCAAAGACGCCGAATATTAATAATCAAAGGAATTGCGCACAATTTCAATTATTTAATCCTGACAGAATTTTGTCAGATGCTGTTGATTTTATGTGTTTCTGTATTGAGCAGAGCCTTTCAAGTCGCTGTGGTGTTAGTTAAAATAGTTACCAATTTTAATAGACAAACAAACAATAATAATTACGGCGTGTGAATGTTAAATTTTGGAAATTTTTGGCTACCAAAATGGCTATGGCGATAGGGATTACCACACGCATTGTCAACTGTTCTTTACATCGACTGCTTTAAGGTTTTTTAAGTCATTTCAATAATTAATTTTTATTCAGGAAGGAGAATCATAAGGGCACACCCCTCAGGTCCGCCTATGCCAAATATGTATCTGTGGCTTGGTTCTAAAAGGGGCAATACCAATTTCTTGCAAAAATGAGATTTATGCATTACTGAGCTCGGCTGGTCTTTATCTTTCGTATACTAAAAGTGCCAATATCAGTTGCTATTAATAGACATAATAGACATAGACCTTAGAGGCCAATTACAGAAGTTCTCAGCCAAAAAATGTTACTTCTGTAAAGGCTTCAACTATCTCAAAAGTAAGTTTTATGACATTGGCCCCTTTAGAACCAAGCCACATTATATTTATATATATATGGGTGGATGGAGGAAGACTAATATCATAAATTCTTCTCACATAGCCTATCTATACCACACACTGGACTCTAAATGATATTCCTTCGTTTAGTTCACACCTTCTATTATTAACCGTTTGCATTTATGGTTCATTTACAGCGATATAATGACTTGAGCTGATATTAAAGTATAAAAAGTCTTGCTTATTATATTCTTAATAATTGAAGTACGTCGTGAATTTCATTACCACATACTTCCGCACCCAATTTCATAATGAGCTGCATCGTTTAAAACTTCCTGTCGGGTTTTACATTAAATTGATATCCCTTTATTATGTAAAGTACAATTGTACGCCTTGGTAATTTATTTGGTTTAAGAAATGTTACGTGTGTTTTTTTACGATGAACTCTTATTCCTGTCAACTTGAGAATGCCCCAGTACCGGACACTTCGGACACCCCTTTTCATCACTAGATGGCAAAATATTACGTCCATACAGTTCTAGAACTATACCAATGGGACCTTTTTGTTGAATATCTTTGGATTTTCTTTCGCTACTGGGGAGATATACATTTTTAAGTGCACTTCGAATGTTAAGTTAGTTCGGCAGATAATATTTGCAGTGATCGCTGACCATCTAAAAGTAATTTGAAGAAATTTTGTATACGTTATTGAAAATTCTACATTAGTAGGCAATAATATAATACTTCTTTCCGAGAAAAATTCCATTAGGTTATAATTGGTGACACTTTTTCTACCCTCGCGCACTGTCCCAATATTCCACAGTATCATTGTACTAGAATGTCTTGGCATATAAAAAAAGTCATTATTTGCTTTCAGGAACTATTATCGTCACGGCAAAACCATAAAAATACTGTATTCCAATACCACAAATTAAAGTTTGTCTTCCAGCCGATGCGGCTCTGTGAGTCAATTTTTAGGGTTAAAAGCATAAAAAATGCAACTGCATTTAACAGATTTTCCATGTGGTCAATAAATTGAAGAGGAAGATCATCATAACAAAAAAGAGAAAAGCGAGATAAGAGTGAAACGTTAACATCCACATAAATTAAAGCGCACATGGAGGAGAAAAAAGTTCCTAAAAAATGAAGTACGTGGAGTGTGCAAATAGGCCGTTCTAAACAGAAACCAATCTCAAAATGTGCCCTGACCAAAAGAAAACTTCACTTTTTAAATGGAGATAGGAACAAGAATGCAAAGGAAGACTGAATGTCATAAGTTATTTTGTAGAGTCTTTTGAGGAAGACTGGGTGCAATGTTGTATTTGCTCATATTGATTCTGCTGCCGGTGAAAATTCTTTGCGTTTATAAACTGTAAACAGAGACAATAACAGTCTTCAGATAAGAGTAAATACTACAGTTATATAATTTGAATTTCATCTTTAATTCCGTCTAAATGTTTTCACTTTTTCTGCATTTAAAATAGGTCTAATATGGTATCGTTTTATTCAATATGCCTATAAAAATAGATTGAGCACACGTAGTGCCGATGTTCTTGGCATATGAGTTCTTGGAATATGATTGACCAGAAAGCGGGAACATTTCCCTGAACAAGGGAGGAGCTCGAGAAAAGCTTGCCACATCTTTCAGTTTAATAAATAAGAACCGTTGTAGATATTTTGTTCATGTTGTCTCCATATTTCTAAAAAAAAGTGTTGTGTTTGTAATTATATCGAGTTTGTGCCCCTTAATAAAATTCCTGGCGACGCCCCTGGTGAAGACGCTCGATGTCAGGCGGTCTTAGGGGTCATGAACTGCCATTCCAGATCCTCCTCAGCGCGGTGCTATAAAGCTGTCGTGGTTGGCTTATCATGGTCTATAGAAGGCGGGTAATGCCGGCGGGCCTTGTATACAGTGACGGGAAATGACATGTGCATGCAAACTGACGCACGCACACTGAGACCAGCGAACATCTCAATATTGCGTTATGAAGCGCCTGCCAACACTTCAATAAATTATCTTTGCAATTTTCATATATAAAATCGAGTATTAAATGCGCCGAGAAATCGCTCTAAGTGAGAGTTAATTTTGGAAAGATCTGACTAACTTTACAGATAATAAATTGCAGAGGTAACTGCATTGAACTCAGGCTTTGACAATGAGGAAAAATATTCTTTCTTAATTTTTGTCTTGGATTAAACTTCTTGTACACGATCAAATTTTTGTCATTGTCATTACAATATAGGCTACATATTAGGGATAGGTCGATACCAGAATTTCTCGATACTCGATACCGATACATGATTTTATCCTCGATACTCGATACCTTCAACATTTCCAGTTTCAATAAATAGGTACATTAAAAATTAAAATTTGAGAGAACTGTGTAATACCAACTAAATTAATTAAGTCTGCATATTTAATGAGACAAAATTTAATATCATCAGTAGCCTATAATTATTTTTAAATTCTACATTAAAACTAAAATTAGTTTTTTTAAACAGTCCACAGTTTTTGTAAAAAAATACTAGCATTTTCACTTAATTCCAGAAATGCAGATTTACAAAAGTATCGAAAAATTATCGAGCGAGTTTTCTGAAGTATCATTCGACGCCGATACCATGCAAGTATCAAGAGTATCGAGGTATCGAAAGTATCGAGGACCCATCCCTACTACATATACAATAAAATACAACACAATACACTACAATACAATATATTATATAATATGTAATATCGCTCGAAAGCAGTTACATTTTAAAATTACAGAGATTATGAATATAAATCCCAGAGCAAGTATCCCATATTACAAAATAAACATATAATTTGTATCTTTGATCATTCCAGGAGAGGACCTATTTAATTTTGAAACCAGAAATCAGTCAATTTCACTCCAATTTACGAACAAAAGAAGAACGTGTCTGCACCAAAAGCTAGCAAGGTCTATCCTTCGAGAATTTTAGAATGTTTTAAAAGTATAACACTTATGTCCACCCCATTCTGGAAACTGTTGATGGAATTATCTTCTCCTTCGAACTGAGAGATCTTTCCATTTCTTACAACTAATCTACGCATAAGTTATGTTACATAAAACACCAAGAAATATTAACTTACTTAGACGATGCAAAAACAAATTAAAGAAAACATAATGCTCAAGCTTCTTTGATGTAAACAAGAATTATGCAGAAAAATAAATTAATAGAACGTAGATTTTAAAGACTGAACTGCCGAAAATTTAATCACATTATGAATTATTCTGTAATTAATTACTGTAAGGATACTAGAAATGTGTTTACAAGTTTATTAATAACCTCCTGTTAATGTAAACTTAGTGAAAATAAGCTTTTTTAACTAAAGGAGTGAGCCGAGGAAGTATAAGCGAGAAGGAAAAATTTATTTGAGGTCTTTATAATAAGTTATAATCTGAAATGCGCTTATGAGATATTTATGAATTAAGATTTGTGCACTTACGATGAGCACAAAAAATGCTAAAACAGCCCTACAAGTAGAAATTTCGTGTATCTGCTATAGGAAAATATTGGTATTAAACATCTCTTTGGATGTCAAATAAAATTGCTTCCACTTTGAAATTTCATCACAAGAATAATGCTAGTTTGTAGATATTTTCCCCCCCCTACTGAAAACCTTCCTAATTATACAAACACAAAAACAAAGTCTCAGATCACCATGCATTTTGGGTATCCCTTTTGATCAGTTGGCAATATAAATTTTCAGCAAGCGTGTTTATATATTTCCTGGGGGGAGATTAAGCCCCTTTGGCTTGTAGGGATATAAATTAATAAACTAATGCCCTACTCTCCCTTCCTCGTTCGGTGACTTACTACCCATCTACATGTTGCGAAACGAAAATAATCGTAATGGCTTCGCAGTATATAACAATGCCACCCTGTGCTATACTTTATAATCCACATAATCAATAAGACATACGAACTGGACTGAATTTTGATATAATTATGGTGTTAGGAACATAACGTATAATTTCCTGGACACGTAGAGCTTGGTATAGAGGGCTCTATTCCCTCGCTACAACTCATGGCGTTGTCGACTATACTGATGTCTTCATTAGAGTCGTTGTAGACATCCATTAGCACCGTAGCCTTATCTGAGGTCTCTCTTCCCCCCCGGCACCGAGCTGCCCGCAATCGTAGCTCTCGAACTCCCACCCTTTTCATGCACGTACACATTCCACACCCGAGGCAAATGTATCATAGTAGTCATAAAAAGCCGAAATGAGAAACTTTATGGATGCAAATTAGACGCGTGTGAATAGAGTTGAATTTTACTAGAATTTCGTGTTGGGTCCTTGCACGCTATTTAATGTTTTATGGGCTTACATGAAGTAAGGTGTGTTGTGAGTTTACAGTATTATATCTTAGCTCTTTCGTTTCTTTAATGTAAAGTTGTGATATGCATACAATTCTACATACGTAGTCAAAGTATATATAAAAATGGAAATGTGATGAGACAGAGGAAATTATTCTGTTATAGAGATGTTAACTTGAGATTTGAAACTCAAATGAGGGGAAGTGTAAATCCAATACCACAATAAGTTTCCAGACTATTTTAAAATATATGTTTACACGATAACTTGTCTTAAGAATACAAAATTGTTTACCTTTCAATTCATTACGTTTCACAACAAAAACATGACTTGACAAAAATAATTGACCATGGAGTTTTAACCTTATTTCATCTTAATTAAATCATCTAGGGCTAGATCTAGATTTAATTGGAAAATGTAAAAATTCATTTCTTTTGCTAACAAAGACAAAACAATTGTAAAAATCACATAAGTTACAAAGCATCTGTGCGATTTTAGTGGACCCCAAAATGTTACAAGACGAAAAAAGTTTAAAGCTAAGTGGTTTAATTATTTTGGCCATTTTATGAGATAAGATGACAAAAAATAAATCTAATTTGCTTGCTCAGTATGAATTGTATTAAAAACAACATAAATTATTTAGATTAATACTTTCAAGAAACTCAATTCATGAAACCTTACATAAAATTAATTATTATTAATTATAGGCTTCATGTAAGAGAAACCAAAAAAAAAAACGCTCGATTCATTTTCAAGTTCTTTTTAATGATCCTCCAAAAATCTACCTTTGAATGAAGCAAATATTTTTAAAACATTTCGATAGAAAGGGAGTTAAACCAGACCGCCTACCGCAATGGTAGGCCTACAATACAAATTGGAAGTATTTTTTTTAAATATTCCGATAATAATGTTTCACCCCACCTCCAGTTAAGACGGGCATTTTAAAAATCCTTTATGTAAATACCATAATACGATCTTTATAAAACACCCTTAAGTAAAGGGTTCAATTGTAAAATGAAAAGAGTTCCTGAGGGTTCATCTTCTAACCAAAGATATTCAAACTATTTGATAAGTAAAATCTTCAGGAGATAGAGATTACAGGATTAATGGTTGGAGCCTATGGGACCATACCTCTCCATTTCGTCACCTCTTTGAAGCGTTTGGAATTACCCATCAGTTCTATTCACTACAACATATGTCTTATTGGGGGATCTTTAAGAATTATATGGAATCAATATTTAAAACAATAATTTTCTATTCAATATTACTTTTTGTTCGAATCATCTATTTTTATTGAAAATGTAACATTGTATTATTTAATTTTACCTTGTCTTTAATGGCAGCCTGTAAATACAGGAGGTTGTTTCGTTAATGAAACTATATATAACTAAAACTAGTAGCAAAATAGAACTCTAATTTATTCCGCTATAGAGCATATGAATATATTGAAGCCCATTAAATCCAACACCACCTTAATTACACCCAAAGATGTTCATCTCCATAACACAAGACAAGTCACTCATCTCTTTGTAACTCATAGCGAATCCACTACGTATGGCCTAAACGGAATAATACCTCATGCTATAAAATTGTATAACATGTTACCTGAAAGTGTCTCCAGTTTTCTTAGAAATTTTAAACCAAAAGCATTATCATATTTTTTAGATGTGTACTTTTGTCAGTAGGATGGATATAATATATTTCTGTGAAATCGTACAAAAAATGCATATTTCAAAATTGATTAGTATATTTCATGTTTTTTGTGATTTGTAGTATATTTGTCCCTAGTGAATTTGTTACAGACTTAAGATAATTGTAGTATGTATTATAATTTTTTCCTTTGGACCATTGTATGTATGTCACCCCTCGGATGAGCTTTGCTCTTTGGGGTTGTATATGTAATAGCCTATATAAAATTAAATTTCACGATTGCAGACAGTTTATGGTTCAACCTTTTCTACGGTTGCAGGATTTCATGGAATTCACGTAATTATTGGAATTAGGTTTATTTTAATATGCCATCACCACCCGTGCAAAGAACATGTATTTTTTCTAGTGGCAATAAATAGCGCAGTAAGTTATGATAGCCTAGGGAAAACCATTTCATGTTTTATGAACAACCAAACTATACTAATACACAAATAGCGATAACTTTATGGTATCAAATAGGTGCAATGAAAACTCTTAGATTATGGTATCTTAACGCTGTTCGTCATAAACATAATAATAATCTTGAAATTTACTTTTTTTAAACACTTTTCAGTCAATTAAATTCGCAATAAAACATATATTGCATGATAGGTACTTTTGTATGGTTAGGATATTAAACGCGTGTGTTATCATGCATCAAGTTAATAATATGCCATTTACTGCTGATGATATAGACTTTACTATATTACGAGAATTTTCACAAATACTTGAAAGGCATTCATAGCAACGGAACACTTGGTATTCTTCCTAAAGTGACGCAGCCAAACTGATATTGCCTTGCTCGTAAAACACGTTGAAATTATATATTCAGAGTAGAATTTACTACCGTGGGTTTGGCCCTAAACCTTGATATGACTACCAATGTGAGGTTAAACTTTTTTTCCTATCCCATGCATTGAAATTTTTATGGCTCTATTTTTTAGCGTGTAGGTAGTACTTCACTCACATGGAAGTGTATTTTTTATGGCCACTACCGTTTTGATAAGCGGTCCAGTCGAAACACAGATAAGACAAAATCTAGTGCACAGAATATGTGGTTGTATAAACCTCTCCCATTTTTCCCCTCTCTGCTCCGAAACTATCGTGCCTGTTCTACGCAATTAGCGAGCTGATAGAGATGCGTGTATGAAATGACGAGCCTCCAGGTTTTACGAGCTTGGAAAAGTTTATAAAACATTGCAGTCATAAACGGTGCCTACATTATTGTTATTCATTAAATGAACATGATTTGGCTTGCATGATGCAGGTGTATTCTCTATTCTGTACAGGTCTGCAAATAACTTGAAACAGGAAATATACATTTTAAGGGCTCCTTTGTATCCTGGGCAGCGTACTCTACTAGGTAGGCCTAATACTGTTATTTTCTTTGTCAAAAATAAGATTTTATAGTGATTTTTTAAAATCAAAGTTCCGTAATAGCAAATATATGAACAAAAATATTCTTTTTTGTGTTTAGCCGATGAATCAGTGATCAATCCAGTATAAGAACATGTGGGATTTTAACCAATCGCAAGCGCATATAATAAATTATCGTTTTATTTTTATCACTTTCATTTTATCACGTCTATGCAAACTAATTTTTTATGTAAATTCACAAGGACTAAACACTGAAACATCTTTATGTATGTAGCTTCTTTGATAAAAAGTAATAATTGTACACAGAGATTGGGTATAGCCTATACTAACACAAAAAGATTTGAAAATAATGTACAATTATGTGTGTGAAGCCTTTTAATTTCAAGTACAATATTAATAATATTTTATTTTTATTTACAGCAAAGAGGTTAATCTAAGAAATAAAACAGCTGGTGAAAAGTAGCATGAACCGAAATTTTCGCCGATGGCAAGGCGATTGTGTCAGAAAGTTACTGCACTTAAATGTGTCCCTATCAGTGTAGATCATTTCTATGTGCAGAGAATTGAATGTTTTTATTTGCTGTAAGTAAAATGTGTACCGAAAGATAGAAATGCGAAAAAAAAAATCAAAATGTCACTTCGCAAATAATAATACATTACAAATTTTGTAAAAAATTACCAAAAGCAGAGAAACTCTTCCTAAATATGTTTCAAATTTCAGTACGATATGCCCCAAAATGTAGGAGATATGGGATTGCAAATATGTCAATGAAAATCTCCGACCGTCTCAAAAAGTGAAAATCACAGTTTAGTAGATTGTCCCATTAAAAGACTTCAGTTGCCCCATGTGCGCTAATTACGGCAAGGAACATACAGCAAACTACAGCAAATGTAAGACAGTTTTAGCGAACGAGAATCGTATATGCAGGTAGTCAAGTCTGGTAAGTGGTGATTGTTTTTTCTGTTTTCATATTCTTATTCATAATCCATTAATTGTATTCAACTGATCAAATATTTGACATGGGATACTTCAAAATCAAGTTATTCTAAATTCGAATACCATAGCAGGTTTTACTGTAGTCCTACTGTATTTTCGAGTATTAATTGTAAACTAATGGACTATTAGCTCAAGTATTCAGTTGTATTACTCCAACAATTACCCTTATGCTGATTAACTATATAATTAATCATGTTTTAATGTTTTAGACCATAGTATTAGAAAAGAAAATTGGAACGAAACTAATTTTTACTAACTAACCGGTAGTTAACGAAGTGGGATCATTTTATTTGGTTTCCCACTTAAGAGAATTGCCACTTCTCTCCTCTCGCCCAGTCGCTGGACCAATGCCCGTGTATTACGAGGGTTTAGGTAAGGGGTTGAGTCTGATGTGGACAGCTTTACGAGTCCCAAGAGCGTTCCAAATTTTGTTGTTCGCGATCGTCCTATGTATGGATGTGGACGTAGAATGAATCACTCAGACCCATACATTATAATTCAACACATGGACGAGAAAAGGGGAGAAAAAGAAGAGGAAGAACAATTTTATGCCAGGAAGCAATGTCATACTTGGACGTGTATGTGAGATATAGTCATATGCGAAGATCTTGCTTGTATTTTTCCGATCAAAATATGAGGATACGGATCCTTTCATAATATTTGTCGGCAGTGCTTTTGTAAGTGAAAATCTGATATCGGAAATAGCACATGAAATATCGACGCACATGCTTACTCTAATAACGGGCACAAATTATTGCTTCTGGCAGGCACATCGTTAAAAACTAGTCCCTAGACATCTATCGCATGCACATCAATGTGAAGCTGGATATTAACGCTAGTTGTGGATGTGCTGATATGATTCAAGGGTGTCAAAACTGCGAGGTTTGAGGATTGGGGTGTTTACACAGCATTATGCTGTGTTCACAATAAATATGGCTATACAGTCAGTACATTTACATTTCTCTATGCAATATTATAATTACAATTAAAACAGAAATAACTTATCATCTTGGAATTGTTGAAGGAGACATACAGCTTTCGATGCTGAAAAATAGGAGAAGTTCATTTTTTCTCAGCAATTAATTGTTCTGTAGCCTTGTAATCTGGAATGCTCTATATTGACTATATAGACTATATAGACAGAAAACGGAATTTTAATCTCAAAATCATTATGACTACAGTCTGGATTATATTCTTTGCCTGAAATATCCAGATAACATATGGATTATTTATCATTAATTAATTACCTTAGAATAAGAAAGGCAAAGAAGGTTTTAAAAAAGGCCTTTCGATAGAAATAATGTTCTCAGTACGTATCATATTAAAATAAAAAAGGACGCAACTGAGGAGGTACACTTAACTGAAAACATAAAATAGAAATATGGATAGGTCTAAGTAAGGAAAATTTCGATTATCTTAACTTGATTAGTGAATTAATTCGAACAAATGAATTTTCGTCTGGGCTATTTCTTTATTAGAGAACCTAAGAAGAATAGATCCAACAGAGATTAGAGAGTTTAGGTATACACATTGAAGGTACAATACAAGTTACAGAAAGAAGATTTTCAGATTGTAGACAGTGGACAGCAATTTAATTAACTATGCGTAGACATATCTCAGCCTCCTCATTTCCAAAAAGTACTTATTACTTCTACCTTACAGTATAAAGAAACTTACCCTTGTTTTTTGTCGATAACAATAGAGAATTCCTTTTTGTTCTTTGGTGAGAAATGGGAACGTTTTGTCTGTAAGAAAAACATTTTCTGAACTCGCAAAGAAAAGAAATAGTGCTAAGATTGAAAGATGTGAGATATAGTCATATGCGAAGATCTTGCTTTTATTTATCCGATAGAAATATGAGAATATGGATCCTTGCCGTGCCCATCAGCTGTAGGCTACATAGACCTAATTAGATGAGATTTTCGGATTAGGGAACAATGCTACTCTATTTTATTTCAGAAAAATGATTGTGTGAAAGAGATTGTATTATCGAAACTAGGGTAGTGTTTAGGCCTATGTACAGACACACTTCACGCATGTATGGTATTTATGTATCGTTGATATTAAAAAATGAAATAATTACATATAATTGAAATACTGTATAGAAATATAGAAAACATGCCTAATTTCGCAGTACACCTAATTTTGAAGTATCTTACTTATTATAGTATTTTATTTATTGGAAAATTGGGAACAGTTTTGGAAATAGTTCACCTTACCCATCAGAGAGGGAAGCTTTGCCTCTATCTTATAGATGTTTTCCCTTTTTCCCTATACTGTTCCCAATTTCGCAATAAAATAAATAATAAGATACTGCGATATTGGTACTGCGAAATTATCTGACGGTCTCTAGAACAAATTAACATGTCAGTTGAACGATGATTCATGCAGGCATGTCTTAGAAACATATATAGGCTATACATACAAAATTCCTTACATAACATTGCTGAAGTAATTATTGTTCGCTGTCTGAAATCCAGCTTGGAAGAAGGATCATAAATAATATAAGTAAAAGGAGGCAAAACTTGCTTTCACAAAGAGTGGCAGAATTCTGCTTTGAAAACGCGCATGTACTCATCATTTATTAAACACAAAAAACCGACTTCTCTGTAATCTGATGAATCAGAATATAGGTCTCCGCAATTTTCATAAAAGATGTGACATGTAGTGACCTTTTACCTCTAATTCTGCCTTACCAATCCAAAAACCTGAAAAGTATACTTCAAATCTCCTCCTTTATTTAACATTCTTTGCCTTGTGTTTTAAAATGTTCAAGGTTTATAAGAACAAGAGCTTCTCATTTTTTATAAAAGCAGAGTGTAAATTATTGATTATCTGCTGGTAGTTTCTATAAGCATAGGCAAGCCATAAGGAAAGTAAACTTCCCCAAACTTTTAGGGTAGATTGCTAAAACAAGGTTTTATCTATGGCTATGATTTAAAAACACGTTACGAATGTTGAAACAACGTTTCTCTCATTTTTCTGAGCTACGGTTCGAAATCAAGGCTATAGTAGGTTTAAAATCTTGGCTGCTGATAATCAAATGGATGTACTTGATCCGCCAGAAGCTAATCAGACGCGAATTGATATTCTGAGAATAATAAATCTGAGCGATAAATTTGAAGGTAGAAATAATCAATTACACAATTGCAGTGACGATCAGTTCACAAGAAGGCTTCGTCGACGCAGGATTTAGTATAATAGGCCTAACGATAAACTTGCTGTTAGAGGTGCAGCGATAGTATCATGCGACTATGTTTAATATATTTACACTTATTTCGTAGTTCGACAGTTAGGCCTATGTTTGCGTAGTATAATAAAAATCAAGTGAACTGATGTGACAGAGTGCCAGAATACTTTTGTTCAATCAGAGATAATTGCCATTATGACGTGCAGAAAAATGTTATATATATATAATTTATATATATATATTATAAATTATATTATATATATATGAATTTATATATTATATATATGAATTTATATGTTATATATATGAATATATATATAAATTTATATATATATATAATATATATATATAATATATATAAATTATATATATATATCACTGCCTTCTAGACTATTACTCGTGTATACACTGCCTGTCCTATACGGCTAATGTTGCGTACGCGGCGACATTACAGATGGCAGCACCTTTCACACCCAGCTGCAATACCCTTTACATTACCGTATGCTGTGTTGCCCTCTGAAGTATAAACTCGGAAACTGAAATATGCTGGAATTTCATGCTATCTGGGTGTGAACTGTGTCAACTCTACTGGATAAATTAGGCAATTTAACAATACTCTGAACTCCATGTTAAAATTAAGCATGGACAGGCAGTGTAATTCTCGGGACGGCGGTGATATAGGCCTATATATATATACTGTATATATATATATATATATATATATATATCTGCATAAATAATGTAAATGGAGCAAGAAGTGTTTTTATTGTTTGACTAATCTTAATTTTAATTGAACATGCTCTACTGTATAAAAGACTACACACTGATTTTCATATTTAAAATTTATTCCGTAAGTAAGTTACAAGAAAATTAGAAAAGTTTGTTATTAATAAAGAGTCATTATGTTAAAAATTAATAAAATTAATAGAAAAACATTATTTATTTATTGAATATCCAAATTGAAATAAACCCTATTTCACCCGAAGGTATATTAGGGTTAGAGATATGATACACTTACAGGTTTACAATATACTATACAGTCTTAATCTGAGCACTGTCTTCAAAGAAGTTCAATAATAATGATTAACATAAATTATTAGTCTATACATTAAAACAGAAGTGATGTGAAAGAATTAATATAATTATACTCAAGATTCAGAACACATCCACATCCCCATGCATACGACACAAGATGAAACCAAACAAGTCCTTTAATCAGACCTAAAGTTCTAGGTTTAAAATACAGCTCAAGCTTTGGTACAGATAATTCAATTCTACTGTTAAAATAACCCTGAATCAACAAAACTGAACAATTAAAAATTTACGCAAATAATTGAGTTTTTTATTTAAATATTTATTTTTCACGTTTTTTTTTTTTTTTTATTTTTATTTTCAACATTTCCTTCCAATTATTATTGTAAATGAACGCAATTGATTGTATTTGGACTTAAAATAATTCGTATTTTTATTTATTGTAAATAATTCGTATTTTTATTTACTGTACTTATATTCATTTCTAAACCGCCCCCGAGTACGACCACGTGTTTATTTGGGTGGCGTCTTAATGAAAAATATATGTGGAAAATTGTAAACAAATATTTTATATTGAAGACAATAGGTAAACCAATTTTAATTATTTTAAAATCTAGTCCTAAAAAACAAGCATCATGTTTAAACAGCTTGGTATAAGGTTTATTCATATACTTCCCTATCTTTCAACTTTACATTTCATGCAATGTACATATTTTAAATTACCAATTTAATCCCCTTAGCTGAGAGTAAGTTGTTTATGTCCAGCCACCTGTAATGAATTTTATTATAATTTTGTGACTACTCCTTACAGTGTTTGTCTGAATATTGCAGATGTCCATACTACAGAATCATATATAGCCAGCCTAGACAGTTTATGTGTAAAACAGTCTTTTATATGAAGAAATACGACACCATAATTTTCCTTTCAGTATCCGCATTTGAGTCGGTGTAAGTTTTACTTTGCACTAAGGAAGAAAGAAGAAACGCTTGGAGGGGAAGGAATAGGCGAAAGAAATTGAGAGAGTTAAGATGGAGTTATGAGAAGTTTAACTCATGCCTAAGCCTCCACATAACAACCCTAGTAAATGCAGCCAAGCTAGAGTAGTGTGTTCACAAGACAGTTATGGCTTTTCCCAACCTTCTCCTTTCTGCTATCTCCTTGATTCCAAGGAGGATACACAAAGATTGGAAATATTATTTCGACTATGTTCTGAGAAGATAATATAATAAGTTGTATTTTTCACGACATCAAGATAATGAAAAGCTGACTAATGCAATCAAATAAGATAGACTAGTTAGCGTAAGTAGGGCCAATAGACAAACAATTAGAGGGTTCAATCGTTGATGAGGGTAGTGCAGAGCAACATCTTTAAAAAATCGATTATCCAAATAATTTATAAAATATGCAGCAGCTTTTCAAATTGTTTTATGATCTAAATATTAGGCCTATTTAAATATCTGAATAATAAGTTAAGTTTTTCTATGCAAGATGCTGTACGTTGCGATAAGCAGCTGTAAGATCCAACTGTGTTGCTGTTTTCTCGCAATCTATATTTTCAGAACTAGTTTGATAATTAAAAAAAAAAAACTACTGAAATTTTTGTTATAAAGTATTTTATGCAAAAGACCTTATATATAGTCTAGTGACCAGGTCTATAATCTCTTTTATATTTTTGTCTGCAGAAAATAAGATGGGTTAAAATTCCTCAAAAGTGTTTTCCAATAATTTAAATATATTAGAAATATTAACGTATGGTATAGTATATTTTATTTAAATAAATTACCGGTTTAAATTTTTGTTTGTCTACCTTTAAACTTTAAAATATATAAATAAAAGAACATGAAAATTTTAACAATTTTGGAGATATCCTCATAACGCTGTATTATATAGCAAATAACTCCAGTTTTGAAGCCTAATTTATAAATTAATCTTGTGCATAAAAGTTGTTTTAACTTTTAAAAAACTAGAGTTTCAGCCTTTAATTTGCGATTTTGTATGAGCCACGCAGGCCTACAATAAATTGAATATGGCAAATTATCCAGAAATGTTTCGAATATGCCTACTTTAAACTGTCCAAATGATGACGTTTTTCTCTGAAAATTGCTCCAACGATTTTATTTAAGTTTTGAGTATTCACCATAAATGATTACTGGAATTTTTTATTTAAAGTTTTTTATTCCTCAGAAGGACGAAGAAACCTCATGGTCTAATACAGGCGCTGCCTTTCCAGGTTATTAAAATACATGTCAAACAAGGTAAGGCTTCTTCTTCTTACCTCTCCCGCTGTAGGGACGTTTATGCGGCCCACGCCGCCCGGCCCTTACAGGAAAGCAACATTTCGGCAGACCACAGACATACTTTTTTGCTAGACAAGGACATGGAGGATCTCCCCAGATGAATAATCAGCCTAATGCCGGGGTCACAAACGAGGAATATCAAAAGATAATGCTAGCCCATACGAACCTCAATTTAGTTGTTATATTTTTAAAGTTAGCTCAAATCTGCATATCTTGTATATTTATTTATTTTGATAAGTATTATGTTACTAACACGACTTATTGACAGAAGTAGTCTATGCCCAGAAATATGGAACAAATAGTGACTAAGAAAAAATTTCAATAGTGCAACAATCTCCACCTTCACAGAAAAAGAGTAGGCCTACTTTCGTTACACGGTACTTCTGAAACAGGTGTATATTTTAGGTCTAAGATATAGGCTAAGAGGATAGATCCACTATTACAATACAATACATAAGAAAACAATAAATAAGAAAACATTATAACCTATGAAACTGTAAGGAATTGTCGGAGAAGAATATTCTAATCAATCCAGTAGAGAACCATTAAATGCGTTCGTACAGTTATCCAGGTACAGTATAATGTTTTCGTAAGGGGAAGAGCATTCAGAGGTGGTAGTTGAATTCAGGGAGACAGCCATCTTCCCCTCTCGCCAATCACGACAGTCGTACCCGTATAGGCTATCTTAGTGCGATGTGACTCCCTTGAAGACTGGCATACGAATGAAATATCATCCCTTCAAATGACAATACAGTATTTTGAAGTGGACTCGTCCAGAATACTGCGCATCTCTCTGAGCAGGTTCAAGTAGAAAGAATATATAACACTGTAACCCAGGTGCCAATAAGTGGAGTTAACGTAGTTGTTGAACAAAAATTAATGCAGTTGCAGATATTCCACTCATCACCGTAATAAATTAAGGGGGGACATACAGCTTTCGATGAAATTCATTGGTGAGAAATATGTGAATTTCATTTTTTTTTTCTCTCAGCAATGAATTGCTCTTCAGTCTTGCAATCTGACATACTCTTTATTGACAACTTCTACAATTGCATACTATTTTCAAAATTAATCAAACTGTTACAGTTACGGGTAGTTATTGTTTCAAAATGGCTGCCACGTTTCATGCACTGAACAGCCGTTTCCCTGATAACTTCCACAAATATAGATATTTCTGAGTGATTATTTTTCTGTGTGTTTGTTAATATCATGTGAACAACACAATCTAGGATCTTTGAAATATCTTCAGTATAGGCTAAGTATTTTTTAAATATATAATTTAACGAAAAAGAAAATTTAAAAAAAAAAATTAAAGAAACTTATAGGCCTACAGAAGATATTTCAAAGATCCTAGATTATGTTGTTCACAAGATATTAACAAACCCACAGAAAAATAATCACTCAGAAATATCTATATATTTGTGAAAGTTATCAGGGAAATGGCCGTTCAGTGCATGAAACGTGGCAGCCATTTTGAAACGATAATTACCCGTAACTGTAACAGTTTGATTAATTTTGAAAATAGTATGCAATTGTAGAAATAGTCAATAAAGAGTATGTCAGATTGCAAGACTGTAGAGCAATTCATTGCTGAGAAAAAAATAATGAAATTCATATATTTCTCACCAATGAATTTCATCGAAAGATGTATGCCCCCCCTTAAGACAATCATTTTTAGGATTCATTAGTTCAGAAAGCATGTATTGAAAACAGTGAATCCCTCGTCTTCTTATGCTTGGAAAGAAGCGTGCATCAATTTTATGCTAAACAGGGTGTACACAGCGAGTCGACGTTACTTTGTTCAGTAGACGTGTGTACACAGTAAAGTAGAATCGAGGATTCCCGTAGTTTCTAAAAGGCAATTACGTGTCTCGTACATTCTTATTACAACAAAAAGCTACTGCTATTTCTTTTTACTTCAGCCCCTACCACCTGATCCCGTCCACACATTGTATATTGGAATGACGTTCGTTCCGTCCCACCGCAAAGTGCGAGGGAACGCAGAGGGGGGAAAGAAGGTGCAAACGTGAAGTGTCTTATATATATTCCTCACATATATTCTAACTTAGGTGTTATGCAGACAGGAGAGAACTTGAGAAGTTTGCAGTCATTGATTCTTACACGTGTGTTGTGAAATTTAGCCTGTAGCCTATCTTGTTACATTTTAATGTACTTGAAGTTATTTTATTACTGTAGCAAATGGATTCATACAAACCGTAAGAGCTTTTTTAACCCTGAAAAAGGAGACAAATTTATTACCCAGGACACTCAAACTGAAGGGGAAGGCAAAGAGTAATATGCCTAACCGTTGGCCTCACTTCATGATCATCTATAAAATATTTTAAGTCAGTTATGTTACCCGTTGAGTGAATATCGAATTATAAAGGCTACGAGAAGCAGTGGACTCGTAAGTTACTTGTCTGCAAGAAATAGGTCCAAAATTGCTTTTCGAAAAACAAGGGAAAAGGAGCACAGATGTGTAAGGCCTAAGTAACTATCCTTGCTTCGTTTGATGTAACCCAGTAAAAACATAAAAAGCTGCTACGGTCTGGACATCGTCTTCATAGATGGGTTGTTGACACTACCTTCCTCCGGAAAGGACAATAAACCGGGGTCCAGTGGCAAGATTTGCGGCACATTAAAGAACCCCATATCTACATTATAGATTGTGGACCAAGTTCCATGGACCTTTCACGTTTCTTAGTTTCTCTAGCAGGTCTTCGAGATCCGCTTAACACATGTAAGAGTAACTAAATTAGCCTTCGGTAGTGTAACCTCCGACCTATGCTGAGTAGAAATGATTCGATTTGAATATAAATACCTAAATGGATTAGGCCTATAAGAGGACTATAATGTAACGATGAGTAAATATAGACTACAGGTTTTATAGTGTTGATAGTTTCATTGTTTGGTTGGATGGTATATGGTTATTTAACGACGGGGATGTACTTCAACTTAGGCCTGTGACCGTCGCCGGTGTGCCGGTATTTTGTCCCGCAGAAGTTCTTTTAAATGCCAGTTCTTTTACTGACATGGGCCTGTCACATTTATGCACACATAAATGCCATTGACCTGGGCCGGGATCGAACCCACAACCTTGGGCACAGAAAGCCAGCGCGATACTAACTTCGCCACCCAGGCCAACTTCACTGTTTGGATTTAGTAGTAGTAATAATAATAATAATAATAATAATAATAATAATAATAATAATAATAATAATAACAATAATAATAATAATAATAACAATAATAATAATAATCACCATCATCATCACCATTGCCATTGCCATCTAATAAAAATCTAATAATTTATTGACAACCAGTAGGACTAACCAGTAGGCTACCCTAAAACTTGAATATAAAAGAGGATAAATACAATATACAACATGTTAAAAGGTTCCGTCAATCGCCCAACTTTAAAAAATAATCGACCGAATCAAAAGCCGATAAATTGATGTAATACACTAAAAATAAGATTGAACGATACAGACAGACAGACAGAGAGAGAGAGAGAGAGAGAGAGAGAGAGAGAGAGACAGAGACAGAGACAGAGACAGAGAGAGAGAGAGAGAGAGAGAGTTTGAGAGAAAGAGAGAGAGAGAGAGAGAGAGAGAGAGCGAGAGCGAGAGAGAGAGACGGGGAAACAGAGGAAGGAAGAGGAAAGACAAGAAAGAAAGAAAGAAAGACTATAGAGGGGACGGGAGAGAGGGGGAGGTGAAGAGGGAGAGCGAAAGATTACTGGATTCAAACATGAGTAGAATATGGTGTTAAAAGCCAGACAAAAATAATAACTCTTTAGGGGTGCATTTTAAGCACATTCACACTATGCAGGATCTGGAAACTCCACGATGCAACAAAAGAAGAATTTTGCGAGTGTATGAGAAAGACAAAGGAAGAACAGTGGGGGAGAAAACAAGTGTAATGAAGTGACCTTCCGCGGTTTCAATTAAAACCAAAGGAGGAAGCAAGGCGGTGCACAGTTATTGCCAAGAGTGCCTGTTGGGCTTAATGGCTGGACTTGACCACAATACTTGCCTAGGAGTCCGCAACTTGCCCAAGATGAGGGTGAAGTCGGGGTGGGTAGGGGATGAATCCAATACACCAGATTGTGGATACTACTACTTTTTATGGGCGACTTTTACTATCATCTGATATGGGTTATGGTTGTGGCAGACTGTTTATTCCATGTGGCGTATGATGATAGCTGTAACAAATAACAAAATGGCCAGCCGCTACTATAAATAAGCTTCTCTCTCATGCATTGTAATAAATATGTAGATATCGGCCCCACTACGCCATCAAGAGAACCCGAATATTTCGCAATAAAAAATGAAGCATGTTCTAACAGTCTCGCATACGATGGTTTAAATCAGATCTGTCCTAAGTTATTAAGTTATAGAGTTTTCGGATGCCTCAATTTTATGGTAATGGTGCAAAACCATAATGTCCGCGTTTTATAAACCCCCCAAAACGTCAAACTACACAGAAGATAGACTAGGGAAAGAACTTTGAAATCCCATACCCAAGAACTCGATGAATAAAGACTCTATAAGAAATAAAATATTAAAAATATAAGCTTAAGAAACAAAATTAAGAGATTATTGTACCCAGATGTCACTCTTTAGAGGGGCGCTTCAGAACAATGTGGAATAACTTTTCCCTTTGCGATTAAAAAAATAAAAGTTGGCAGTTTTCATATAAATTAAATACAAAGCTTCATACTTGGGCCACATACTCACGAAACATGGCAACGACAAGACAACTGTAACTTATTTGTCAAGTAGCTGGTTTGTTTTTATACTAGTGGCAGAGAGGTTATTAGCACCGAACTACCGATCTGGCTGTGTGCTGCTGCCATTCTACGAAGAATATTAAGCTAATTATTTCGTTATATATATATATATACTGCACTATACAGTATAGTGTACTACACAATATATAATATATGTATATTGTCAGTGTTACTATGACAAAGTGCCTAGTAATTCCCGAAAAGGGCTATAGATAGACTTTAACCCAAGTTAGGAAACGCGATAGTCTTCAAAGGCTGGGTTCAATTAATTTCCTTTATTTTCATTTGGATTTAATTCGAATAGATTAGCCTTTCAAAATACCAATTCAAAGCATTTAACAAACCATCATTTATTTCAAAGAGCATGTCAGGAATCTGTTAAAATTAGTGCATAATTAATTATTAATAATAATTGTTATATTAATTATTGCATGCAATAATTAATAATAAATATATTTATACTGACGATAATTAATAGCAATTAGTAGATAACAATTATAATAAACATTATTAGGTCTATTATGTTAATTAATTCTCGAGCTTTCATCATTATCAGTGAATTCCATTTACTATAAGTTTTCCTGAAAATCTACACTACCGTCTGATCCTAGGAACTGAGTGGGTTGACATCAACTTAGGTGAAATGACAATGACATGGTTAAAGCCCATGAACGAGGCTTATTTTACTTAGTAATCATTTTATATGCAGAATTCCATCTTAATTATTTCGCAGCTTGCAAATATGTGGTAGGCCTATGTTTAAATAGTACATTATTCAATGAGCCTATAATGGTATTTATTATTGTACGAATGTGTTTATGAAACGAGCAAAGCGAGTACACAAATTGCATTCAAAATCCATTGTACACCAATTGCATACGATGTTTTTGTTCGATCATGTTTAAGTTTTGATTTTTCAGATTCACTCAAACAATCGGGAACAGCTGCCATTCCCAATCAGCTGTTCTGTTAGTTCTTGCCTTCTGCGACAGATGATAGCTCATGGCGCCCGGTCAAGTCGGAACTTCTTTTTGTTCGTTCTCTTGAAAACAGGGATTTTGACAACACGAAAGTAATTCAGTTTAGTATAATAATGAAATTAACACAAACAAAACTTATTTAACTTTAAACACAGGTTGCTTATTACGCCGTTTCAGTTGCTACTCTGAAGGTTCCAAGTTCTTTCCGTGTTCGATAATAATCGACCCCATACCAATGTTATAATGAAGACTTCTTTCGAAATGAGTAAGCCTATCATTATAAAACTTAATAACTTATAGTAGGCCTATAGTCGAACAAAAAATATATGTAGGCCTAAGACTACTCTCTGGATTTAGGGATGAAAATACAAGCGGTAGATAATTATGTTAATTGAATTCATACGGTGCATCACAGTAAAATTAAGTAACCCATGCATGTAAAGATTAGTTTCAATGTTTTGTCACTGTTCAGAGATTCCACAGTATATGGTGGGTAATGTCTTAGGCCTAGCTAATTGAGATCTTGGATGCTAGGCCTATATTTATTTAATAACGGGGGTGTACTCTACTTAGTCCCATGATCATCACCGGTAAGTCAGAATATTAGCACAATATATTTTTACCTGCTCTACATAAATCTACAGGCATGGGTTTGCACATTAATGCACACATAAATGCCAACGATCTGGACCAGGTTCGAAACTGTGACCTTGTGATCAGAAATTCAGTTCCATACTGTTGGAGTCACCCAGGCTGATTTTCTGTTGAAATCCACATAACACTGAGATTAAAATAGATAGATAGATTTAAAAAACTAGATATATTTTTTGGGGGGTTGAAATATAATTTGTTCTCAAATTTACTAAACTATCAGGAATATTAATACCTACAATCAATTAATGACTATTTAAATGTGATTTTTTTTCTTGTGAGAGTGCTATGCTATCTTCTCCCTCTATCAATTATTATGATACTACGTTTTTAAAAGTGGTCATGTAACAGCGCTTCCAGGTCAAATTATTTCCGGCTGAGTATAAATTGCTGAAGTAATAAATTAGGAACTAGAAAATATTATCATGAAATTTGTCGTAATTATAGGTACGAGAGACAGTTTACCTCACTAAATAAAGAGCTGTTATTTTTTATCCTCTTATTATTTTTTTACCAGTGGAATGATTGAGTGCTGCAAAGAAAAGGATCACCGACCGTTCCGGTAGCTATTCTAAAACATAGATCTTATCCCAATGCTAGGGACGTAATAACTAGGTAAGCCTATATTCTTATCACATGCAATATTTAATACAACCATTTCAGTCAGTAATTGTCCACATTTTCGTAGTAAAAATTGTAGTCTATATCATAAACATTTTCGGATTGTTATCTGAATAACTCCGCAGAGGAAAACATAAACTTGGTCTATAATAAGGATATAATTTGAGGTGTTTTAACCTTTATACAGAGTTAGTAATGCTTAACTGCGATCAGCATTATGTTTTATATTATTATACTTCGTACAATGTAGGAAATTCTGGTTCAACTGGAAAACTTGTGTGAAATCTTAGCTCGACCTTCATTTTCCATTAGCACCACGTAGGTAAAACACCTTCTATAACATACAAAATCCTCCGTACTTTCAGTAAAATATGTGTTTTTAGAAACACAACAATATACCGTGAAAATCGTTAGGCTATATTTTTTTAGAAGACAAAGAAGAAATAGAAAAAAGAAAAGAAAGCAGAAGATAAATAAACCTAGCTGTGTGTTAGTGTTTTATTATGATATTTTATAGATTTTATTATTTTACAATAATGACAAGAATAGACAAATGGAAGGCAATGCCATTAATACATCTTCGTCATCGAATAACCTGAAGATGATGCAGATGCATCCAAAGGCCTAGGCAATAAAAATAAAATGTTAAGCTGATGGTAACACTACGTTAATTTTATTTACAGACAATTTTCAAGTTTGGTACAGCTGGGTTGCGGCCAGTTATGGACTAGAAGCAAGAATTTCATATCTCCAATTTTTGTCAAAATGAATTTATCGTTCACAAACAGTGTGTAAGAATCTACATATCTTGTATATGGAATGGAACTGCGAAGATAGTTTGGGAAGGCAGCTTCGGGAGTTACCTGTGCCCTAAAAACGATGTGCTCTTTAGCGATAATACGTGCTTTCGTGAACTATTATCTTGTGACAGACTTGTGTGACTCTTCAGAAAATGGTTAACTGATTGGTTTAGTGATTGAAATTGGTTAATAATCAATGGATTATTTTGGAATTCACAGTACAGAGGAACAAGCCGAAAAATTGAGAGCACGAAGCTTTTTCTTCAGCAGAAAGCAGGTGGGAAATATTAAATTACACACTCAAGGCAGGCCTTCAAGATCAAAATCAGACATTGAAGATCAAACCGAACGTTATCAACATTTACGTTGAATGTTGGTACATACCAATATCATATTCAACAAGGTCGAAAATAAATATTGTAAAGAGTTGCTTGAAAAACATATGGCTAAAAATGTTTCTCGGGAATCGACCCAAGAAAAAAATTCCTTAATACTTTGTTATGAAAACCACTGAATCAGATTAGAAAAATTGTGAAAGACCAGAAAATATGGGTTATATATATATTTCCTTTTCTTCTCAGGAGCCAAAAATTATTTCAGATTATTAAAACATGTAGATTGTAACGTAAATTGAAGGGAAAAAAACACTAGGCAAATCCTCTCTAAACTAGAAATGTAATGCATATATTTATGACCGTACATGTGAACAATTATTTTGTGTCCTACTAGGCAACGAGTAACGCCTAGCTTTATCTCCACTTCGTCTCAATCTTCATATAGCAATGGTCTGGACGTTCTTAACTTTCTTGACTTGGGTAGCCTAGACAGAGCCCTTGTTATATTTCCTCTTTACCTCAATTCCCATTGATTGCGATCGTCATGGGTGATTTAAAGACATGGCAGCATGACAGTTTTAATACAATGGACATATGAGACATATTCTCTAGAAGAAATCAAACGTTTAATTACTTTCAGTTTTAATATTGTCTACAAACAATGCAAAGACGTTGTGTTAAGGCGTACTGAAAACAGTAAGGGGAAATTATTATTTAAAATTAAGTTATCTATAAAACATTTTAAAAAAACATATCTGCACTATTCCCTGTGATTGCAGTGACAAGTAGTTTTTATTTTCATCCTTATTTTGTTTTTTGTCCTTAGTGTACCACTACAAGGTTCTTAAGATTCTCAACAACGTTTGAAGCACCATAGAAGAAACCAACATATATTACAAAGTTTTTTTTCTCTGATTTAACAAAAAAAAAAACTTACGACAGGTCATAAGTTATAAATGCAACATAATTAAATTAAAATATTCAACTACAGTATTTGTATTTTTACAGAATCAATACAGAACGTTCTACATGGTTATGTAATTAAGATATCTTATGAAATCACATATTAGCAAACCAGGTATCTTCTCATATGTCTGGGATAAGATAACATCTCGTACGGAGTAAGACACAATCAGGTTCTTTTATATAAAATTACGTTTTACACACAACACCAAATACATTGTATTCTTAACTGAAATTAAAATTATTGTTGTTATTATTATTATTAATTTATGGTTGGTAGGCCTAATTATCCTCGTTAGACGAATACGATAAACTAACACACCTCCCTCTCTTTTTCGTTCCTTCTCAAATTATGTAATTATTAAGTTCATGTAGAGCTAGCTACGAGTATATTTTGCGTTAAACAAAATTTAAATTAGCTTCTAAATTTATTGTTGGACTTGCCTCTTCTTTTCCGCAACATTTCTCTTGGGAACTTAAGTCTTCATCTGTTAAGTTCCTTCCTCCGCAACGGTTTTAATGTTTCTAGGGCTTTAAGTAAAAGCATCGCGCTATTATTCTTGACTATGAGCCATGAAATATTATAAGGCATGTACTGACCAAGTCCAATGTGAACCGATTCCTATATAAATGTTGATGCAAGATAAAGAACATAGATTCACGTGCTACGTAGCCTATGTACACTGATGACAAGCCTTACTCAAGCAGAAGAGTTGGCGCTACCATCTCTTGACGCATGGACGAATTAACACCAGCTTGCGCTTCCCCCAACTTATATCTCCCCAAAATTATATCTACAAAAGGAACTCTTTATACCTCTTCTTCTAAAAGAATTGAAGATTTAATTTACAGAATTCTAAGCCTATTTATCAATATAATTCTTTGTCAATACTTTATATAAGTTTAATTTAAAATTTGACTTTTTTCTTGTATTTAGTTACAGTTATTGAAATTTACATTAACACATACGCATTAACATTATATAATGTTCACCTAGTATGTAAACAAACAAATCAGAAATAAAAATATTAATTTCTGTCAAATTCAAAATGTAAAAAAAGATAATTATTTCAGTGCATTCAAGTTCTGCTTAAGTGAGATAATTCCATGTAAGTTGTATTATTGCCTATGGCAGGGATTGGAGTTAGTAAAATATGCATCTAATAATTCTTATTAAAAATGGGGCTATTAATATAAATGTATTTAAGTTACTGGAAATATTTGGAAATGGGCTATCTTGATATTCTGCTTGTCTAGATAACATGATTATGACCATGAAAAAAAAATGCATTAAATTTCATTAACTAAATAATTAGAGATGATAATTGTGGGCGTTGTTTAATAAAGCCATTATAAATCTCGAACCAAAATTAGGGCTATGTCTTAGACCTGTTTCAACATTACAATTCGGTTCAAACAGAGGACACGCAATAATTCGTCTTCTTACATTGTGTTCCTGTTAATAAGCCTATGCATTATGGTAAACTAAATATTTTAGTATGATATTCATAAACTTGTTTTATGTTTTATTCGCAAAACCTTTGTAAATCAAGTTAAGTCGGGTGACCAATAGGCCTAATTAAAGATTTCTTTCTTTGTTGTATTGCCATTATGCCGATGAAAAGTCTTATTCAAGCAATTCGTCTAGAAGATTGTACTAGGCTACGGTATACGAAAGTGTGTGTATGTGTTATGTGTAGACTATGAGAATGCACCTTTTTGTTTAATTTATTGGTACCAGAAGCTTTATATATTACATTAAATTGTCATAATTTTCAGAATAAAATGGCGTATTGCGATACAAGAGTGGCAGGTGCATGGTTGGAGAATCGTAGAACAGTGTGAAAAGACGAGTCGAAGGGATACTGCTTTTGCTACGATAAGGAATAATTAAAATATTACTTGCATGAAAATAATTAAACAATAACTTAAACAATAACAGCTATTCGATTTGGCCTTCAATTTGCAAGGACAGTGGCGCCAACTTATATGGGCCCGTGGGGCTCAAGCCCACCCAATAATTTGCTGTGATTTATCTTAAATATTTATTATAATTATTAGGCCTATTATTACTAAAAAATCATGTTTAGTCGGTGCAAAACCAAAATTAGGCTAGCCTATAGGTTTATACAAGCGTTGACGCAAGTAACGTGATCTCCCTTGTTTCAATTAACTTACGGTACGATCGCGATCGTTTGCAATTGTTTCTGAATCCTTCAAATTTATAGCCTACGACAAATTTACTCTGTTAATACCAGTTTTCCCAGCATTTTCCGAAATACTTTTTTTCCGCTTTGAAAAGACTGAAGACATTATTACGTTCAACAATATTATAGAGAAGAGTTAATTTCACACATTGCTGTTCTAAGTGTAACCCTACATACGGATAACGGGGAAAAGTTGACTTTCGATTTTGCTTGTTGAAGAATTTATAGGGAGAAGTACAGTACATGTAGGCCTACAACATGCAGTGCTACTCAATAGTCATTGCATGTTTTACTTTATTTTACTTTATTTTATTTTATTTTATTTTAGTTGTTACCTAATATCTTTCCTCCAAAGGTCCCCGTAATTATAAACTTTGAATAATTAAATTAGAGTCCCACCCGAGAGGTGTTGGTAGCACGGTTGCCTTCCACCTTGTCGGCCAGTGGTTAAAAATTTCCGGGTTAATGTTTTTGAGCCCACCCAATGTTCTTCAAAAGTTGGCGCCACTGTGCAAGGATATCAACCATGAAAAGTATGTATATTTCAATCTTTATGATAAATACATCGATTAACTTCAGGGAAGGAGCACTAGCCCCATTATGTTTAGCTGGTGGATGCAGTAAATCTAGGTAAATATTAAGAAATACAAAGGAAGTAAAGACACAGGTAAGACTGAAATGGTAAAATTCAATTAACAAATATTCCATGTCTGCAATAATATAAAAAAGCCTATCAAAAGTTACAGACTTTGGCATAATGACGAACTTCGGCTGCAAAGGATGCATTAATAGGAAAATGTTGAAAAACACTATGACAGAAAACCCTTATTTTCAAAACCTGTGAAAGAATATATATTTCAGAATTTATGAAACACAGTTCACTAGGTGTATAATGAAGAAGACATAAATACATTAAAAATTGTAGTAAGACACTACATAGTTTCATAAATGGATTTTGAGGAGACTAAAATTCTCTAAGCAACATATTTTATTCTGGATGAATAAATAACATGCCATTAGTCCTATAATCTGGTAGGCTTACGGAGAAGATGGTAAGTCATGCATAGTAAGGGCTAACAAAGTTATTTTCTCTAAGTCTATGCTTATCGTCTCTCTTTTTCTTAGTTAATCTCTCCCATTGTGGGGTCGTTTAATACTGCCCTCGCTTCCCGGATCTTATAGGACCGCGGCCTGTCGGGAGAGGGGTTACTTTGGAACACACAATAGATGGCTTTGGTGTTGTGTTAAGTACAATTCTATAACTTTTAATAAATCCATTTTAAAACCTAACTATCAAGAAATATACAATTATAATCATCAGGCAAAGCACTTACCACATTTTGCCCCTGCAGAAATTATATCGAGTTTCTGTTTTTTCTTTCTTTCTTTTCTTTCTTTCTCATATTTGTATATAGGCCCATCTGTGATAAAGATATGTCTCAGGAATTTCCACATTTGAACTTAACACAAAATTCTAAATTATATTTAACACATGTGTACATCGATACATACTTTTATGACCGGACAATGACATGGAGGGCCTCCCGGGATCAGCCCAATGAAGGGGCCACCTTCGTGACAACATGAGCACATAGAACGAGACACGCCATTCACAAACACTCATGCCAAACAAGGCGCGGATGGTATAAAGGTGATAATGATGGCCGGGAACCACAAGGCTTTCCCAACATTTGTCTCACAGATGAGGAAAAACCCCGGAATCATCTAGGAAACTTGTCCCAACCAGGAATCGAAGCCGGGCCTGCTGCATGAGGAATGCGAACCCATCCCCTGTGCCACAATGGTGACCCTATGCTTATTCTTTAACTAATTAGACGTACGGTGTTATTATAATTGATGCAAAATATAAAAATCACCTCATCAACTCAAGTGTGATTAACATAATAAAGGAGGCTCTAATAGCAAGGTAGGGGCATAATTGGGAGCGGCTTGTTAGGTGGCACTTAGCATGTACAAGTCAAATATCCGGGCGAGTGCGTTTGAATTAACAAAATTACTCAGAAGTTCTTAAGTCATTTTACAAACAACACTTGTTTTAAAGAGGATTTCAATTCATAGTTTAAACTTGTTAAGACTTGTATATACATAGCTAAATGCTATACACAAACAGCACACTCACAAATATTCAAGAGTTAATAATTCACTTCCTCAGGTAACTGCCCACACAGATTCTGTAGCTTCTTTCAAAACAATAGGCCTGCTTCATCATATTTAACTACTCTCTGTGTGGTTGTTTTGCTCAATATCTGGTTGTTCAAGGAAATGCTGAGTCATGAGATGGCCGGAAAAAAGGAGTCAATTGATTTAACTCTAACCGATAAAACTACACTTTACATCGTTACAAGTACCCAATTAATTAATTCTTGAAGTAGGCTAAAGAAAATAATAATAATAATAATAATAATAATAATATTAATATTAATAATAATTTCCAATTGTATTCAATGCCCTTGTTATAAAAGATAGGCCTATATCAAACAGTCAATATAGCCTATTTGAAATATGATGAGCTACAAATTTTAAATTTTATCTTCTACTACAGCCTAATTTTTATCTAACTGGATCCCTCCCTCTAAAATTAATTAGGCCTATTTGGTTTTTACTAACTGAAATTTAAAATTTTAATATTTAGTAAATTATTTTAAAAATACAAGCTTGGACCGAACATTTACAAAGAGTGGAAAATAGCATTTTTCCCAAGGCTTTTAATGGGTTTTAATTTTAATTGGTTTGTAAAATGTAAATCTATACATCTAAGGTCCTGACTCAATATCCCAAATCTCATATGAAAAAGTGAAAGAAAGGTCTGTAGATTGAGACGATATACTTGGTTTCACTTTCAAATAAAGATTAAGGTTGTGAAAAGATGTTGCTCACGACTTTCAGTATGCCCCTCGTATGTATTTCAAAAATCTGTTTTTATTTAATGTTATGTAAATATTTATTTACATTATGCAGTTATTAAATATGTTTTTATCTTAATAAAAATTTACGTTAGTTCAATGCAAGGAAGTCATTCATTTATCTGAGAAGCAGAGCCCTGGAATTGATACTGGTCCATAGTCCAGGGCGGAGTAAAAATACTTTTTTTTTTAGTTTCTCTTTCTTTTAAAACTTACTGTAACATGCCGCACAGATCAGCTTTCAAAGCTCAAATTCTATATTGGTGCACTGTCTCTCCCTGTCAATAATACGGCTTCGTGCTAGCCCTGACACAGGGATATATAGCCAACTATATTGAAGAGTGCAATGACACATCAGAATGGGACGTGATTCTTCAACGACTTTTCCTGACTAAAGAAGTTGACAGACTGAGCACTGAAGAAAGAGACCAGCAAATAAGTTATTCAATGGCACACCATGTACTATATAGAGCAGGGTCGGGAACGAAGGCACTGAAGGCGCGAAGTTACCCTCCCTCTCGTCCCCACTTCTCTATTTCAGCAGCGAGGTAATGACAACTAAACCGGTTGACTCAGAGACTAGTCGCGTGGCAGTAATCCTGTTCAGTGCTGGCTTGTGTGCAACATGAATGAACGCAGAGTATCTAATCGGGACCGGGAGAACAAGTGTTTTTTCTTCAAGATGATAAAGCACAGGGTTCGATATGTCCTACTATTATTGACTACATTACAAGCTTTACCATCAGGAGGAATTTCAATTCGGCTCATGTTGGAACCTAAGGCGAGGTTCTATTACCAACAGAATTGTTGATCTGGCAAAAGTTTGGAGAAACGGTTGATAGACATTGTTCATTTTCCCTTGCCATGTACGAAACTACTGAAAATAAAGATACTGCTCAACTTGCTGTGTTTATAAGACGTGTAGGTACAGAATTAGCTGTGATTGAGGAGCTGCTGGACATTTATTCAATGAAAGATCACGCACGCGGTGAAGATATTTCTGAGGCAGTGATGATGATAGCGTGAAAGTTTAAGCTTGAATGTGACAAGCTGTCTGCATAGCTACAGATGGGGCTCCAGCAATGGTGGGAACAGAAATGGGTCTAATAGTGAGACTGCGAAAATTCCTTTGTAAAAATGGATTTTCCTCAAATAGCTTTGTAGCCATTCACTGCATTATTCACAGGGAAGCACTGTGTGCAAAATCAACTACTTTGAATAACGAAATGGATGTCTGTGTTAAGATTGTGAATATAATTAGAACGCATGCTCTGCGGCATAGACAATTTCAGGAAATGATGATACTCACAGATTCCAAATACTTAGATTTACCATGCTTCTGCCAGGTAAGATGGCTAACCAGAGGCAAAATGTTGCAAAGAATGTTTAATCTACGGAAATACATACTTTCCTAGCAACCAAAGGGATTGCATTTCCAGAACTTAAAGATATTTTTTGTTTGTGATTTAGCGTTCTTAAGCAATTTAACGGTTCACGTAAATGAACTTAACTTTTGTTTACAAGTTAAACACAACAAGATTGTACATTTAGGTTTTAACAGACTGTGTGAAAACATTCAATCAGAAATTAAATATGTGGCGAGCCAAATAGAAGAGAATAAATTGCACCATTTCCCATCCTTAAAATCGGTTATGAAAGATGAATTGCTTGATATGAAAGAAAAATATATGGCACTATTACAGGATTTATCAGGAGCATTCTCAGATAAATTTGTAGTCGTGCAAGCGATAGACAATGACTGCAGGCTTTTCGAAAATCCATTTACATTATGATCCTTTGGTGGGCCATGACGAACTGTAATTGGAATCAATTAACCTTCAAAGCAGCACACCATTGCGCAGTTCAGGAAAACTTGGTTTGGATTTACACACTTCACTGCCGAAAACATTTCCCAAGCTGCGCCTTTTTGCAAGTAAATTATTGGCCATGTTTGGTACTAATTATCAATTTGAACAACTTTTCAGCCTATTGATCTTGAACAAGAGCTTGCTGGGCAGTCACATTTCTGATGAATATCTACGATGTGTTCTATGTTTAAGTTCATTGAGTATGTAGTAGGATATTAAAAAGATAATATCTGCAAAGAGACTAAAAAGATGCCAACTGTCTAAATTAACACAGTGCCATTAAGAATACGCCAATAATGTACGTTTAAATAATTTCACTACACTATTCAGCTAAATTGTGACGTTTATTTTGAGAATTGCGGTGTAGAAATCACTTAAATACAACTAGTAACATAAGGGAAATAAGTAGAACTAATTAATAAATAATGTTAATTATATAGACCTGCTTTTCTAAGCTCAAGGCTTGGTTAGAATATTAGAACTGTGCTTCAACGTTGCCATTGCGTCTTTCCTCATGGTACCTAGTTGTCCCATTACCTTTCTTTGTGCCTTCCTAGCCAACTCTTCAGCAGTTCAAGAAATATTCATTTCATTACTTAAAAGATGTCTCATCCAATATCCGAGGTACCGCCACTGTAGCATGCGTCACGAGTCTGCCTACCTCTCAGGTAGAAGGAATGGGGATGGGGCGAGTGTAGGGGTAGAGCACTTCTCACTCTCAGTGCATTGCTTGCCAAGCCTGATATAGAGCATAGAGGGGCAACATATATTTATATTCTGCGCTTCGACAGATAAATTAAACAGAAATATAATAAATTAATTCCGACTTGGGATTAAGCACATGGCTATTACAAAATTCGGGATAGGGCTATGTTCTTAATAGATTAGATGTTGTGAATCCTACTTCTGCGATCTTCGTGGAAATGGAGTCGATAAAGTGTGTTGTATAATCCGGTAAGTTAAGTTGCGGCCCAGTCTCAAATTTACTTACGAATTGCAGCCCAAACGAATTGGGAAAAGTACGAATTTCGGCCCGTACGAATCGGGAAAGTACGAATCGCGACCCGTGCGAATTTCGGCCCGTACGAATTGCACGCACACAAGAATTGGGAAAGTTGGCCCAGCATATTTTAAGAGGGACGTCTAAGTAGTGGTCAGGTAATTAAATGATCGGCCTATTAGCAATACCCAGGAATCACCGCGAGGAGGTTGGCTGAGTAGACTCCCAAAAATCTGCGCTTATAGTCAGTTTAAAAAGGTAGATATATATAGAACGATCGTAACGTAAAGTGTGTGGCAAAAATTTGAAGCTTAGCCAGGTATTACCATTAATTTATTATTTTTGTTTTCTATTTTCGAAACTATACAAATTTATTAATAAGCTTAATGTACTAATATTACGGGTATTGTAGCGATTTCACTACCTGGGTCTAGTCATATTCGGCCAGAAGTGGTTATTTTCTGTGAATTGCGTCACGCCAGTGCTGATTAAAATACATAGTTACGTTTATGTTAACCTAGATAAATATAGTTGAGAGTAGCCTATAAGGTTTATATCATGGATCTTTTATTGTATTACTGGAGTGTAAGATTCATTCGTCCTTCGATTTAGTAAAGAAGACAAAATACTATAATAGTAATAAGTAGGGTTCGGATGTTTATGACATGTCATATTTTTATTCTGACCTCCATTCTCGTCGCAAACACAAAATAAACACGAATTCCGTATTTGTTATCCTAATCGGACCATTTTTATTTTGCATATAAAGTCATATTTTGGTCATTTTCACGGTGTTGGTCATATTTGTAACTTAAAGTCATATTTCAGTTATAAATTTGGTGAAAGAGCACTATTATAGGCCTACACTATGGGCACTAAATAGTCAACTTAATTTTTTTTCCGAAAAAGAGTCACGAATATTTTGGTTTTACTGTAGTCTAACTGAAATGTGAAGGGACAGTCACAAGTAATAGCACAATTACCTCTCCCTTCTTTTTATCAACTTCCAATATACATGCTCTTAAAATATTATCACTTCACATTTGCAGTGGTATATGGAAACATTAACAGGTTAGAATTTCTTTAGAAGTAAAACTGTAAATCACCTGCAAAATTGTTAAAATTAGGTCATCTGATTGAATTAATGTGATATAATAATTTAGTGTCATTAAACGTTTTAAATTTGAACATTTATTTTTAGGAAATACGTTCTTTTATGAGGTCATATTTGGGACATATGTAGTCATTTTAAGGTCATATTTGCAGTCATATTTTCCATTTTTTAGGTCATAAACATCCGAACCCTAGTAATAAGATAATTTTTATGAGAAGAAAAATTTACCTATAATTTCAAATGATCTGAACCTCACAAGCAAAAAATAGGATTGCCCTGAGGGTGATTGGATATTTCAAACATTTTAATCGATGTTTTGGAAGCAGATGTAATAGGAGTGACAGCCCTACAAACACACAGACATAGAGGTGGGCGCGCGTGCAGAAGAGAAGAAAGATTGTCCCTGGCCGTGGGCAATTGAGTGATAGGCCATTCTTTTGTTCCTTCGCTCCAGGCGACAAGCTAAAGAAAACAAAGAATGGCTCGTTGGATTTCACTTTTATTTACACATCCTGCCGGCAGTCGGATTTATTTGCATTCCGTGTCAATTACACTACAGAATATCCTAATTTACTCCAGAACATCCAACATATTAAATCTAATATCGTGCTTTGAATGTCCTTTTAGGATATGTAAATTATATAATTAAGACTCCAGAATCACATACTCTATGTGATAGAGGTGTAACCTAGGCTCTGAAACAAACAAAGAGATGTGATTTGTACACAGACAGCTTACAGTAATGTTTCTTGCAGCTCTGAACTATGAACTCTCCGATCTATGCCTTGTCGTTAGTGAAAATGCGACAAATGCCCACGCCCGTAGACAGGGGTGGGCAAGAGGGCGAAAATTTGTTTCTTACCTTCTCGAAATTTTTAACATTTAAAAAATTAAAAATCTATTCAAGCAGTACTACGGAAATTTTCTTTAAATAGCTTTTGAAATGTACAGTACGGTACTTAAGCTTTTATTTGTGATATTGTATTTTGAGGTAGACTATAACGATAACTACGGTATAATAAGATATATACAGTGCATACTATAACGTTGAGACCACTGACCGTAACACATATCATCAAATATCCTTGATATCGATCGGTTTGTATTACAGTTTGCAAAATCAAAGTCAAGAAAGTTAGCTCTATACGCTTGTCTATTCATAATTTTCATTGGAAAATAAGTGTTAAATCCTTCCACACTTCTTTTAAAAGTAGATAATTTGTTGTAATTGTCAATATCTCAATTTCAGTGTCTGTAATTTGTGACAAATTGTTTTAACTTGTGGAGTGGTTATCTCCTTGCTTTGGATGGTGATACAGGCCTATAATTCTGAAGCATGCATGATTTTCCCCCTCGAAAACTTGACTCTGGCTACGGGCCTATAAATGTTAACTTTAAAATTAAAACCATCTAATAATAGTACCATGAATGAATGAACATGAATAGAAAACAATCTACTGATACAACATAGGCTAATATGCATACATCAAACAAATATTTTGATTCAAATATAGAACACAGCAATTTGTAAATCTTGCATTAAAATACAAATAGTGATTTAACTATTGCCACGAGGCATGTTGACACGGATTTAAAGAAAACGTACTTAATCATATCTCAATCAGAGCAGTTTGTTTTATAATCCAGTTATGTACTGATATTCAGTGAAAGAATATTATATTAATATAGCAACAAAAACGAGGATGGATTGGAAAGCAACAGAATGAGAAAAATGGATATTAGAAAAAGCAGAGGAAAATGAAGAAAAAAGGAGAAAGTACAAAAAGAGCTAAGCGAGAGATACGGCATCTTAGTTCAATTCAAAGGGGCGCCATTGAGGCGTCGTGCATGTTCATAAAGATTGGAACTTTTAAACCCACCCTCTGATCTCACCCACTCCTGGCGCTATTTGAAGGACTTTGGTTTCATCGGCTCCTTTCAACCTGAATGACGAGTATTGTAAACACTGGCAGGGTAGGGGCTGAAAAAAGGCTCCCCTCTTTTGTCGGTAGGCGCTATAGAGGTGTGGACAGGTTGTATATTATAGGCTTTGCGTTGAGTGAAGGGTTGTTGACAGCATGTCTATTCCAATCTCACATCTCCCAAACACACCGCCTCAGAACTCTTTTTCTATTCATATTTTAGTGAAGTTTTAAAACCTATTCTTTTCAGCATCAATTAGTTTCTTCTCGCAAATGTCGAACGTTTAAGCAAATGCTGCGGTTGCTTATGTGAGCTTGGACGCCCTGCAAGCCGTTAGAAAACAGCAATTTCATGGACAGGTGTTGTCAAATGGGCTATATTATTTTCTACATACCTGTATTTTAGCAAGTTATTTTCATGTTCATTACTAACTTAAATAACCATCAATCTCTTGTTCAAATTTGTAAAGGATTCTTAAGGAGTCTCGCTTACGCCAGGAGTGTAAGTAAGAACCGACGGAATTTTATTTATTGCGAAATCGGGAACAGTAATGCAAAAAAAAAAGGGAAAAAACTATAAGATAGAGCAGAAGATAGAGGATAAGCTGCATATGAACAAAAGAAGATATGAAAATAATATATAGGTCTAATTTTTTCAGTTGATAAAGGTAAAGACATTTAAAAGTGGCACGTCGCGCTTCTATCGACGATGTCGCGACGATCGATATAGGCCTATCGGTTGCTTCGCCATAAGCTCTCTCGCTTACAATGACAAAACTAGCGTAGTTTTATTCATTTTCGTGGTTTTATTTTATGTAAATATTCGCTAAATAGTCACAATAATTCTTGAGTGACAGGGAAAAAGTGAATAAGTCAAAATATCAAAGTTTTAGGAGAGACAAATAACGATTTATTTTCACAGCATTTTTACAATATTTAGATTAGTCCACCCAGATACTTTTACATAGTATAAGATGCTGTGTAAAAATATCTGGTGGACTGAACTAAATAGTTTTTTTTTTTTCATTCCTGAAACTTTGGAATTTTGACTTATTAGCTTTTTCCTTATCACTCTAGAATTATAATTCGAGGTTCGGATTCTTCCAAGATAAATCCGGACTCTCGCTATGTTACCTATGATACTCCGGAAGGAAGTAAGTCACTTTTTATGGTAACATAGTAAAGATCTCGCACGAAATCTGTGCCGATGAGACCGTTACTCTCTAGAGAGAGACATGTTATTGTGCGAGAAAGAGATGTACTGTAGCTTGGCGAGAGAGATAGGTAGCAGGTCAATCGACGCTACAGTCCCCACGAAAACGTAATGCAATGACTTAGGCAATCGGCACAGATTTCGTGAGGGATCTATAAATGTTTCTATGATCAATGATCATTAACTTAAAACAGAATCCTCAAGAGTCTAGAATCAAATCTATATTAATGAACTGCTTTCTCACCACCTCCTCTCATATCAGAGGAAAAAATAAAATAAAATGTTAGGCCAACTTGGGCCTGTGCGTGACTCTATGAAATATCATCTCTATTTGATTTCGAGATCAGCGAAAGATATGAGTTCATAGCAGCCTAATATGCACAGTAGGATGATTGAAACATCAACTTCATCAGACATTACAATCTGCTTCTTTGTCACACGATCTTGTTTTGTGGCATACAAACATAAGCCGGCATATGATGTAGATTAAAATAAGACTTAGGTGGTTTGGACATGAATACTCAGAGGTCGTGTCAGTGGCGGAATAGATTCCTTCGTCACCCGTGTTTTCCATCATTTTACATTGTGAAAAGTAAGATGAGAATATTCCAATGACTAGAATGATGGTGATACAGAGAATTGTCAATATGGACTTGTGCTAAATTATGATATTTATACAGGTAAACCTCTGGATAACAAGGATCGACATAACATCAGATCCTGATTTAGCAATATTTTTCTTTGGCCGCTTAGCCTACTGGTCGGGAACAACATAAACTGAGAGTGTTCGAAAACAGGATGCTCAGGAAAATACTTGGGCCTAGAGAGATGAAAATTGGACTGGAGAAAACTGCATAACGACGAGCTTCATGACTAGAGACCGGATTTTAAAGGGAATTCCTTTTTTTATATTTCATCACAAAACGAGATAAAATTTAACAGGACATTACTGAGTAAGTTTCAACTGCAAATGACCTGGTTTTAACGTCCTTTTTTTTCCTTTTTTTAGGCTCATTTCCCTTTTTTTAGGAACTTTCCCTTTCCAGTACCTTTTTTGCTAATTTATTTTGAAAAATTCGTAAATTACCTAGTATTTGGTAATATGAAAACATTAAAAATTGTTTTCACTGATTCACCAATGACAAAATAATTCCTCCCAGCAGAATAGAGCGTTACAGGGAAATCACAGGCTTGCCATTGCCTAAGTTTCCCAATATTACAAGGTGGGAACATGGATTTCGGGTGCTTTTTTCCTCTGTGAGAATTTCAACAAGATCAAAAAACGTCTTCAGTCATTAGATGTTACAGAATCAGCAGCAATAGAGCAAGCAAAGGCTTTATATAAAACAAACATGTATCTCTCTGTTGAATTTTTACACTCTCTTACTTTTATATCTTTTTTCCCTTTTTTTATCAATAATTTTCCCTTTTTTTCAACCTCTTTTTGGCAATAATTTTCCCTTTTTTCGTCCTTTCTTGGGTGAAAATTTTCCCTTTAAAATCCGGTCTCTATTCATGACCTCTACTCTTCACCAGATATACTAAGGGTAATTAAATTACGGAGGATGAAATGGGCTGGACATGTTGCGCACATGGGGGAGAGAAAACACATCTCAAAAGTATTGGCTGGGAGACCCGAAGGGAAAAGACCCCGTGGAAGACCTAGACGTAGGTAAGAGGACAATATTAGGATAGACTTAAGGGAAGTAGGATTTGCGAGGGATGATAGGATGGAGTTAGCACAGAATAGGGTTGAAGGGCGAGCTGAGGTAAGCGCGGCAATAAACCTTCGGGTTCCATAAAATAGATAATATTCCTTTAGCTTGCTGAGGAACTGTCTATTGCCATTGAGTAAGTAAGTATCAGTAGCTTGGTCCTACGGATGTATCAGATTATTGTCCTTCCCAGTCACCAATATTGTTTTCTGGGGATTCATAATTGTAACGTTTCTTACAAATTCCCGAAGAGAAATGTTGAATAGAGAGCTAAAAAAATAAGATAATTCAGGGTAAAATCCATTATGTGGGCAAAAAGATACAGTGAGTTTATATGCTACTTCAGTATATAGCCTATAGACTAGTTAAAAGAACCTTCTAGGAGATAGAAATCTCAGCCATGTGCCTAGGCTTAAATCTTGGCGCGATCCGTCACGTTCAACCAGTCTGAAGTCTGAACAGTAATTTTTCAATGTGTGAGTATAAATAATATGCTACCACTCAATGGAAGTCAGTTTAGAACTTAAATTCCAAAGCCTTTTAAAATTAGCATTATTTTGTGAACCACTATTTTTTTCTTCTTTGCACGTATGTGCCTTGATATGTCCAGATCACAAAGTATTCTCATCCAGCCTTCCAAATATGTGATACAGTATATCACGATCCCCTCAATATAACCCTTATAATTATCTGCAAGGGTCCACAAATACGGAGGTTTGACTGCATTTTATTTTCTTTAAAAAAAGCATTTATCATTTATCAGAGACAAATAAAGTTCTTAGGATGTTCATAATACATTAGGGTCTTCTGTTTCAGCCCCATACAGCCGACTATTTGTACTGTAGATCCCTTGCATGTGCTTTATTCACCGTTCTAACTTTTCCCTCGGCCACCAAAGTGGCATTTTCCGAACGGAAACTATGCATGCATGTTCTTTCTCTTCACTGAAAATTAAAATGGGTTCTGGAATAGGTTATAGGCCTATTAGATGGACGGAATAGACTACAGTTGGGAGAAAAAAGTAATCGATTTTATATTCATCAAATAAAATAATCCTTGTTCGATCATTGATATCTTTTTTATTATACTTCAAAGCATGTTAGAGGTACGAATGACCTATGACCAATTCCCTTTCCTAACATAATCATCAAGATTAAGAAATATATTACATGGTCAAAGGACATAGATGTAGGCCAATAGGCTATAATAAAGGCCTATAGACATACATCAGTATATTTAAATTAATAAATAAATCCTCATAATTTATTTTGTATTTTGGAATAAAATTTATTCTTAAATTATTCTAGTGCTCTAGGGTATTATGGGACAGATAGGCCTAAATATAGGCAGAGCGTAGAAACAAGGTGATGCTTTATTTCCATTTCTATTCAATTTTCATAGAGATTATTAGGTATATCTTGGCATTACATGAGAATACTTAGGATAAAAATAATAAGAATTATTGACTTCTGAACATCAAAGTGGTAGCCATTTATCTAAAGCTTCCTTAAAGAGAATATAATATCACATGAATCGTGTCCGAAAATACTGCCGCTTCTGCCGCTGCCAACTAATGACTGCGGCAGAATTTAATCCGTTTGCAATCTTCGAATTTCCTTATAATTAATTATTAACTTTTTCATTCCTCTCAGTATTGATACGTAATTTTCAATGCCAATTTTCTTCCCACATCTATGAAAGTCAAAAATGTCTGTCCGTCTGTCTGTCTGTCCGTCCGTCTGTCCGGACCATAACTCAAGTACGCTTTTTCGGATTTTCATGAAACTTGGTATAAACATTCATAATGTCGATGGGAGGAACCCTATTGATATTGAACCAAATCGGTTCACCGGTACCGGAGTAATGCCCAATTTAGTGCCTATTTTAATAGATTATGGCGCCTTTCTATGAGAAAGGCGCCATCACTCAAATACGCTGTAACGGATTTCCATGAAACTTGGTATACCCATTTATGACGTCCATGAGAAGTGCCCTATTGAATTTGAACCTAATCTGTTGACCGGTACCGGAGTAAAACCCAATTTAGTGTATATTTTAAAGACGCGGTAACTCAAATACGCTTTACCGGATTTTTATGAAACTTTGTATACACATTTACAATGTCCATGGGAAGACGTCTATTCATAATGAATAAAATCGGTTGATCTGTTTCGGAGTAATGCTCAATTTAGTGCCTATTTTATGGCAATATACGTATTCGAAAGAATTTATAAAAAAAAATGAAAATCAGTTATCTTGACAACATAGCCTATTGTTTTACTGTGATGTTATAAGGCCTTGGAAATTAAAGTACAGGTAGCTATGACAAAAAACACCATTGTTTTACATGCGCTTACCCAACTAGACCGTTAAAATGACCCAGGTGGCCGAGATGGTAGACCTTTCTTCTTCCGTAAGCCCTGCTTAATGAATAAATCTGGAGCTTAACTTGGAAATCAATTTAAAAAAACAACATATTCTGCATATCATAATTGCAGTCATAACTGATTAAACAAAAACATACTGGCACTTTTTTACATCAGTTTACCTGATTTTATTTCATTTCTATTTTGCATGATCACATTTTATATTATTTTAGTAGTCTTAAAAAATAGGACCCTACCTACATCCAAATATATCGACCTATACATTTCATTAAAATCGTTGAAATGCAGTATACCAAGATATTTATAAATATATGGAAGGAAAACAGGCCTATGTACTTTTGTGGGACCCTGTCAATCTCACACAGCATGGAATTGTGTAAATTGTATGGCTAGTCACTAGATATTCGAAATGGTAATAAATTATGTTCTTTGTATTATAACCGTTGTCCCTAAGATGAAGAGACATGCCATGCCACCTGCCGAGGGAATCCCAGAACTCCAACAGCGGTAAAGGTAGTTTTCAGAAAGTAACAAAATATTGGAGAAAACACCTATACAGCAAAAAATATTTACCTTCAACAGTATAATGCAGATTTTTACTTCAATTTTAAAACATTGTCTTGCACATTTTGAATTCAATTCCTTTTTTTCCGTTCGATAAACTCTATCAACAACCGAAATGATTGCATTCGAACTCTTAACAATCTAGCTACAATACGTCTAAGTTTAAAATGTTTGGAATTTGTGTTAATAAAATAAATTAGGACTGAATCTTGAAAACTTAAAAGTGTGTCGAAAAGAGACTGTTGCAACAAAACACGTCATTGTTGTAATTTTAATTAAATTCCGCGTAAGGATACAACAGTAAGTTATTTTAAAATTTTAATTTTCACCACTTATTTCTGAATTTTCACTAAAAAAAATTGTCGACCCTGAATCAAAGGTAGGCTATAATATTATGTTCCCCACAAGCACAGGTAGGAACCGTAAACAAAGTATAAAGACCTAATTCGAAAAAAAAAAAATCCAGTCCATACTCTTTCTTCCTTTCTTTCTTTCTTTCTTTCTTTCTTTCTTTCTTCCTTTATCATAGTTTTACCTCTCCCTTTTAGGATTTAAGCGACCCAAGCCGCCGGGCCTTACAGGGCCGCGACCTGTCGGGAGAGGGATTATCTTTGGATCACATACATACTCTTTTGACCAGACAAGAACATGGAGGGCATCCCCGGATGAGTGATCAGCCCAATGCTGGGGCCACCTCCGAGACAACACGAACACATAGGACGAGACACACCATTCACACACACACTCACTCACTCCAAACAAAGCGAGGATGGGATGAATATGATAATGACGGCAGATGATATCTGGGGACCACAAGGATCTAAGTTATCCGACATTTGTCTAACAGGTGAAGAAAACCCCCTGAAAAAACCCCAACTAGGTAACTTGTCCCGACCAGCGGTGGACCCAGTCCATACTCAAGTCAAGGAGTTTCAAGAGGATAGAAGTTTTAATACGCTTGATATTATAATTGATCACAGACTGACTTGGGAGGATCATTTAACCACATTTGTCTTCAATTATCTACAGTGCTCTTTCTTCTCGACTAAGTCGTAAGATCTATTGTACCAAATAATCATATTAAAGTTGTTTATTTCGCCTATTTCCACTTACCCATGGATTCACCCTCTGGGGCAATAGCTCCCACATTATTAAAGTTTTTGTACTCCAGAAGAATAATCACGAATTCATATTTCAATGGAGATTTATTAATCTTAAAATACTGACTGTTACTTCCCTGTGTATTCTTAAATCACTCTTGTGTATTAAAGATCATATAAATTTATTTAGTTTTAAAAGTGATCATCATTCTTATGAAACTAGGTAACAGAACTCAATAAACTACCCCAAAATTTAACCAAAATTTGGAAGTGATGTCCATAAAAGTCGCACTCATTTTAAGGGCCTGTACGACCACCTCCTGATAAAATATTTACCTTAACTTGGACAAAACTTGCGTAATAAAACCTCCCAACAAAAACTTTCTGGAAAGCCAACTCCCAGTTAAGCTATCGGGAGGTTAGAGTAGCTGATAATCTACCAACTGCCAGATAACCTGACTTAATGGAAACAAAAATGGTTGCCCACTGAAGCTTTGTAGTCACGTGAATTTCAGAAATGATGACGGAAGGATTAAATTATACAATAATGCAGTTTTAGGCTCACATTTGAACGATACAGAATTGCACAAATTGATTAATGTACTTAAAACGAGATGTTCTTACGTAATTTAACTGTAGGCCTACAAATAGAAATACACATTACGGTTGAGTTGTCTCACCTAGCGGAGGCTGCTTGTACTAGAAGAAACACACCTCTTCGCTCTAAGGTGTACTGTCTGATGTAAGAAATTTTACTGCATTCTTCCCCAACGGTTCGGCGGTGGTATTACAAAGCATTTTCCAGTTAAGCTATCCGAAAATTACGTATCGGGAGGATTTGTCAGGAGTTGGTACTACAGGTCCTAAATCTGTGTTCTCTGGTTGGACGACTGTAAGGTCTTTTTACAATATGACTGAACTTTTTTAATTGTGATACTTTTGGTTTGATTTAGTTTTATCTCTATGACGAAGTCGATTCTTTGTTCTTTGCGTCCAAACATTAAACTTAACACACGCCTATGCATGAGTGACAAATACTTAGATGTTAACCAGTGCGCCACTGCTTGAGATGCGTGTTAATCGCCATATTGCATGTCGGGTTAGCACATACACGCGGTGGATCATGGTGCTCCTGCTGTTGGGGATATTTGGATTGTGATGTATGAAATAATTAGGGGCAACCCAACACATTCATCATTCCGCAAAGCTTACTCCATACATCATCATATGGTGCTGCCATTTCCCACACCTTCTCCATGCAACAGAAAAAAAGAACTATTCATAAATATATATTATTATTCGTCACGTACAGTTGTAGCCAGTGTTTAGAGCTAACCAAGAGCAACACTTTTCTACGTACAGCTAGGAATAATGTTTGATAATATAGCTATCGCACTTTAACAAGTGCCTTCATTAGCAATGTACCATCATGCAAACGCACTCTAAGTACGGTTCTCATATTTCCGTAAGCAACTTTTGATTACTACCAACTTCTATTTTAAGGTGGTTAACTTATCTTATTTTCTTAAGGCCAGAATGAATGCCTGTGCAATAAAAACAGTTTCTTCCTAAAAACAATTTCTACCTAAGTCTGCCAGAGGCCTATAAAACTATTATTTTATTTTATTTTTTATGCATATAACTTTATTTTAAAAACTAAACTCCGTGGCGCTATATCTATAAAGGGAATAGGCCTACCATCCGACCGCTGCGTCATCTACCACAGGAAGATGGCAGGATTGGGGGCATGTGGTCAGCATGCCGACACCCACGGCCGTTAATGGTGGTTTTCATGACCGGAGCTGCTACTTCTCTATCAAGTAGCTCCTCAATTTGAATCACGAGGCTGAGTGCACCCCTTCTACGTCATAATCTACATTGATGATTTTACCTAATCTATGTTAGTCGAAATTTACTAAGCCCGTTTACAATGCAATTAATTGAAGGGTTCATCTGGATTCATCAGTTACGCAATATGAAACATTTCGAACACATCTTGAACGTCGGTTTTATTACCAAGACGATTTCTGATGAAATTATAATGTAGTATTTCTTTAGCCTTAATACTTGCTCGCAATCGTAGACCAGTTTTTCTTCATTACATAACATGTCTTTGAGAGGGTAATATAAACGTCGGTAGTAATTCATAACAAACTCAGAACCTAAAATTTACTGTAGGCTTACATAAATGTCATAAGCGTGCTGAGTACTCATCATCTCCATAATATTTTCTGCACCTGCTACTACTACTAAACCTGTCGGGCTTTGAGAATGGCCATAATAAAAAGTAAAATGTGCAGCTCTTTACACTGTGTCACCTTTCAAATGCATTGGACATAATCCAAGCTCTATGTTTATCACATGAGAATTTAAAAATCACATGTACCAAATGTCTGAACATACGTGCAAAGGGTGACCTTTAAACGACCACCTGTCTAGCACGAAGGTGAGAAACTCCAGACTCTTAAGAGTGAAATAAATCAACGGGGACACATCCTACAAGCGGAATCGTTGTATAAAATCAATCACGTCTCATGCATAATTTTTAGGGATGCTTTCAAGTGTTCTAAAGAAGGTATTTTCCTACATCGTTTAGACTTTCTTTTATAAATGCCTAGGCTACTTTCGTTCCAATTTCTTCATTAGGCCTATAAGGTCGGATTTGTGTTCACCGCTCATTTAGCCTACTAGGAATAGAATGTGCATGATCTTAGCATCCGAATGGAAACTTGGTATGAACATTAGTTTTCGAGATACAATAATCTAACTTACTATTCTCACTTGAGCCAACTTGGCTCAATATAATTCACCAAAAATAAATTAGTAAATAAACGAGAAAAACCTTAATCCCCACAAAAAGAAAGTTGGCCTCTTGTAACTTTGAAAATGCTCAAATTCCTTACTTTAACCCTCATTAAAGCCATGCCTAGGCTCTGGGTTATCTAATTAGACCTACATCTGTATTTGGCCGTTAGAATTACGTGTCATCTGTCTATTATGCGTTTAAAATGTTATTTAAAAATAACAGATTTAATAGGAATCGTTAATCTCTCGTGGGATACCTATGATAATTTAAAAAAAAAAAAAACATAAAATATTAGGCTACTGTTATTTACTTGAATTTTATAATATATATATTTTTTTTATCTAAATGGACAAATTAGAACAATTTTCTTCCGTTGTTTCAATGACGGAAACATGCAGTTAAAAAATTAGTTAACCGTGTGATAAGAGATTAACTTATCACCAATAACAGCTTCCCGTTTCCGGTCGAAGTATAGACATAAGTAAAACTACTTTCAAACATAAACATATATTTATACCTACGTTGCAGTAAGCAATCTATAGTGCTGAGGACACATCTTCAGCTTACTGGTATATTTAAGCACAAATTATAAACGGTTCCTCAGCTGGGCCGTAGCTAGGTGGTGGCGAGATGAGCCCCCGCCAAGGGCGAACGTACAGAGAGGGCGCAAAATTAACCATGAAAAATCCCGCCTTTTTTAGACTAGTGCAATTTATCAAGCAATAAAAATTCCACGTTAATAGAAGAAATCTTTCAGGTTATTAAATATTACTGCACGTGAACTATCTGTAGTATTATGCCGGTTGTCTACAAACAAAAATCAGTCATGCAAGGTTCTTTAATTAACACGTTTTTTATTGACAGAGTATAACATAAATCATGAACAGTAGGGAATGATATAACGACAATAAAAATTAAAAAGTACGTTATTATTGAGATGAAAGTGGTTCAACTATTCGAAAAAAGTACTTTTACCTATATTAATGTGTTAAACACTTTAGTAGGCCTCAGGCCTATTATGTAATTTACTTTCGATACTAGATTTTATTAATTAATTAATTTTTAAGTAGTTCAATCGTCTGAAAATAAGGTTTTAGTACCTTGAACGTCCAACACTTAGTTCACTTTCAAATTGAGGTTTAGGCTTTCTTTGATAATAACAGTGTTTTTATATTAAAATAATAAACAATTTTACAGAAATGAAAAAAAAATTCTTCAGACCCCCAGTATTGGAGGGCGCAGATTTGTCAAACTCGCCAAGGGCGCAGAAGGACCTTGCTACGGCCCTGTTCCTCAGTAAAAGTGTAAAACAGATATAGGCCTATCCAATTGCCAAGTACCGCTATTATCACGTTTGCATTCAGATAATAGTACACATTTTTCATAATCGCCTTTTTTCAGTTCTGGTGAACAAAACCTTCCTAATAATGGAAGAATAGGAAAGAAACCCACATCAAAATTATAAAATTAAAGTAGTGGACTGTTACCAAGTAAGCTTTCACTATAATGTGAGTGGAAGAATTTTGGTATAATACTTAACAACCGACTCTGATAATAAATACTTAAGATATGATTCAGTTTATATACTTATAGCATACTGTACAAAACGTTTATTGTATTTTTTATTTATATTTTGTTGCAGTACTTGCAGGCTTAACGTTTAAGGGAAACTATTGAAAATGGAGGTTTTGAGTCCTGAAGAAAAAAACTGTAATAAGGCTATTAACAACCTACTTTCCAAGTAATTGTATGTTATTTTAAAAATTTTATTAGGCGTTATATATGTAGACATATTTATATTATTCTTATTTACTGTGTAAACTGTAGTAGGCCTAGAGTAAACCGGGGTAATTTGAATAGCGGGGGAATACGGATAATGCTAAGATGTTGGCACTCCTGAGATCAAATGCGCAATGCCGTGTTGACGATTATTACACAGTGAGAAGAATGTATTGTTGTGAACTCTCTCTGAAAAAATCAGATTGCTGAGACTGAACTGGACGTCTGTGAATACAATTTTCTGGAGGAAGGTATATAGCAAAACTCCTATCTATTGGCTGCTTATAATATTTCACTTCAGTTACCTAAGCTTTCATAGATCGTGGGATAAAACAGTAGACTCGCTTTAACCTGTAATTGATTGAAGGACATTATAGAAGTCGTTACCCCGACTTTTGGCGCATTCAACTAACGGAGCATCGTACCACGACGAAATTTTGTTTTGTTGGCATTCGGGGTAATTTGAATAATCTGTCGCGGGGTAAATTGGATAGTGTTTTGCTGGTATTTTAAATTGCACTTTTTATATTATTGGTTTCATATATTACTTACATATTTATTATTTTTTAAATTCCAGGTGGTGAGAAATTATAAGAAAAAAACCTTAGGCTCAAATGACGAAAGGAAAGAATGGAGCAGGCTTAAGATCTAATACAGACAATGAAATATCAGTTTTGGCAGCTGACAACTGTTTGATGTTCCATATACTAGTTTACACAGAAGAATTCAGTGTGATAAAAGGGAATTGTTAGGAATTAATTATTTGGTTCCGAACAAATCAAATCCGAATGGAGATATTGGGCGTCCTTCAGTATTGGGAGCAGACCTAGGAAAAAAATTATCAGAAAGATTAAAATATTTGGAATCGGGAGGTTTCGGTTTAACAAAGAAAGAACTGTGTGCTGCTGGATATTCATATGCATCATTACCATCAAGAGGCTACTATGTGGATGCATCGGAACCCTGGGTCTGCTATAACTAAATTGCAATTTGGAATTCTTTTCACTGAGGCAACAGTTTAAGTGTGGCCGATGCGTGTAAACAATAAACAGTATAATTTAAAAAAGAGACATTATTTTAATTTACATACATTGTCTGGTCTTATTATGTAAGGTTTCTTACTACATGAAGTTAACTGCCTAAACTGAAGTAAAGTGAACACCACAAATAGATTTTTCAGCAAGACATTTAGTGTTATTCATATTACCCCATGGTATATCCAATTTGCCCCTGATTTTTCAGTCCCGTGAAATTTTAGGGGTAATACGGATAGCTCAATTGTGAGTTCAGTTACAAACATTTTTATTTCATAAAACACCAATAGCTTCCTTAAACATGTAAGTTTAATATTCCATAGGCCTATTAATATTTGTAAAAATCCGCGTGCATTCCAAGAAAAATGTAAACAAGTCTGAAATTATTCAAATTACCCCGGTTTACTCTATGTCACAACTGTCTTAAGAAGAGAACTACTATGGTTCTTTAGAAGCCTACAAGATACCGTTTGGAAATTCAAACACCGATGACAAAGTTAACATTTTACCACAAGTTATTAATTTGTATAATATGCTACCTGATGACAATAAAATAATTACTTATTTGATTTCAAAGTCATTTAAGAACATATTTTATAAATCACCCAATTTTATCAGGTATAAATGATTTTATCCTATTTGATATTCTTATAATTGCACATCACTTCTGGAATCTCTTATTTTGATTTTCTATTGACGTAATTCGGAATTAATCAGTCATATTTGTATCTACAAGAAAAACTTTTTCATTCCATTTAAGCCTACTTCAGTTAACTAAGATTCTGTGCAGTCAGCTGAAGAATGATTTTATTATTTCTTCTGAGTCTAAAAAAGGTAGTATAGGCCTACTATTGGTTAAACTTTATAAACACATTCTGTAATAAAGGGCCTCTTGAGTTTTACCTCTACTATGTGAATAATAATTTTATTATTGACTGCTGAGAATTGCTCTGCATGACTGATGGACTATAGCGAATTTCATATAGGCTATCTTTCTTTGGGAACAACCCTTTATGGATACGGAGCTTGGCCAGGCCCCGCTGTATCAATAAGCAGTGATTAGCAGGCTGAAGGTAATGGTCCGCATCGGCAGGATGTCTAAAGCAGAATGATGGATGTATTCCAAACGTCAATATTCATCATGCGACTCTTCATATTTCCCTTTACTTTACAGTAGAATAAAGTGACACTACTGATTAATATTGCTCCGCTTATGACTCCATTTCTAACTTTTGACATTTTAGGCATACGTTATTCTGAACTGGGAAGGTTTTTCCCATGACTCGAGAAGGGAGTGGGTATCTTAAGGATAACGGGTCGGATAATCTATCTACAGTACGTACAATAAAACATTGGCGTAGTAATAAAATTATCTCCCAGAGCCTATTGTATAATTTTAAGGGTGTGATATAATCCTTGCCCACCTCGTGGCTACTGCTCAATACACTTTCAAAATTATTAAACATTCCCATTACGTTCTATCTTTGAATTTCACTGTCTAATATCAACTTTGATCCAATAATTTTTGGAAATCATTTTGAATTATAAAAGTCAACTTGAGTTATGCCTTTTAGCTAGTAAGTTTAACTTATATTCAGCAAAATAATCTCCTTCGAGTATTTTGCACAAAGGCAGGTTTCTCGGAGAATAGCATCTCTCAAGAGTTCCAGGTATTGTATGTTATGAAAGATTGTGAGCTTTTTCCTATTTCCTATTTTCCTATACCATGCATTAATTGATCCTGCTTGCCATGGAATGCCTAACAACCAAAGGTGCTTTTCTTTTGTAAATCCACCTGAATATTATTAGTTAGCCTATGACTAGGGCAAGGCATTTAATGACCATAAAATAGTGAAAAAATGCAAAATAAAAAATGCATTTATGACCTAAAAAAAGTGAAAAAATGACCCAAAATTTAAAAAAAATGCCCAATAAATTTACCATTGTTACTTATAATTAGTTTTTTAAGTAATGAATTGCAAAAATTAATTTATGACAGTGCGTTATAAATGAATTTACAATATAAAACACACTTATTTCATTATTAAAAAAGTAAGTAAATCTATACTACTTGGGCACCCTTGTGAAAAAAAAATCTTTCTGAAGTGGCATGCCCATCAAATTGCCCCTAGTAAATATGTGCCATTTAAAAAGAAGAAAATCTTTATTGCTACAAGAGAAACTGCTGTGGTGTTTACAATAAACCTGAATTAAAATGAACTATGAACACTTGGCGGAGATTCTCAAATAAAAACGATTGTCTATTGTCTGAAAGTGACGATTTGTACATGGAAACGCTCCTCTCTACCCCCACTGAAACATGACCTAAAATGCCGAAAAATACCTAAAAATGCCGAAAATGACCTAAAAATGCCGAAAATGACCTTAAAATTGCCAAAAAATGACCTATCTCTGGAAAAACGACGAAAAATGCAAAATAAAGCAAAAAATGCAAAAACAAATTGCTCTTATTTAATCAATTATTTCATGATACACATTTATATATATTCGAGCTATCTTTTCACCTTCATGTAAAAAAGATGCAAAATCATCAAATGCCTTGCCCTAGTTATGACTTATGAGTTTATGGTCCTAAATTATTAGTAAATATTACTAATATTATTAGTAAACCATTTCACCAAAATTTACAATGTTATGCAATTTTCAAGTATTTGCTTGTTATCATCTTCAAAAGAGGACTTATGAGTAAGCTAGGCATTTGAGATTGTGTCTGCTAACATGACAGTGAAGTCGTATATGAAAATAGGAAGCCGTGAACTGCTGAAAAGACCTGACCTTTTCGTTACTATCTTCTCTAAACCATTAATCTTGAGTAATTAGGCTTGCACGATCAGACTCAGAGCGGCTAACGGAAATATACAAGACTTATGTGAAACTACGATAACCGTGGGTCAAGCCGCATGTCACACAACATTAATTTCACGTTATCGCGCGAACACAGGAAAAAAGCCCGACTACTGTATAATTTAATCTTATCAGGGGTTCACAAGATTTTGAATAAGGTAGCCTTACGGCTTATAACAGTAACAGAAGCAAAACTCCACATGTTACAAAGAGTTGAAATGCTCATAACGAACTGCACATCAGTGAGGATTAACTTTCTGATCCCAAGATCGCAAGTTAAAGGCTATAGGCCTATATGCGCTAAATAAGGGCTAGATAGTCTACTTTTAAACAGTGCTAGAGTACCTAGAAACCCAGTGAATATAGCAGCTTTAACAGAATTAGATAAGAAAAACTGGCATGTTTAGTTAATAACACGAAATATACAATTTATAGGCCTATCATATTTTGGAAAATTTAGAAAATAGTTATGGAATAGACTGTTTAATATTTTTGCCAAATATAAAAAAAAACATGGTGGAGTTACTTAGTGGAAGTGATCAATAAGTGTTAGTTTTAAACATAGAATAGGCTCATGGAATATTGATATAGTAAGTCAAAGAAAAGACGTAACGATATGAAGAAGCAAGATTTTTTGGCGAATTAAGGAATTTCAACTTACTGGAATATTATAAAAACATAAAACATAAAACAGAGTGGGTATGGGAACATATTATATTCAGCTATAGTAAACAAGAAAGAGTAGGGCCTGGCATGGTGAATGCTATAGGTGTCTGGAGACTGCACAATTTAAGAGGCAACGTAACTAAAGGAATTTGCTTCTAATGCAGTAAAGTAAAAAGACCCTTTCATCAAGAATGCCGGGTTTCAAGAAATAGTGAACGGAATTCATGCTGAGTGTAATTAGATTAGTTTTTATGCAAGCATAATTCAAGTAAATGAGTCTTCCAATATTTTCCTTTAGTAGCTTAATTTCCAATATTGTGTTGAATAATATTTATTTGATAAAGTAGGCTCTAATTTTTCTCTATTTACTCTTATTAACTAAGGCGTATAACGTATCTCACATTTTTAACAGGAAGTTCCTAATAAATTACAGGCTATTTTAAATATATCGCGCTGCAACACCTATAGTATTTAAAAAAAAAAAAAAATTCAGCGTTCTCTGAGTAGCCTACACACATTTTTGATTTAAAAGTGTCGAATATAATGAGCCTTCTCAAACAGTGTTGTAATTAGTGGAATGTAGTGTCTCGAGTCTTCTTCCCCCATTTAACATGATCTTAGATAGCGACTAGACCGTGAGATGGATGACTCCCGTTATATAAGATGAAAAGAAAAGAGTATTGCTCTGTGCTAGCATGTTCTAGAAACTAATGCAATGTGTATCGTAAATTTACTAATTCACATTTTAAAGAAATATAGAAAAAAAAACCTGTCGCAAATTATGGGGTAAAAACATTCAGGTAACCCATGAAGCCGTGCTTCTAAAATATATAATATGACGTAGGCCTACATGAAAAGAATGAAGCGAAGAGAATGAAGTGAAAAGAATAAAGTGAAACGAATGAAGTGAAAACTAATATAATAATAATAATAATAATAATAATAATAATAATAATAATAATAATACCATAATAACAATAAAGTCTATTCTTCCAAATTAAAACTCACTAACGAAATAGTTACCCTAAAATTTTAATTTGTGATAAGTCAAATTGGTGCTTCTTGTCTAATGACTTTCTTCCTTCTGCCAGACAAGTGCCAGACAAGTAGACAAGTAGCAATATCTAATTAATAAATCATAGCCTATAGCTAGTGTGATGCTTCAGTGTTTAGCAAGAGAATGTCAAAAAGTGACTTGAATTATCACCAAAAGCCTATGCAGATTTTGAAATGGCCATCTACTTGGCTGCTAAAAGTATTTCCTTAAGGGATGCAGATTTCATCTTGAACAAGCTTGGTTCCGAAAAATGCAAAACCTTGGACTAGTAAATTTCTGAAACCACATTTGGGTCTTACTTTCCTGTTCCCTTACTAAGTAGAAGAGTGCTTCGTATTTATAATCTTGACAAACAACTTCATGACGATCGAGTGGACAACTTTCTTGACGATGAGGTGAAACAAATGTCTTATTCCAAGGACAACTATATCCTTACTATAGGCCTATTTTCATTTCCACCTCCAATCTGGGCCGAATTTACGTCATCATTACAAAGGAATACGAACCATTGCAGATACCATTCAGGATGATTTCATCTCTTTGCCCCAGCAGCCTATATAAATTCTGATAAAAATCTTAAAAGAAGTTCATTCTGACACATACTTTTCTTACCATCAAAATACAGAAGAAAAGTAAGTTGTAGTAGTAGTTCCATCGGGTCGCAAGCGATCCCTGGTGATCCCTTAAGGGGATATTCTAAGCGGATTTGTTTTTGGGGTGCGCCAGTCCCCTACCTAACACTTAAACCTAAAGACAATACAATCCTGAAACGGCCGTTAATCGAATCCGGACCGCCAGGGTGGAAGGCAAGCGCGCTACCGGCGGATAAGAGAAGTAAGAGAGAAGCAAAAATGTTTAAGTACCGCGCTTATAAAGAATTACACAAAATTCTGCACTAGGCTTGAATTCGTTGAATCAGTATGCCATGCCATAATGCCGCAATGTACGTGTTATACAACGTACAACTGGCTGGCAGGCCGCAATGTACGTATCACTCCTCACGTTCTGGGCCGCAATTTACCGGAAGCGCTTCTCTATACACCATTGCAGCTGATGTAGCCTACAGTAGTGTTCTCTTCAGTATCAGATTTGTCGAACTCAGAATAATGTGAATGAAATAATTCTGCGATCACTCAGATCATTAGGAACTGCTACAACAAAGAAATGTCAAAGCCATCGCAGGTACGAAATTAAAAATGAGAGTGCGACGTATGACTGACGTCTCATAAGAGATTCTGGGCAGCAGAGCCACGCCGGAGAATGTGAGATCCTAGCAGGAGATGTTGGTTTGAGAAGCATACAAGAACACAGCGGCCTAGTCTTTTGATGTGAGGACATTCCGAGTTCTTATTCAAGACGGCAGCACGGGGGACAACATAAAATGCAATGTAACTTGCATGTATGGACAGTCTTTCATTTCCTCCGGTATACGACTTCCTACATGAAACTATGTCATTCATCTAATCCGACAAAAATAAATTATAAAAGTTGGTATCGATAGGAATTTCTTTGTTATCGGAAATTTTAAATATATTTTATTACACTATTTTATGTTTTATGTAGTGTTAAAACCATTAAGTGTTAAGTTAAGTATGATATAGCCTAAACACTAAAAGCCTTATAGTATTCGCAAGATGGCTAACCTTCTAATTAGTCACAACACTGAATAAGGCACATCTTGGTGACCAAAATGCATCTTAGGAATAAAAGACACATCTGGGATCCAATACTCAAAAATAATACACCACAACTTCTTAAAGAGATTTTTATGAAATGTGAAAAACGTAATTTTAATGTATGGTATTTACTGTAATTTAATTATGAATCTTGTATGCACATGTGTGTTAGTAACCAGACAAATGTTAGGGCTTTTACGACCACCTCTCGATAAAATAATTATCTGCCAGACAGGGAACTTATCTGGAAATTGGCCAAGAATTGCGGAATACGACTTCCAGACAGAAACTATCTGAAAGATCAAGTCCCAGTTAAGTTATCAGGGCGATAAAGTGGCTGATAAACTACCAACTGCCAGATAGGAAGACTAACTAGAAACAAAATGACTGCCCACTGGAGCTTCGTAGCTAACTGAATGTCAGTTTTGATTATGGAAGGTTTTAACTTATACAATAAGGCCGTTTTAGGTTCACGTTAGAATGATATAGACTAATACAAACTGATTAATGTACTTAATTGTAATTTCATTGTATGAATAGAAGAATACACTACGATCGAAATGTCGCACCTGGCGGAGGATGCTCACCGGTTTAATATTCAAGTTACAACATATTACTGCACTCCTCCTGTTAGAAGTTTGGTGGTGGTATTACAAGAGACCTTCCAGTTAAGCTATACAAACCCTTAGGGTAAGAGTATAAGATTGTTTTATCTATACTATAACAACTCTTGCCGAAAAAAAATAAAATAAACACTAACACAAGGGTGCCCCCCATAGCTTCATGACTCGCCCCCCAGTTTCATGAAAAACTACGTATCACCCCAACCTCATAAAAAGTAATCCCCTTACAAATAGTGAAATAAGAGTAGGTCTACTCTAAAAATTCTTCCCAAGGAAACGATATTTCTGCATTTGCAATAAGAAAAGTATCAATTAAAAAGATATGTTCAATGAGTTGTTGATTTTACATGATATATAGGCTATATAACTGAAAACAAAATGATCAAAGAATATATTCTAAGGCAAGTTTAAGAAGAATCGAATGTTTTAACTTCGAATGCTTTAACTTCGAATGTTTTAACTTCGTCCCATCTAGTTTGCCATGCAACAGTTAAGCAATATGAAAGGTGAGTAAACAACAATGCAGGTGAAACAACGACAAGTCGACAAGCTCCCACTCGTAGCGCAGTCAGTACACACAACTCGGTGAACGATTTCGTCGGCGCGGCACGTTGTTAGGCCTGCAAGCAAATGTGTTTCGCTGTTATTAGAACTTGAGGCCTATTACTTGTACAGTAGACTATATGTTATTCACTTCTAAAGAATGAAAAGAGTTTTCTATTACCTTTGAAGTTCTTTGAACTTTTTATAGTTTGGCCGTTTTATAGTTAACATATAAAATGCAAATTACGCAAAAATTCCCCCCCCCCAAGAATTTTCAATGACACATCCTGCGTCTTAGTCCCCCCCCCCCGTGGGCACTCCTGACTGATAATACATTTTCACTCCCCACCTAGGCATCTCAAACTTATTTTTAGGCAGCTAAAGATCCGACGTCTAGAGCTACTAGGCTATCATTACAATTATTATAATATTATTGTAGTATGAGCAAGTGCGCCGGCGTGGTCTTGTGGTTAGCATCGCTGACTACAGATCCGTCGGCCCGGGTTCGATTCTCGGTACCTCCTCGGATTTTTATGAGGTAGGGAGGTCTGGTAGGGGTGCACTCAGCCTCGTGATTCCAATTGAGTAGCTACTTGATAGAGAAGTAGCGGCTCCGGTCAAGAAAACCACCAATAACGGCCGTGGGTGTCGGCATGCTGACCACATGCCCCCAATCCTGCCATCTGCCTACGGGAGATGACGCAGCGGTCGGGTGGTAGGCCAAGTCCCTCCAGGGATGTAGCGCCACGGAGTTTTAGTTTAGTATGAGCATAATAATCGCCATCACGCATCTATTGTTAATATTATGAACTGGGCCTACTGTATAAATCAAGTGACATCCTGGCCAAGTCGGAACATCTAAAAACAAAAACCTGTCACAGCCATTGCAAACAGAATAATAACTACGGTATTGATATGAGTATGGCCTGGTGTGCGACTATTGTTATTACGAATGGGCCGATCATCCATACATAAGCCACTGTACTTTTGGCAATATTTCCATACATCGGATGCATACGTAAGATGCGAGACGATATGCACACAGAATATTATACCTTAGCAGTGTGGACTTAGTTGTGTATGAGAGTATAAGCTTATACGTACTGAGTCGGCATACTAAAGTCTTATGAATCCGAGAGTTATGAAATATTAACATAGCCAACATGACGAATCTTGTACCACAATGAAATTTTAGATGAAACTTATTACAAACCCAAATATCAGTCACTTTATTCCAGGCAGAAGTAAGTAGAATGATGAATAATATCAAACATGTAGACAATAAACTTCGAGAAGAGTAAGGGTACAGTAGGCCTACCTATTCTCCCACACTTGCATGTATAGGCCTATCTGAACATAGAATACACAATATCCTTTCTTGTAGGTAAACTATAGGTCTGTAGCTAGGAGCTATGGTCTATCAGGTAGAGAATTAAACCATTGAGAGGTCTATAGATGTCGCAATTTAAGCATACAGGCTTATCTTTTGTTCATGTTTTTTGAAAATGTTGAAGTGTGTCTTGTGTTACTTTCGCATAGCGTTTCAGTTGCGGCCGTTGCGTTAGCGGCTGTTCTGAATTTGTGTAGATTTTGCGGCCGGTCCCTTTTTCTGAGAAACTATGAGGATTTAATGTCAGGTTTTGAAGAGGAAATATAGGTACGTACTTCTTTCGTAAATTTTAAAATTTGGATTTCGTTCATTTAAGAGTTTAATAAAATTTCAGCAAACTTCCCTCCAATTTATTCAGGATTGATCAATAATTATTTTACTCCCCTATGCTGCCAACAGCCGGCTCTTTTTTAGGTAGATTTCGAAGAAAAATCTACCTATTGCAATGGATACCATGTCATGATTTTCGAAAAATTCTTTCATATCTTTACGTTTCATGCTCCCCAAGTACGAAACCACCGCCCGTTCAAAAAAAAAATTTGTGATATATATATATATATCTTTACACGATAGCGGCCGTAATTTTGAAGATATTTGAACCAAATTTTGATATGTTATTTCTAGGCCCAATAGTTCGGACAAGTTCGTTAATGAGCAAAATTGGCCCAAGGGGGTGGTCGGGGGAGGGGGTTGAAATTTTTAAAAATGTATATCTCGGCCCCTATGAAGTATAGAGGGAAACTTTGTTTGAATAAATTAGAGTACTCCCTATGGAGTTCACAGTGACACCAACGATTCGGGGGTTCGAGTGAGGGTGGGGCTGGGGGTGGGGGATGAAAATTCGAAACTTTTGAAACCAAGTCTTGTGGGGTATCGTTGAAAAGCTAATGATGAGTACTCTACAAATCAATAACTAGTTTCTTAATAGCTCTCATATGACGCGAGATTTTAATGTTTGAAAATAATAACACTTAAAAGAATTATTATAATATCATAATTTTGTCTTGTTTAGCGGCTTTGCTAATTTTATTCATTGCTGATCTTGCGCATGGCCTCCCAGAATATTATATCCTATTCTTGTTGTCAAAACAAATGATTGTAGGCTCTTCCTATTTACCGAATTCAGTTCTTATTACTGCAGGTTTGCCATGCCAAGGCTAAAAAAGAAGAGTGCTGCGCAGCGATAATAAATTAAACCAAAAGCACTTTGAAATCTACCTCGGCCTGTAGGCCTGCCTAAAGGGATTTTTCTTCTTCTTCTTTTCTTTCTTTTCATTTTATGTTAAATACTGAGGGCCTGTACGACGATCTGTTGATAGCATATTTATCCACCAGGTAGAGCATTTATCTAAATGTTGGCCAAGAATTGCTTACTATGATCTCCTGACAAAGTCTGTCTGGAAAGTGAACTCCCAGATAGCCTAAGCTAGCAGAAGGATAGAGTGGCTGATAAACAATCAACTGCCAGTTAGGGAAGCTTGGTGGAAACAAAATGACAGCACTCCGAAGCTTCGTAGCCACATGAATTTTAGAACCATGCTGGAAGATCTAACTTATACAATAATGACGTTTTAGGCTCAAATTTGAATTAAATATAATTGCACAAATCGATTAATGCTCTTAAAACGGTGTTCTTATGTAATTTAATTGTACAATTGCAACTAGCGGAGGCCTATCGAACTACAACAAACACACCTCTTCGCTGAACGAGCTAAGGATAAATTTCAAAATTTTACTGCATTCTTCCCGATAGCAATTCCCATAGTAGAAAATTTTAACCTGATTTTTTGTAATTTGAAATAAATAAATAAAATAAAATAAAGAAAAATAGTTTTATTCTATTTGTTTGTGGTTTTACTGTGTTGATTTATATGGTCATTTTTTTCTTACGGTATTGTGTATCTTACTGTATTGCATTCTATATTTTTATAACTTGTTTGGATTTAAGATAATGTTTTACTGCCTTAAGTCTGCTGAGAAATGTAAAACATTTACTGCTGTTATTACTACTACTAACTTACTTCCACTAATCATGTAGGCAATGGAATGTCGCATTTACTCTCATGCTATAGCCTAGACGATCGATCCCGCGGATTGGGAACAAAAAAGAATTCACTTACGAACTGCTATACCCTTTTCCCTAACAATCAAATAGGTTTTAAATGCTTAAGAAGCGAAATCAACATGGCCTGTTGTCAACAGGATTAAAGAAACTGGAAGTCATTCATTCTATAATCCGAGGAAGGTTGGTTAACTATTGTTGAATGAATTGTAGCAGAGACATGATAAGATGACGTCGGCAAGGAAGTCCACGCTCAATCCGTCTGTCATCTTGATGGATCACTTCATTGTTTGCTCAAAAGCATGTATATCATACAAGTCATATTGTGCCCTCCACAGAATATATATTGTGTGACTTACTGCTGATTCTTGATTCACTCCCTACTCATGGTTGTACAAAGTACAAAACATATTTTAACTCCATAACAAACTGATCGAAAGTGTGTACAGCCACTTCATTTTTATTTAATATGGGGCTTACTGTGTACTTAACATATTGTTATTTATTCCAATGTTGTTAACTTTTCAATAATAACTTTCAAAGGCATTTGGCAATTCTATCTTTATACCCTTACCTTATAGGCACATGCGATAGATTCTAGTTGAAGCTAGAAAAGGCTATGTTTCCCCTCGAGAAAAGATATTTCTTCTAGGGACATTGACGGTAAGTCGTAGTTCACTCACTGCTACTGAGATCGAGGTGTATTGGGTAGCGGTATGCATTAAAGTACCTATTTAGTTATCAATCAATAGGGTCCAGATTTTGAAAATTAAAAATATAAAGAAAAGTATCTAATAATTACACAGAAGTATATAAATGTCTCGAAGATTAGTTTGTTTCGTTTAAATTGTTATAGAAAAGCTTATACACAAAACAATGTATGTGTTACTTAAATTTTAATTATTAGAATAAAATAATATGGAAGAATGTGCATACCAAATTAATAAGATAATAAGGAACACTAATTTAAAAGAAACTATATTTACACCAAGTTGTACTTCGGATCTTCTGAATAAAGAGTAAAGAAGAATATTTTAAAGCCGTTTTTAAAACTATTGCATTATTTTAGTTTATTAATTAAATTAAATTTGACATGAACAAATTAAGCTACAAACCCTAGTTTATTAAACAGCGTTCAGACAGATCACTTATACGGTCATATGGAAATCAAAAGTAAACTGTCGCACGTCTGCCAGAATAGCTCCTTTTTATATCCGTGAAATATTATGGATACTTATTTAATTCCTTAGCATAACAAATCTTTGATGAAAGAAGGTGCAAAAATTCCCGATTTTTTAAATCACCTTTAAAGTTACTTTTAATAGGCTATAGGCTACTTACAGTAGCGATATGGATAGTTTACACTGAAGTCTATATTAAAATCCCAAGTATGCTCGTTTTATATTATTGTAAGTACGGTATATTGGATTAAATGTATTATAAGTGAACATTTTTATTAAATCACTTTGAAAATGTTCAGAGATTGTAGTTGTTATAAAAATAAAAATAAAACACAAGTATTTTCTTACATAATTATCAGTAATGTAATTTTACAATCCACTAAATTCTTCATAAGGATAAATAATTGAACGAATTTATACAGTATTATTTAACAAGATAACCTTAAGATCAGCTGGGATTCCCACTCCCTGCAACATATGAATTATGAATGCAGCCTTCAAAAGTGCATATGTCTGCTCTCTTGTGGACTCGCCTGTAAATAACTGTATAAATCGTGAGAAACGCATTTATTCGGGTTCCAAAACCAAGAAGGAGACATTGTCATCTTACACGAGTTTTCTCGAGATTTTACGTAAAGCGGTTGAAGTTGATGTGTCAAAATTTTCTCCTAATAACACCTCAGAAATTATGCAAAAAGTGCTGAGAACTCAGGCTTCCTAAAGCGCAGTCTTATTAAAGTGGTTAAATTAAAAACCAGTTCATTTAAGTTTTGGGGCATATTTCAAACATCGTTACTGGTATGAAGCAAATAAAGTACCGTAACCAGATACCAATCGCTTAAAATGTTAGGGAGCTGACAATTCTTTCACACTGGCCGTGTGTAGGCTGAGGTGGAAAGGTTGAGTCAGATTGAAAAATTCAATCCCATAGCCGGGATTTGAACCATGAGAGCTCAATGATAAAGTAGCGGCACGGAGAGCTGAAGATACCCGGCTATGGCATGTTCGCGTAAAAGAAGACGTCTGGCAACCCTACAGTAGATTAAAGACTTTCTGTATATTGAAAATGATTGTAGCTGGCTATATCAGTGAAGTAGTCAGCCAATATTGGCATCTGAATATGATCCTTTTTCATTAACCTTTTCACTGACACTAACAACTAACTAACTCAGTGGCGCTAACATCCCAGGAGGGACAAGGCCTACCACCCGACCGATGCGTCATCTACCATGGGCTGACGGCAGCGGCGTATAAAATCGTCACGACAAAAATTGCATAAAAGCAGTATTATTAAGTTAATAGGGTAATTATTTATATTAAAATGTGAGGATTTTTATTCTTCTATTTTGGTTGTTACTTTTGGAAATCAGCTTTAAAACTGAATTTTCTCATATTGATTTCAAACTTATAATCCACTGAAGATTTCACTTGAATGTGTAAATTCAGCTCTGAAATGGTTCACTTAACTCTTATCAATGCATATTTATTTCAACTAGTAGTCAGTTATTCTGTTTTGTTTATAATTTTATGGTTAGGCTACCCGCTACTTCATTTTGGCCTTCCATGGGACCTTAAGCAAGGAGTGGTCTATCGCACCGCGTGGCCATTAGTTTCGCCACTGCTGAAATCTACCGACATCGGCAAAGAGACAGACAGTAGTAATACTTTCACATATATCCGTCAGATTAAATATTCACGGAACGTTGCGTAAAGAAGTAAATATAAATCAGATAGAAGAGGCGCATGACTCGGTAGGTGGCAGGCGGGCTAAGGTATAAAGGCAGCTGCCGCAGCGCAAGGCACGCATAGTGATTGATAATCAACTCTATTGTTATCCGTGTGAGCAGACAACGGCCTCCATTACATGTAAATTAATATTCAAGCGTCTGTCTGTCTGAGGCCTGGTTGCCGAAATGATTCTTTCAAACTGTAGCTGCAAGCAAAGAATATCATTGAAGTTTTCCATCAAAATCACCAGGGGGTTTAACTTGACACATTTGATCGGCTAGAAAAAAAATATCCAACACCGTATCTGTCATAAGTGTTAGTAATAATGGTAAATCGCTTTGCTCTTTTCATAAACATACACGTATTTTAATAAATGCCATTGTAGGCTCGTTGCATAATGTACTATTAAAATAGCTTGAAGAAGAAAAAGAAGAATATCAACATATTGATAATCCACTTCCAAGATAAGTATTTTACAGTATACTGACGGCTGTTGAACGTCTTGCATTAAATGCCATCTATGAGGAATGTTTGAAACTGTAGTCCAAATACGGTAGCCTGCTTAACTTCGTATGCGATTTCAAATATGAAATCACAAAATGGGATCATCAAAATACAGTAGAACTCCGATTATCCGAACTCCAACTATCCGGATCGCTTTAAGGCTGTATTCAAGTGTTTTTTTGCAGCAGCGAGCATTGGGAAATCCTCTTTCAGGGCCGATTATTTGCAAAAAGCTTAACCTTTAGCCGACAAAATCAACAGTATGTTAGTAAAACAACTGACTTTGACCGATAGTCTATGCTTAAAATGTGACACTTTATGTATGTACAGTACTGTACAATTTAGATTTTTAAGAAATTACCAGGTCCTACTGTAGCCTACCTCTTTGACATTAGCCTATAGGCTACTTCACTGCATCTCAACTTAGGCCTATAACAATCTAAAAAAGTGAACTAGACTATTTCTTATGTTTTGAGAAATATTGCACGCTTACTTCAGCTGTAACACATTAAACAGCTATTTTGTTTCACATCTCAGTTACAAAGGTTGGGTACAGAAGCATGTGTTAACTATTGTTTCACAATTTAACACAGTCTACTTCCTCTGCGTACTTTAATAAAACGAGAAACTATAAATTATTCTTTGTGTCATAAAGCATTTTATGTACATTACCAAAGGATTATGTATATATACTGTATATATCTTATTTTTATGGCCGGATGTGTAAGAAAACAATAAACTTCGGTTCAATTTATGATACTGCTACCGACATGTCGCTGAATGCATACATTTCTTTGAATTATCTACGCTCTGGAACTTACTATTTAGGATTTAACCCATTACGAACGCATCAACTGAATAGTCTATTATATGTATTAATTAAATAATCAATATTATTACCTTACTTAAGCCTATTCCAATTATTAGACCAAATTAAATTAAATTTTTATTTCATAAAAATACATGTTTAAAAAAGTACAGTTATTTATTGCATATCCAGGCGGCTAGCCAAAATATTTCGTAAAATTCAGTAGAATGCAAATGCAAATTAGTCAAACCGGAGTGAATTTTGTTCGATTGTTAAGTTTACCTCACTCGTAGGCCTACATATTGATCAAGCATTCGCTTTGAAAAGTGTAAAATGACAACAGATTAATATATAAAGATAATGGAATCCGTTTACCATTAATTTTTTGTTATTATTATTAATATTAATACTGTATTGTGATTTTGAGTTTTGCTTTCTGTGGAAAACATTTTTGACCTGGTTTTAATCTAAGGATGTGATTTAGGAAATAGTTTTGTTTCGGATGGTCTAATTTCATGCAAAACAAATACCGTGTTGACAATCATTTTTGTTTCAAAAGACTATGTCGTTGCTCTAATGATTCAACCATAACCCACAATGAATTAGACAGGCTGTGATCAACGAAATGTGAAAAAAATCATAGTTAAAGTTAAAATACGTTTTATGTGGACCGAATTTGTATTTCCTTACGTGAACATGGAAAGGAGCTCATCAAATTAATCAGCTTATCTTTACGATAGACTTGTTCAAAATCTTCAACGATGATCAGACAACGTAAACACGCTCTCATAAGAAAACAAGCTAAAGATTTCCGTGTATTATTAAGAAGACAAGTAAAACATGAAATGTCTTGAAGAACAGGTTGTAAGGGGATGTAAGAAGAAGGTAGGTTTTTGTCTTTGGTTCTGTTTTAACTGTTGGTTAGCGATGGAACAATAGTATTACGGTGTTTCCTGTCAAGTCTTGACTGCGTAACTTTCTGTGAAGCTCATTAGACGCTTGAGTCTTGTAAAACACATTTACGAAGGCAAAAACTCGTAAAATTCAACGACCAATTAGAGAAGGTAAATAGAAGAGGAGAGAGAGAAAGAGAAGGCGATAAAATTTTCTGAAAGCGAAGTTTGTATAATGGTTTATGGGTGTGTCGACGATCTGCATGCACTTCAACAAGGATAGTCCCAAGTGAAAACAATCTGTGTAATGAAAGGAAATTCTATAATCATTCTCAACAACCAAAAGAGCACGAGAATGGCTCGAAGTTTGTACATTTCAATGCAAAATAATGCATCCCTTGTCTTGACTAGATAACTCTTCTTTATGACAATTTCGTTGCTATATTTATTTATTACATTTTCTAACTTTATCCAATTCTTTAATGAATTTGACCCATCAGGAATCTAATCCACTTCTGTGACGTAAGGGATGCGTTTGCCCTCCTCACCTAGAGGACATTACTTTAACGTGGATTTTCCCACAGAAGACAGATGTATAAGCGGTAAGCCCATCGCCTCGACGATCACCTAAAACCTAGAGTAAACTAAGGTATATACTACTTGGACGTGAAAGGGCCGGGGATTTTGAGCCACAGGCTCGGCTTGTAGTTTTTCAACATGCCATAAATCTACGACACGGATCCCACTGTTTATAGTCTTCCATGGAGAACTTCTCTCATGGAGGATATTTTGAAAAAAATGAAATATTTTATATTTGATTTTTTATATTTTATATGGCAATATATTTAGCCTAGCTCTACCGCGGCCAGGTTCGAACCCAACACCTTCATTAAAATATTTAAAATTAAAATAATAATAATCATATTAATAACTATTATTATTATTATTATTATTATTATTATTATTATTATTATTATTATTATTGAATTTCCGAAAGTACAGAACCCTATTTAACAACTGACATAAAAATTACGAACTTTTAAATATTTAAAATCACGTCCATAAAATTAACTAATATGTCTCTTATTACTTATTTGAAAACATTACTAAGTAACGGACTGGAATCAATAATATCGGCCAGTATTTTGTACGAACTTATTACATCGTGCAAGAAATAAGAAAAGCACAGAAGACATAATTGATTAAATTTTCTTTAGATTAACAATGGTACTCTGAATGATGGTTTACTTCTGTAGCAGTATTGATTTGCTATTACAAGCGAATGGTGCAATAACAGTCTAAGGTTGAATTTCATGTCAGTAGCTAATAACAAGTTGACATGAAGTTGTAAATCATGATCACTGTTCCATGGGAAAGACCTTGGCTTCTTCCCATCTCCAGGCTTGTAATAGCTTTAAAACAAAAGTAATGTTTTAAAACAATTACAAGACTAGCTGGACATATCTTAAGAAATAAATAAAAAATAAATAAAGCTTCACAATAAAATAATAACCAAAATAGCCACTGATATAAGTCTGCTGACAAAGGATTTTATGTATCTTTTTTACATTTTGTTATGTAGCCTACCGATACATTAAACTACTAATAAATTAGGCTACTAATAAAATACAAAAAATATGTATAAATTCATCATACTTCATAATTTCCTTTCAAATTCTATCTCACGGACAATATATTTGGTTCCAGTAGAGTAAATAATCAACTACTCTGAATTCAAAGCTATAAAAATTTAATAGCTTTATAAAATTGCATTACTATTTTAAAATATGGATGGAAGGGAATTTTATCAATATTGCTATTTAATCAAACTTGTTTGATGAAAGGAGAACCTACCAAAATGTATTTCCTTGAAACACTGTCAAAATATAATATTTTAAGTTTATTAATCGTATATCTCTGCTTTAAAGAATCGTTCGAAGTAATGCATGTATACGTCAATAGCAGTGAAAACGTTAAAGCTATGGTTTGTCTACCGGCGTTCATCGCCCATGATACTGTTGCTATCCACAGTTGTAGTTGGCCATGTCAAACAGCTCGATGTGGAGGGGGGGCATGGAATTTGGAAATTTGTTAGCATTCATAACCCCAACGTAGACTATAATATTATACTCACTCAAGATAAAACGCTGACAGGAACAAAGGAAAGTCACTTTTGATTAATTAAATGTTAAATGGTTCAATGAATAACAAAATAATAAAACCAGTAATAATAATTATATCGAAAATACTTTTACTAATAAATGAGCTGACAATTTTACTGTACGTTAAATAAATTGTAATTACAGATAATAGTGTTTTCTGACAATTTATCTACCATTTGCAACACATTTTCTTTTGTGTAGCTATATTTATGGTAATTTAAGCTCATGTCATACAGGGCAATGTGTTTAGACACGAAATCTATAACATTTCGTCTGCAACTAATGACAGTACTTTGTGCAAAATGGCTCTCTTCTGCTTTTCATGACCTACTATATACATGATAATCTGCGGCGTTCATCGCCCTGAATTTGCCTCAGAAGCAACTGCTGGCGATCACCGCCGACCCCGGCGGTCATCGCCAGCTTTCATCGTCGTAGACAAACCGGGTGCATTGATTTACATGGAGAGCAACAGGCAGCGATCACCGCCGGCGGTGATCGCCGTAGACAAACCGCAGCTTAAGACTGTTTTTAGGAAATCAAATATATCGTCTCTTTAATTAGTAAACCTCGTTAACTCCAAGGTACTGATCATTAAAGGAGAGAGTAAAAACATTGTATATTTTATTTAGGCCTGAGCATTAGCTGAAAACACTAAAATGTTTGAAATAAGACGTTGAAACATTTTATCTTTCAATATTTGACTAGTTTGTAATTTTTACATTTTTTACTGGAGTAAGAGCCATTCCTGTGGATTTCTATGGCGTTACGAGTTTTGACACATTACACCTTAATAAATCATATATTGAATGATACTTTTTTTTTAAATTCTACTGGTATTTATTTAATTCAAAGGCATACACAATTTAAAAATAATTAAATCATATTAATTGGAACAGTGTCTTATCTTCTCTGAACAGACTGAAACTTAACTATAACAATTTGTTCTCTTCTTGACAGGACAACAAACAAGTAACAGAAGAAAGCAATCGTTGACCCACTGAAATAATGCTCTTAATAATATTACTTATTATTAATAAAACATACCTGAATAAATTATTAAAATTGTACAGCTCAAAACACCAGCAATTGATGACAAAACACTAAAAAATATACAGCAGCAGCACATCTATAGTAACATTCCTTCCACGCTGTGGCATGCAACAGCTGAGAAGTTACGAGGTTTGCTAACACACCAACATAATGTCGGAGTTAAGATGTTTATAAAATCAGACTCTAGGAATTTTTTTTTCGAGATACGAGGTCTTTGCACCGTTAGGGACTCCCTTAGGTACCAGAGCGAGGCAATACCTACAAATCGACCAAAAGTGGAGTTACGATGTTTGCTATTGAAAGTGAAGATATTTAATTGTTTCCTTCTTAAATGAAGATTTCTATAGGTATTTTTTTAATCGTATGTAGATGGGTGGATACAATTCTTTTGTTCACTCCACGTTCGAAATATAGAGCCTCCAAGGGGAAATTTCTTCATCGAATACTAAATTACGCTAATCTTCACACAGAGAACGGGAGGACAGTTGGTAAGCATCGAGAACCAACCAGAGGAGACTAAAGAATTACTTTCACGAGAAAGGGCAAGGAATTTGATCCAGAGTGTTTACATACAACGGCCAAATTATTTCAAGTTTGTGCAGTAGTTAATCTAAGTGTTTTCTTCATTTTTCAAAACCTTATTTTTAACGTACCGTAATAAAAATAACATTGTGTGAGATTTGTTTAAACTGTGTAGTTAATAACATTGTAGATTAAGAGGACAGTACAACAGTTGCTTCTATATTGTCTATACCTATGGACAATTAGGAGTATCTTGTGGAAAAAAACATAAAGCTAATTTTTATTTCTTTATTATCTATATGTCAACAACAACGTGAAACCAATGGAACCAATTGAAAAGCATCAAATATGTTATCTATCTATATATATAAAAATGAATGTATGTGTGTGTGTGTCCTTTATGCATTACTACACCATTCATCCGATCGCCATGAAACTTTGGGAAGTTGTTGGGTACATTCCCGGGAAGGTTTCTGTCATACTACATTTTTAATTTTAGCCTTCGTTCGCGAGTTATGAGTGAAAAACGGCAATAAAACGTGCATTTTTAACGCTTTCGAAGCATCACTTTTCAGTTATTCATTTCAGTTGTCAAATCAATTGCAGAAGGCTTTGTCTATTTTTGTCATACCTTGGAAATAATATCGTCGCGATCCCTATGGAAGGCAATGGATATCTCATGTTATTATAAAAGCTAGAGATGTCGATAAGGTAATGTTAAACATATTTTATTTGACATGGAATATAGTTTACAGAAAATTCCGGGGAAGTTGCTTAGTTCGGGGTCCTGGCTACAACGTTTTTATATGTAATCGTAATTAAAATATCTTATGTAGGGTCGTTAAATCTGCCTGAAATGTAACGGAATTATAAGTCTGGACAAATGAATATAGAAATCACGGCCTCAGTAGGCTTAATCCATTCTTCACCTATATAAATAAAAACTAATGTACTATGTCTGTCTGTCAAATACAATCACGCACTTTTTTTATCGCGAGTTTAATCGATTTCAATTCTCATAATCTTTCGAATACTGCATTTTTCCATTTATTTTCTAATCGTGAAATTCACTTCAAAGCCGGATTTATAGCTGTTTCATTAATCAGGCCTATCATCGTTTAGTTTACACCTATGATGTTTCGCGTGCAAAGTGTTAATAAATATAATAATTTAATTATTTTGTTCTTAATTGTTAATCTTTCGATTAATTGTCTTGGGAGAAGCCGTGGGGATCTGCTATAAGCTATAATAAGCTATAGCCTATCTAGCGTTTTCTGAGGGAATAGTTTGTGTGTGATAAGTCGTTCTTTCCCATTTCAAATTCTTAATACCTATATAAAGACCTTAAATACCTAGAGTTTGAAAATCGAAAGTCCTTCATAAGTTATTTTCGCATTTACAAAATACAAAACCCGAGCGACGCCGGGCCTTTTAAGCTAGTTCAGAATAAATTATACAGTTATATTCTGTGATTTTGCACTTAGCCGATAATCTTATTTATCTTTGGCTGAGTATCTACTTTTCGATTATGACATAATTTACGAAGGCGTGAAATGTGCTTTGAATTTTTCCTGGTGCTGGTAATATAGGATATTTTCGCGGGCTACTAACCAGGTGGTTCACCGGGTTGGTAGCCCGGGAAAATATCCTATATTACGAACTCGTGTTCGTTAAATTTCTCATTGAGTAGTAAGTCCACTAATCGGGTTTTAGTTTACATAGCTTCCATACCTATGTCACTTTGAGCAGGTTAAAGTAATAGGTATAAAGCAGGCTGTGGTCAATTGAGCTAAAGAGAAGTGAGGTATACAAACCGTGAAGTTAAAAATGGTCAAATTATTTTGACTTGAAAAACAAAATAAAAAATGAAACAAGATTTGATTTCTAAAACCGTGAAATTATCAATAAGATATATACGCAAACTTTACACACTAAGGTAAGAAAGAAAACAGAAAGAAAGAAAGAAGAAAGGAAGAAAATGAAACAAATAATTACAATAAAGAACAAATAATACAGAAAGAAATAAAAGTGTTACACAAGTAACAAATAAAAAATGGAAGAATGATAGGAAGCAGCTGGAAACTTACAATTAAACAGAAATAAAATATTAGTTTACAATTCACAAAATAAATTAGGATTAGGTAGTTTTGGTTATGTCAGCTAAAATTGTTTCCTGGTTATTATTGCAGACTGCTGCGAATTAATAGCTTTTATAATTGTACACCCAGTAGAATTACTTTAAAATGCCTAGGACTGTGGCATGCGGAAATAGGCATTATATGATTCAACTATGCAGGTAAAATCTTGTTTACGAGCTACATTAGCATAGTTCCATCCCTTTACACTCATTTCACTCTATTATATTCATAAAACGAAAAATATATTAACAAATGTAAACAGTTATTAATAGGCAGAGTAATAGTGTACGACTTGAATTACTGCACGTGTAATTAAGGCAACTTAAACGAAAATGATTCCAGTAACTGCAGGTTTTAACAGCTTATTCCTTCGGTAGAAACATTGGCCTATACCGTTAACATAAAAAGGTGTTTGCAAATAGACTAAATACTGTTCTTACTGATTTATCTAATAAAATTATGCCTGATAGGAAAAAATTGAACCTACTAACTTTACAATCTTGCACGGGACACCAAACCATTTTTATCTTATACAATATTTTATAGGCTACAAGAAAAAATGTTTAAGCATGTCGGTTTAATATTTTTAGCACCATGGTAAACAATAGTGTATGGAATTAGATAAAATTATAGGCTGTAACCGGTAGCCTACATCGGGATATGTTCTGGCTACGACTGAAGGATTGTTTTAATGTTCTCTGCTGCTGAAATTATCCTGCAGGCTTTGCCAAGTTAAAAAGTCCAAGTACCGGCAGCGCAACCTTTGCGTAGAGATCAAGAGAAAAAATCTGGACCTATTTTGTAAAATTAAGTCATTGTAAATTATGTAGGCTATATCTGTCAAGGGAATAATGGCTTATGTTGTTTCAGTTATGGAACAACGTTCCACAGGAAAATGTAGTATAAGAAGAAATGTGCTAGCCTGTAGTTTGTTGGTCTAATTTATTTCCACGCAGTAGATAAGTGTATAAAAAGTGACTCACACTATGAAAGAGAACTTGTCAGCGAATATATCATAGTTACTGAGAATTGTAAACATGGTTCATGAATATAAGAAGAAAGTCTTTAAGATGGCAACTATTGTCATGAAGATTTTAAAGAGTTAAGTTATTTGCTGAAATTCAAAATTAAACTGATGACAATTACGCATTTCTTTGAAATATCTGGCAGTTGGTTAATAGATTTAGCTGTACTCATCCACTTCCTTAGGCTATTCTTCACGAGCTATTCTTCAAGAGATTAGAATCGGATGGTCCGATCTGAGATGTATCCAATGATTCAGTTAAAACAAATTTAGCCACGTCTATTCTTCCAATGTTGTCATCAATTGAGAGTCTAAGTATTTTCTCATAAACACTGAATCCCATTTCCTTCAAGGGCAGACGCGTGCTACGTAAAAGCTCACGATATGGAGAAGAGTTTCTATCCCTCTGGTCCTGTGACCGTCGCCGGTGTGCCGGAATTTTGTCCCGGAGAAGTTCTTCTACATGTCAGTAAATCTACTGACATGGGCCTGTCACATTTATGCACACATAAATGCCATCGACCTTGGCCAGGATCGAACCAGAAACCTTCGGCACAGAAAGCCAGCGATACTAAAAGCGCCATTCAGAAAACAGAGGGTACTGTCCTAATAACTGTCTGGTAGTCTATATAATTTCCAGATGAATAATTTGCAGTCATTTTATGCCTTCTATCCATTCCTTAGTTAATAAGTTGTGACATCTACCCATATTTGCCAGTGTAAACTGTTTAAAAATATAGCTTTTCCTTTATTACTCTTTCTGCTCTAGTTATCAGAAGCATGATTTTTTAACTATTGCCTCACCATGTGCTACATAACTTATCTCTTAGGTTATTTCGAATATATATTAAGGAAATAAACTGCATTAAAGACAATATTAACCATATTCATCCAGTATTAACTAAAGAGAATTGCAATACAAGTTTTCGAAGTTAATTTATAAACTATAATTATATGTTATATTATAATTAAAAATCATTAACAGTCGTTTTTGTCATTAAAATATGCACACTAAGCATCTATTATTGCGACTAGAAGTAATTAATTTATCTTACACAACATTAGACTACTTTTAGTGCTAAGAACTATTCATTGTTAATGTGTAATATGTTTATAAATATTCGCTGTAGATTGGTCTAGGTCAGCGTTTCTCAACCTTTTTGAACCCAAGGACCTCTAAAATGTCTAAACAAATGCACGGACCCCTAATTTTAATCCCATTTTTAAAAGTAGGCTATATGTAGGCCTATATTCTTAATATTTGGGGTATTAATCACAGGTCATTATAACGAAATAAATCGAAATCCTTTTTCTTTTTAATTTGATGGAAACAGAGTTATTGAATTGGAAAAATATTAAAACCGGAGTTTTACTTCTTTGCTTTCCACTTGCTTTATGATTTTTTTAATTATGTCTGCGGACCACCATAGGTTGAGAAACGCTGGTCTTGATAAATCGACCACGTGAAATTAAGTTTATTTAACAGATATTATTGACAGATAAGCTGTTTAATATGGATATTTTCCCAGAAAATTGATGGTTTAGGAAGACGATCATTAATTATGCCAGATTGGTACCAGCGAAAAGCTGATTCCAGAAACTGCGTTCATTAAAGCCCCACCAGAAAATTCGAGAGTTTTACTAAACCAGAGTACCAAAGACTAAGGAGCAGAAATGAACAGTAAACATAGGCCAAATAGCCTAAATAGAGGAAAGGATACTTTTTTAAAAGTAATATAGACTACTAACCAGAACAAATGTTCTTTTGAACTAAAACTTTTATATTTAAGTGTTAATTTTGTTATTTAACAACAAATATCGATATGAATTTTAAAAGTATCAAGACATCTTTAAATTGCATGAACTTTAAGAGCAATTAAATCACTAAAATAAGAGATGGTTTCCTAAAATCGGATATTAGGCGTAATAGCTCCCTATATCGGATACCATCCGATATTACGCTACAACATCAATGCATGTGTTGAATCTCTTTAATTATGTAGACTCTCGTCGCATATAAAGTTACTCCAGTTACTGATTTTGACACATTGGCACATTACTTTTGTCCTTAGAAAACAGCCCACGACTATTGTCTGAAGTCTCCACGGAGTTTATGAAGGCTAACAAGTAGCCTTCATAAACTTAAAAAAAAACAGCTTGCAGCTTCCAAAAAGATAGATTTCGATGCAGCCGAAAAAATTCTTAACAATTTTTTACACGCTTTTCATGAATTCTCAGAGAAGGGTGCTTCAAATTATTTCTCATGGCTAGTTGCCATGCAAGCCATTGTAGGCCTATAGTTCCTCCATTGTTAAATAATACAGTACTTCACTAATTCGTTTTCTAGACTTTCTGGCAGAACAACTTTTTGTCACAATTTAATGGCGCAAAGATTACATCATCTTTATCAATATGATTAGTATAGTTCTCCAAAGTTGGCCTTGACACTTTAAAGATTTTGGAAGCTTTAAAGTAGCCACTTATTTGTTCTCTTTGCTTTCACAGCCTTCATCATTGTATTAGGGTCACATTTCTTCCCTAGATTGTTTTGTTTGTACAGGAGCCATCTGCAAATAATAAAATTACCGGTGTTAATTGACTTTCAAAAACGCAAGATGCCTAATATTGGAAATCCGATACTAGGCACAATGCAAGACAGCATCAGGCCTAATAAAATACAGCATAATTAAATTATAAAATAATATAACATTAATTAATTAATTTAATTATTACACATACCTTCTATGCTGTATAGGCTGGTAAATTCTTCTCTGCAAATCTCACAACTTCAGAAAACAGTAATAGATTTCTCAAACAGTAGGTTTTCAAATGACCGCTTACAGCCGAACATACCAGTGTGACGTTCCAAAGTCCCAATGGGGCAGTGATTCCACATAAAGACTACAGAGACCAGCACTTCCTATAGGCCTAGCTAATACCTTTCTATCCGCTATTAGAAACCCATCCGATATTAGGTTCCTTTTCGTCTATTGGTAAGATGATTGTTCCATAAATCACCAATTTTATCTGTTATTTATCCAGAACTGTAAGATATCGTGCAACTTTACCTAGAAAATGTGCTAAATATGTCATTAAAAAAATAGACATCTAGTTTCCTGATTACACAAAGATTTGATAACTTATGAATCAGTCCGCTTCCCTTATATAAGTCAGTAAGCTATAGTATTAACGAGGGCATGTAATATTCACGGCGTGCGTACTTCCTACCATGTGTTGTATTTCATAGTCTTTAAGCCTCCTTCATCTTTAAACAGGTTTGAGAAACGCCGGTATAAGCCGTTAAGAACTTGACGATCTGTCAAAAGTGCCTACCTAATGAAGTGCAACATGGGCCAAAATGTAGTAGTGGCATCTTTCCACCAGGCAGCGTTGCTGGCTGCCGTCTGTTATATCTACTCCATAATATTATAAGAGCATAGGGACTAAGTGCAATTTATGTTTCTCAAAGGCAGTGTAATTTACAATGGTGCTAATATAGCACATTAACACCATAAACCAGCCTTACCGTAATGGCAGCACATTCGCCGTGTGTGGAAAAGCGGGCGAGAGGGTACTATGTCTCTATTATCAGCACAAGTTATTGCCTTGCAAGGGAAATGCCTCGCTCGCTACACAACACAAAATTGCCTGCCGTATAAACTCCACAGATAAATTTTATGTGAGAGGGACGAGATTGGCGGTACTCTTTTTTTTTCAATAGGGGGACTAGGTATTGTTTTTTATTACATATTTGGTTACACAAAATCAATGTGAAGTTAAAATTACTACTCGTTATTTCTGCTTTCCCTAAATCGTTTCAGAATGAGTTTCAACGAAAATTTAATTTGAGCCCGAGTAAAGCTTCAAGGTTTAGGGAGGAATGTAATGAAATTGTTTCCAATTTCGGACTCTATTTTTCTCCTTCTCTCTACAGAAGGAGGGGACATTACACTTCGCTGAGAGAATAAGCGGTGTAAGTCTGAGCTCTACTTCTAGAACAGCGGCAGAGAGGCTTTACGCAGAACAACGTTATTAATGTAGTTACTAGTAGACTACGGCCTGCGTTATCCCTATTTTTTATCACTTCTCGTTACTTTCCATTTTGATATGATGATCATGTTCTGTTTTTCGGGAAGTTTTTAATATTATTTACACAACTCTATATTATACAACTTTAGAAAGTAAAGCTTTTCAGAAAAGCAGAAATATGATTGGCGAATCTATCCACGAGAACAGCAGATTTCCGGGCGAAATGTATGGCTAAATAGGCTGTTTTTAATTTTTAATTGAAACTACTTTGCAATCGTGTAGGCCTATAGGCCTACATATACAAGAACTTGCGTTCGTAAGTCAATATGAAAGTGCATCGTTACTAAATCGCTGGAATTACAGACTAAATAACAATGCAAATGCATTGTTAGTTTCAAGAAGTTTGTCAAAAATACAGGACCATTACAATAAAATAAAAATCATTTTAAGTGGTATTAAGACAACACTAAATGAACTCTTAGAATGCATTTCCAATTGCTTACAGGTTAATGTAAAAAATAAAATTATATTTCGGATTTTATATATTAAGTAATTCCACAAACATTTGCCATAAATCCCAGTAGTTCATTATTGTGAGAAGGGGTACGTTAATACTGAGAGGAACAGTTTATAGGACTTCATGACAAATTGTTCACAGGTAGTGTTGACTGATCTGCAGAAACGCTTTTTAATATACTGGTTAGTGCCCTCAAAGCATTTCATTATGGGCAAAAATGGTTGCGCATCGTTATGATGTTATAATGAGAGTCAGAGCAGTCAAGCCTAGAGTAGAATCGCTGGGAGAATCGCTTGGAAGGAAGGAAGATTTTTATTTTTTTTTACCTTGAGCTAGCCTATCCTATTAAGATGTGTTCTCCTGTAATATCCTATCCTATTAAGATAGATTTGTTTTTGTTTCCATGGCAATGGCATATCATTATTTCGTATATTACAACAGAATCAGTGCAGTGGCCAATTTTCACTGTGCCACTGTTACCGGTGAAACTGTCAGAGCCGTTCTTTCAGGGGACTGTATGTAGAACGTTCTTCATCTATTTTTGTAGGTATCAGTCGCCACTGTTCTGATGTCATGAATGTTATAACAATACACTATCAAAGTTAAATTTTAGCTCCCAATTAATTCTGACTTTCCCAAACCTACAATACCTACACCGTCGACCTGGGTGTTACAGTTAATAAAACACCGACTGCAGGTTCCCTAGTTCGAGGATTCGAACCCGGTTCTGAACAATGGCATTTTTGCTTTCTTAAATGCGAAGTCCAATGTGTATCGATTTACAGGCATGTTAAGAACTCGTGAGAGCCAAAATTTCGACATACCAGAGACAGTTATAGGCATAAGTTTCATTTCACAACCGTCGTTAAATAACCATTACAAATAATCTAAAATACAGTATAACTCAAATTATCCAAACTCCAACTATCCGGATCGCTTTGATGCCGTGTTCATGTGGTTTTTACAGCAGCAAGCATTGGGAAACACTATTTCAGGGCCGATAATTTGCTAAAAAGCAAAAACTTTCAGCTGACAAAATCGACAGTTTGTCATCCAAAGAACTGACCTACCGATATGTTTAAAATGCGACACTTTATGTAAGAACAGTATTGTACAATGTAGTTTTTATAAAAAATAACATTTTTTCATGATTTATCAAATTATCCGGATATTTGATTTTCCGGATTGAGTTCGGTCCCAATTAATCCGGATAATTGCAGTTCTACTGTATTACAATTAGCTAGCAATCATTTATTCGCTCTTTGTAGCTCTTCTTGAACAGTAGCACTGTACTGTTCTTCACAATAATTTCAGCTTAAAATTCGTATGTTAATTGTGAAATGGTTGGTGATTAAGCTTACTTAAAAAATTGAGTAGTTTTTCTCACAATACTTCAATTATTAAAGCGCAGAAGGAGGCATAAGACCATTAGCGTATGGAAGCAGACAAAAACTCTGTGAAACAGAAAACAGACGTGTGAAGGTCAGTCAAGTGAGACTTTTTGTGGTTGATAATGTTGAACATTAACTCGGCAGTAGCTTAGGAATAGACAGGTGTAAGGTACCAAAGGTACTTAAACTTCTCATTCACGTGTTACCGCATGCATTAATCACACTTCTCTGAGAACAAGTATTGTATGATAGACACTTAACAACACCTCTAGAACTCATTATAAGAAAAGAATGGGCATCATTTGTAACGGGATTACTACCTATCATATGTATACTTTATGAGTTTTTTGCTGTTCTTGTATAAAACAAATGGCTGCACACTGGCATGAGCAACTGGGAAGATTACACAGTGCGATACAAGCACCGGAAGCCAGTAGTCTTGTCTGCAACTAGGGTGAAATGGAGAAAGTGATGTGCAATTAGGTGATGTTTGCAATTAGAATTAAGGTGGAAACATAGATAAGATTTAACTGCTAGATAATGAACGTAATAAATCAGTTATAAATGCTACCCCGAGGAAAAAATATATTATCTATAATGAACACCCGCAGACTTTAATATTTGCTGTGGAGTGAATCATTAAGTACTTATTGTTCATGAGTGTCGACTGGTGGAGATAATATCTCCTAGTTTCCCTCATTTCAAATTATAAGGGTGGGATGCAGTTATAGGGTGTTTTTCTAATCATGGCTCATAGCCGAAAGCATTTTTATACCCAGTTGTGCAATGATTATTATTATTGTTTTTTTTTAATGAAGCAAACCTGTTTATGCGCATCTGCGTGTTTTCCTTTCTTTCTCACAGCATTTTGTTGAACGTGGTACCTATTTGCAATGGGAGGGAAGAGAAAGAACGGTTGGTAATTTAAGCAATATTCAAGAAGTATTAATATTTCAGTCATCAGTCAGAAGTTAATAATTACATATTTCTGTGTTTCTTATAATAAGTTGTACATGTTTGGAGAAAACAATACCCATATTTATAAATATTTCGGATTATCTGTTTTAGTAGTAGTAGTAGTAGTAGTAAATGATTTATTTTGCCTGGCAGAGTTAAGGCCATAAGGCCTTCTCTTCCACTCAACCAGGTTTCAGAAAATATATACAATGCAGGTTTACATAAATAGCAAATTAGTGAGTAAGAGACTTATGACTAATACTAAGACTAAGGTTAAGGCTAATCAAAATAATAAATTAAATAAGTAAAAAGCATAGGTTTCATAAAAAGCATAGGCTTCATAGAGAGCGTAAGTGTCATCAAAGAAAATAGTAATAATGTTACAAGTAAAACAAGGAATATGTAAAATTATGTTATAATGGAAATTTAAGTCTAGCTGTAGATACGTTATAAGGAGACTAAGTAATGTTATATACAGTGAAAGATGGAGTGACTACAAAGAGCTAGTTCTGTTCAGTGGGCAATAATTGTTTAATAAGCGCAGATTTGAAAGAGTGTACACTCCGACTACCCCTAATATCTTGTGACAAGGTATTCCAAGAACGGGCTGTGGCTATGGTGAATGAATGAGAGTATGAGGTTGTATGATGACTAGGAATTGATAACAGAGAGTTGTGCTGCGAGCGTGTACCATGATTATGGTAGGAGGATAGAAATGTAAATCGGGGAGCCAAGTAAAGAGGTATGGAAAACTTAAGAATTTGGTATAATAAGCACAGAGAGTGGACCAAACGTCTATTATGCAAACGAAGCCAAGACAGTTGCTTGAAATATTTTGAGACATGATCGTGGAAACGAATGTTAAAGATAAAACGAACACAAGTATTATGAACACGCTGAAGTTTCTGTGACAATTCAACACTCAGATCTCCATACAAGATGTCGCAGTAGTCGAAATAAGGCATCACTAGGGTCTGTATGAGGGTTTGCTTTATTCTAGTAGGAAGAAAGTTTTTCAGTCGTTTTAGAGCATGCATGATAGAGAAAGCCTTTTTACATATATGCTTGATTTGGGAATTCCAATTCATGTTTGAGTCGAGATAGATACCTAGATTTTTTACTGTTTCTGTGTAAGGGATAATAGTGTTGTTCAGTGTCACTGGTAGCAATGTAGCCTTGTTGATGGATGACACGAGTCTTTGCTGTCCTAATACAATAACTTTATGTGTTACAATATGCATTTTAAAGAACTGGTAACTTATCCGTGATTGTTATCGCATTAGTTCGCATATACAGGCTACACAAAGTACAATAATAGTCTAATATACAATATGCACAGTATATGTATGAGTGAATATGATATTTGTAGTCAACTAGCAGGTGCTCGCTGTTTCACCCACGATAAATAATTGTTAACAATTTAAAGATTAAGAGCATAATAATTAAATAATTATATTTATTAACATTTGCACGCGAATCATTCATTTAAACTAAACTATTAATAACTATGACCAAACAGCTAAAATCCGGCTTTGGAGTGAATTCCACGATTAGAAAGAGCCGCTTGGGGGAATGACCTCAGATTCGAGTACCCTGGCTTAGAAAACCCCTATAAGTAATATAAGGTGTATTTATCTTTTGAGATAAAAAAACTATATAAAATATTTTCCTTAAATGTAGGAAGTTTATTTATTAGATGTCAATAAATGATTTATTATATTATAAATAATTATTTAAATGTAATAAGATAAAATAATTAATTATATTAATATTAAATATTTATTATAAATTTCAAAATAATTATAGTAAATAAGTTCTTTCAATAATATAGATAAGTATAAGTATCACACTAGACCTCATTTTAATAAGAAAAAAATGAGGTCTAGTGTGATACTTATACTTATCTATTATAGGGTAATAAAGTATTCTTCTGGTGAATTTGTTTTAATAATTAAAATGGTTGTACCATTATTGATATTGTGATTAAGGAAAGGATTAGGGATTAAGGGATTTAATTGATAGGGAAAAATTAAACTTTAATAGAAGAGAATTAGCTTGTATAGTTGTTTTAATAATTAAAATGGTTGTACCATTATTGATATTGTGATTAACGAAAGGATTAGGGATTAAGGGATTTAATTGATAGGGAAAAATTAAACTTTAATAGTGAGTTCCCTGAAAGTGAGTTCCCTGAAAGTGAGTTCCCTGAAAGTGAGTTCCCTGAAAGTGAGTTCCCTGAAAGTGAGTTCCGTCCAAATCAATCAATGTTTGTCCATTTAGGCTTATATGCATTATCCCTCTTCCGTCTGTGTTGAAAATTCCAGATGTCTGCGTGCCTTGGACAATAAACAAACGAATAGATCAGGGTGGACTTACAAAATGAAGCGATCGACAATTCCATGCGATAAGATGAAGAAAAAGAGCGATGCTCTTATTTTCTAGTTATGACAAGTTATGCACCTACAATTGAACTGACAATTGAAATTTATTACCAAAAACTGATGCTTATACCATTTACTGAATGTTCATATTTGAACAGATTGTAAATCTGCAGGATAAATTTAAAAAAAAAACTGATGCTTCAATAGCGCAAAAAAATTCACGTTGTCTGCCAGTTATTCACTCATAACTCCCAAATGAAAGCGAAAACTAAAAATCCGACTTCGATGTGCATTCGGCCACCCTTCAGTCCGTGTATGTTTAAAATTTCAGCTCTCTGCGTGCAGTAGAATTCGCTGGGCATCGCGCACAGACAAACACTAGCCTACCTCTTATTATAGATGAATTGGCGGTAATGCATGTGTATTTATGTAATACAGAATGTATTGAAGGGCCTACATATATATATATATATATATATATATATACATCAGTATATATATATATATATATATATACATCAGTATATACATATACATATATGCTGCTACAATAAATAGCCTATATAAGTAGGCCTATCCTCCACAAGTTATGACTTTATAACTTCACATTATTGTATAGGCTATCATCCAAAATGTAAGTATAATCTTACTGTGGGTAAATTAAGCGAAAAAGTTTACTTCCTCTGCTCATACCATAAGTAGGCCTACTATTTGCCCAGGTAGAAGCAGTGGGCTATTATGTTTGACCTCGAAACTCGAAGTCGAGTTTTTAACATAAATACATGTTTTGAGTTTCCTGAATCCAAAAATACTATTTCCAGAAACATATCCTTGTGTGTGTATGTCTGCGTCTGTGTATGTGTGAACAATCTAGCTCCACAACGAAAAATCATATGGAATCAAAATTTTGTATTTGGGTTAGGTACATTTTGGGAATGTGAAACGAAGATCGGTGACGACTTTATTTTATTTTTAAGGAAACTTTACATGAAGAAAATGTAGTTTTCACGATTTTCTTTAAATTTGTACATGAGGTACTCATACTAAATGCTAAAAATTTTATTTGAATTTTTTTTTTTTTTTTTCGAGAAAAAAATTATCTGAAGGGCAGGTGTTTGTAGAAACTCAGTCTTGCCTGGTGATCAATAAACTTTGAATCAGGTTCAAACAACTGAATACTTTCTCTTATCCTATATCAGAATGTGTAGTGAGAAAATGTAGAATAAAGTTACGTGAGTGCATTAATTAGATCTTATTTGGGTTATGTATCCTTCGGGGATGCAATACAATGCGGTAACGACATTCTCTTCATTTTTACAACTAATTTACATGAAGAGAATGTCATACATAATATATTATACTAAAAGGTAAACTTTAGTTATTTCGAAACCTACTTGTTTTAATAGTTTAACGTTACACAGTATTAAAATATCTATCTTTAAACTATGAATTATAGTACTTATTGATGAGCATATCTCAAGGCAGAAACTTACTTGTAAAACACTTCTCTAAAGTATCTTATAAGTGCATTTACATTGTCATAGTTTATTTCCATAATATGACTTTAGATTTAGGAGAATCAAATACAAGTAGAAATCACAAATGCCCTATACGTGATTAGTTTTATTCCCTTTGGCTTATGTGCGCAGCAAGAGCATAGCCTATAGCCCGACAGATCCATGTTTCGTGTATGAAATACTGCTGCGTCGTTACCAAATATGCGGAGGTATTAGTAAATGAATGGACGATGCTCTATATCTAATGGTGATTGATGTATCTCATTAATTATAATTGACGTCAGGTATAGAATATAGCCACCTCTAATCCTGTTATTGCTCCAACGTAAATGAAAGGAAAAGTACGTTCATGACGAAGGGATATGGTAGACTTAAAAGGAATATTATGCTTACCTAATGTGCTGATAGATTTGGTTTCATTTACATCTTATATCCATCTAAAGTGCACAATAAACAGGCACACACAAAGTAAATTATGAATCAATGAATCCCCCTTATTGATTGGTACTTATCAAAGTGTTATTACGAATTATTTTCGAAGGATACCTGTAGTATATAAGCTGGTAAAATTCAAAATCTGCCCGTTTTAAGAAAATTAAGATAAAGGCCAAGAATTATGGAATTTATTTTACAAGAATTTGAAATAGGCAAGAATGAAAGAGCAATTGACGCATATTCTACTTAATAAAGAATATTTTGTTGATGTTTTAATATCTCCATAAGTAATGATCAGGGTTAGGATTTTAGATGCAATTTTCATACCGAAAAAGGAAGGGAAGAGGTGCTAAACGTAAGGCAAAATAGGCAAAAAAAGGTACTACAAAATTCGTTGTGTAAGACACTTACGTTCACGAACAGCACATGAACATGACAGGAATATATAACAATTCCGTACTTCTTAAATTTAATACATTTTAAAAGTTCATTACTATCATTTATATCATAGATAATTTTATATAAGAATAACTTTTGCGCTACAAATCTTCTACCAATTAGAGTAACAAAAGTAAATTCATTTAATAAAGTATTATAAGAAATTCTACCAACTAAAGCAGATCTACCACATTTTTAAAAATACATACTGTATATCGAAGAAAACTCTTCTGAATTTTTTCTATATCATTAATATGAGTTTTATACAATGGTGACCATATCATATAACTGATACATAACTAACTTACTGCGTACAAAACTATTATAAAGTAACTGTAAAACATGTTCATCTTTAATATTTTTGGAATTACGAAAAATAAATCCTCTCAATGTGCTTTCGAAAATTTAGATTATTACATAATAATTAATCCTAAATCTTTAATGGTAAATATTCTCGTTAACGTTTCCGAACAATCGGGTGTAGTGAAAATCTGTGAATACTCATGAAATAGCATTTCCTAACATTAAAAGCCAAATTGTTTTGCATACTCCATTCAAAGAGCTTATCGTCACATCTAGAATTTTGTGTGATGGATTTAATCGGACACTGAGTTAGTGCATTCAAAAATATCAAACTGCCAGAATTTCTAGCCTAATAAGAGGCTTAGTGGAATTTAATTTTTAAGGTTTGTTTGCATTCACTTCTAAATAGCCTAATGCTCGTATTCTTCACTATAGTCCTTTCACATTCGCCAGAGGTTTCAAGGCCAAACGTAGCACGCCTATGATACCCCCACTTACCGTCTCATATGACATCATACCCCTCCAATGCCAGTCACATGACAAGCCAGTAGGGAGTTCCCCCTTGGTGTCGTATGAGTGTGTGCGACAGCGCAGCTCCTCTGCGCAAAGGGGAATACTGTTGACTGCTATCAGTGGGGGCATATTAGACGTGAGCAGTTGTGGCCTTGAAACCTCTGACGAATGTGAAAGCACTATAGAATAATTACGTTTCATAATGTTTTCTGATTGCCTTCACCAGAGATTTTGGGGAAAGGAAATCTGCGCCACTTCTACCTTTTCCCCCAACCTACACGATGTGAACTGCGCCACCGACATATGTAAACTGCGCCACCGACATTTAAATGGCGTCACCGTCATACTAACGCACTAACATTTTCCTTTCCACTTCTCCAGACTTAGGACTGGCTATGAAATTGCATAGATGTGGTTAAAAATGTTAGGCTTAGTAGCTTTGTCATTTTTAAAAATGTTAAAAACAATACCCTAATTTCTTTTGCATGAACGCTTTGTCACTTATAAAATTGTTAAAAACACTACCCTATTTTTTTTACTTTGTTCTCATATGACGCCTTCTTAATAAAATCAAAACGGGATATTTCATTGTTTATATATTGTTCTCTCCACTTGAATAGACGAGAATACTAGTCATTTATTTTAGCTGTTTTTCTTACAAGTATCCCTTATTCAATATTTCTCAGTTTTATGTAGGCACTTGTTTGGAACTGGAGAAGTGCATCTAACACAAAGAAGATGTTGGGAGAAGCGTGGTAGAACATCGAATTATATTTTGCGTGAAATGACCAACATTTTTCCGTGGCGCAGTTTACATATCTGTGTGCCGCAGTTTACATATCTGTGTGCCGTAGTTTACATATCTCATTTTTATTCTATTTCAAATTAGGTGTCAACCGTGGCGCAGATTACATACACCCGAGATTTTGTGTCATTCACAAATTATAGGTCACTACAGTTACTACTGACATCCTATCTTTGAACTATCATTCAATGGTACTAGTTCTATAATAGACTCAATTCTCCTTAAAAATAATGCTTTATAATATTAAATTGTGAAAACTTGGTGGTTAGAATGTATGCAATTATCCGGTAGTCGGGCGCTAGATCATACACCGTGATATAAGTACATCGGTAGAATGTATCTTCTCTGCTAAAATTAACTACTGTAGTTCAAAGCAGAGTACTTCCCTGCCGGGTGCACTGCTGACAGAGGGGCAAGAGGCGATATATTGCTCTGGTGGAGGAGGAGGTGAGGGGTACCATCACAGGTGGCTAGGCAGATTCTTATTGGTCGCCGGCATGCTTGCGCGCGCAACGGTCACATTCCTTGCATTCCTCACAGGGAAGTTCTTTGCTTTGGAGAACAGTACGCAGGCTATATAGGCCAAAAGCACGGTATCCAGGTATAATTAAAACGTTTTAATATAACTCACTTCGTTGCAATATTCTGGTTATACTTTAAAGATAAACACAATCACAGTTCGCATCTAAAATAATTTAATTTTACAGGAAGTTTTGTTTCATTATAACATTCTTGATGTAAGAACTGCAATTAGTCATCAAGTTAATGCACATGACATAGTAATTAAATGTGTACAACAAAGAAGTTAACATATAAGCTGACGGCAAAATCACGTGGAAGTCTACAATAGATCTGGTGAGTTTTCAGCAGAGATTATGCTTGGTGGGCTTTCATGACTTTCTGGTCTGTTGAAGGCGCACGATACTGTCTGTTTATGAGTGTGCGTGTGGCAATGGAAATTCCATTATCTTCAAATTCTCTACGCCCACACAATAGAATCGTCTCCAGGAAGTCTTTTCTTTTAAGTTTAATTAAGTCAGGTTTATAAAATAATATTTTTTCTTTTATTTATTTAATCTTGTCACACATTAATCTCTCTAGACTTCTTGCATTTCACTGGAAATTGTCTCGGTGTGTGAACTTAATACTCTTTCACTTGTGTAAAATTCACGAGGTTACATTTCCTGGAACATAATATATAGAAGTATTTTACAAAGTTAATGTTTTTGTTTATTTGTACTGTCCCAATTTAATTGAATAATATCCAGTAAAGAGAATGATAATTTTAAATGAAAATCGCTAGCTTATCATTTTTCGTTGAAGCTTCTTTCACGTTTCTATATGGCATATGGTTAGTATAATTATAAATATATATATATATTCATTGAAATATATAACATATTTCAATTATTTTGGTATGAACTGACGCCAAACAATGGACTCAATCCATTTTAAGATAATGTTTCGACTGTTTTCTTTTCTTTCAGAATAGGTTGGTTAGATTTATGGAAATTTAACGAGTTGGATGAACTGCAAGTTAGGCATGTAACCGTCAACAGTGTGCCATAATTTTGTACATCTGATTTTCTTTTACATTCCTGTTTATCTAAGACGTGAATCTGATTATAAACGCCATCGACATGGGCCGGAATCGAACCCGCGACCTTAGGCACAGAAAGCCAGTTGTTATGCCAACTGAGTTGATAGGCAGGTTTACTAAGTCCCCAGAAGGAGGCGCCTAATAGACTCAGTTGCTTACTTACTCAATGGCAATAGAAAAGTCCTAAGCAAAGAATATTATCTATTTTATGAAACTCGGAGGTTCATTGCCTCGCTTACCTGAGCCCGCCATTCAACCCTATTATGTGCTAACTCCATTCAATCATCCCTCGCCCCATGCAGGCAACATGCCCAGCCCATTTCCTCCTCCGAGATTTAAGTACCCTTACTATATCCGGCGAAAAGTACAGGTTATGCAGTTCGTCGTTATGCAGTTTTCTCCAGTCCCCATTTTTCGCTCTCTTATGCTCAAATATCTTCCTAAGCATTTTGTTTTCGAACACTCTCAGATTATGTTCTTCCCGAAGAGCAGGCTACTGACCGATTCACTGTCAGAATTAAAATTTTAAATATGTTCATCATGCAATGGTTCGAGCCAGTGAGGGACTCCCCCAATCCCCCCCCCCCACAATAAATAGCACATAGTATAGGCCTATTTCATGAGAGAAAGTCCAACATATTCCACTCCTAAGGTCTTTCCATAAGCTACGAACCTATGAAAATCTACAGAAACAAACTTTTAAAATTTAAAGAAGGCCGTGCTAGGTTTGGTAAAGAAAACATTGAAAAATATCAATAAAGCTATTGATGATTTAATACTTCAGAATACTGAAAATAATAAACAATAGTTTGGAAGCAATTTTGTTAGAATTATGCGACGAAAAAAATTACGATATTCAACAGACATCAAGTGAACAAGAAATAGTTTCTAATAGTCTAGAACTGGGATACAAATATAGTCTACATATGAAGAATAAGAGTAAAAAGGTGAAGTAGAAAAAGAACGGGCAAAATTACAACTGTTGTGAAAAGAATGTGGAATATGTCATGTAAACAGAGTGAATCAAAGAAAACAGTCATTATTATAATGCAGTTTATTTCACTATAGGGGACTAGACATCCACCAGTACCGGTATGTAGTTATTATAATATAACTAGCATGTGCCCGCGGCTTCGCCCGCGATAATTATTTCAAAAATTAAAAATTAAGAGCATAGACTAATAGTTAAATCATTATATTTATTAAGACTTAAATCGCGTGGACTACATACCACGATTAGATAGTGTCGCACGGTAAAAGCGACCTCAGACTCAAGGTCCTTGGCTTAGAAAACCCCTGTATAGTGAGTTTCGTCCATATCGAACAACGTTTGACCATATTTAGGCCTATATTAATTATCCCTCTTATAATAATAATAATAATAATATTATTAATAATAATAATAATAATAAAAATAATAATAATAATAATAATAATAATAATAATAATAATAATAATAATAATAATGATAATCCTCTTCGGTGTAGGTTGAAAATTTCATATGTCTGGGTGCCTTGACATTATAAACAAATGAATCGACCAGCATGAGCTACAACATTCAAGCGATCGCGATGGTTTTATGTCCAAGGTATGACAAAAATAGCCAAAGCCTACTGTAATTGATCTGACATTGAAATGTATTACTGAAAACCGATGCTTCGAAACGCAAAAATACACGTTTTCTACCCGTTTTTCACTCTTAACTCACGAACAAAAGCGACAATTAAAATTCCTGCTTCGAGGTGCATTTTCCGACCCTTCAGTCCACCTATGTTTAAAATTGCAGTTCTCTGCGTTGAGTAGATTTCGCTAGGCATCGCGGACAGACAGACAGAAGGAAGACAGACACTTCCTTTTATTAATATAAGATTATAATAGTACTAGCTTAAAAGACCCGGCGTCGCCCGGGTTTTGTATTTTGTAATTGGAAATTAGCTTATGAAGGATTTTCAATTTTAAATTCTAGGTCCTTATATAGGCATTTATAATTTGAAATAGGAAGAACGACTTATTACACTCAAACTATTCCCTCAGAAAACGCTTGATATAATTTTTTATGGCTCATAGAGGATCTAGAATTTTGCATCCCATCGCTTGTACAGTGCACAGCAAGCCTGGTAGAGGTTTAAATAAGAAGAAACAGAAATTCCTGTAACATTAAATTGTAATATCGAGGCGGGAAATTTCCCACTCTTATGTTACCATAAAGCCGTTTTGGAGATGAAATTAAACAGAAAGCATTATCACTTTCATACTTTTCTCTCCAAAAACTTGCGATATAATATAATAATATACACATTACCATACCTCGTTTTGTTTTCTCTATGTCCAGGGTAGAGAAAGTTATGTGATTCCATTATTTTAGTGGATTTCATTCTGTAATATTTATTTATAACATGAATTATTTTGATAACTTCTCTTATTTGTCAAAAGTGCATTTCAATTGTTTTTTCCAAGCCCATCATATAAAATTTGGCAACAATATATTCTGTGATTTGGAATGGATAATTCTATGTAAAAAGGGGTTAAGTATTCTCAAAAACATTTAATTTTTGGCATTTAGAATCAGAATTTCTCAAAATCCTTTCTTAGTGAGCACCTACATTATGAAGCGAAGGTACTGTCAAAATTCCAAGTCTCTACCTGTTATAGTTTAGGCTGTACGTTGATTCCTGTCATTCAGTCAATCAGTCAATCAGTCAGTCAGTCAGGACAAAGCCTTTTATATATATAGAGATAACATTATTATATTCATTGCTAACCCTCCACTTAATGTTTGTCTGTCTTATTTCCCTCCCTCCTAGCAACCAACCTTTATTCATAGGTTCATGTTTGGGTGTCAGGCTTTTGATATCAAACCAATATGAGTAGAACTCATTCCGGGGCTGGTGTGGACCTTCGTTGTGAGGCACGACCTCCGGCCACTGAAATGAAATGCTCCCACATTCCATCCCCATTTCACCGCTTCCTAGCCCTGAGCGTTGTTCATTGGCCAATACGTGTGTTCGGTCTTGAATTTAAACAAATAAGAGATTGAATCACCCAGGATTGGCGTGGAACACAGATGATAAGAATATTCAATGATAATTTTAAATAAATATGAACTATGGAATAAACCAGAAGCATCGGAAAGATTCCGTGCCCTCGACTGTACATACACATTTATTGTATTATATTCTTTGTTTTGAAAGAATATCAGAATGAGTTTTTTTTTTTCTTCGCATGGAATTATCCAGTCAAATACCACTTGTGTTGAATTTTACTCGGTTATTAGTTTCGCTTTTAAACTCATGTTTCTTGTCATTAGATAATTATGATAACAAACATTCGTTAAACTCAAATAAATTAGGCTTAGATTACCAATAAAACTATCAGCACTCATGGTATTACTGCAGCTAGTAACTTCTTGAATTCTATAATACTGACGAACTTGGCTAAAACAACAAATGAAGAATCTGGTAAACTCCGGTACCATACACGCCACTGATCAGAAGGGGAGGAGAGGGGATAGAAGCAAGATGGCGGAAAGTGAGATAGTTTATTGTTATGAGACGGTATGAGCGGGTGGAGGATGGGAAGCTCGCCTTGCGAATTATTGTTTTCCAATGTTTATGACACTGTTTCGATTTCATAACTCCGTAGAGAGCCGGGGCTTTTGAGTGCAAGTTTTTAATTTATCAGCCACTATATCAAGTTATACGGCCGAGATAGGCTATCCCAGTCTACGCCTGTGTTTCAGCTTGTTCTATAGGTCCCCTCAATATCCTTTGCACTTCATCATATGTACTGACACGTCTAGTATAGCTTTCCACAATTTTATTTATTCTTATTAAACTTCCCTCTCAATTGTGAATTATCTAAACTACTATAACTATAATAATAATAATAATAATAATAATAATAATAATAATAATAATAATAATAATAATAACAATAAATTGATAATACCAATAACAATAATAATAATAAATGCATTAATAATGGACATCAATGTCTTGTCTAGGCCGAGTTTTGACATTTTCTATGTTTACAAGTTAGGATTAATTTAAGAGAAGATCAGCATTGAATTGAGTAATATCTGCAACTTCAGTTACTGAGCAAATCTCCTCAACTCTATAGGAAATGACGAAATATTTCACATCTATAGGTGAATGAAACTGAATTACAGTTCTATATTATCGTGATTACCTTCGTAATCCTGTAGTTAGGGCTGCACATTCACATTTGAAGGTTCAGGTTCGATCCCCGAAAGCTACTCGAATTTCTCTCTGATAAGGAAATCTGGACCAGGATAAATTTAGCCTCATAGTGACAATTAAAAATCTATTTGAATTTATCTCTCATAAGAAAATCTGGAACAGGGTACACTTAGCCTCATGGGGATAATTTAGAAGCTACTCGAATTTCTCTCTGGTAGGGAAGTCTGGAACAAGGTACTTTAGCCTCATAGTGACAATTAAAAAGCTATTTGAATTTATCTCTGCTAAGAAAATCTGGAACCGGGTACACTTAGCCTCATAGGGACAATTTAGAAACTATTTGAATTTTATTTGAATATATCTCTGATAATGAAGTCTGGATCGGAGTACACTTAACCTCATGAGGACAATTTAGAAGCTACTCGAATTTCTCTCTGTTAAGGCAGTCCGGAATAGGGTAGCATAACTTAGCCTCAAAGGGACATTAAAGAAGCTTTTGAATATCTCTCTGATAAGGAAATCTGGAATAGGGTAGCCTAAACTTAGCCTCATATGGACAATTCAGAAGCTACTCGAATTTATCTTTGGGAAGGAAGTCTGGAACAGCGTGCAGCCTCACGGGGATAATTTGGAAGCTACTCGAACAAATAAAACCTCTATTATTAACGGTTATGGGATGCAGTATTACGGTCAGCTATCTTTCATTTTCGTAAAAAAAGGAAAAGAAAAAAGAGCAGGCCTACAATTATTTTCAAGGTGGTCACTTTATAAGCCTACTCCCTCCCCCAGAGTTATGGTGAATTTAGCGTGCCATAACTTCTGATTCTAGGCCTACGTTGTGCCGGACCTATGTCATCATGATGATACGAGACGTTCTTATGAATAAAACTGTACGGGTTGGGGGTTTTAAAACTGGATCATGACAAACTGACCATGACCATGGTGGTCGCTATCAGAGGTCAAAAATGAAAAATAAATTATCATATTTAGAGCCGGGAAGCAAGCCAGAGACCTAACTAAAGCCGGCTGTCGACCAAGAGCTAAGCTAACTTAGCTTAGCTTAGCTCACATACTGTGCGGGATTTCCTATGTAGTTGTGCCGACACAACTTCATATGAAATCCCCCACAGTATGTGAGCTAAGCTAAGCTAACTTAGCTTACCTCTTGGTCGACAACCGGTATAATGGTAATTTGTGAATTGATATCACCAGGCTGGTTAGGGTTATTATGCCTAGATAAAATGTGTGATAGATTTCACTTTTGTTAATGGTGAGTAGGAGTGTGCGACGGGGACTTTTAGGAATCATATAAATCTATAAACAATTTATAAGGGCATATTTCCTTTAGCATTCATTTTTCTGTCCTTAACCTACTGAGCACCTTAGTGGAAGAATAGAATTGAAATTACATTTGCTGTATTTTCCCATCAATCAAATATCGAATCTAAGAAAAAATCCTAGTTATCATACTTAGTCTAACATGTTTAATGGACATCGTATTTTACAAGCAGTTAAAAAAAGAAAGAATGATAGCTGTACTTCGCTTTTGGATTATACTGCTATGGCTTCGTTAAGAATTTATGAGCCGATAGTAGCGTTGGAAGGTTAACATGCCAGTTATGTCAAACGATATAACAAACGCTCAATAGCTTTAGAAATGTAATTTACTGCATTATATATCTTATCTGGAACTGCACAGTTGAAGGTAATAAACCATCATGAAACACTGAATGGGCTTAGCCACAGTTTACATAGTTGAAAGATATGGAAATTTTAATATCACATAATCGATTTCATAGGTCAAGAAAAGGAAGACATACTAGCAACGCCCATGGGTTTTTATAAAGGGAAGTTTTTGTATAGCATTTATATCTCAAAATGGACTGATGCTACAATAGATTGTTAATAGTAGAGATTGGATAAAATAAATACTGTTTTATATTGCCTAGCAAAGTTAAGGCCATATGGTATTTTCTTGCACTCAATCACACAGAATACAAAATACATAATATGTACATCTTCAAAAACACAATAAATAATAATACAAAACAGTAACAAAATAATAACAATGCACTTGGAAATTGTAGCCTACATTAAAACGTAAGACAAAAATATGCGTATCTAGTCATCAAAATATTAAAATTACGATAGAATAAATTAAAACAAAGTGGGTTAAAAATTGTATATAATTGTATTTGTGTGTGAACGTGTATGAGTGTGTAGAATGACTATTTTGTACATTTTAATAATATCACATCAGGTTAGGTTACTTTGGTAAGGCTAGGCTAAGTTGGCGAGATTAAGTTAGGATAACGAAACTACGTTAGGCTGATGGGCGATTTCAAATTGAAAAAAAAATAAAAATAAAATAAAAACCTAGTTTGAATTTAAGGTTTTTGACAAATATTAGTCTCCAAAATTAAGTTTGATCGAATATAAGGCCATTAGCGGTTCTCTGAGTTCCCTCCATGCCCTCACGATTGCCAAGTCGAATTGATCAGAAAACTGAAATTGAATTTGCCCATTTTACTGTCGAGTAAAAGGTTTCATTATTTCACAAGTTATTCTGTCCTCATTATGATTGGTTACCGGTATTTTACATGTGGGTGCTTGAGATGGAGATGTCAACAAGTTTAGGAAAACGACTTTTTCATGGAAGAGTAAAGAACTTCAAGTGGGTATAGCTTGGAGGCACACACACATATCACACCCCCTTACTGGAATCGTAACAAATGGAATAGCTGTGAATTCATCCGTGATAATGTGTTTTTTAATCGGCCACATCGTTTGGGTAAAGGCTATAAAAACGCCCTTTTATTCCCTCGCCTCATACAAGAGAAAATAAAAAGTTGGTTGGTGCTGGATATTTCTTTTTTATGGAACAAATATTAATAACTTATGAATTTTACGAGTCCTTGCGGACTATGCCATTGCACAGCTAATTGAAACGCATAAAATATTCTTTTAACTAACTTTAAAATATACAACTTATCATAGGGAACTCTTTTTCACCACAACTCTATATCAGATTTGTGAAACGCTAATTCAGCATAGAGACAGATAGCTTGCACGAGGAGAGGAGGAGAGAGAGAAAGAGAGAGAGAAAATAAATGAAAGCGAAGGAATGAGAGAGGCTGAAGTTGTAATCTTAGAAAATATTCAGCCATTGGTGCTTACGTTAAATTAAACACGGAAAGGAAAGCACTGTTTAATTAGTCTGCTATGCATTAAATAAAAAAGAAACTTCCTGTAACACAAATAAATACAAAGACCTATCATAAATAAATCCAGATTGATTTCCACCTTGCTTACGTTTTAAATGCATTTAGATTTAATCTTCTGTCGTCAATCAGTAACTAAAGAGAAGCTATTGCTCTCGGGTTACCAGCCACGGAGTAGTTTAGACGTTTCACAGGCCACGTTTCTTCCATCCTCAGGAAGGCTATTGTACCATACGGCAACTAATTATAACATACCATATATTATTATACATTTTCCGCATTTTAAAAGTTGTAATTGATGAATTCTACTTTCTTTATCCTTTTCACTGCTATTGACGTATAAATGTGTTACTTCAAAAGTTGTATCAAAGCTGATATGTAAGATTAATTAGATTATTGCGTTAAATAAAAGGTGAGGATTCTTTTCCGCGTTTTAAATCTGTCATTTGGGGTAATCAGCTATTTTATTGAACATTTTCTCATCGTTTTTAAACTTAAAACCCACTGACTAGGCTATTTCATTTGAAGAATGCTTATAGTAATACATAAATTCAGGTCTGAAAGGGGTTAAGCAATATGTGAACAAATTAAGAAATTGGTAAATTAAATAGACATTGTGTAATTGAATCCTTTATTCCATAAGTGTTACTTTTTATAATTATTATTATTATTATTATTATTTTTTTTTTACAGAGCGTTATTCTTTGTGTATGGATAAAACGGTTTAGTCTCAAAATTCCTCGTTCGTAATATCCATAACCTGAATATCTGATTTATTCTAAAACCCTTTGAACTACAGCAAACGGAAAGGAATTGCTGTATCAATCTCAATTATCTCAGTCCATTTTCCATTTAGGCCTAATTCCAAAAGATTCAATCCTTTCCCAAACACAAGATGGAAGATGGAAGATGACGTAGATAGCTTTGGAGGTGTTCCAGATTTGGAAATTCATGGAAAAAATTATTTTTTAACAAATATATTTAGGCCTCATATTTTCTCAGTGTCTTTTATATAGTAAATATACAAAACAAATGGATTTTGATCAAAATTAGAATTAGCGTTAATTTATTTTATGGCTAGTAGCGAAAAAATCATTTTTCTTTGTGCAAAAATGAACTAAACCACATTTCCTATTTTTAGGGGTTCCTAAAAAAAATATTAAAAATCACACTACTTCAAGCAAAATATGAAGTTCACACAACCACCCTGAAATTTAAAAATTAAAGTAAACTTCAAGACCAAATTTATCAGAAAATAACTTTTATAAGTGATAACTTAGTATAAATGTTTTTCGCATACGACTAGGCCCTACACTTATACCTGTCATAGGGAAATGCTACAAAATATATTAACAAAGGTTTCATGATTGGATGACACTGGTAAATGAATAGACTACTAGCTTATCAAAAGAGTTTTGAAAAGTATGACTTTTTTTTGTGCTGAAAAATTATAATTGTGATACTTACGGGTTTTACAGTAAATTATTCAATAGGAAATAGCCTAAACCTAATTAGGGGAGTAATGCTTACTTGTTGATATGATTTTTTCTATACATCATATACAATTCTGTTCGTTATATGTTTCAAAAAATAATATATCGCGTTTTTAAAAGTCCTGGGTTTAAAATAAGATAGGTTTACTGTATGTAAACTTATCCACCCCTAAGGGAACAGTGGGGACAAGATACCACGCTAGTTTTCAGGGTTTTCAATAACAAAGCTAGTGAATAGGCCTACTCGTACGAGCGTATCAAACAGGATTTGCAGGAAGGGGACATGGGAGTCAGCTGCAAGAAGAACAAAAGCCTCTACAGAACTGACAAGCAGTTAAAAGTACTATAATTTACAAAACATATGAACTGTCAGCGAAACCTAGCCATGTTTTTCTTGCTTAATGTGGTTACGTAAGATGTCTTTCAAGTTGAAATGGGGTAAAATATGGTTCGTACAAAGAGCAAGGATAATTATCTGGTCTTTGGATATGTTGAATGAAAAATAAGGGGAAGTTACTCATGTCAGATCCATTGCACATTATATTGCTGCACTCTCTTAAGCATGTTTAGACAGCCGAAATTTGCTTGATGGTAATTCAGCAAGGAGCATTCCTGTTTCCATAGAATGAAAAGAAATATCCTTGTCTATAGTTAGCTTATTTTATTATGTCGATGCGATATACGATACTCATTGTCAGATTAATTCAATACTTACATTTTCCTTGCCTTTACATCTTCGCAAATAAGTTCGAAATGTACACTATTTTGGCATCCAGTGTTTGAAAGAGACATCTAGATTATTGTAAACTTCTTTACACTAAACCATTATTTCATATATTCCTACGAAAATGCTGTTCTAGACAATTTTATTATTTTCTTTCTTATGTAGCCTACATAATTGATTATAGTTTAAAGTTACCAGGGTGATTGGGTGTTAATGCTCAGCACCGCTAGTTATAGAACGGAATGGTGTATCATAGCCAAATAGAGTAAGATACATATTATGTAAATTAAAAATTAAATTTGTAAAAACTATAGGCCTAACCCTAATGTACCTTTGGGTAAAACAGGGTTCATAAAACTTTATATTCATTAATAATAATAATAATAATAATAATAATAATAATAATAATAATAATAATAATAATGATAATACACTATTTTGGCGCCCAGTAACTTTTTTGAACATAAGATTAGGTTATAGACTTACGTATAGCCTACTTTTCTCGCCATATCGGCTACGGCGAAATCGCGAAAGCATGCCATTCGCAATTTGCAGCCAAATCCGTATCCGAAGATTGTGTCATCAGAACATCGTTTTTGTGTTCACCGTTTTCGTGTCTGATAGAAGACAGTAAACGCGAGTAGGAATCTAGAAAAAGAGTAGATTTTGCGATTTCGCCTAGACCGGATTAAAAAAAAAAACTCGCACATTGAAATAATTGACCCGAATATTTCCTTGCCTACCAAGCATTAAGAGTCCAAATTACGTAGGCATACTTCTTTGTAAGGATGCACTTGGGGTAATCAGAGCCAGTGTGTAATTATTACAAAATTCTTTTAGGCTAAACTTAGCCTGGCTAAAGCCTACTTAACGGCCACCTAATGTTAAGCACTGATTTCATATTCCACCAGTTTTCACTCAAGACTGGAAATTAACGTGTGAGAGCTTAGAGAATGAACAGTGTTTGATTTTGTGCGGTATATATCTATATAAGTTTTATTTTTGTCTTATTACATTTTTTATTGCTTGTTGGGTGGACTAATATTTGGTATTGGGATTTACTTTCCTTTAAACGATTAATTAATTTTATTAAATGAGAAGTTGTTACTTTATCCCTTCGTCCATATGAACTCTCAAAAAACGACATGCTGTTATCCCTAAGAAAACTTATTCTTATTGTTTTAGTTACTAGTAAGCTTAGTAAATCCTAAATATTGTATTTGAAACATGTTCCAAAAAATATCTGAAAGGTTTTAAGCCTTTTCTGCAATCTAAACACCTCTGCGTGAGGGCGAGTCAACTAAATACGCATTCCCTACAGTGTGGCCTCCAATTCTAGATCAGAATGAGAAGCGATACATTTGTGCAGTCCATGCGTAGGGTAAAAAAAGGGTACGTGCGAGTTGCGGCCGAATAATAATTTACTCGACAGACAGGTTATTTGCGGCCTTAACTTTTTGACTACGTATTATTTGCGGCCTTGGTTGAGTATTACTCTATTGTTGTTTAAATTAAACTCATACAAAAATTATATTCTTAGCAACAAAATAGTTAGGGTAGTTCTCTTCATGCCAAAGCTTAAATGTTCAAATTATGGATCCATTACGACCATTTTCAGATAATTGGATTACGGTTTATAACCCAACAATGAATACAGACGCCACAACACCTGAATTAATGGTCCTCAAGTATATAATTAATAAACAAATAAGTAATTTGAAATTCTATAATGATAATAATTTCGTACTTTGCGCCACATAACCTAAGGATAGTGACATTGTGATGTATAGGCCTCTAACATTTTAAATTGACTACAAGTACAGATTTTGGGAATTACTCAGCCAACCTCTCCGTTGTGTATCCTGGGTAATGCTAATAGGCTGATCAACATCTAATTACTTGGCCGGAACTCAGACGTTACACTCAATATTCTGGGCCGCAATTCGTACGTAAATTTTAGACTAGGTCGCAACTCAACTTTATCGGGTAAAAATGTTAAGTGAGTGTGTCACATTATTATTTTTTTAATGGTAACATAATTTTGTCCCAGTACTGAGTGTACTATATTCCATAATCCTAATTGTGCTGTACTGATAGGATTAAGCTCATAATCAGAACCTGTGGCTGACAGGACTGAGACAAATGACTCGACACGTGACAATTGAGTTTATGAGTTTTCCATGTAAGTTGTTGCGTCTATCCGAAGAATCTTGAGTTTTGAATGAATTATTCTGAATGTATTTTTTGTTTAAGTATTGCTTTGAAGGTATTATTATAGTAATTTACAACGGTAGTAATTCATTAGTTAATTATATAGTCAAAGGATAAAAGCATATCCATAAGGTGATAAAAATACCGGTATTATTAGGTGTGACATATCATCCATTATCTCCCTCTTCATTACTTATGCAAACAGTATCACTGACAACTGTGTTATACTTTTTATTTCTAAATATAATTTTAAAAAGACACGACAACTAGTTTTAGCTGCATGAAATTTTCGTAACGAATTAAATTTAATCATAGATTAATACTTCAATAATATGAATAAAAAATAAATAATCTTTACATCCAGAATATCGCCAATGTACCAGTAGGTCTACTATTCGTTGCCGAAAAAACAAATCGTTGCATGGTCTACGGTGAATTTTGGTAAAACCAATTATATTTTCTAGGGGAATATATAGGCTTATAATTCTAGTGAAGGGCATTATTCCCTTCAAAAGTTTGGATGTGTGTGTAGCAAAGCATTTAAATTCGCAGAAATATAGCCTAATCATTGCAGTATTTTTGCATCAACGGTTATAAACCAACCACATAAACCCAACTTATCTAGTTTCCTGAACTATTTAAGACGTAGGCCTATGCCTACTAATTCTGAATGTATTTACCCTTAATACGTTCACATAAGTTGAAATGAGAGCATCAATTTTATATGAAAATTAATATTAACTGGTCAATGTGGCCTTTCGAAGTTAAAGTTATGGTGCCCGATTACATCACTGAATTAATGACTTACAACCACTAACAAAACAGTAATTTATGTAAACGACCACTAAGTAGCGATGTAATGAAATAATCACATAGTTCATAATACACATAGTGTAATATCTATGCTCATAAACATTGCTCATCTATTAAACGCCAAATGTACGACGGGAGTCACATAAATGTGAAAGCTCAAATCACTATCAATCAAACTGCTCCCAAGATATCCAAGAGTAGCCCAATACAGAGAAATTACAATAATGATACTGGTTACTGTTATGTAGCCTCCATTACTTTTGTTGTGTTTCTGATTAGCTTTCTGTATTATAGCTAGACCTGGGATTTTAAGGAAAAATGCCTATTTTGTTCCTTATAAAACAACATGAAAATTTTAAAATATGTTGAAATTTTCATGATAAATCACTTATATTTATAGAGTTTTTTTAGTGCCCTAAAATGCCTATTTGGACCTTTGGAGCCTATTTGTACTATTTTAGTGCCTAAAATGCCTATTTTGTACATTTAAAATAAAGTCCAACTTCTGTAACTTTTACAATCATTTAATGGACATCCCTGAATGCAGAGCAGAACAGCAGAGGGTGGGTTTTTCACAGAGACTTGATTTTTCCAAACAATTGTTGTTCAGTTATGTTTGATACTTGAGATTTGATGGTGTTTTTTATTTTTTCTTGGCCTTCTATAATAATCTTTTAATAATTATTCTTGTCTTTTTCGGCCTTGGTAAGATTTTATTCAAGGTTAATTTTTCTCACGGCCTTCTAGTAATTATTATTTTTATTGTCAAAATACAATCTTTTGTCTTTATTTGCTTAATCGTTGTTATCTTCGTCCAATGGGATTGATTTCTTTAGTATTGTTACTAATCATTGTTTTCAATTCAAAACTTACTTCTTCATTCTTTCTTCGTCGTCTATTGTGTAATCCTCTGAAAGGATTTTCAATTCTCTCTGGATGCAGCTAGCAGCAGCTAATAATACTTATTCGTCTTGGAATCTGTTTACAACGATTCAAGGAATTATCAACATTAATTTTATCTGCACAGAAGCAGTTCTAATTATTATTCGCCGCAAAATGGTGAATTTCTTCTACGTCGCTGCTAAGCTTCTCTACTAGCTTTAATATAGCTTGATTGGACCTCAGGATTATTTCCTGTAGTGTTATTCGTCACAAGAAGGAGTCATTACTCAAGTGAGTGTTTAAAAGATTTTAACATTCATAAATATTTGAATATTGCTTTGACGCTATACAACACGCAAGTTAATTTATTGACATTAGTATTGCGTTTGTGACTTGAGATTAAAAGACATTTCAAGATTAACTGTAAATCAATTTTATAGCATACAATTGCTATATGTATATGCTTAATTAATAATTACAAGTTCTCGACGTATCAAGTCGAGTGGTCCTCTGGAATTTTAAATAAATCTGTATTGAAACCAACAAGGTTTTTTATTGGGCGGATTCAATCATCTCAGCTTTAGAAGATCGTCAAGACATCAAACAAGAATTAGTGAGTGATTGTGCTTAAGAAGAATTCAGTGTCGTGTTACATCGCCTATGGTCTTTGTTTCTTGTAAACCTATTATTTTATTTTCTATTCGAATGTATGGCGTGCATTTTGATTTTAATCAGCCCTAATTATCTATGCATACAGTCCGCTGAGATGCACGTTATACATTTTTGGTACCTTTCCGGGCCGGATGGAACCTCTATTGTAACAGACTTATTGTAAACGACACTATTTTTTCATTCCGCCCGGACTTATTCAATATAAGTTCATTCTTTAAAGCTGTTGGTGCTCCAGATATTGCTGTATGAGCACTATATTTAACTATATTATTGACTATTGAAGCACATTGTTCTTCTCCTGACCATTTAGGTCAGTTTGAGCGTAGTAAATATTACTACATCTTTATCATTCAAGCTAATTTTAGTGCTTCGCCTCCGTGTTTTACACGTGTGAGGCTATTTTCAACAGCTGATTTCAGTGAATGTTTTCAAGGGTATTTGTATTTACACACTTGTACTTACCTTTGTAAAACCAGTTACACTTTTCATGTGTTACACGCTTGTACTTACCTTTGTAAAACCAGTTACACTTATCATGTGTTTTGTCCCGAATGCGGGCAACAATTGACCTTAGACTTAGCTCAGGTTCCCAACTTCAATAAGTGAAGTATTGTGATTTTTTGGACAATTAATTGCGAATATCACATCATGGATAATCCTGAGGCTGTTTTAAAGTCCCTTAAGGCTAAGCGTACTCCCATAAAGGCGAAGATCACACGTAAGGCTAATGATATCCTTAATTCAGTTATTGATGATGAAGGATCTTACCAAGAACTCTTGACTTTTAAAACTAAATTAGATCAGTTTGAAAATGAATATGATAAAGTTCAATCTGAAATAGACGAGCTAGCTTACTCTGAACATGAAGAAGCTTATAGGTTAGAAGTCGAGGAAGTTATAAAGCGAGCTACTCGCTACTATATTAATCAAGTTAGTGCTTTCAATAAGGCTATAGCCGAACGCGAAAAAGCCGAGGCTAGAGCTATTGCCGAGCAAGAGAGGGCTATAGCTGAACGCAAAGAAGCTGAGGCTAAGGCTATAGCCGAACAAGAAAAGGCCGAGGCTAAGGCTATAGCCGAACAAGAAAAGGCCGAGGCTAAGGCTATAGCCGAACGCAAAGAAGCTGAGGCTAAGGCTATTGCCGAGCAAGAAAGGGCCGAAGCCAAAGCTATTGCCGAACAGGAAAGAGCTAAGGCTGAGCAAGAAAGGGCCGAAGCTAAAGCTATTGCCGCCGAGGCCAAAGCTAAAGCTCTTGCTAGTTTTGAACGGTTAAGGGTTCAGCTCTTCAATACATTTCAGACTATACATGAATTTGAGATTCAAGATAAACTCTCATACCGTAAGGCTTTGTTCCATCGCTCCGAACTTCAAAGGCTTATGGATAGATATAGGGATGAAAGTCCTCAATTCTTTGATGTTTCGGATCAGGAGGCTGAGCAGCTAGAACAACATATTCAAACCGAATATGCTGCTGCCTTTTTATTTATTGATTCACTCATTCTCGACAACAAGTTATTGTATGAGTCTGAACAATCTCAATCGATTAGTCAGCGTTCATCGCTCGACTCTCATCTCCCTAATTTGCCCAAGCTCCCGGAATTAAAATTACCTCAATTTTCCGGCGATCCTAGGAATTGGATTGAGTTCAGGGATACCTTTACATCCCTCATCATAAATCACAGCCACATTTCAGATATGGATAAATTCCAATATCTAAAATCATGTTTGTCACCTGAAGTGATGACTGTTATACAAAATATTCCCGTTTCATCTGCTACTTTCGAAGTGGCTTGGAAAACCTTAGCAGAAAGGTTTGACAATGATCGCTTAATTGCAAATACGCATTTAGATCATTTATTCTCTGCACCCTCCATAGTAGGGTCTTCCGCAGAGTCGCTTCAGCGTTACTTGGATCATTTTGTAAGCACCGTGCATGCTCTGCACTCTTTGAATACCGAGGTTTCCTTGTCTGACCTCATCATTTCACGTATAATTGTGGATAAGCTCCCTGTGAGTCTAATCAAGGATTGGGAGTCCTCAATTAAACTTGGTAGGCTCCCTAAACTCGAAGATTTGTTTAGTTTTTTGGAGTCGAGAGTCAGGGTGTTGCAGATGACGGAGGCAGCCCTGCGTAGTCAGTCTGCTAACTCTGCGCCTGCTTCTGATCTCACTACCAAAGCTAAGGTCAAGCATCAGCCCACGAAAAACAATTGTATTTGTTGTCATAATGCGCAACATCCTCTCTATCGCTGTGACAAGTTCAAGACAATGAAATTTATGCATCGTGATCAATTTGTGAAAGATCACAATTGTTGTCGTGTTTGCCTTGGAGCAAACGGCCACGAATCCAATTGTAGTAACTTTCGTTGCAGTATTTGCAACGAAAAACACAGTAATTATTTGCACAATCCTGCTGCTAATAATTCGCAGGCAGGAAATATAGTCAATGTAATGTCCTCTGGACAATCACAGCAGAAATATCTGCTTCCCACGGCCACTGTGGTAATTATCGACATAAATGGTCGTGCTGTAGAGGCTACAGCGCTTCTAGATAGCGGTTCTGACTGTAACCTAATCAGTAAGAGGTTATTTAAACAGTTAGGCTTGAATCATTTACCTTATCGCACTACGCTGACTGGTGTACTATCCACTAATGTAAGCGCACAAAGGCTTGCATCGATATCACTTAAATCTTGTACCACTCCTTGGCACTATGATACTGAGGCTATTGTTATCCCAAAAATCTCTACATCTAAGTTTCCGAAAAACTTAATTGACATTCAGGAATGGAATATTCCCCCCAATCTGCAATTAGCTGATTTGCAGTTTAATAAACCTAAATATGTTGACCTGCTCTTGGGAGTTGAAATCTTTTCCCAAATCATAGTTCCTGGTCAAATATCTGCCCCCAACTATCCTACCATTCAGAATTCCAAGCTAGGCTGGTATTTATCAGGCAATTTGCCTCCTTCTCCTTCTTCCCAACGTCCTCATACTCAGTTGACTCATTGCGAGAAGCGATTCAATCAGAATGAGTCTCCCATATTCGAACCTGCTAATTCCGGGGAAACCTTTGCCAATTATTCAGCCTTCCTAACTTCTAATGAAGATGTTAGCAATCAACTCACTAAATTCTGGGGATCAGAGAAGGTTTCTAATTGCGATCCTTTCCCTGACGAGTCCTTCTGTGAGAAGCATTTCTTAGACACTACCCAGAGAGATTCTGATGGGAGGTATATTGTGAAGCTTCCCTTTCGGGTTGCCCCAGAGACTTTGGGCAGTCCTAAAGCCCAAACTTTAAAAAGGTTTCATTCTTTGGAGAAGCGATCATCTTCTAATCCCTCTCTCCATTTAGAGAATTGCAAGTTTATGTCTGAACATAAAGAACTGGGTCATATGGAACCTGCTATTGAGGATTATACTGCTAAGTATTCTCCTTCTCATTCTACTCCGCCTCCAGAACTGAAGGTTGTAGCTCCTATTGAGTCTGATATTTCTGACCTTAGTACTTGGTTAGCTAAGTTCAGTTATTTAAAGACTGTTCGCATTATGGCTTTCATTTTGAGATTTGCCAATAATTGCCGTAAGGCTCGGACTCGATATGAAGGTCCATTGTTACCTATTGAAATTGAGAATTCAATCAATTGCTGTGTTAAAATAATTCAGCGTCAAGTTTATTCCAAGGAGATTCAATCTCTTTCTACTGGTCTTGAAGTATCGATTACTAGCAAGCTACATCAGTTTAGCCCTTTCATGCTTCAAGACGGTATCCTTCGAGTTGGTGGACGCCTCAAAAATTCCAACTTAACGTTTGAACACAAGCATCAGATGCTATTGCCAGCTAAACATGGATTTACTAGGCACCTTATTTATTATACTCATATTAGGTTGTTGCATGCTGGACCTCAACTAATCATGTCTCATTTAAGAGAGAAATTTTGGATATTTTCTCTTCGCAAGACCATCCGCAGTGTTTTGAGAACCTGTGTTAAATGCTTACGCTTTAATCCTCAGCCGTTTCAGCAAAAGATGGCTGACTTGCCCTCTGAAAGGGTTAATTATACATCTGCATTCAATGATGTTAGCGTTGATTACGCTGGGCCGTACTCCATCAAATATGGAGGTCCTCGCTCAAAGACTCGTATCAAAGCTTACATAGCTATCTTTGTATGTATGTCTACGAAGGCAGTTCATATTGAGCTGGTTACCGCTCTCACAGCTCGTGCTTTTCTTTCTGCCTTCGCCAGATTTACTTGTCGTCGTGGCACACCTGCTTCCATTACGTCTGATAATGGTAGTAATTTCATTGGTGCTAAGGTTGACTTACAGAATCTTGTCAAGCTACTCCAATCTAATGATTATCAATCTATTATTCAGGATGCCACTTCTCACCTACGTATTAAATGGAATTTCCTACCTCCTCATTCGCCACATATGGGAGGTCTTCATGAAGCTGCTGTTCGTTCGATGAAAATTCATCTTAATAGGATGGCACCTTCTTTTAATTTTGACTATGAAGAGATGTCTACTCTTCTCATTCAGATAGAGTCTCTATTGAATTCACGCCCTCTTACCACCCTGTACGAGGACGTCAATGACTCTACTTTTATTACTCCTGGCCATTTCCTTATTGGAAAGGCTATTATATCTTTACCTAGTCCAGATCTTTCTGGCGGGTATACTCTCCGTTCCCGTTGGAACAATCTTATTCATTTGGTGACCTGTATTTGGAAGAGATGGTCATCTGATTATCTCCATTCGCTTCAAAGGAAGTCTAAATGGACTAGAACTATGCCTAATGTGTCAATAGGCACTCCAGTCTTAGTAATGGAAGACAACGTTCCTCCTTTGAGATGGATTATGGGTGTTATTGAAAAGGTTCATCCTGGTCCTGATTCCCTTGTCAGGGTGGTTACTGTTCGTACCCCCTCAGGTTTATTTAAGAGGCCAATTGTTAAATTGGCACCCTTACCTATCCATGACTCAGAAGACTAGATAGTTAGTCTTTGTCTTCTAGGCATCTATGTTTTCTTAGTTATTGTTATTTTTTCAATATTTGTTTTGTGTTTTTTTTTTTTTGTCTTTCTCAAGGTCAAACATAACTTCGCATTCTAGTTAGATTATTCCACAAGTGGAATAATCGCGGGCAATATGTTCAGTTATGTTTGATACTTGAGATTTGATGGTGTTTTTTATTTTTTCTTGGCCTTCTATAATAATCTTTTAATAATTATTCTTGTCTTTTTCGGCCTTGGTAAGATTTTATTCAAGGTTAATTTTTCTCACGGCCTTCTAGTAATTATTATTTTTATTGTCAAAATACAATCTTTTGTCTTTATTTGCTTAATCGTTGTTATCTTCGTCCAATGGGATTGATTTCTTTAGTATTGTTACTAATCATTGTTTTCAATTCAAAACTTACTTCTTCATTCTTTCTTCGTCGTCTATTGTGTAATCCTCTGAAAGGATTTTCAATTCTCTCTGGATGCAGCTAGCAGCAGCTAATAATACTTATTCGTCTTGGAATCTGTTTACAACGATTCAAGGAATTATCAACATTAATTTTATCTGCACAGAAGCAGTTCTAATTATTATTCGCCGCAAAATGGTGAATTTCTTCTACGTCGCTGCTAAGCTTCTCTACTAGCTTTAATATAGCTTGATTGGACCTCAGGATTATTTCCTGTAGTGTTATTCGTCACAAGAAGGAGTCATTACTCAAGTGAGTGTTTAAAAGATTTTAACATTCATAAATATTTGAATATTGCTTTGACGCTATACAACACGCAAGTTAATTTATTGACATTAGTATTGCGTTTGTGACTTGAGATTAAAAGACATTTCAAGATTAACTGTAAATCAATTTTATAGCATACAATTGCTATATGTATATGCTTAATTAATAATTACAAGTTCTCGACGTATCAAGTCGAGTGGTCCTCTGGAATTTTAAATAAATCTGTATTGAAACCAACAAGGTTTTTTATTGGGCGGATTCAATCATCTCAGCTTTAGAAGATCGTCAAGACATCAAACAAGAATTAGTGAGTGATTGTGCTTAAGAAGAATTCAGTGTCGTGTTACATCGCCTATGGTCTTTGTTTCTTGTAAACCTATTATTTTATTTTCTATTCGAATGTATGGCGTGCATTTTGATTTTAATCAGCCCTAATTATCTATGCATACAGTCCGCTGAGATGCACGTTCTACAATTGTCACCAAAGGAATGCTGACTTACGGAGGAGGATTACCTCAAAACAACAAGTAGCAGGTACCGTATATAGTAAGAAGGGACATACTGTGTCAATTTTTCATATAATCCAAAACTGTTTTTGATAAATTTTTTTTAATTTAGTCTTAATTTTGCAATTATTTCTGTTAAGAATAGGTATATCACGTTTTGTACAGTAAAAAAAGATCACGTTACAGTTGAAGAGCATATTGTAGAGTTTTAAAATTTATTTACTGTCTATTTACACATTTTTAAAGGGTATTTTAAGTGCCTATTTTCTCTTCTAAAAGCCTATTTCAGGTGCCTAAAACTAGTAATTTTAGAGCCTAAAATCCCAGATCTAATTCTAGCCAACCTAAAGTGGAAGTAATTCTGCGGAAGTAATCTGCAATTTATCTCTTTTGTTAAAATATAAAATTATCTCGGATTCTCGGGCTTTCTGTGGTCCTCTACCTTGCCTTAATATTCCTTCAAAATAAAGAAATACACGCATTTATTAGAACACTGGGCACTGGAATATCACACGAATATTGTGAGAAATAATTTTAAAACCAATGTTCAAAGTGTAATCACTGAATAACCACTACAAGAAATTAGCAAATTCACAACATTTAACAATTTACTCAAAATCACATCGCACGTATTTCTCGTTAATTGAAGATGGGCATAATAACAGTTAACAATAATTACGGGAACCTCAAAGATCTAGGGGATATGGCACAATGAATTATGGAAAATAAAATACACCCTAACAAACGTAAAACTACCCAATAGGCCTATGCAACTATTTCATCGATTTCTAAATTGTCTCAAAGTGTGATCAGTTATCACTAAACAAAAGTAAAGTTACCAATAAGTTAGAAAAATTATCCTGAATGTCACACTAACCCATTCACAATAAAATGGTTAAAATAACTTATCTTACGCAAGCAGTAATACGTTATATTCCGAAAGAGCTAATGCATAAAAGTAAAGATGACTTAAATTTTTCATTTAAAATATTCCATGCAACTAGGTTCCTAAAATTTTAGAAAGTAACTTACTGTTGTTAACAATGTAAATAATTAATATATTTAAATAAATAAGGTGGTTTACATAAAGGTAGATTGAATGGTACTTGTCACGATCTTTGCCTATTTTCTATCAATGAAGGTAACGCTGAAAGAAGTAAATTATCATTCTTACTATATTCTTCACATGACGTTGAAATTTTGCTAATTCAAGATGATTATCAGCCTAAGAACTACAGAAGTCAATTTTATTCAATATATAAGTTACCGAATAACATGAGTAGGCCTACCATTTCGCATTGAGCCCAGACTTGGCCTAGAGTTAGTTCTTTTCTTATTAAGTACGATAGTCACATATTAATTCTGCCATCTTTGTTACATTAATGAGACAAGAGCACAAGGGTTACTAATTTTATTATTATTAATTCATTAATAATGTTATTATTTTCATTTCTGTCAGTCAGAGGTTCTGAAGACAATATAATTGATGGAGGTGGTAGGTGGAAATATGTGACGGAAAGGTGTATTCAAGTTTTTAATTTATATTATTCTCTCAGATCTCAAGCAGTAATAGCATGTCAATCATCCTGCTGCTATGCAGTCAAATGGCTACCACCATTCACTTTCTCCATCCCCTCATTTCCCGCATTCTATCATCCGCATTTTAAAACTTCAGCATGCAATCTTGGAACTATCCATTGCTTGGGTTCACATTATGGTATATACAGTAAAGATTTCGATATATCCACAGAGCTCATAATGTGTTAATATGGACTCTGCAGCCTTACAAGAAAGTTGCTTATGCGGACGACGAGCAGTTTTTTTATTTTTTTATTTTGTATTTTTTTTTTATCATTGCGTAACTCGAACGTAAACCGTGTCCAAATTTTTCACTAATAATTCCCCTGTAGTTGATAAAAGTTACACCAGCTTTGCGTGTGAAACATCATCAAAAAGTCTTTCTCGGGATGACTTTTTCGCCCACGGTATTGAATAATAATAATTATAATAATAATTTATTTGCATGTTACTGTACATACACTACATGTAGAGGATGCATCGTCAAAAATTATATACTCAAATATTTACACTGGTATCATAAAATTCATTAAAACTATAAAATGGATTGCGCACTAATCATTTCTTGATCTTAGCTTCAAAGCCATTCTCTTTTCAAACTTTTACATGAGCGGGAATTTTATTATACATTTTAACACTCTTTATAAGATGGCTAACCTGAGATTTTTGCAGTCTCGCAAATGGCACATTCAAGCTACTTTTACTTCTTGTATCATGTGTAGCCTATGTAGGCCTACTCATCTACCACGCTGTAGTTAGAAATATACTTATATAATATATTAAAAGTTCAAAAATGTATAGGTTAAAACAGTTAAGATCTTTCGTGTATAAAAAGTGATTTACAATTACTATTTACAGGTACATTAGATATCACACGGAGGGCCTTTTTTTTATAGAAAGACTTGTCCTGCATTTCGTGAACGCCATGGCTATCTACCCGAACAATGAACAATTAGCATTAGACTCTAAATCCAATCGCAAGCAGCTGTGAAACGACCACCTATAACGCATACCGGCAATATTTATTATTTACGTAATTTTTTTAAAATGCTATCTATCATGCCATTAAAACGTGCGCAACTTGCTAATGATGAGTTGCACATATTCAGTCGTTTACGCAGTAACCATCGATGTGTACATTCCTGGTATAAAATATGTATTCCAAACACTTGGAATAATTATGGTAAGACCGTTGATCTTAGAATGTTTCCAAACGTGGTGTGCAGGAAATAACAAAGCCTACTCGAAATCTGTCCAAGTAATTGCAATAACATAAGCCTATACAAACTACGGACCTGATATAAAAAGGGAAGTGCTTTATTTGTCCCTTAAAGATCACAAAAACTATTTAAATTGACAAGTACGTGTTTCTGTCCCATCCCTAACAGAAAATGACCGTTACAAGACTTGCAATATAGTGTTAATTATAAATTGTGACATATATACATTGTCAAATAATAGCTAAATATTAATAATGTAATATTTACTTACAAATTAGGCTGCTTTCGAAGCAGGACCAGTCCCTTCATTCATTGTCCACACCTGCAACAACAAAAAAATTCAATTAATTTACATTATAATAACTTTTCTGAAAAGGGAAAAGTGTTTTCGGTTTTCATGGGTTAAAAATCATTCTTCTTTAAATCTCTGATCGTTAATAAATCTGATTCTTTGGGATCATTTTCTTTTAAGCATTAACATTCCAATTGCAAAATTGTATAGGCCTATGGACTAAGTTTATATACAATTATACTATGCTGACTGGAGCCTAGTTAATTTCTTCTGAACCCATGTATTCCTAAGCCTATTCTCACGCATGTATGCTTGCACGCATAGGCTATTGCCTACAATGTACAATAGTTCGACAATGGCCTTGACCTCATTCAAATTATTCTTTGAAGTGGAGATCCAAGTATTAAATATATTTATGACACTTTTCAGTAGTAAAACAAAACAATAGTTTACGTACTGGAAACACGCCTTGTACTTAGAAGTCATAATTCATAAAATGTATAAATGTTATTACAGAGATAAGAAATGCAACTGCTAGTCGTCGAAGGAAAAGTCCTTAAAATGTTCAAGGATTAATCTCACCGAACTCTTATCTTTATGGCTAGGTAATAAATTTCGCGTAATTTGTAGCCTCGTTCCAGCGAGTTATAGCACATAAATTTTCTTGGTGACCCGACACATACATATTACAAGACTTATGACAACTATTGAAGGAGTTGTACAGTACGCTATGACAATCATTCCTAGAACTTAATGTTTCGCACATTGGTGGCAATTCTGAGAGACTGCGAAATTCACAACTTTACGAGGAAAAACTTTTTTTTTTACTTTCTCTGCCGTACCATAGGTAGGGGACTTGAGTATTCGACAATCAATGTTGATTTTTAAGCATTAATAATTGTTTGAGGTCCCCCGAGTCCAAAAATGCTAATTTCGGAAATATGTCCGTGTGCCTGTTCAGCCATCTATTGAACAGTGTAGCTCTAAAACGAAGGAACAACCGTCAACCATGAAAGAAAGAAACATAAATAGAAAGATTGAAATAAATAAATAAATCAATCAATAAATAAATAAAAAATGAATGAATAAATGAAATAATGAGAAGTTAAAGAAGAAAGAAAGAACGAACAAACGAACGAACGAAAAGAGTGTCGGGAAAATAGACCGAAGGAACACTTTTATAAGGTTCGTTCATTTTCTGCATTTCAGATCACTTAAGGCAATGTCGTCATTTCCAATGGGATGTTGAATTGAAGGGATCGGGGAAAGATAGTGCTAATCCAACAAATCTCCTTTTTAATTTTAATTGAACAAGCTCTCTCTACTGTATAAAAGACTTCACACTTATTTTCATTAAACATTTTAAAAGCTTGCTCAAATTTACAATTTTTAATTTTTTTGTACATATTGTATTATGTTACCAACAAGACTTATTGACAAAATTAGTCTCTGCTGAGAAACATTCAAAATAAATAGTGACTAAGAGAAAATATACGTAGTGCAATAATCTCAACTTCGCAAACTTCGCAAACCTTACCAATTTCAGAGTTTCCAAACTTTTGTTTGTTCCTATACCAATCGGGGAAATGCTGTTAGTAAGGTCATGTGTTACTCTCCATTACACGCAAGAAGACGGGTCATCATCTCGTGCTGCAGTCAGGAAACCACAGCGAGGGTGTCTATTCAATCCTCCCCAATTGCTTCCGGCGGCGGCGCGCTTCACGACAACGTCACTATTCTAGAATGATAGCCTTAATTATTACGGCGAACCTCTCTCTCTCACTAGACTTGCCTGTCTGCACTGGTCATAATAATGGCCGACATCAACTTCAACGTGAAATTGACATTGACATGACGTACATTGCTTTCACTGCCTCCCATAGAGACTGGAGGAAGCTGTAGCTTTTCAACTTCGTTATAGACATATATGATAGCCACCAAGAAGTATGTCATTCTTTTAAAGCAAATTTATGTCATGGCAAATTTCCCACACAAACCTTCATGAACTGACACAAAAGCGAATTATTTCAGATTTCAAAAGTTTCAAAAGAGACGGGTTGTTCAAATTTAAGACAATAAAATTAAGCTATGATGAAATACGTTAAAATTACTATGAGCGTGGTCATATAGCCTATAGGGAACGCGTTGCAAAGAAGGGTTAGATAAAAATAATGTGAATTTTTAAAAGAATCCTTTAGAACAGCGTTTCTCAACCTATGGTCCGCGGACCACTTGTGGTCCGCGAAGATGGTGCAGATGGTCTGCAGATAGAATTTAAAAATATCATAAAACTAGTGGGAAGTAAAGAAGTAATTTTTTCACATATTTCGTTATAATGACCTATAATATAATTAATACCCCAAATATTAAGAATATAGGCCTTTTTAGGTAGATTTTCGAAGAAAAATCTACCTATTGCAATGGATACCACTTTATGATTTTCGAAAAATTCTTTCATATCTTTACGTTTCATGCTCCCCTAAGTACGAAACCACCGCCCGTTCAAAAAAAAATTTTGTGATATTTATATATATATATATTTATATATATATATCTTTACACGATAGCGGCCGTAATTTTGAAGATATTTGAACCAAATTTTATTATGTTATTTCTAGGCCCAATAGTTCGGACAAGTTCGTTAATGGGCAAAATTGGCCCAAGGGGGTGGTCGGGGGAGGGGGTTGAAATTTTTAAAAATGTATATCTCGGCCCCTATGAAGTATAGAGGGAAACTTTGTTTGAATAAATTAGAGTACTCCCTATGGAGTTCACAGTGACACCAACGATTCGGGGGTTCGAGTGAGGGTGGGGGTGGAGGTGGGGGTGGGGGATGAAAATTCGAAACTTTTGAAACCACGTCTTGTGGGGTATCGTTGAAAAGCTCTTGATGAGTACTCTACAAATCAATAAATAGTTTCTTGATAGCTCTCATATTACGCGAGATTTTAATGTTTGAAAATAATAACACTTAAAAGAATTATTATAATATCATAATTTTGTCTTGTTTAGCGGCTTAGCTAATTTTATTCATTGCTGATCTTGCGCACGGCCTCCCAGAATATTATATCCTATTCTTGTTGTCAAAACAAATGATTGTAGGCTCTTCCTCTTTAACGAATTCAGTTCTTATTACTGCAGGTTTACCATGCCAAGGCTAAAGAAGAAGAGTGCTATGCAGCGACAATAAATTAAACCAAAAGCACTTCGAAATCTACCTCCGCCTGTAGGCCTGCCTAAAGGGATTTTTTAAAAATGGGATTTAAAATTAGGGATCCGTAATTTTTTTTTTTTTTTTTTTTTTTTTTTTTTGACATTTTAGAGGTCCTCGGGTTCAAAAAGGTTGAGAAACGCTGCTTTAGAATATGCCTTTACAGAAATAGGCTGCCTGAGTAGTCTAGTAGTTAACATTGCTGACTACGGATCCATACGTCTGGGTTCAATCCCCGGTACCGCCTCGGATTTTTTTAGTTAGGGAGGTCTGGAACAGGGTGCACTTAGTCTCCTGACACCAACTGAGGAACTACTTGATAACGGCTCCGGTTTGGTGTGTTGGCCAAGAAAATTAATAGAAGACCCATGCCTTAGAAATAGGTCCTAACTTTGTTTTTAAGTGGATCAAGGTAATATCGTTATAATCAAATCATTCATTGAAACTTTATAAATTGCAGATGAGTAGGAAATCGGCAAATTTTATTCTCTTTTGCACGACACACGAGTATTGTGTTTAAACCTTACCCTTATCAAGACGGTCAATTTTTATATCAGCTCATCGATTAGCCTACTGAAGTTTAATTTCATTATGTGGTACCTGCGTCCTCTAGAATAGGCTAATATAGGCTTTTGATGCAAACAAGTATTTCGTAATTATGTCTATTTAAAATTTAAAAAAAAAACCTGTGAAGCCTACAAATCATCGCCCAACTAAGAAAACTGTTAAATATTCCCATGTAGGTCTATCTGTATTATATATTTGCGCAAATAAACTCTCTAGGCCTACCGTTTTTTTATAGAACACAGAGCTGAAATGTTATTGCACAAATATTTTTCATGATTTTGTGGAAATTTTTAAAACTTCAGACTGTAGATCAATATTAATAATAAAGAAAGTTTATATTAGACATAACGGAAGTGATGACATGCTTTAATGTTATTTAATTAACTAGTTTTGGTTGCGTTACTAGATACTTTACTTCCGTAAGAAATATAATTATTTTATTGTATAATATCGGGAATAAATATTGTAGTAGTCTACAGTTCTTTTTAGAAAATTACTTGGTTGCTTTACGATTTTTTTCTCTAAAGCTTTTTTTTTTTTTTTTAACTATCCGCAAGAGATTATTATGATTTGTTAGCCTAATATACTGAATAACTATTTTTTAACAATCAGTATTAAAATTTCTTTGTTCAAAACCCTTGAACGAAATAATAATATATTCAGTATGTAAAAAGTAAAATGTCACAAAAGTAAAAAGTAGTATGTCACAATTATCTGACAGTGCCACGTATTCTAAATAAGAAAAATCCATATCACGTTTATAACAGTTTCGATAGCAAGTTGACAGACCTAGAAAAGCCTGAAAATAATGAGTAATGGATTTCATTTTCCCTATTGTAATGTTTGAAGTCAGTGTATACACAATAGAAAGTATAGCATGAACAGGTCGATAACATTTAGACAACGGTAATATGGATGTTACGTAAGACTGACATTGACAAGTACAAGAACTGACATTTTGCTGATAGGAATCTCCAGTGACTGACAAACGATGCTGACTATTCTGACTGGTCTCATGATAGGCTTCGTGTTTCGTTCTCAGTCTTAACACGGTAATTAACGCTCGTTAAGAAAATTATATTAATAATCTTACTTAAATAATTTCTGTGTAACTTAAGTAGCAGAATCGCTAGACAAAAGTGCAATGCCGTTTTATAGACATTTTTAACGCACCGCCTCAGATGGTTGATAAGATGGTTGTCTATAAGCTGCATACTTTAATAAAGAAACTGAATACTGAAGACGAATTTATTATTATTATTTTAAATTATGTTATCTTAATAGGCTACTATCAACGCATTGCAAATAAACAACTGTTTCTACACATCTGTCATTCAAAGCTATACAGTAATTCATGCGTGATTAAGCTTAATTATAGCCTATAGAATGAGGAGGCCTATTGAAATTATTCAGATTTAGTTTTAGACTCTAGTTTTTTAAAAACTTTCTTTGTTCAAATTTCATATTGGCCTTATGTAGACCTGCCCGTAAATGAGCCGTGATTTTAAGTTCTGTAAGAACATAAATGCTGTTGACGAAATGATTCATGGTTATAAACAGAACTCAAGGTATAGTTCTTTCCAAAACATGAAAGCTTCAGTTCTTGGAGCTACTCAGATAACATTTCCCCATTTACTCAGCACTACAGCATCACAGCAACAAATGTCCATGATTCTAATTTAATCTCTCCAAACTATTCTTCCTCCTAGCTGTGCCTGTATCTTCCTACATATATTTTACCTACAAGGTTTTCTCATTTCACATTATAGGTTATAGATATATGGCATTCTGTATTTCCCATCGATACATGTCCGCCCGCCATAGTCTGTGTAATTTAATTACTAACACAGTAGAATGTGTTCTGAGAATTTCCTCGTTTCCAAATGTCCTCCATTGTCTTGAGTCATGCCACGGGTACGAAAATATAGCCTATATTCTCGGAGTTAATATTTTTTTCTCCTGCTGTGTTAAGAATGAATGCTTTTCATCCATCATAGAGAACTAGCAGAAGCTAAAATTTTGTATGCTCTTAATTTCAGATTATTTGACAAGTAGTAGAAAGACAGTAGATACTTCAGACAGAGTATAGTAACATGCATTTTCTAAATGGAATTGATCTAGAATTATTATTATAAATTGTTATAAAGATAATATTTGTTAAATTGGAACCAATGTATTTAAATGTACCTTGTTTACGTTTTCAATATGTTTATCACCAGCTAGACCCTATTAGTCAGAACCTAACACAAACTTCATTTCTTTTTGCATCTTTTTTTTTTAAGTGTGGATTAATTATTAAATTAATTTCGTTGAATGGGTTCTTTCTAACGTGCGTTATTATTTTTTATAAATATGCCTACATAGTTTATTTTATTGCCCAGTAATACCAGACTAAATCACCTACATTATCATATCTTTTTTCCCCAAAATTTCTGATTTTCTTCACTGTGTACTAGACAATACATCAGTGAAAAATCCAAAAATAATGGAGATAGAGCAACTTCCCGGTCCTGGTGGGTACTTTCGTGAATACTTACGAGATAAGAAAGTCTGGAGCGGGATACACTCAGTATTGTGATAGAAACTGTTGAGCTACTTGATAAAGAACTAGCGATTACTGTCAATGAAACCATCATTGACGGCCGTGAGAGATGGCATGCTGACCACGAGCTCTCGTTCCTGTCATCTGCTGATGAACTCGAATGACGAAGGTCTATTACTCAAGGAGTTAATTTGGTTTAATGGTTTTCCAACTCAGGGTAAAAATCATCCTTTAATTCGTTTCGAAAAGGTTTTCTTGAATATTTGTCTGTTTGTTTTATTTGAATTACTTGTAATTCATTACAGAAATAATGAACCTCCTTAGGTTAGGCCTATATCCATTAGGCTACTTCAAGATATTCTCACAGACCCTTCAAACCCTCTAAGGCTAAGCATATCCAGAATGGAAGGATGCGTCTTATACTGACGACAGAGAACTCGTCTAACCCACCAATAAGAGATTATCAATTAGATGAAATGGCTTCTATAAAAATGCTAGTAGGCTATCCTTTGTTGGTAAAGCAAGGTTTTCTACATACACAGAAAATAATATGAAAGCCATATCCTCGATGTTTAACATTCGTCAAGATAATCTAATCACTTGAAAGGCATCCATGACTAGCGTTTAAAGTAATTCAGATAAAACTTGAAGTAGGTAGGTGCAGTGCAAGTTTTTTCTGCCCTGCCAAGGGATAACAAAGGTGAGAAAGTATGGGTTTATTGACAAGTCTGACAGCATAATTCTGAACTGGGTCAGGTTCCTGCATCATAAGCCCAGCCTATAGGCTACAAAGAGTAGTATGACAATTGCTGGCACACATGGATTCAAAGGAAGAAGGAATTAATGTAGATAGTAAATCTTCAAAGCCAATAAAACCCCTACTTAATGGCTGCAAGCAGACATCGTGTGCACTGAACATCAATCTTGATGATTTCTTAAGGACTTAATATGCCTATTACATGGGAGAATTGCTTACTCATAAAGCATAGAACAGGACCATAATATGATATCCTCACGTCCTCATAAAACATACTATTTCAAGAACACTTTCATATTTATTTAATGATTATGTTTAATGTTTAAGACAAAAAGTATTTCCATTTACGTGTAAATCAGGTTCTCATATAACAGAATTTTACAAATAATCCTACAGAGAGACATTTCTTGGGAGGGGAGTCCTTTTGCCGTTTCCTTGTTCATCCTTTTGCTATGTGTCACTCAGATTAAATGTCTAAAGGAGTGAGAGGTTATTTATTTCTGAATCCAACCAAATTAAATGCTCTTTATGTAGGCTAAGCTAACATACGGATTTGCACCGTATGTAAGTTATTGACCCGAACAACTGTAAGAAACAAATTTGGGGTAGGGTAGTCACTATTTTATTGCTCTGAGTTCCTGCAGCAGATTATATTGGGAGAAGCATTTAGTGAAAAACTCAAGAGAAAAATTCAGTTACAGGCCAACAGATTCAATCAATAAAAAAACGATATGGGATTCTAACTGGAAAAAGCGCCAATAAAACTTGTGTATATAATTTACTATTTTGCGATGATGATGATATAATAATAATAATAATAATAATAATAATAATAATAATAATAATAATAATAATAATAATAATAATAATAATAATAATAATAATAATAATAATAATAATAATAAAAACAATTAAAACTTTCGATAGTGAAACTATTTTTAATCCTGCCAAAGCTTAGGCTAACTTCCGCTTGATGTCGCTATTCAACCGTAATTTTTTTGTACGTTATCCAATGAAATTACATTAGAACACATAATTCCAAGTATAGACCTAAAGTTTCAAGTAAAGCAAAGAACTTCTTTTACTGAAAAGTATATTCTTTAAGATATGTTTCTTGATAGTAAAGATCCAATTTTTTTCATAATTGTTCATACGGAAGTATGAGTCACCACAATAACTTATTTGAAGTTGAGGTGTAGGAAAAGATGGAAGTCACTGGGAGCGGGGTCGGGCTATAGGGTGAATGTTTCAACACCGACCAGTCGAACTTCTGTAGGAGACTTGCTAGGAGGTGTTTGAACATCCACCCTGCAGCCCGGACCTCGCTCCCAGTGATTTTCATTTTTTCTTACACCTCAAGAAATGACAGGCAATGACAAAGAATGACAGAGAGGAGATCTTTGTCATACAGTGGTTCAAATCCCTGGCGGCAGACTTCTACGACACAGGTATTCAAAAGTTGGTTCCACGGTATGACAAATGTTTCAATTCCGGTGGTAAATATGTTGAATAATAGCTGAATACTTGCTGTATCTGTTGGAATATACATGTCCACGAAACTGTGTTTTCTTTCTGTAGACGGCCTCAGGGAAACTCACTTCATGGACAAGCCTCGTGCAATAATCAATTCTCAAATCTATATCGTTCTAATACACATTTTAAACTAAAATGAATCTATGTTAAACTAAAAATAGGCCTACATATTGTTATGCCGTTTAATAAGTTAAACCTTCCATCACAACATGAACTGCCATTTGTTTTCACAAGCCTTGCTTGCCCACTTGGTTTAAATGCTTTTTTTATTCAACAGATAGTCAAACAAGGAGCTATTCTTCCAGATATTATTGAAAGAGGGGTAGAAATATAATATAATTTTCGTATAAAAGTGTAATCTGGCAGATAAATATTAACCAGACGTTTATCTAGATGTCTTAAAATCAGCAAAGTCCCTTAAAATAACAGTAAAATTAACAATTAAAGCCGGATTTTTATATATATATATATATATATATATATATATATATATATATATATATATATATATATATATATATATTGCCTGTCTGAACTGATGTTTGCTTCAAGATTCGGAAAAAACCAATCTATCTGTTATGAAAGATTAGTTTCACAACTTATTTATGGGTATCGACATGCACTGAATTTAATTGTAACAGACGTGAAAGAAACAGCAGCTGTAATACACACAATCATCAGTCAAACAGATAAATTTCATGGCCTGTCTGTAACAGAAGAAGGATGATGTTGCAGTTATTAATAAAAGCGTTTTCTTTAGTAGAATCACCCTCTCATCAGCACCCGATTGTGTAGGAGGGTTCTATCGTAAATACACCGGAAATTAGCCTTAGTATATTCAAAGACAGAAGGGTCAACGTCTAGCTGAAGAGGGAGGCCTTACAACGAACAAACTTTGCCAAAGCTACGAGATGATGCATTTTTCACTCCTTCCCAATTTTTTAGACTTGTCAGAACCTGACCTGACCCTGTCCTCCGCAACTATTCTGGTTCAAGTTTTTGAAAAGAACCCTTCTTCACCAGTTGCCGGGGGAGACCGGTTTGTTCTCAGACCACAACACAATCCCTATTCTCCCTTCCCCTTTTTCTGCGCCGAGTAAATTAACACGGATGAGACGTGTCAGACTTAACAAAGGAGATTGTTTTGCTTCTTTGCCGACCCGTCATTTATCTAACTCCAACAATACCTGTCCCAGATTTGACACATCTATCAAAGCAGAAAGAATAGGGGAGAAAAGACTGCGCTCTAGAGGATGGAACGGTTCCATGGAGGATGTAATAGAGTGGCAATAGAACGCAGATTTGATCACCTTCAACATATCCTCCATGGAACTGTATAGTTGTTAACTTATGGTTTGTCTACGGCGTTCATCGCCGGCGATTAACGCTAGCGTCAGCTATCATCGTTCATGACACTGTTGCTATCCACAGTTATAGTTGTCCATGCCAAACAGTTCGGTGTGGTGGGGAGACATGGAATTGGAAATTTGTTAGCTTTCATAACCTCAACATATCCTATAATATTATAGTCATTCAAGACAAAACGCTGACAGGAAAAAAGGAAAGTCACTTTTGGTGAAGTAAATGTTAAATGGTTCAATGAGAAATAAAATAATAAAACCGGTAGTAATGCATCGAAAATATTTTTACTAATAAACGAACTGGTTATTTTACTGTATGTTTCATAAATTGTAATTAAAGATAACAGTATTTTCTAACAATTAATCTACCATTTGCCACACATTTTCTTTTGTGTAGCTATCTGTATGCTCCTTTAAGCTCATGTCATACAGAGCAATGTGTTCAGACACGAAATCTATTAACATTTCATCTGCAACTTGGGAAAAATTACAGTACCTCGATCATGATAAGTGCAAAAGGGCTGTCTTCTGCTTTTCTTGACATGATAATCTGCGGCGATCATCGCCCTGAATTTGCCTCAAAAGCAACTACCAGCGATCACCGTCAACCCCGGCGCTCATCGCTGGCGTTCATCGTCGTAGACAAACCAGCTACATTGATTTTCATTGAGAGCAACAGGCAGCGATCATCGCCAGCGGTATAAAAGTGAAAAATGTCGTGGCATGGGTTTCCGTAAGTACCTCCGTAACTATGAAGCGCTGCCAGGTATGAAATCTCTGCCAGGTCCCAAGCCTCACCTACAACTGTCATTTGAAGCAGACCGGTTCCTGCTGGCCCCTTGAACACGTGGAAATTCCTATGATCTTTGACAAAGGAGTTCTTAGGAGGAGGAGGTAGCAGAAGATATTCCGCGCGGGCGCCATAACGTATCACTATTGCCAACTTCTACTTTGAATAATACAATACTTTTATGCTTACTAGTTATTCGTATTAGGACAGCACTGTAGGCCTACTTATAATAGTAACACTCGAAGATCTTGCTAAGATAATGTTTAGTATTCATCTTAAATGTTTTCTTTTTAAATGCAACCAGTGAAAATTTACATTGACTTTTTCCCTGTCACATTCGCCAATTGAACCTGACGTCATGTTTCTATACGGTATTCTCTAACTTTGTTTTAAGCAATAAAACATGTTTCATCCCTCAGTTTAGCTGCTGCTTTTGATTTCTGAAGATCGCAGTGTTGACATGTAGTGATAATTAGTGTAAAATGAAAATACATTAACAGACAGGTGTTGGATGTTTTGCTACGCGGTATTCACCACAGATCACTATAGACTTCCAAAAACACTTGTAATTGAGTATGGAGTATTGGTTAATAGACTCCTAAAGGAAGTACAAACAATTAAAAAGTGTTTTACTGGTTGAAAAAATTGTTGCTTGCAGTCTGTTAGTGTATTAGCCTATGAGTAGTTCAACGATTCACAGTTACCCATTATTGTATGAATAAATATTTTTTATTATGTTTTGTAGTGCATTATCTTATATATGAATAAATAACCTTCATTTAATGCCTTCGGCTACTGTTATCAATAGGTTAATATTATCGGATTAGCTGCGTCCCAAAGTGATCACAATAACTGGCGTGCACTGTGTATTGGCTTTAAAGTTGCATACCCGAAATCTACAAGCTTATTGTCCAAGACACCCTCCAGTTATAATTATTTATGGCGTTATGACCGTCTGACTTTGATTTTAATGTTTAACGTGAATGCCGTAAAATTGATAGGCCTAGCCGCTCCTTAGATGTGGCCATGTATACCAACACTTACCCGATGAACTCTTAGGGGATGGATGTAAAAACAAATGTATAGTCTAAATTAATTCTACATAATGACTGGATTATATAGCGAGCTTAGTTATGTATGAAAGCAGCCCTAATGTATACAATGAAGAAAATCTGATTGATTTTGACTGTGCGATCATAGGCTATAAGTTAGTCTACAACCCATCATACATTGAAATTAATTTATCTCAAAATCATGAGATTTTAACAATTTATTATTATTATTATAGTTATTATTATTATTATTATTATTATTATTATTATTATTATTATTATTATTATTATTATGTCCACCGCTGTGGCTCAAGGGATGCGTCCAATCCTCTCACGCAGCGGGCCCGGGTTCGATTCCTGGTCGGGACAAGTTACCTAGGTGAGGTTTTTTCTGGGGTTTTTCCTCACCTTTGAGACAAATGTCGGGTAACTTTAGGCCCTTGTGGTCCCCAGATATCATCTGGCCGTCATTATCATCTTCATCCCATCCTCGCCTTGTTTGGAGTGAGTGTGTGTGTGAATGGTGTGTCTCGTCCTATGTGTTCGTGTTGTCTCGGAGGTGGCCCCGGCATTGGGCTGATCATTCATCCGGGGAGGCCCTCCATGTCCTTGTCTGGTCAAAAAAGTATGTATGTGATCCAAAGATAATCCCTCTCCCGACAGGTCGCGGCCCTGTAAGGCCCGGGCGACTTGGGTCGCTTAAATCCTAAAAGGGAGAGGTGAAACTACGATAAAGAAAGAAAGAAAGAAAGAATATTATTATTATCATCATCATCATCACTATCGACACTTCGTGCATCAAAGTTGGCAATGTGACTGAAGACTGAACTTAAGTGTGAGACTTTTCCTTATTAGTTTGCTTCATTGATCAACTGACATTAGTGTGGGTGCCACTTCTTAAAGACACTTTTTTTAAGAACTGTCTCAACCTGCTGCCATCCTAATCCTCTTCGACCTGTCAATCAGTGATAAGAAAGAAAATCAGGCGTATTCACACTTTTCTGTAGTACAGTACAATGTTGCCAGCGTGTTTACATCACTTGAGAAGTGGTGAATGACAGCGGCAACACTGGGGAATGTAACGCTTCTACAAGAGCACCTGTTCTTTATCGGTGTCGAGGACGGTCAGATTTTCGGATTAGGAAAAATGCTATTATCTTCTTTTGAAAATAGACGTTGGTATGGGACGAGGTCTTCTTAAAATGGCACCAACAGTATAGGCTAAGCCTATTCAAATTCTAGGTATTTATTTCAGTAAACTAATTTGGAAATTTTGGACAGTCCTGATTTTGATTAATCGTACTCAGGAAGGTAGAAATACCTTTCAACATTCCACATCTTCTTAGGATTTTGTGCTTTGTTTTACAACGCAGATCTTCTTATGTCATTGATAACTGTTAGGATTTCTTTTCAACACGTGACCATTGTGACTGGATTCAAATCGGCGTGAAGAATGTCATTCTTCTCAACTGAACTTCTTCGTTTTGCTAACCAAAACTGCCAGGCTAATTGAAATGATTCGTTCCGTTATAATTCATGTTAATTATGAACCTTTTTAGATGAAACTTATTCTTTGTAGGCCTAATTCCTAAATTGGAAGTATAATGCAGTATACTTGTATTACAGTATATTAATTTTTACTTCCTCTGCCCGTACCATAGGTACTATAGGTAGAGGAAGGACTGTTTTCGACCCCCAAAAAATTCTAAGTTGAGTTTTTAGCATAAATATATGTTTCAAGGCCCCCTGAATCCAAAAATACTATTTTTGGAAACATGTCTGTGTATCTGTCTGTGAACAGGCTAGCTCCAAAACGGAAAATCGTATGAAAACAAATTTCGTATTTGGGTCAGGTACCTTCTGAAGATGTGATCCGAAGATTGGCGACAAATTTCTCTTATTCTTAAGGGGACTTTACACGAAGAAATTTTCCTTTTTCGCAATTTTCTCGAAAACGGTTCTAACGATTTTCTTTAAAATTTGCACATGGGTTGCTTATACCAAGTGGTAAAACATTTATTTGAAACATTTTTTTCTAAAAATTCTCTGAAGGGTAGTTATAAGCCACCCACTGTGAATACTCGCTCTTTGCAATACGGCCTCTTGTAACGGAAAATCGTACGAAAACAAAATTTTATATTTGGGTTAGGTACCTGTGAACATGCAATATAACACTTCTCCAAGTGATATAAATGGTGCAAAATAAGCTGCACAAACTTTCTCGCATATACGATTTAAAAGTTAGCAAAGAAAAACGTAGGCCTATAAGTTATGCCAGAAAGTAAAAATTACGAAACAGAGGAAAGCACAAACGGCACATAAATCTCAGCGCAAAGTCTATTATGCTTTCTAATCTAGGCCCAATCGCTTTAAAATGGGATGAAAATAAAAAGGTATAGGCTACAGGAATTCAATACAATTAACATATTTTGTCTACAAATCACAACATTTTCTTCTATCCTTATTAAAGAAATCTGAAAATTTATATTCTTTATTCATAACTCGTATATGAAGTCTCGCATTCTTCACATCATAATGGCTTGTTTTCGTTTAATCAACGTTCCTCAAGACATATTCTACCTGTGAAATATCTATTTTTGTAATCGATCTCTGAGCTAAGCTCCAGATCGTTTCATAATTATAGCGTAAGTCCGGTGGTCGTCGGTAGCTCGCCTGCCTTCCGGAGGTCCGGGCAGTAGTGAAAAGTCCCTTTCCAGCGCTCAGGACTAGGTGTTTAGGGTTAAGAATTAAATCCCGGTATCACGAATATTCTTTAAATTCCGGTAATCAGATGCATGGCAGCGTGACACATTCTCCAAGTTAAAGAACTTAGACTATCTAAAATATGATCCAACGTTAACTATCTAAATTTATGATCCGAGTGTTTCAAAAAATATATATTTTTAGGTAGATTTCGAAGAAAAATCTACCTATTGCAATGGATACCACTTTATGATTTTCGAAAAATTCTTTCATATCTTTACGTTTCATGCTCCCCTAAGTACGAAACCACCGCCCGTTCAAAAAAAAAAAAATTGTGATATTTATATATACAGTATATATTTATATATATATTTATATATACATATATATATATATATATATATATATATATATATATATATATATCTTTACACGATAGCGGCCGTAATTTTGAAGATATTTGAACCAAATTTTAATATGTTATTTCTAGGCCCAATAGTTCGGACAAGTTCGTTAATGAGCAAAATTGGCCCAAGGGGGTGGTCGGGGGAGGGGGTTGAAATTTTTAAAAATGTATATCTCGGCCCCTATGAAGTATAGAGGGAAACTTTGTTTGAATAAATTAGAGTACTCCCTATGGAGTTCACAGTGACACGAACGATTCGGGGGTTCGAGTGAGGGTGAAGGTGGGGTGGGGGTGGGGGATGAAAATTCGAAACTTGTGAAACCACGTCTTGTGGGGTATCGTTGAAAAGCTCTTGATGAGTACTCTACAAATCAATAAATAGTTTCTTGATAGCTCTCATATGACGCGAGATTTTAATGTTTGAAAATAATAACACTTGAAAGAATTATTATAACATCATAATTTTGTCTTGTTTAGCGGCTTTGCTAATTTTATTCATTGCTGATCTTGCGCACGGCCTCCCAGAATATTATATCCTATTATTGTTGTCAAAACAATTGATTGTAGGCTCTTCCTCTTTACTGCAGGTTTGCCATGCCAAGGCTAAAGAAGAAGAGTGCTATGCAACGACAATAAATTAAACCAAAAGCACTTCGAAATCTACCTCCGCCTGTAGGCCTGCCTAAAGGGATTTTTTTTTATTTTGAGAGGAGATAATGTTTGTGAAACGAGCTCCTTTAGGGAGAGTGTTGCAATTCTACGAGCAAAACAGAATCCTTTTACCACATGTATCATTTCTAGAGTGATGGGGAAAAAGCGAATAAATCAGAAAACCAAAGTTTCAAGAGAGACAAAAAAATTTTATTTCCACATAATTGTTACATATTTAGATAAGTCCACCCAGATATTTTTACATAGTATAAGATAATATGTAACATTATCTGGGTGGGCTGAAGTAAATATCGTAACAATGCTGTGGAAATAAATTGTTTTTTGTCTCCCTTGAAACTTTGGTTTTTTGACTTATTCGCTTTTTCCCTATCACTCTAGATTTTATTGTCCTAGAGGTGATAGAATTAAGAGGTCATATTATATGAATCGTGTTCCTTTTAATAACATTATTCTGCAACGTTTCGCGAGCTTAACTATGTGGATACTATTATGCATTATTTAGACTATCTGTCAGATTTTATGTGGGTTGTGTATCCTTCGGGGATGCGATGTGACGTGGTAATGACATTATCTTCATTTCTACAACCAATTTACATGAAGAGAATATCATACATAATATATTGTACTAAGATGCTTCTTTGTATTTGGCCAGAGGAAGTTATATGACTTTCACATAAGATTTTTTTTTATACAATCGAAGGTAAAATATGTACTTTTAACGGTCGATGATTTATATTAATTAAAAGTATAAAATTATGCCACTGAGTGGCATAGTTAACACTGTTAACACTCAAGGGCAATAGACAATACTTAAGCAAGCTAAAGAAATATTAGGCTATCTACTTTATGGAACTCGGATGTTCATTGCCGCGCTTACATGAGCCCACCATTCAACTCTATTCTGTGCTAACTCCATTCAACCATCTCTCGCAAATCCTACGACCCTTAAAAACTTATTTTAATATTCTCTCACCTACGTCTAGGTTTTCCAAGTGGTCTCCCAGGCCGTATTTTTTAGATAATTATGTCTTTCTTCCCCCCCATGCGCGTAAGATGTCCATCCCATTTCATCCTCCGTGATTTAATTATCCTTATTAAGTTATAATCGGTGAAGAGTACAGATCATAAAGCTCGTCATTGTGCAGTTTTCTCCTGTCCCCGTAAAAAATCCTAAATTTACATATGATTATTAAATAGACTCAGTTTGATAAAAATTGAAAATTATAAAAATTACTACGCCTTTTTCAGAAAATCAAATAACAGCTGTCTTCACGGTGCATAGTGAATTATATATGTGGTAAAATTATTTCATTTTGCTTGTAGGATTGCTACACTCGCAAAATAAAATTCTGTTTTTACCACTTGAATAATAATTAATAGTAGGCCTAACTATTTTAACATTTCTTTTAGGCCTTCAGAAAACAACGAACATTCTCTACCTGGAGCCAAATTTTCAAACTATTGAAATACTCGTAGATCCCCCATTGCAGTTCAACAAATTACTTCAATTGACATAGGCCTACACTTTTAGGCTTACTGTATACGCAAGCTGATAATATATTTTTAAAAATAGCCTATCTTGCTCCTTCAGGGTAAAGTTAAAAATCCGTTTTGGATCCCAATTATAACGATTATAAGGCACTTGTTACTACCTATAGGCCTAAACGTATAAGTTATTTTGAATAGCAGTGTCATTATCCGTTAAATGCCAATTTAACCGCCTAAAACATAGGTGCCCTTATTGAGAAAATAATTTTGCTCGTTTGAATGTGTCACAGTAAATTAGGAACTTTCCAAACTAAACCATATCTAGAAAGATTCAAATCCTAGTCCCAGAATAGGAAACAAGAGCTCTTCTGACCTATGGGAACATGATACGTTTGAATGCCATTCGCTGACATACAGATATATAGGCGTCTTCTCCCATACTTAATCTTTCTCTCTATAAACAGCGCTAAGTCGAAAAAATGAACTAAACAGATTCATGCTACTTGAAGACGCTAATTTTTGTTTGTTTGTAGTTTGTTTTATTTTATTTTGTCAAAGGGTTTGAAACGTTCCATTTCAATAGTCAGTGTTCCTATGGGCCTAAGTGATTTTTCTGATGGAAAAATGCATCGTTCTTATTTTCTGATATTTAAGCCATTGAAGGTTTTTAGGCTTAATAACTTGATCAGTTAACTTTCGGATTTCATCCCAAAGAGAAAAAGTCAGATTTTCCTCCGTATCGCTTAGGCCTATGTTAACGGTATTCTTAAGCTCATATTTTGATAATAAAAATGGCCTACTGCTTATTATATCATACCCCTTAAGTAGATGAAAAATATACTATATTTTCAAGGAAAGGGATTTTACAGAGAAATAAGATGATCCTGAATGAAAGAAGAAAGAAAGGAAATTAAGACAGGTAAAATAAATAATTTATGGGATTGGCCCAAGATCGTGTACGAAAAGAGACAGAGAAGAAATAAAAGCGAAAGGAGATAAATAAAAGAATTTTGATGGAGTATATCAATCAGTGTGTGTGTGAATATATTTAAGCAGAGACTTCAAATACGCCGCTTTTAGCTGACTTGTGATAGAGTTTAATGGAATCTGGATCCGACCGTCTGGCAGGCAGAATTAAAAGAATAAAGGATATCCCGCCGCTCAACCATGACTGTCAAAGATCGAGATAAAATCAGTTCAGAAACTTTATACTGCATGTGGAACCCCACACAGGGAGGGACTTCTCTTTCTTCAGAAAGTGCCCATCTGAGAAAGTTCTATATTTGCAATATAGCATGCAATTTCATAATGTCATACGAATAGGCCTACATGTTGATCGAAATAATCAGATATAGTTTTGAGAATAAGACTTTTTTGTCAAAATCGTTTATTACCAGAAGCGGTAAACACCCAATAAGCCTACTGTATACTAAAATATTGCATGAACACATAATAACAAAAATTAATAGGCCTAATCATTTTAATAATAATGTTTTATCATTTTAATATAATGCAATACAATATTGACATCGTCAGGCATTTGATTGAATAGGACAGTGGTCCAACTGTTTTCGGGTAAAGGGGAAGGTGACACTTCCAAAATTAATTCGGAGGCCGGAATAATATATAATATTAAAAATTAAATTATTACAATTATTGTAAATGGAAAGAAATGTGATTATTATACGATTTTTATAGACTGTCTTAGGGCCCTATGTAGGTTTTTATAGGCGTAGTTTTATTTTCACTAATAGGCTAGTAGATATAGGCTATAGGAGCAGTTCCACAGTTTCCAATGATACATTTTTATTAAACATTATTTTAGGTGTCTTTAGTGTTCATACCAGTTATTACAGCAGGCAGGAAAACTTTATCTTTAGAGATAGCGGTGGTATGGGGATGGCGTGACAGCGAAAGTGATGCTTATGGGGAGAAGAAAATGACAAATGTTTTTCAGCTTCTCAAGGGTAGACACCCAAGGAAGCCCTTGCCATTTGTTTTCAGGTTTCATTCAGTGAACACCATGCGATCATTATCAACTAACTGAATGCCAGCCTGTCTCTAATATTTTTGAAAGCAAATGATGATGGATGAGGTGTGACAGTATTGCTGTCTCCCTTTAACTTTCGCTGTCACTTTAATAGATTATACGTCTGCATTTCCAAACTTGACTCAGCATACTGCTTTTATCACTCTCGATCTCTCTCTATCTCTTCTCTTTTACTCTCCTCCTTCATCCCTCTTTTATATTATAAGTTCCATTCAGGCTTAATAGGCCTATAATAAATAAATAGTCATCATCCCATTGCCCCTTGTGTTTAAAGGGCTAAGGAAAGAATACTGATCTAAATCACAACATCTTTGATAATCTATAGACACACGAAAGTAGTGACTGAAGCATACGGCATGTCAAAAGATACTACAGTGTTTTGCAGATGACAAGCCGTTTGTCCTTCTCCTGCTTAGATACGCGGTCCAATCAGAGACGGCGAGACGGAGGGAAGACTCTTACTGCCAGCGGCACTTCGTTACTCGTACACATGATTGGCGGTGAAGGAAATGGCTTCTCATTTGAAAAATACTTTAGTGTTGCTAGCACATGGATAACGACTTCAGCTTTTGGCCATGGTCTTAAAGTACAGCCCATAGCTCAGTCTTCTAATGACATTTTATATTCTTAAGGTTCTTCGCGTAGGACTTCCTGCCATACACCATAATCACGATCTTAAAATTAAAGATAATACATCGGTCAACCATAATTACTTTTCTGAAAATATGTCGTCACTTACCCTGTAATAACATAGTCCTACATGGTGCAATTTATATAGTCTACGTTCACCTGTTATTTCTAAATTGCCAGATGAAATATAAACGAACAGAAATCAGATAATTGGGCTGAACATTATTTCACTTCTGGTCAGTTTTGAGAAATGTTTTCTGTGCGATTAGTAACGTTTCCCTTTTTAAGTGCGTGATCACGGTTCAGGTTAGGGGACTAACTGACGCCAAAGTAGTAATTTTTTGACGGGAGTGTTTCGTTGTAACAGGGTTTGACCGTGACGAATGGCTTCTTGATTCAGGTTTCGCGTGCCTTTTTCGAGCCGAATCGGGATGAATTATTATCATTACTTCTCAACGCTTGACTCCAACAGTCGATTTCTCTTTCGCTAATAGGAGCTCGTCATTGTCACCGGCTTGGTACAATGGAAAGAACCACTGCTACTTTCAATTGAGTAATTACCTTGCATTTCCTTTCATTCGGCTACAAACCGGCATCAACACGCAGAAGAAACTGCCTTCTCACAATGCCTCTTTGTATCATTGCAAAAGTATCAAAATAAAATAACTTGGGAATTACTATAATGTTTACCGGTAATTAACTAATTAACTTATTATTTCACCTCTATAGTATTTTCCAAAACATGAAGGCATCAATTCTTGGAGCTACTCATGTAACACTTCCTCCTGCTAAAGATCCCGCACGAAATCTGTGCCGATGAGACCGTTACTCGCTAGAGAGACACATGCTATTGTGCGAGAGAGAGAGGTAGCTTGGCCTTTACAAATAGAAAGGGAGGTTCTGTTATGCGAGAGAGATAGGTAACAGGCCAATTGACGCTACAGTTTCCACGAAAACATAATGCAATGACGTAGGCAATCGGCACAGATTTCGTGCGGGATCAATACTTAACTGTACAGATATGTGAACAATAGTGACTCTCATTAAGGGCCTGGAAGCAAATACTTTCAGGTTTTTATCTTTTCTGGAGATCGTTCAGTCCAGTGTTGTATATCGTTTTGAATAGTTGTCCCCGCTCTAAAGTGTATAATACTTCCTTATTTTTCAAACCCAGATGTAAAAATGGCAATCAACGCCATATCAGAAGAAAGTATACTTTCTTGAAACACTGACTCTGCGGTTAGAGAACGAGCGACCCGCATTAGAAGGGACACATTGTAAAACCATTCCACTAGACGCCCCGGACTCGGATCGGGGCTTTCATGTTCTGGAAAATACTGTAACCTAGAAAGTTATACGTATGCTAGCAAGAGAAACAGATAGATAGATAGATAGATTAGATAGATAGACAGACAGATAGATAGATAGAGACGAATGGACGCGCAAGCAGACAGGCATTCAGATGTTTTAGTTAATACTCTTTTCAGATTACTAATTATACTCTCCTTTTAATCCAGGTATGAAAGCCAACCAAGATTCTATTAACAGTAACCACTGTGCCGCTTATCCATTAGTAGCGTTCTTAGTCTGCGTCACACATCGTCTTAATTTGAGGCTATTGAAATATTCGTGCCAAATAAAAAAAGAAACATGCACGCTCAAAGGAATAAGGATACCACGTTATAATAGGTAGCTGTAGCGTAAGGATGAACCGTGCCAGCAGGGCAATTTCTTATCCTCCTCCCTCCTATAACGAACATTCCCATCTAAATTAATTACACATCATTATTCTATTTCCCTCGCTCCTCCTGAGCTGTCATCGGTTCCACAAGAATGATTCTCTCATGTCAGCATCTTCTTTTCTCTCTTGAAGGTTTACAAAAGCAAGCCGCGTCTGATGGTGTCAAGTTTCTTTGAAAGAGAACCATAACCAAGACAAATTCGGCTTTTTCTGGTCACAGAACTACACGTGACTCTGAAGAATTGAAAAATGATCTGATGAGATGATTGAGAAGAAGATCGTGTAACCAAGGCGATGGAGATGATTAACGTCTGCAGCTGGAGAGCTAGGTAACGTAACGGTTGTGGTCTACGGTTCTACAGCACAATAGAAAATTCATTAAAAAGTAAAGCGTATACACAAAGAAGTAATTTAGATCATGTTTTCCGTAAGTTTTACGTTACCACTAGTTCATATGAATTGGATTTGAGAATATAGAATATTTTCCCCGACTTATTCTCCTTGACAATGGAGCCTCAGAACGGCCCCGAAATGTCGGAATTCATCAAAGTAACCACCTGGTTAGAAGCTCGGGAAAGTTCAAAGTACATTGGACATGAGAAATCTACGGACAAGTTGGCCATAAAAACAAAAAATGTGTACAGTGGTTTTCGTTATAGACTATAGGGGAAAGTCGTACAGTGCCGGCCGGCTGACAGTCTGACAGTACTGGTCATTGCCATTTCTACTTTCTGGGCGTAGAGGGCGGAAACTTATGCTTGCTAAATCGAAGAAGCCGAACTTTCCCTTACAATAATTCGGGCATTCTTTTGCTCGTTCATTCTTGTCTGAGTTGTGAATGAATAACGGTTGCTGACTTACAATTGGCGCGGAGAGTTATTTCCAAAAGCTTGGTCTTTCAATCTCAAGTGAGTAAATGAATTTGGTTTTCCGTTTAATTGATATATTTTCTTTAAGGATAATATAGATCTAAAAGTTGTGAAAAATCATTGATCAAACAACTTGCAATCGGGATCAATATGTTCTCATGTTCGTCGTACAGTACCGGTCACCCATTCGTCTTCCAGTACCGGCCAACTCTAATTTTGTAGATAACTTAGTCACATTCCTTTATTTAGGCAACTGAGATGTTTTATGAGCTCAGAAAAATACACTTTGGCCCAAGGGATTAGTGAGATAAAATCTCGTAAAATTGGATTTTGTATGTGATAAACAAAAATATTACGGTGGCCGGTCCGTAGGAACTGTAGGAATTTAAATGCGGATTTTTAAAAGCAATCATGTATTTTTGTCTAAAATTTTAACTTACATTTGAAATCTAACTTAGGCTAGCTAATTCAAGGTAGGCAAATAGCGAACATCATAAGAGACCCCTACGCGTGGAAGTTGTTGGATGAAGCAGCAAAAAGAGTTTCCCAGTAAGCAAAAGAAGACTATATAAATAGCAGACACGGACAGAGGCAATAAGACGTATGATATAAGACACACAAGGACACAGGACATAAGAAAAATTATAAATAACGGATAACTAACACCCGGATATGACTTCGTGGTCCCAGGATGACCTTCTGGTCGACGCCGATGCCTGAAGTCTGGCTTCCAGACTAAGGATTCCGGTGACTACAGGTGACTACTTGGTTGATATGGTAGTGAGGACGCGGGAGTGTACTGAATCTGTTAAGGTGTGATATGCATAGGCGCGACCTCCCATTTAACATCACAAACCCACAAAAATCCTGGATTCGACATTTACTGTAGTTAGGCGAATGTAGTTCGTTTATTATTAAATTATCAATGTTTTTGTTTTTTCTTTGTTCTGAAATAAGTTAGTTAAACTTTTTCTCTCCTTTCTTTATATACATATATTCTTTAGATTAAGTTATAAATAATTTAGATAACCTATGTAATTATAAATTAATAAGTACAAATTATATAGTGCATATAGATGCCTCTGATCCCCTCCAGGAGAGGGGCCAGTAAATATTAAGGTATTAAATAAATAAATAGGCCAGCTATGGCTAAACGGTGTTGACTCTTGAAGTACGTAAAGACTTCAGATTCTAAAGTATCTATAAATCAGTTATGTTTAGTTGTGAGAGATCTAAGTTTCTCCTATCAGATTTTTAATTCTATCGTTTATATTTTCATATGGCCCCATAGCGAAGAAATGTCACATCAATCTGATGCCTATAAAATGCAGTAGGGAAAGCACAGAATATGGTTGGCTATACTAAGCTTATAATTGCTACAGTAAAATGTTTTCCTTGTAGTCGGTTTCATTTGAATAATCGATAGCTATTGTAGCGTCAGTTTCCTTTGTCCGGATAATTTATTGAGCAGCCCTATTATTAACTTACCGAACATTTCGGATGTGTAAATTCATAATTCGATGGACACGATTCCACGTATTATGGAATTTCGAAAAATCTCTCTATATTCCGGATTTTATATTAAAGAGGAATTAACGGTTAGGAACTCGACAGCTTAAAGTCTTTCGACTCAGTACATCACTGCTAGCTGTACGCTTCAATAGGAAATCTTAATAATGAAAGTGAAACAGGAGGAGTAGGAACAAATTAAACAATCTTGACAGATTTTTAATGTATCCTATAGGTATTATGTTGTATATAGGCCTACTATCGAACATACTATCGAACGAAATCAACAACATATCACACTGTTGGTTAAAGTTCATAAGATTAGCTTTGGCCAAAAAATCCCGAAATGTTTAAGTAGGCTCTGTTTTATTCATGTAGCCTATTATCCTACGATTCTGCGCTTTTGCTATGTGTACACTTACAGGGTGTTAATAAATAACACCGAAATATTTTACCTGTAGGCCTACAGTATATAGAAGGGACTTAGACAAGCAACTTTAATTAGGAGATTTTTTTTTTTATCTATGACGTGAAATGTGTATGCTGCAGGGAATAAAGTCATTATAATTTGGTGCTCGTAAATCAATAATTACGCGAAATAGGGTTTAAATGTTCATTAAATTGACTTCATGCTTTCCTAGTGATCGATAAAAACCTGACTCTTAATCATTCGTCAACAGCTATATCACAATTTAGTGTTTCCATAATCTGCAAAAATTTACAGACTAATCACATGACTGGTCGCCACCGCATTAGTATTTTTTTTTATTCATAACTACTGACTACAGTGTTAACAACGAAGTTCCTTTGTTTTGCATTTTTTTTTAATGTTAGAAGTCAGTGCCGGCCATGCCCTGGGAGATCTTGGAGATCTGATGTAACAGAAAAATTGAATCCATACAGCAAAAATCTCATAATAAAAGTTGCTTGTCTATGTCCCCTCTATACACAGGTAAAATATTTCGGTGTCATTCACTAACACCCTGTATTGTAACTTACACATAAGCATATTTCTACCGTACCGGTTACGCCTAGACTTCTTACAACGTAGTGTATTTATGAGTACAGGTAAGCCTCGCAGTCCAAGGAATATTGTTTTCCTATCCAGGAAATATTATCGAAATCGTGATAGAGAATAGACTTTTTTGTTGTAGGCCAACTAACACTGTATTAGATTTTAGTACTGCATCGTAGGCATGCACTGTAGGAATTTAAAAGATGAATCCAGTCGATTTAGGCACCTATTTGGGAGTATTTTGCGTAATCAGATCTGTACCAAGACAGCAGAATTCAATTGTTTGTCATATACATTGTGAATCAGACATGAAACATCGGACTTCTACCGTGCATAGCACATTGCTTTCACCGGTCATCGGGCAGTCAATCGCTGCGACAGTTTTAGATACCTCCGCTACTTCCATCTCCCGCCGAAAATTAAAGTAAGAGAATATAGATACCTAAATGAATATTTTACTCTCCTATCTTAAAGCAGACTTTGGAAATACTGTCGCCTCTGATCTATAAACCTAAGTTACGTATACGACAACGATTTATAAATTATTGTGGGCCTATTTGGATAGAACTTCAAACTTTTAAACCCTTAATACTGATGTTTTAGAAATTCCAACTTCCTGAGTCGTTTAGCCATTTACCTAAGTGAATAGAAAGCTACGTTCAGTAATTGTGAAATATAATAGGCTAAAGTCACTTAGTATTGTATACAATAACCCAAACCAAACGAGCTGGACGACACGGTAATGTCGCGGGTCCGAGATTTCGAGGTCAAATCCCGTCGTCGGGCAAATTTACTTTTTTTTTCTTCAAGCAAAGTGTTAGAAATCATGCTCGCTGAACCGCTGATCTTGATCTATAATAATTATTCAATACCTCAATCTCAACATTCTTTATTTATTCAGCCTAGGCCTTTCGGTCTCACACAACCATCTTCATGGCAACTATACAAAATAAGATGCAATGAAGATGGTTGTGTGAGCCCGAAAGACCTAGGCTGAATAATTAAAACAAGTTGAGATTGAGGTATTGAATAATTATTTTTGTTTTTCAAGTTTTCCCCAGTTGCAAAGGATTGAATATTTACTTGCCATGATTCATCAAGCTACTTCACAAAATAGTCTATTATAATCAATAAAATTGAATAGATCTATCAGTCAAAAGGAATATAGGACATAAGTACTTATCGGAACAATAAAAACAGATGTGCGTACGAGATGATTGTACTGACAACTGGTATCAGGTATTCTCACAGACTATTAATGCATTTAAAGAGTGTATAAATATATCTAAATAAAATAAACCAAAAAAGCCTAAATATAGATTATGCCAATTCTTATTTTACAACCAAATTTGAATGGAAAGAAAGTTAATGAGAATCTAAAAGGAAAGTATTCAGATGTAGGGCTGGATTAATCATATAGTTTTTACGACTTAGAAAATCGCAAATAAAGTAGGCCTAAGTCTTATTTTCTTTGTTGAATTTGCTCTGCCTGTTCGATTTCTTTTAATCAGTTCGGAAATCTAAACTGATAGGCCTAATCTGACAACTTTTTCACTCAGTTAACATGTGTGATGCTATTTAAACGTGAATATTTTATATTATTGTTTAGAAAGATACTTACGTAAGCCTATAAGCTAATGGCTTTTCAACCTAAAAATACTTATTAATACGTAGACCTACATGTGAGAAATCATTCAACATTATTATGTGAGAAAGTAGGCCTATCAACACCACTATGTTGGACCATCTATTTTGGTTATAGGCCTCCAGTACGTCTGTCACATTGTAGTTTAGATCTTCAATATAACTTACTAAAAGTGAACTTAACTAAAAAAAATCAAATTTTGTAGACACGGTCCTTTGACACTAAGCCCTCGAATTGTGGCCAGAGAAAAAAGCGTGGAGGACCTGTTTGGTCCGCAGGCTCTATAGTCGCGAACTTCGGTGGTCAAATGACTGATTACTTCATTTTAGTACCGGTGGTTGTCGTACTCTGGGGGGGGGGGCAATCCTAATGTTCATTACACAGAAAGCCGGTGCTAATTGTTATTTATCTTGGCAAAGATGCAAATGGTTGTTTACAAGTAGCCAAAGAGGATATAGAAGTCGGTACTCCAGATGATTGGGCACATGGACTTTATGTTGTCATAGAAACATCTAGTCACGTCACTGTAACAATTCCCCTTTCAAACATGTCGACATATTATATTCTGCCTTGTCCTTACATCGCATTCAGTCGGCATCACTTTGGAGTTTTTTCTTCTTCTGCTCTTTGTCGCTTTCTTCCAGCGGAATGGAACTAACTCTTTCCCCATTATAAGGAGTAAATCCACTTGTTGTCATGCCGCTGGGCTACTAAATTGCAATGTACAAAAAAAGACGAGAAACAATAAACAAAGAAAGAAAGAGAGAACGAAAGAGAGAGAGTATATTTAAATATTGGCAGGACAATTCATAATGATGTTATTACTTTCTTGATTAGACCTGTTGGCTTACATAGTATATAGAGAATGTAGGCCTGTAGACTAGGGAGTGTGAAAAAATCTAAATCGTAAACGCGTTTTATGATGCACAGAAGCCGAGGAAGAGATTCATGACAATTTAAATATTTAAAAAATGCTTTCTGGATTTCATTTCGTACTTAAGGCCTAGGCCTATATATTTTCATAAGAGCCACGATTTTAAAATTGATAACTCTTATTCACGCTGTAGGCCTATTATTAGCTTAGATCTTCCAAAATCCTGACCACGAGTGAGAAAACCCGGTAAAAATTAATGGGATCTCTTTTGCTGTTCTTTAAAGGTTATTGCTCAGACAGTAAACTACGAACATTTCATTTAAACGTCTTCTTCTAAACAAATTTAACAACAAAATACGCAGAAATCTATAAAAATAATAGGGAATAATAATAAATAATAGGCTAATCGTACCGTACACTGATTTTTTTTTCAGTCAATAACGTATACCAACGTTCATCATTGAAACTGTTATAGGGTTGTTGACAGCCAGTTAATAAACAGTCTCACTCGACGTGACTCAATAGCAGGGGAAATTACAGGATGTGATGAAGGATTCGCTGTAATACAGAGCTTAAGACTCAATCAGGGGTAGTCAGATAAGTATTTGGTTAACAATTATTTATTAAATCAACCAAAAATGCGCCCTTTCACAGTTAAAATAGCCTACTTCTGACTCTTCCAGCCTGTTTGTTAAAATCTCTTAAATTTTCATACTCCTAATACCATTGCACTACCAATGCTACTCCTTCTGTTACAAATAGTTAAATACGTTTCAGCTTAGAAATCTTCCTTTTTCTTTTTAATAATATTCTACTGATTGTGAGATCTGACGAAGGTATTTTTTTAAATCAACTTAATCAGAATGTTTTATGAGTCCTTTTCACAGAGAAACTAGTAAGGGAAGGGAAATTATGTTCAAATTGTATTAAAAAAACACTTAGATAACAAAATGCAGTCTGTAATGTTATTGTTATTATTATTATTGTCATCAATATTCTAATTCGCAACAAGCCACGGACATCATTTCGCCGATTACAGCCAGTCTGAAGAAAGTTGATTAGTCTCATTTAAGGCAGATTTTCTTGCAATGTGTAACATGTCAAGTTTTAAAATTCAGAACGATCAGACAGTCAGGAAGGTAATGGTGTGTAAATGGTATTAAATATAATCCAATTTCATACTTGAAATCTCATTATCAACCAGCTGGTTGGACCTAGAATATTTAAACACAAATCAATTTAAAGCAATCCGACAGTAAAAGGAGCTGGTATACTTATATAGAGTATTTTACATGCTAAATAGTTTAGGACTACTTCTTTGTTATAGATGTTTAACGACGGTTCTTTACTGCTAAAGATCTCGCACGAAATCTGTGCCGATGACGACCGTTACTCGCTAGAGAGAGACATGCTATTGTGCGAGAGAAAGAGGTAGCTTGGCCTTTACAAATAGAAAGGGAGGTTCTGTTGTGCGAGAGAGTTAGGTAGCAGGCCAGTCGACGCTATATTTTCCACGAAAACATAATGCAATGGCGTAGGCAATCGGCACATATTTCGTGCGGGATCTATACTTAGGGCTAAGCTTTCTCACTGTTCGTCGACATTTTGCCCCGATAGAGTTCTCACGTCTGCAGGCAGAAACGTATGTAGGCTATGCCTGGCAACCCTAACAAAACTTTGAAAGATATTTGTCTTACAGCATCAAACTCTACCACAATACCTGCAATAATACAATCATTAAAAATAATGAAACCACTTCAATAACCTGTAGACACACTAATGTTCGCTATTTAAGTCTTTAAATTTTATTTTTATATCGTAGAGTTGATAATCGGAACTTTTTTATGTGTCTGAGCAAGCCGTCTCTAAATGAGAGCCTCTTTCGTTTTGTTTAAAATTATCGCCGTATCTATGATTCGCTTCAAGGTAGACTATAGCAGCGTGCCCATACCTAGCTGGCAGACCCTTGGAGTCTGTATGCTTAAGGTATCTGTAAGCTTTGACTCCACATGGAGTGTGGTTCCCTAGCAGTACAGCTTTGCCGTTCTAGGCTACACCTTAGGGGTCAGACAATGGCTTAATCCTTAAAGGATACCGGTGGTTAACGGAGATTTGGACTTCACTGTTCTGGTAAGTCAGGTTAATCAACGGTTTAGAATCTCGATTACTTGTCCTTTGCCGTATGTCTTAAGAGGATGGGAAGAATGCAGGAAGAAGCCATTATAATGAAGGAAAGGGAGAAGAAAGAGGAAAAACGGCGGAGAAGAAAAATTAAGACGAATAAAGTGAATTGAAAGAGTAAGGAGGAGAAGAGAGGAGAGGAAGGAGGAATGTACTGTAAGAATAAATATCAAGTAGGTTTACGTCTAGACCTATGCATGTTCCACGACTATTACATTAACTCATACCTGTTATAAGTTATACAAGCTTAATTATTTCAGGAATTAAAATGATCAGGAGGATAGTATAAAGCAAAGCTTTAACAACTATGCAAAGGCTGTAACTACCATTACTTATACTTAAGACGACAGCTTGTAGACTATATCATGATATGTTTTTTCCTTGTTACAATAATTCCACGAATTGGAGCTTGTCTCTATGTTACTATTACATTCTAAATAATAGAATTCCTATTAGATGCCGCTTAAAAAAGCTTGCTTCATAAACATGTCAAGAAGAGGATAGATAGGCATTCCAGAATGTAGGTTTCCCAGCTTCCGTTCGTGCCTCTACTTCAATTCAGCTGACAGAGCCGCAAGGGTCGGGCTACTGGTTTTCGGTACCACTAATAACTTATCCTGTCGGCCATGTGGTTATTCCTTGACAGGAGAAGAAGGGGGTTACAACAGATAAAGAAAAGACAGCAAGAAATATGTACCATAAAAAAAGAAGGGGAAAGAAAGATGAGATGAAAGACTTAGCTCACAACAAAGCAACTTGAAATGTGACCAGGCTTGATTCGGAAATTCTTTAAAAAGAACTGGATGCCAGTGCATTAAGTTGTAATATGAGAGGGCTAGACTGCGAGTTGTATTAGCTCGTTTGTATTTATGCGTCACGTAGGTTCTAAATTAACTCATTATAAGAAAGAAAAGTTTAAGGGGACATGTATACGTATAAAATTCTAACCTCAGTTTTCAAGCCACTTTATTACATTGTATTTCGTAGGAAACTTAATACTGAACTTTTTTTTGTGTGTGTTACTTAAAAGAAAACTTGTTTATAAGCATGGATTACACACTAATTTAATGATGTGTTTTCCATAAATAAATTCAGACGTTGTTAAAATATATCTTCATAAGTATGCAATAAAGTAGTCAATTCTTAATTTTGTACCCTTACGAGGAATAAGTTGATTAGGCCTACATGGAAATTTATCTTTCAAGTTTTAGTTGCATCTAGATTTTTTCAGGTCCTCCTATTAAACAACATGGTTAGAAAACACATTTGTTGAATTCATCATAAAATAGACTTCGTTTTGTATAACTTAAAACTCGCGGCACTCAACTTTATATAGCCTAAATACGATTTAATTTTAACAGTATCATACTAGATTTAAATACACTATAATAAATGAAAAAGTATTTACATAAGTTGGATCACATAAAGGCACTGTTAATTACAGGATGTTCAAATAACTTTTTTTCTGACGTAGCTTGTATAAATGAACCAGCATAATTAAAAGCAAGCTGGAGCCTTCTGTCACGATCAATGCCTTCCCAGAAACGAGAAGAAAATTGGGTAGCCCCATGATCCGCCCTAACATGACTTCTAGATGTTGTAACAGAGATACTGATAACCAGGGCCCAGATTTTTAGGTTTTTGTAAACACTGTATTAGTTTTTTAAACAAATTAAAATGGTTTTATTTTAGTTTTTTTTTTCTTTTTTTTTTTTAATTTTCAGGCAAGCTCTTTTTTTTAAAGTTTTGCTTTAATAAGGTCACTGAAAGGGATATTAATTTATTTTCAATTACGATTACCAGGCTACCAACCATAAACCTATAAAAAAAACTTTTTTATTTAATTTCGACAGTTTATAGTTTATATAATACAATTAACTATAGAATTACCCCTACCATTTTCAACTCTACCACATAAACTCAACAAGAACGTTTTTCAATTAATCAATCAGTTTTTAGAAAACTTTACTTTTGGCGTATTGCTGGCGCAAAAACCGTGAATAGAACTGCAAGTGTAAGCTTCTTAAGAATGTTATTGATTTGCTTCTAAAGAAACCGGGAATTTAAGTTCAATGGAGACAATGGCGGGGGGGGGGGGGTACAAAATGACAAAATACAGTTGGCCTACTATATTTTCTCGTACATGTATTGGCAACAATGAGGAAGATGCAAAATTTAAGCAGTGTTTTAAAAGTAATTTTCTACTAGAACAATAATAATTCGATTAATTACGTATTATTAATAGTTTAAGTCTTTATCTTATTTTAATTAAATTTTAGTCATTTTTTTTTTTTAAGATTCAGCTATTAGACTGCCATGACAGTGATACTGATATTACCATATGTTAAAATATCACAGAGGAACAAAATAGTTTAAAACCTAAGAATCCGGGCCCTACTGATAATTCTTGCGGCAGGGAGGATGACTTACAGAGGCTTTAGAGGAATTTGCATAAGCATACAGATAAAGAGCAAGGTGGGTCAAAGCCTGTCACTTGTTCTTCATTTCCATGTGTCACATTCGAACTTTCACCATTACGAGTAGAAACTTTTACGTACCAATCTTGAAACTTTTATCTTTAGTATTGTAGATTATTGTGATTCAAGGTTCATTTAAGTTACTTTGATTTTTTTTTTAAATCAAGGAGCTTATTTCAGTTCAAAAAATAATTTCAGGTCGACTGGTTGGGGCCAGTTCATTTTCTTTGCATTTTCTTCTTGTTACTGTGAAGGCATTCATAGTGGTAGAGGGCTCCAATTTGCTCTGTAATATGCTGGTTATCCAGCCAATTTCTGACAAAAGCGATCTGAACATCCTTTATTCACCATGGCTTTATAGATGTGTTGCCATTAATTTTTATCCAGCCTACATATAGACTATAACTTTTTGTCACGCTAGATAAATTTCTAGTTAAGAAATCAGCACTAGAACTATTTATATGTTATTCAATAACAATGAAATAGATAGGCTTGCCAATCATTCCGGATTTCCCAGGACAGTCCCGATTTCAAGTGTTCTGTCACGAGTCCCGGAATAATTTACACAAGCCATTAAAATGTCGCAAAAAGAATAAAAAATGAATGATACGTCTTTCTCGATGACAACATTTTACACGAAAGCAGAAACCACATCATCATAAGTAAAAGTTCGAGCGATAAACCATGAAAAGGTCTAGGCCTCTGCGATTATCGAGTGTCAGAAATTTTTCGCGTGTGTAAGAACATCTTCAGACAATTCCTGCAGCGCTAGATTTGCGGTTTGCAATATAGATGTCGCAATTACGCTTGGAGGAGCCCATTATCTGAATGTGCATTGTTCAGTGTAAATCAGTAGTATAATGGCGGTGAAACTTGTGTCCCTAATTTTATTATGAAAGTCGGCAAGCCAAGAAATACATTTCGTCTATTAAATAAACAAGGCACAGTATTTATATAATAAACTAACATCGCAATATATTTCAAAATATTATTGTTAATATTCCTTTTGTTTACATCTAAGTTACTTAAAATTTACTTTTCTCGTAACAAATTATCAATTCTTAGGCCTGTTTTTAGCGCATTTAATCTATATTGCCATCATTAACCACCATAAAACTATCTTGTGAATTAAAATTAACTTATTGTTTTGATCCATTCTAGCAGGCCCACATTTCATTCGTTGATTCCTCTTCAGATATTTGCACTTGAATTAGTCCTATGCTCTTGTAAGCTTGGATTTACAACTAGGCTTACATACTCAATCTGCAGTGCACGAAAATAAATCGCAGCAATTTTTATTGAACGAATTTTCCAACATATTCGGCTATGGCCTTCACATTTTACTTCAAAGACAAAGAACCATGGAATTCAGAACAGAGTGAAGTCAGATGTGGATGGTTGCTGGTCATGCAGGTCCTTTCTCTGGAATGGACGTCCTGCTGGCTATTCGATTCGAATTAATTGTTCGTAAGCTCATAGTGTCGGTTCAATATGTGACCTCATGTGAGGCAAATAATGGAATATTCTGACAATAGATATGGGAAAGATTTTGTACACCAGAAGTCATGTTTGAAATATGAGTAGGAGGGATTATTATTCTGAAATTCTGCGTACTCCTGTAACTCAATAAGTTATATCACTAAATGAAATTATTGTCTCTCTCCCCTGGTAATCATCAGACCTAGAGTAAACTAAAAAAAAAAAAAAGTTCTTCATTATCTGATTAACAAACCAGTGTAAGCCAAATAACAGAAGGTTACTTTCAGAAGGTATGAAGATTTCAGACTAAATTCAATTATGTTCCTTCATAGCATAATTAAATTAACACACGTCAAGTAATAAAAAAAATTACTACAGAATTAGGAACTAATGAAATACAATGAAACAAAACTAAATAAAATTTTCAAAGATATTTGAAAATAAAAGTAGGCCTACGTGTTTCAATTTTACACAGTCTATATAGTAGACCTAACAGTCCTTTGTCCGAGAAAATTAATTTTCTAGATCCGGGCACGTGGAAGAATAGTAGACATGAACCCAAACATGGAACATAAAAATGAACAAAATGGCAATATATTTTTCGTATATTGGATCAATGTTTGCAACGAAATAACTGACCGGTAAAGATAAATATTATTCGTAATAAATCGTTTTAAGTGAAAAAATTATTAGAAATTATTTATAATTTTAAAAATACATTGGAATGTAAATACCTATTACTGAAGAATGGAGGACAACATGTGAACTTCTTACTGCACTGGGTATGAACATTTTCGAATATAAATTCATGCCATAGGCTATATAACTCCTAAAACAGGTAAAAATAAAATATAGGCTATTCAACACGTAAAGATCGGTATAGGATATTCCCCAACAGAAATGTTTTACCTCAAAATTGTAAAAGATCTATGATAATAATCAGAAGCAAACCTCCTCCGGCATCAGTAAAGTGACGCAATTCGGTGAATTCTACTTTCCATCTACGAGCGGTATGCCACGCAATTAGGTATTTTGTAATGAACATTATAATCTACAGTAATTAGTTTTCTGGGAATCCTAAAGCATTTAATATTCTCAGTTTATAAGTAATCAACTGTAGTACCACGTGGAAAAATATAACTAAAGTTAATATAGGCCTATAAACCTACTCGCTGTGGCAAAGTGTGCGGTGCTTCTCCCTAAAGTTTTTTCATTGCGTACAACTTTGATAGTATTCTGTTTATTTTGTAGTATTAATTCTAAACTAAAATGCTATTATATGTGCCTACTTTTGTGAAATATAGGCCTCCTCCCTACGCAATGCTGCCACGACAGCGCTGCCATTTATCCCCTAGCAACAACACATCCGAACTACTCGTGAACTTCTTGGAAGTGTTAATCAGCTAGCAGTGAGTTCCTATAGGTCTATTTTGAATCTTGGCGAGAACGAGAAATTCTCAAGGCGAACGATCGTCCTATGCCAGGTGATAACTGGTGCATACTGTAAAATGATGGTCGTATCAGGCCATTCTTTATTCTTTGAGCGTCATATCCCTGGCTAATTTTCTCAATGGAATTTGTCGGCCAGATAGGCCTATGGATTTTGGAAGTTTAACGTTCTACTCGAAAACTGTTACTAGGATGTAATTTCTGTGAAAAACAATGAATTAACAACATACGGTAGTTATTTATGATCCAAGTGATAAAAACGAGATTTTATTTTTCATATAGACTGTTTGCAAAAGAGCTGAAAGGACGAGTGTAGCATTCCTAAGAGCAAAAGAAAATTCATTTTACCAAACGTATCATATGTCTACATTATTTTTAGGCAGTCGTTTAAATTTGTGAAATAATAAATTTTAGATTTATTGTAATGAATTACTCATCGTGGAGCGAGCCATATTGGAGGGCACAGACAGCTGTTATCGATTTTCTGGTACAGGGCTGCCAACTTACGGACAACGCCTTTCACCCGCCAAGTAAGTTGATTTTTGCAATCACCGTGAGAAATATAACATTTAAAAAGGTGTAGTAAAATTTTGAAACTTTGAATTTCTATCAAATTGAGTCTAATTAATAATCATAGGCTATATAAATATTTTTTACTAAAGGAGTATTTTCCGTGTGAAGGAATCAAAGTTGGTTACGCTGGAATGTTATGCCACTCAGCGGCATAATTTTCTCCTTTTAATTACCGTATTTTAAAGACCATAATACGCACTTTTTTACCTTGAAAACAGAGCTTTAAAAGTTGGGTGCGTCTAATGGTCCGAAGTACACTAAAAAAAATATGGTAAATATTGCTGGAAACCATAGCTATACACAAGGTGTTGTAAACGATAAGATAATTACAAATTTTAGCACAGAATGCACATCACTGCACTTGTCACAATCGTAAAATGAGGGTAGCTGGAAGCCAGGTATACAATGCAAAAAGAAAGGAATGTTGAGTTCTTTTATACAAAAGGAGTGTCTTCGCCGTTACACTTATCATTTGCTGAATTAAGGTGTAAAAGTATTTTCAGTCTTTCATGAGAAATCAGTTCAGTTAAAATTTACGCGATGCCACCTGTACAGAAGAGATTTTAGTACATTGCAGGTTTTAAGTTAGAAGTGATTTACACCGATTCCATTGTACAAGGTTATATTTTGCTTATGTAATGAAGTATATTATTCCCTTTAAAATATTTCGTTTAGAACCACATTAAATTTATTTTCCTTTAAATTTCCATCCCAAAATTAAGGTGCGTCTTATAGTCCGGAACGTTTTAGGTCCGTAAAATACGGTAATATCGTCTACCGTTAAAAGTTATTCTTTTACCTTCGATGGTCTAAAAATAATTTAAAAAATCGGCATTTTTTCTACCCTCAATAAAAGATAGACCAAGAACAGAATCTTAAATTGTACTTGAAAATTGAAAATAGGTGCAGTGTCAAGTTTTATATAAAGCGAGTGCACATTCCGGTATAAATGGGTGGTCCACCGCTAGACAGCACTGGCTGCGCCTGATTGATTGATGGTGACCCCATCCATCTGGAGCTGTCACGAAAGCGAGCGGGCTTTGCGAGTTGAAGCTGATTGAAAAGCAAGGCGGCAGGCCGGACTCTTGCAAACATCAGATAACATCAACAATCAACATGGGATCAACAAGCAATCCTAGTCGCTCTAGTTATAATCGCTCTTTAATCAATTGTTCTCGAGAAGAAAGAAGCTAACGAATAAAGAAATTAACTAATGGAAAATAAAAAGGAGGTAAGAACGAAAGAATAAACAAGCGAATTAGTGAAATTAATGAGACAAAAGCAGTATAAGAAAGACAGATGGAAGTTAACATGGAGTTCCATTTAACGTAAAACAACATAAAGAAATATACCAGGAAATAAAGAACGAAAGATAGAGAGATAAACAGAAAGAAAAAAATAATAAATAAATAATAAGTAAATAAAAAGATAGAAAGAAATATATTAAGGAAAATCCTAGGCCCTAAGTTCCATAACAACAAACTAATCCATATCAGAAACGAAACACTCTACCAAAAGACTGAAAAACTCTCGGGCTCAATGATGAAAAGAATTGATTTTTATGGACACATCCTTAGAATGGACCCAAATAGACTGACCAAAAAAATCTTTGAATATTTTCGCAACAAAAGACCAAACCAAATTGGTTTAAGGAAACGGAGAAGGACTTAAAAGTACTCAAAATCACAGAAAAAATGGTCATAGATAAAACTGCAAAAACAAACAAACAAACAAACAAACAAACAAAGTGAAGAAAGAGAGGTTCCAAGTCAAAATCAAAACCAAAAGAATGATTCAGATCAGTGAAGACGAGAGAAAAGCAAGATCAGAAAGAATGAAGCAATACTGGGCTAAAATTAAAACACAAAACATTAAGAAGTGATTGATTCAACGTACCCCAAAGTTGGGTGAAACGGAGAAGAAGAAGAAAAAGATAGAAATACAGAATGATAAATAGAAATCAAGAAAGAAGCAAGAAATAAAATTAAAGGAAGATGGATAGGTAGTAGTTAGAAAGAAAGGAAAATACAGAGATTTAAAAAAAAAAAAGTAGATTAAACACTTTCCCTTCTTCTTCACGTCGTTTGGGTAGTTCAAAAGGAATTTTATTTTTGTGTTTTTAATTGATGTCTTTCTCGAATTCTTACTGGGAATAGGGTCTCTGATCCCATAATTTTCTTTATTTCTATGGAAAATTTAAAGCACATCCTTAGAATTTTTTTAAACCAGTTCTGCAGGTAGCGATTTACACTTCCAAAAGATTTAAATGTAGCCTAATATTACTTGTTTTCTCATAAATACTTTTTCTTTGCTTTTTACCTAGGTCTTTCTTTACTATAACACCCTTTAAAGAGTTTGTTGCTGATTCTACAGACATTACAGTATATAGCCTAACAACACTTCAAGACTTCTTTTATTGTTTTTATTAACACGACCTTCAGGATTTTTTGTTCTTGTTTGTATTTTTATTGCTGACTATAACACCATCTTGACTGTTGAGGAATTATTTTTTTTACCGAGTTGTAAAACATAATTTTCTGGACTTACTTTTGTTACTGCTTTTGTTGTTGTGAACATATTGGATTCCATCTTTAGCACTTCTTTACCTTGTTGAATTTGTATAACGCAATCATTAAGGTTTCTTATTATATTTTTATTTTATTGATATTAAAATCGCTTTAATTATATAGTCATATCACGACGGTTTCTTTAATGTAGTTTTTTATTGTTATAGTCGTGTTCTCAAAATGGAGATTGCCGGGTTTGCTAATAGACCCCTCATATAGCATATCATAGACTAAGCATGAGCGAGCTAATCAACAAAGCAATCATCTCGTATCTCGCCAATAGTATGAATCAGCCAAAACGATATTAAGACTTTGTTATTGGAAAAATAGAAATAACTTGCTTGAATTCTGCAGACTGGAAATGAAATTAATGAAATTTTTAATAGGCCTACTTTTTTTTTCATTCATTTAGTTATTCCCACCCTTTCAACATCTCTTGCAGTGGTTGTTGTTTGCAAAAGTAAACATAGGGCCTATATTTTTTACTGGAGAATTAGAACAGACCATAAAGCAGAATATGGGAAGAAGCATTGCTGACAACGGATTAAAGAACCGCTTTGGCGAAGTTGCATGTCGATCGAAGAATGTTACTATACTTTAATCATCATCTTGTACATACTAAATGGCAGTGTTAAAGAGTAGGGCGGGAAGCCGCAAAGAGAAACTGAAAAATTAAGCGGTATCAGGCTAAGGTGATTGATTGCTGCGACAAAATAGTTTATTTTCTTGCTCCTAATATGGTCCCTCAAAGAAATCAAGAAACCACTAACTTGAAACGCTAGGCAATCTGCCCTTTTTCTTCAGTCCTCATTAGCTTCAACATAAACACGACCAATCAACTGGCATATCACACTGCATTTCGTATAGAGCATCATGCCGAAGAGATTGCGTCCGTAAGTCCAAAGAAAACTGTCGTAATGTAAATGGCCTCACACCATTTGAATATGGAGACGTTAAACTTATTACTAGGGCAAGGCATTTAATGATCATAAACTAGGGAAAAATGCAAATTAAAAAAATGCATTTATGACCTAAAAATCCCGAAAAAAGACACAAAATTTAAAAAAAATTACTATTACTACTTATAATTAGTTTTTTTAAAGTAATGAATTGCTAAAAGTGATTTAATGGATGACAGTGCGTTATATATGAAATTACAATATACTGCAAAACACACTTATTTTATTACTAAAGAAGTAGGCCTAAGTAAATTTATACTACTTGGACACCCTTAGCGAAATAGAAATTCTTTCTGAACTGGCTTGCTCATCAATTTGCCCACAGTAAATATGTGCCATTTAAAAAGAAAGAAAGAAATTCTATGGCGTTTAGAATAAACCTGAATTAAAATGAACTACGAAAACATGGTGGAGATTCTCAAATAAAAACGATCGTATGTTGTCTGAAAGTAACGATTTGTACATGGAAAAGCACCTCTCTACCTCCACTGAAACATGACCTAAAATGCCGAAAATGACCTAAAATTGACAAAAAATTACCTATCTCTTGAAAATGACGAAAAATGCCAAATAAAGCATAAAAAAAATGCAAAACCAAATTGCCCTTATTTAATAAGTTATTTCATGCCACACATTTATATATATTCCAGCTATCTTTTAACCTTCATGTAAAAAAAGATGCAAAATCATCAATTGCCTTGTCCTACTTATTAATGTGGTTTGGGAATGCCCAAACATAGCTCAGTTGAGGGAGTCCTTTCGGTGACTACTTCAAGGTAGGCAAATAGGGAACTTAAGAGACCCCTACTCGTGGGTGTTGTTGATGAAGCAACAAATAGAGTTTCCTAGAAAGAAAAGACTCTAATATAAAAAGCAGATACCAACAATGACAATTATGACTTATGACATATGACATAAGACACACACACCCGGTTATAACTTCGTGGTGCCAGGATGACCTACACTGGTCGATGCCTGAAGTCTGGCTTCCAGACTAAGGATTCCGGTGAAGACTGGTATTCACCTGGAAGTAAGGACGCGGGAATGTACTGCATCTGTGAAAGGTGTGGTATCCTTAGGCCCGACCTTTCATTCATCATTAGACCCTACAAATCCAAAAAAATCCCGGATTCGACATTCAATATAGTCACTGTAGTTGATTATTGGAAAAATCAGTAGCCTACGCATAATAGGCTATTACAGTCTCTCGGTGCAGATACTAATCAATGCAATAGAATACAATAAGTTACTGTATTATAGCAGTATTAAGCATTAGTGGAATAAGTTACTGGCGTAGTAAGCAAGCTACCTGCCTAATGGAATATCGAATAATTCTCTCTTTCTGGCTGAAAGTTAGTTGATGAAATATAGCATAGTCTACCTGTATATTGTTATTATTAGACTTCGGATTTTAGGTAAAAACCTATTTTAAACCTTTAGTGATAATTTGACGGAAACTTGTATATGCATGTTTCATATGTCACTATGCCAAAAACTGATATTTTTATAGGACCTAAAATAGCCTATTTTTACGTTAGAGCCTAATATTGCCTTTTTGCTTGTTTTCCTCTAAAGTCCAAAATAAGTTACTTTATCGTTATAAATTCTAGCATTTATTTTCCGTTCATACTACATTTTTAGCTCGGAATATGCAGTAGGCCTACATGACACATTTGTGACTTGGTTAAAAGGTAAGGAATGTTTCGTCTTCAGTAGAAAAATTCCTTGGGATTCCCAAGAAAATGTAGAGTTTTTCTCCCGACTCCCACATCCAATAAAAAAAAGAAAGAAAGAAAGGAAAAAAAAGAAAGAAAGATAAAAAGTAGTCCTCTGAATCACTGAGGCATACAAGGGGTTGAATATGCTAACGTGCGTAGCTTCTGGGTGCAGGGATTAGGTTTTCACTGTTATGGTATTAATACAGACCCTAGTAATAAGTCTATATAGTTCTGTGAATCATAGGCCTATATCTGTGTTTTATTATGATTATTGATTAAAGGTTACTTGAATAAATATAATATTCTGCATTGCAATTGAGATATTTCAGTAAATGGGCAACTTAACGATTTTATAAGAGACTATTTTACGATTTTTAGAACCTATATTCCAGTTTTTAGAGCCTATTTTAGGTACCTAAAACATCATTTTTAGCGACCTAAAAGTCCGAAGTCTAGTTATTAAACTTAAAATTAAGCTATATCGTATGTTTCTGCGCAGTTTCTTGGTTTGTTCATAAGAATTATGTTCACCCCTGATTTATTATGATGCAGACACGACTCGGATCAAGCTTTCTTCGCAAGATCGGCTTTCTTCTCCTGCAATGTCTTGTATACCTCGTCAACTGTCAATCACACGTCATGACACAAAAGCAGGACGCTACGGAGCCGCTGCCGCTACAAAAACAGTCACATTCTGCATTTTAATCAACAACAATTTAATGGGGATGAACAGCGATATCATTTTACTAAAGGATACTGTAAACGCAAATGGAACATCAATATATTATTGTCTTGGAAGTTTTCTTCATTTAAAAGTAGAAACTGCAGGTGGGTCTGTCCGGGAAGTTATTCCTACGTCTTTGAGCGTCCACATTAACTTCACTACATGCATAATACGAGTATCTCTTTACAGGGATTTCTAAAGGGCTTTGATTACAATGACCGCCTGCATAGTCTAGTCCAGTGTTTCTCAACCTTTTTGAACCCGAGGACCTCTAAAATGTCTAAAAAAATTTACGGAGCCCTAATTTTACATCCCATTTTTAAAAGAAGGCCTATATTCTTAATATTTGGGGTATTAAGTATAGATCATTATAACGAAATATGTGAAAAAATTTTACTTCTTTACTTTCCACTTGCTTTATGATATTTTTAAATTATGTCTGAGGACCATCTGCACCATCGTGGACCATAGGTTGAGAAACGCTGGTCTAGTCTAGTCAGCTTTTCCGACTATGGATCTGCAGGTCCTGGATCGATACTTAATACTTCCACGGATTCTTCTGAATTTGTTATGTCTGGCCCTCATCTTCGTTAGGACAATTAAAAAATTATTTGTTAAAGAAATAGCAGCTCCAGTGAAGAAGACCCTCGATAGCGGCTATGGTAGTTAGTATGCTGTGCACTTGCCCAACCTCTTATCTGCAAATAAAGATTCCACGGAGTTTAGTTTGAGTTTAGTTGTTTTTATAGAGTGAGAATTTCTGAAGGATATTTATTGTATTTTATAAGACTTTATAACCAGCTGGCAATGAGAGAACTTTGTAGCCTGTTAGTGTTTTTCGAGTCCTGTAACGCATAAGTTACACTCCTTACTTCTACTTGAATATATTCGTTGTTCGTATTTTATAACAGTTTATTGTCGGTAAAATACTTTTTATTCGATCATCCTACAATACGCTTATTGACGTACGGTATCATAATGACATCCATTTCTAAACAGATTTTCATTATAACAAAGGTGTGGTATCGATTATTATTGTTATCGAACATGGAACGATCTTGAAACCTTGAGAGTAGAAAATCAGCGTAATAAATAGTCTGTAGGCCTATTTAAAATAAAATCAATTCTGCTCCTGTTAATTTTAATATTATACTAAATCGAGTTCATCTCATCTTGTAAAAATCCGTTCGTTTAAAAAAACTGCAATTAACAAGCTTCGAATCGGACCGTAGACCATCTCGCAGTAGACAACAACTACGTGAACTGTTATCAGCTGATTGCACGGTCAGCCATTTGTTTATGAATGCAAAATCTCAAAACAAAGATTTAATTATGGTCGAACTAAAACAGTCGAATACAACTTGCCTATAATGACGATTAAGGTACCTATATGAAAATGATGAAACTCACTTTCGTCGTTTCATAAAAATACTCAGGTCTTAAAAATGCTTTGCATAATGTATTATTTCAACACTGTTCTAAAAATAAACGATATTCTACATTCTCTAAGATCTTTGCATTGCAATGCACCTACTGTCAATGCAGAATACTGTAATATAAATAACTTGGTGCAGTACTTTAATTCCATTCCTGCATAGCCTACTGTAGCCCATGCAAATTCTTGAAATTTGAATCCTAGATTTTTGTTAAGCCACCTTGTAAGAATGTCCGTTCATAATAAAATAAAATATAATGCTAATAAAGAAATCTCACTAAATATTTTATTTAGCTTCCTTTTTAAAAAAATTAAAAAAAAAAGGAATGCGAGCAACAAGTAGCCTAAAAATAGTTCAACAATTTGGGCGTTTGTCTAGAAGGGCGGGAGCTTCCAAATCCCACATCCCTGTGGGCTTCAATGGACCGTAAAGAGGAAAACTAACTTTTTTAAATGCAAGCCTATAAATTTGACATTATTTACAATCTAAGAATGGAACCTCAAGTAAACAAAAACTAGTATATATATCTCACTCTAACACATTACTCGTATGACTTCAGAGTGAGACAGATATACTGGTTTTTGTTTACTTTAGGTTTCCTTCTTAGCTCGTCTCAGGTATAGGCCTATGTATGGAACTGCGGTATGTTACCGGTATGTTATTTCGATTAGGCCACAAAGCCTTAACAACAATTTGAGTTTAACTAGCTGTAATTAGAATTTAAATCGACTACAGAGCTACAGGGCAAATTAAATTTTCTAGTGTCATCTGGGATTGAATCCGCGAACTTCTGGTCTGGTCAAAAGACAAGATGTTTTCTTCATATGAGGATTTAGAAGATAATGTTTATCTATGACTTCCTACAATTCAAATAAAAAAGAATGACATTTTATATTTCCTTCACCTCGGTATTTAGAAGATAATGCTTATCTATGACATTCTTTGACGTATAATACTCATGTTTCAAGATTAACAACCTAGCTTCATGAAATCAATGGTCTTTATATACTCACAATCAGATATGTCACTAGAGGACATAAGTAACCAGGATACGGCCTACTGTACAGTTATTTATTGGTTACAGAAGTGGCCACGCTGAGCGGTTAATTGTAATTTACAAGTAGAGAATAATCTTGTATCAGAAGAACACGATTATTTGTGTACAACGTTCCTTTCTCAACCGAAGAACATAAATCTCTTAATAAGATTCGTAACTTAACGACTTTCAGGTGTTCAAGCTTTCTATTCCACACACAGAGCACGACATTATTGTGATTCGGAGCTGCAAGATATGCCGACTTCTCCTGTCTACTTGAATATCTCATGGTGCTGATACCATCTAATATGGAATGCATAAATGGCTTTCAAAACATACCCTTGCTTTGTTTATCCTCATCTCATATGACATCGTTTTGACTTCTTTCGAAGGCAATTAATTATTGAAATGTCTGCTAGCAGTTATCTGCGCAAGTGACAACAAAATGGTCACCGTAATTAATAAAAATGTCAGAAATATCAGACAGTTCGATAATGATAGGAAAAACATTTTGTTTATGCTGTGTTTATCATCAGGACTTGCCTTTACCATTGGTCTATTATGCATAAACCGAGAAAGGACTAGGACTACAATACGCAAGAGGTAGGCCTACTATTGAGAAAAGTTCAATAACGCCGAGTAAGAATAATTACTATCGTAACTTGTTACATTGTAAGGCCTAGCCCAATCGCTGTTTTTACTTGCTCTCATAAATACAGCTGGCTATCACCACTGTTTTCTTACACATTGCAATCTTGTGTTAATTATATACCGGTAATTAATTCTTTAATTATTCAAATATTACTTATGTTATTTTGCGACATTTATTACACTACCGTACTTTTTCAATGTTTAAACGGATAAATTATTTGCATAACATAATAACTCTAAAATTCGCTAACGAAATTCCCCGAAACAGCACTCATATTAGAACTGATTTAGACTTTTACCAAACTCAATACGAATATAGAACACAATGGTGACAATGGGAAACAGAACGGAAGAGGCCATGGTCATGAATAGAGCTTATGTTGCTGTATTTTTCAAAACTTATAGGCCTAATAATGTAGTTAGATTTCCGCACAATGTGCATTAGTTTATTTCTCATTGGCTAGTTAATTATTAATTAAATGAAAAGTTTTCCATGGCCAAGAAGTTTGGGAAACACTGATCTATAGGAATGTTCGAAAAGGGACTGAGTACGACCAATGCAGCCTACTGTCCAAGCGTTGGCGTACAAACCTAAAAACCTGGTTCGATTTCCACCTAGGTAAATTTTTACTCTAATTAATTACAATATGTATAAACTATTCAGTGATATGAGCCTGAAAAAAAAAGACTGTCGTTAACCAAGGATGGATTTGGATAACACTTCTGATTCGATATTATTATAGATAGGCCTAGTCTAAAAAATTCTCATACTTTCATTTTACTTGTTTCAAAGGTTTTCATGTCCCAGTCAATAAAACCGTTACATACTGAGATTGCTTTTCATTTTTACGGGTAACTCATGGAACAATTCAGAAGTTACAACATGTCAAACTACGGTATGCCAGATGCCTATCGGAACAAGACCACGAAAGTACTATGATCTATACAACGGACGTTATAATTAAAGCTCTCTCGTGTTCCTTATTATTGATTATTATAGCGACAGAACAACAATTACATAGTCATCGTGGTTTTTCATCATAGCTTTCACCTGCGTTTCCCTTGCCCTGCTAGAAGACCATCTGCTGCAAATCCAAAAAGTTTCATTATTTCAAAAGGTAGCATAAAGGGAGGAGAATCCACTAAGCTTATTGTATGCAGCATGCACTGTTATTGTTGCCATGCCACAATCACTCAATAAAGAGCGAGGGCTGCGAGGGCACCTGGTTGTTTGAAAGTGATACAGATAATCTCTCTGACTTGATGTGGTGGGTAATTGTATTGTACACTCAAGAGGGTACACCATCAGGTTTTGCAAACATACAGTAGACACAGGACAGTGTTCTCAAACTATTTTCACCACAGAACCCTAAAATAAGTGAATAATTTTCTTCGTGTTGCTATCATCATCAGGGCTGGAATTTTTATGTGCAATTTAAATATGGAAATGGGAAGGAAAAATTGCTCAAAATAAGGCAAAATAGGGGACAAAGAGGTGCTACAAAACTCGTTATATAACAAACTTACATTCACGAACAGTAGGCTACTGACTGATTCCAGTTAAATTAAAAATGAAAATGCAATATTTAGTCATTATTTTTCATTGTGGCAAGTGTGAGTTCAGTTGCGCGTTTGCTGAAAACAGACAAGGTTCACTATTCCCACGTTTCTTGCAAGTTGATGAAAAGTTAATTCAAAGGATCTTAGATATTAGAAAACACCAAAATAGTCTACATAATAATAAAGCAAAGAAACTCAAAATCCATAGGCTATTAACGATGAAATGCACTTTTGAAGATTTACTACAAATTGCAGTAAAATAAAAGGCGGAAAGAGGAGTTGTGGGCATGGTGAATAAAAAGGGACAAAGGCCCTAAAAGAGGGAAAAGGTGCTAGAAAATTGCCCCCATTCTTAACTACAGACAACGTTTCACACTGCGGTTTTGTTCAAAGGAGCTGTAACTTGCCCTAAGAAAAAGGTGCGCATCTACAAATCCCAACCCTGATAACTATCATTAGCAGTAGCATCAATCATCATGACATTATTATCATTATTATTATTGTTATAGAAGTGGTGGATTATTGATTGGACGCTAAGAACAATTCTTTTTCCAGCGCAATTTTGAGAAGCCATTTTTTCATCAATTCAAGAAGTATCTGTTATGACTTTTAGAGGCTCTATTCTATTATGCTGGAATCATTGTTATAATATTATTTTTAAGGATCAATTTGTTAATTTCCACATTTTAAAATTGAGAATTGTGAAACTTAAACCACTAGTAGGCCTGCTAAATGTTCACTCAATACCCAAGATGTGCTAATATTAATGATTAACAATTAATTTTTTTTTTTTGCAAACTAAGCAAAATATATATATACTAGCATGTGCCCGCGGCTTCGTCCGCGATAATTATTTCAAAAATTAAAAATCAAGAGCATAATAGTTATATCATTATATTTATTAACTCCTTAATCACGTGGACTACATACTACGATTAGATAGTATCGTCTGGTAAAAGCGTCCTCAGATTCGAGGTCATTGGCCCAGAAAACCCCTGTACAGTGAGTTTCGTCCAAATCGAACAACGTTTGACCATATTTAGGCCTATGTTGATTATCCCACTTATAATATTAATAATAATAATAAGAAGAAGAAGATTAGGGATTAGGTTGAAAATTTCATATGTATGCGTGCCTTGACATTAAAAACAAATGAATCGACCAGCGTGAGCTACAACATTCAAGCGATCGCGAAAGTTTCATTTCCAAGGTTTGACAAAAATAGCCAAAGCCAGCTGTAATTGATTTGACATTGAAATATATTACGCTTCGGAAACGCAAAAAATGCACGTTTTCTGCCCGTTTTTCACTCATTTTTGGCATTTAGAATCAGAATTTTTCAAAATCCTTTCTTAGTGAGCATCTACATTAGGAAACGAAGGCACTGTCAAAATTCCAAGTCTCTACCTGTTATAGTTTAGGCTGTACGTTGATTCCTGTCATTCAGTCAGTCATTCATTCAGTCAGTCAGGACAAAGCCTTTTATATATATAGAGATTATTCATAACTTATATTAAGTTTTTAATAACTCTGAACTAATGGTTGCCTCTTGAATTTTTTTTCAATTAAACTAGTATATTTCTGGGTAATTTTATGTCCTTAGAATAATTTTTACTTTTCCCAAATGCAATCTGAAGTAATTTAAAATTTAAAATGCCGCACAATTATTCACAGTATTAGAAATACTCCCAAACGAAGATAATGGAATGATAACTTTATGCTGAAACTTTTTACTTTATATATAAAATGGTTTCATAGAAATTGAAAAGTGAATTTCAGACGAAACCAACTAATCCTTTAATTGAACCTAAATTTACACACCTGCAGTCTAAACCACAGTTCTAGTTCCAAATAATAGAACAATTTTAAGCGATAATTTCACGATGAGATTCATTTGAAGGACTTTCTAAATAATGTTCGAGTACTTTCTATATCTCGTAATTGGCTCAACTTCTGTAAAATTACAATATTCACTGGAAGTTTGTACTGCCCTGACGGAATATGAAAATTTCGAAGCAGCTTTTCCTTGTGAATGGTGACTGATAGCATGATGGAATCTGAAAAAGAAACGGATATTGTAATAAAAGAAAATAGAGAACATGAAGTGAAGGAGGCTGTGACACGGGAAGATTGACAGTTGATTGATCGTAACAAGATCTACGTATTGTTAGGCTGCCTTATTGTCAAAGCAGCATTCAAATTAAGAGAGGCAGTGCTATTATATTCGTCTCTGATGCATATCTCCCTGTATTGCGCTCGAAGCTGAATTTTAATGTATCATCAGTAATATCGTATTCCATTAATAAAGAGTTAGAATTGATACCGTCGGAATACACTTCTAAAAATGGCATTGCATGTCACTATTGGTTTTATAAGGCAATTTGAAATACACTTTCTTTATTTTACATACATTGCTTACAGATTCCATCGCTTAGTGAGAAAAGGGCTCGTTTATTGTCCATGCCTCCTGGGTTTGAATTACGATGAATCATTAAACGTTGGCTAGCAACTACACACACAAACATATCATTTTCCAACAAATAATTGGTTAAGATAAAACCAATAACACTGAAACAATCGAATAAATTTAGTTGAAACAACTTGTGTCACATAAGCCTGTTGGTATTACAAAATTTACAACTTGGCACAGTAATACTTTCTAAAATCATAGATAGGTGTAACTTCATAAATTATTTTCGGCTTGAAGTCTTTACAGAGTAAGCCTACTTCCTGTGAAACCAAATTTTGCTGCTTTCGTTAAATTCTACATACACCATCCTATGGTTTAACAATATATTTTTCCATTTGTTTGAACTTGGGATATTATTTTTACTATTATTAGAATTCTATTGTATTATTATTATTATTATTATTATTATTATTATTATCATCATTATTATTACCATTATCGTCAATCTTTTATGGAGTACCTACACCGAGTTGGCCAGTAGCAACTCACAGGTTACTCCAATGGTTATCTTCCCGGTTCTCTCTCTCTCCCTCTCTCTCTCTCTCTCTCTCTCTCTCTCTCTCTCTCTCTCTCTCGCTCTCTCTCTCTTTCAAGATTGGCAGAGCGAGTTAAGGGAAAAAGGTAATCTGAGATGGTTAAAATCATATATATATATATATATATATATATATATATATATATATATTAAGGGAAAAAGTTATCTGAATCATCCCAAACAAGAATAGATCATATACTTACGCAATATTTTAACCACTTAAAATACATTTTAATAGAATTTCCATCAATCTAAAATCAGAGAAAACATTTTAATTGATCAACAAGAACTGCGTCCATCATGAACAAGGAGCTGAAAGGCAAGTACAAAGGAAGCTAGGACGAAGATAAGGAAATGTGAAAGGGAAAAAAGTTCAGAGAATGAAGATAATCATAATCATATGATCCTGCAATGCGATGATGATTCTAAGAAAACTGTTACATTTTTAAACGCAAATACAGCAAAACTAAATTTTCATATACGTTTGTAACCTCATTTCCGAATATATTAAAGCTAGAGTGCTGAAATTTTGCACACTTCTTTAACAAGCTGTAAAGAAGAACCGGTAACAGATTTACTTAGATACCATATTTATTATAAGATTTATCTATGTTGTAAATTTGACTATTTTTTGTATCACGGTTATTATCTATTTATTATATATTTTTATTAACTGATCGAATAAGGATACGTTCATAATTCTGCTACCAGAGTTAGTTACATGTTTTCCTCCTGGACATGTTTGATTATACCTACATATTATATAATAAAGAGGCAAGCTAGTAAGGTTCGTATAACTATAACTTATTTCATACATTCTATAAGTAACCATATTCATGTAATCACTAGTGCCAATCGTCCATTTTTTTTACAAAGCTTAGACCGACTGCCAGTCAATTTAAAATGTATATACTTTTAATTGAAGGCACCTTATAGGGAATACCATCAAGTTTAACAATCGGATGATAATATATTACATTCAGGATCACTACCTATACGGTACCAACATAAACCGGAAAGCGGAGAAAGCAACAAAGTTATCGAATCATCCATCTGGTTGATTTCTCAATGTTCCTTGTAATAAGAAAACCGATATATCTGAGCATGAGGAAACAAGCCATGTTCACAGTAGGACGTGCCATTGAGGACGCGCGCTCATCTAGGCCTAAAAGAAGTTCGATGAAACAGCTGATGCTAACAATGTACGTTTAACTTGGGGTAAGTTCTACAAATTAAACAGTCTGAATTACCTTGATAGATTACAAAACAATGAATTTATGTACATCAATCAGTATGTTTGTTAAGTCGATTAATGACGACAAATGAACAGCATTCATATTATCCAGTGCATGTTAGTTTGCATAATCGAGGTTCTAATGCAATTAAAATTCTATTCACAATTAATAAATAATAAATCTGATTATACTTGAGTTGAATTAAAGCAATATACGTAAGAAAGCCTTAGCTATAATTTGCATACTGAGGTTCTATCTCGATAAAGATAACGAAAAGCGAAGCAAGTTCCGAAGAAGATACCGGTAACTTACGTCTTCATTCTCCTGGAGTACCGGTACCTAATATTGAGTCGTTTGAACAAGCAGGAATACTGAGACAGGCCTATCAGTAATTCCTATCAACTAAGTTATAGAACTTCTGAAAAGATAAAAAGAAATGTGCGTTGATAAAGTCCAGGAACTAAAAGGAATTTACAAAATTATGCGGCACTCAAAGCAAATCGGCTTTGTCTTATCTCATACAGTAATTTTATTCCACCATAGAAAGACTGTGATGTTACACATTAAAGGGGAATTTCTTTTCAAATGAAATAATTATGGCTATATTTTAAGTGAAATGTTTTTGTTCTAGGTACAAGTAGACAAAATGGGGAGAATTGCACAGTAACTTCATGTGTGTTCTGTTCTCCTAGTTATCTTCAAGCTTCATTTTCTGTGCCTACTCCTTGCAAGCGTACGATCAGAACTGGTATTAATAAATTCAAGAGGACTCTATACTGAAATCACTGACTACTATGTTTTTGAAAGACTGTGTAATCAGATTTTGAACACTGATATTTCTAATTAATAATAACCCACACATATACAATTCCGTAATACAAATTAGTCCATTATTGTTTGTAAAATTAATGAATAACTTTAAACATGCTGTTTCCACTTTTTAATGAATTTTTTAAAGTTTGCAAGGCTCAGACATATTATATTAAGCCTAATAAACTAGAATTCATTATAACTTCTATCTACTCTAGAGCTTTTGTGCAAAATTTCAGTTATTCTGAGGGAAACTGTGGAACTGTGGAACAAAATGATTAGGAGAAAACATAGGCCTACTTTTATTATATTTATTGTAACTGTAAGAAATTCTTTTCGTTTACAGTTTTGTGTCTAATTTAGTGTAAAAATGTATCCAATCTGCCTTGATCGTGAAATTTAAAAATTTAATTTAATTAATGAATACTAATATTATGTTTAGGGCCCCACTAAGGGGGAATGTTCACATATTTTAGACCTCGGCCAAACGAAAATATGTTTTTTAACTTTCTAAATTGTACTCTACTTGTAAAATGTATCTTAAAATTACGTTGAATGACATATTTTAACATAAATTTTTTTCTGAGCTTGAGAGAAGTGAGTCTTGGCAGAAAAGAATATCGCGTACGTGTTATATAATTTAGGTACACCTAATTGAGATCTCAGCTGCAGCGAAGAGTATGAGAGAGCCTTGTAAACAGATCTCAGTCTCTCTTCAAGATCCTGTTGTCCACAACGTCTCATCAACTGTCAGTCAGCCGGTGCATATGTGAGTGATCAAACCTTTACATGGCTACCAGACCACACAATAGAGCCATTGTTTATTCAACACATGCAATTCGAAGACCTCCCAGTTGATTGGAACTCTGCCTTCACGTTATTGATAACCCGTAATAATTAAAATCTTCACCGACCAACTGTTAACTCAGTGATCTTAACATATGCAGGCTGGTAAATAGGCTATGTTGATTTCTTGATTGTACAGTTAACTAGGTAGGTAATTAGAACGAATTTAGGTTAGTATTAATTAATTAGTCGGAGGGTACGCCGTAGCATAGTGGTTGAGGCGCTGCGCTACAAACAGGAAGGTCGCGGGTTCGATCCCCGATGAGATAGGAGTTTTTCAATCGGCCTAATCCTTCTGGTGGCACTATGGCCCTGTGGTCGACTCAGCCTCTAACATAAATTAGTACCAGGAGCAATCCTGGGAGTAAAAGCGGCCGGTGCGTAAGGCTGACAACCTTATCACCTTCACGTGCCGAATGTCTAAAATCTGGGAGCCTCAACCTCCTGGAACCCTCTGGGCCTCCATGGCCTGCATAGGGAACGCTTTACTTTTTTATTAATTAGTGACCTTTACGCTTCACCGGTTATAGTAAGAATAATTAAATCGCGAAGGATAAAATGGGCTCGACATGTTGCGCGCATGGGGAGGAAAAATAATAATAATAATAAATAATAAATAAATAATAATACTCCTGTTCAATCTCCTCTGAAATTAGGCCAAATTATGCGAATGATTATTCAAAAACTTTTTATACGATTCTTGATATATCGAGAACTTTCAAGAATCTAATAATTCCTATTTTTTAATTCGAGAACTATCACTAAATTGTAGTTTTCGCACCTGTTTGAAATTTAAATTACCATTTCAGACCAGTAAGTAGAGATTGCGCATTCAATTCTTATTATTGTTAAGGTATGTATCGTGATAGAGAAAATCCATTTTCCTCTGAGATATGTTAAATAACCAATCAATATCAGGGGAAAGAGGCAAAAAAAAATCCTCTATTTCAATGAGGTTCTACAGATGTGTTGCCGATATAAAAAAATCAGCCCTTGTGTATATAGGCTTTAAAAAGGCAAATAGTATTGTCCGTAGCCTGTAGCAATGCAGACTTCAACGTTCCGTTAAAAAGCACTGCTTAGCCCTGGAGTGGACCGTATATCGGATAACATGTTTCAGGAAGAACAGCTTGGAGAAAGGATGTGATAAGGGATGAGAGAAATAGGAATGGGAAAAAACGTGTAGTAAGAGCTGTGATGTATTTAGTGGCTGGATTTGTCTTCATAAACTTACCCTCCACCCCAACTCGTTTCACTTGTTTCCGTGAACTTCGGAGGGAAAAACGTTTCCTTGCAACTTCCTGTACAGCAACCTCAATTCTAGCTTCCCTAAATTCAATGTAACTCTTGTACAATAGCTTGCTTCTATACGATTCTCTATATTTCAAGGACTGTAGAAAGGGGGGACATTGTTTTACTGTGCAGACAATTGCAGGAATGTGTTCACTGTGGATAACCAAATAAAAGCAAAGAACATTGAAAAACATACCGGCAATCTAGTTTCTAACAGGCTGTATGTTAGTTACCGTGCCATTTTGGTTGAAAGGTATTTTCCACTTAAGTTTCTTGATTGAAATAACGTTTTCCATATTATTCTATTAATACCTGGTCTAACCCATATTCTATTATTGATTTATCTCAGAACGAAACAATCATGGCAGAAGTACAGTACAACCTTCAATATCAACAGTTCTCAGGCAAAATTCAGAAACTTAAAGATACTTTTTGAGGAATCTAAGAATGTACTTTATCTCAAAAGTCAAACACATTCTTCAACTAAATAAATTTCACTTCTGAAAGTGGCAAATTATTTTTTGAATTTAATTAGGCCTACATCTGATTGAATAGCCATTGACTTGCAGGTGCACGATCAAGGTGATTTCTATTTCGTCTATGGAAATGTTCTTGTAGGAGGCTGCAAATGGGAGAAGCTGTGTCAATGATCAACATAATCCAACTCAAAAAGGTGTACATAATTAGTTAAGTTGCTCATCTTTCGAGGATGTAGCGGAATTTTCTTTCGTCTACACTTACTTTGACTTTTTTGCACAGAGAAGTTGTAATACGTATTCTGAAAAAAAGGAAATCAAACGAAAACGAATTTTTTAAAAAGTCCATATTTAAGTTAGATTCAGGCAACCTTTGAAGATTATATTTCTAAAGACAACCTTTTAAAAACGAATCTCTAAAACTTTTGTTCCATCTTCATATTCGTTGAAATCGGCTGAACAATCCTTATCAGGCGGCAAGTGGCCTAACATAGATTGTCTTCTCCTTACGTTCACTAGACTAGAACAAGCTAAGGCCTCGGATGAATGTAATGAAACTTGACAACCCTAATTTTAGTTTTCACTCCTAGTCCTACACTATTAGATCGTAAATGGAAATAGGTAACTTGGACTACAGTAGGCCTGTATGTTAACGCAAAATAATCGATAGAATGAGGAAATCGAGCGAGTACTCAGTCAATAGAATGTGGGTCTTGTATTCGGAGCTCTCGGTATGAAGATACTGTAGTTACTTACCAATAAGCTTAGGACAAAGATGTTTAATTATGGAGAACTTAATTGTTCGAGGGTTCAACTAGAAAAAAATTGAAATTTGTGTAAGTGTATCTATTAACACAGTGGCTTCGCTATAATTATAATAATAATAATAATAATAATAATAATAATAATAATAATAATAATAACAACAACAATAATAATATTAATAGGCAATCTTCTGGGGAAGTATCATTACTTGTGACATTTCTTTCCCTTGCTACCCAAGCAGCTAGGCCTACCCATTTATTTTAGAATCAATTGAAATTATCCTGTCCAAAAAAAAAAATAATAATAATAATTAATGTGCCTACTTAAGTTTATCACATTCTGAGAACAGTAAGCCTACCCGAACGTCTAGTTTAAGCCTATATGTAGGCCTACTTGAAATAAGTTTTTTTAAATTTTATCAACAACGGTTCTAACGGCGTTCTTAAATAATTACGCTTTATGCAATTACTCCTAGGTATACATCACATTGCTACTGATTTACCATCGATATTGAAAATGAAAATCACCTAAAAGTTATAACATTTACACTACTTTTGTTTTCAAATCAAAGCTGACCAAGATTCTTTCAATTATCCCTTCTTTCCTTTCTTATTTCTAAACCTCTGAAGTGGAAGTCTACAAACATGTTGAAAGAACAAATGAAATCACAACTCTACATGAAAATTCTGATTAACCTACTGAAGTTGAATTCCTGCACATGTTCCGAGTATTTTACGTAAGCCATGAAGATGGAGGAACAGGCGGTGCTGTATTCCATTGGCTGGATGATTTACATGTCGAAGAGTGAGAGAGGAAAAAACATAAATAAGGTTAGAAGGGCTCATTTTCCCTTGCAGAGCTGATGGCTGGACGGCTCGTAAAAGTCTCGTAAATCTCTGTGCACTGTGTAGTCGACCTGTAACTTGAATGGCCTCAGTAGCACATAAAATATGGTGTTTGCAATGACCGTCAGACGCCGAGCTAACTGCTGGTTTGCCATTTTTCTTCTTCATCCAATAATCCTACTACGGCTTCAAGACAACATAGAGGCTTTTGATTTGTTACATTTTATATTTGTTAAAGGATTTAGAAGGTGGGAAGAAAAATTGAGACAGCACTAATCACATTTTTGTTTCTGGCCATAAATATTTTATGTCTCGGACCTATTGATGCAACCCGTGTGAAGATATTTTTATTTAAGCATACAAACCTCGAAGTTATAAGTCGAATGCGTGTGAAAAATATTCCTCATGTAGTTTAAGTATCAGATCTACACTATGTTATCTTCGTTTATGATTAATACAGCTTTCAATGGAGCTGAAACAATCGCATGCGCACTCCACTTTTCATCTATGTCGAATTATGAAGGAATAGCATCACAATGGCCGTGCTTAGAGCAGAGAAAATTGTGTTAGTGTTCCACATAAAATAGTGTTTATTCTTAAACAGGTGCATTTCAATACTCTTTATCTATTATTCAAAATAGAATATCTGTCCAATGGAATGACAAAGTGATATAAATGCTTCCTACATGGATAAAGCTCAGCCCTTGGTGGTGATCAATGAATATTCTGAAAGTTAAAATAAGAGATAATGTAATTATTTTAAACAATGATAATAACTGAAAATAATGGTTATCGAGGAGAGAACGTATGCATTTACTTAACTTAAATAAGTACAGTAAATAAATAAACCGCCATGAGAGATTTTCTCTAAAAAGCAAATATATGTATGTGTGTAGGATATCCGTAATCAGCAACGCTAGCCAGTAGACTACGGAAGAAATCAAAACAACAAGGATATATTGTCTCTGGTATTAATAAGCTAACGGTTTCACGGGCTATAAGCCGAGTAGAAGGATATACAACATCAAAGCTTTCGGTCGCTGACATCTTTGCGGCCTTCATTTCCCTGAGGAAGGCCGCAGAGATGTCAGCGACCGAAAGCTTGGATGTTGTATATCCTTTTACTCGACTTATAGCCCGTGAAACCATTAATAATCAGAGCCGAGAAAGCCTCAAGCCTTACATATCTGGTATTGTTTGAACATATAGGCCTAATATCTGTGGCTGTGGCTGAAAATAGATTAAAATTTCTAATCGAGTTAACGCTTGACTTTAATCGATTAATCGACTGATTAATCGGTATCTTAAACAAAACCAAAGTGTACATTTAATATTGTTTTACACATTTCATAACCACTACACTACAGATAATCAGAAGAAATCCAGAATTATTGAATACTATTATTGGTTAACTAGTAAAAAATTATATACAAAACTTACATTTCCGGTTACTTTCTCTGCCAAAACTTCAGACACACGAGTTTGTTGACATTTGAATGTTCAAGAGACGATCGTAGCTTGTTTACAATAATACCGGCAGCACTAAATTCTCTCTCACTCGGCACTGAGAAAGGAGAATATTATAGGAGAAAAATTCCTCCGGCACTGGGACTTGAACCCAGGACCTTTGGCTATTCGCGCCAATGCTCTACCAACTGAGCTAAGCCGGAGCTCAATTCACAGCGCCAGATGGAACTTCTCTCCTATGACTGATTGCCCTAATGGTCTACCTCACAGACAGACAAGTTATGTCATATGCAGTACTGTGAGGCACACTAAGTAGTGATTTTTGTGACCGGGCTCCCACTGTTATTGTACAGTTAACATTCAAGATAGATATACAAGCATTCATGAGCCACAGATTATTGTCTCTGTTGGACACTACATGAGAATATTAATTAATTAATATTAATTAATATTAATTAATATTAATTAATGAATTGAGCTCCGGCTTAGCTCAGTTGGTAGAGCATTGGCGCGAATAGCCAAAGGTCCTGGGTTCAAGTCACAGTGCCGGAGGAATTTTTCTCCTCTAATATTCTCATGTAGTGTCCAACAGAGACAATAATCTGTGGCTCATGAACGCTTGTATATCTACTGAGAAAGGAGTTTGGTCATTTGACCCATTTCTGGAAAAAATAAAATTTCATAATTAAACTAAACCGATTAATCGGAAAATGTAATTGATCGACGAATAAATGTTTCATCGATTAATCTAGCCGATTAATCGGTACAGCCCTACTTCATACAAAATACCATTTTATGCTGAGAACTTCCGACATTGGCCTCTAAGGTTTCTGTATTCTGATTATTAATAGCAACGGACGTTGGCACAGACGAAAGATAAAGACTAGTCGAGCTCAATAATGCATAAATCTCATTTTTGCAAGAAATTGACAATGGCCCTTTTAGAACCAAGCCACCAGCTATAGCCTGATTCTGTGGACATTATCAGAGAAGCTCAGCTAGATTCAATTAGGTAGCGTTTTTATAATATGCATAATAGCCTATTATGATCAAGTGTTTGGATTAAGCTTTTACTTCTCCTGTAATGAGGACTTGAGTGTTAAACAGAGAGGACGGGATAATGAGATAGCGTGAACAGTTTTATTGCCATATTTAAATGAGATTGCATATTTCTTAGGCTAATTAAAGCCAGCATACGAATGTGTTTCCTGTACATTAATAGGAAGTACAATTAATGACTTCACTTCCTCTCGCTTAGATACCGTTTCATGACTTGTGACCATTAGAACGTCTATAACCCGCTCGGAATATTGCATTCTGCATTTCAGGGTCATCCAAACGCTCGTTTGCAAACCTACTACAGTATTTGCATATCCATTTGAAACTAAATGTTAGAAGCGTTCTAAATAATTTTTACCATGTAAATTGATGATCAATAAAAGAGCCTAGAATCATTTGAAATAGATATTCGAACTGCACAATCAAAACGGTTTGCTTGGTTGGAGCCGTAGGAGCTGGTCTTCTGTTTAAGCTTACAATTTAACGGTACATGAACATAAAGAAGCAAATTAATCTCAAGAAGTGGTCTAAATAGTCAGTGTGCCGAATGAGAACATGCATCTGGATTTTGTGGACTTATTATATGTCACAGACATAATCCATTATTACATAATTTATGAATTCGTAAATCTTTTTCAGGCTCTACAAATTTTTAACTTAAAGTTTTGGCCATCTCAACAAGTTTCTTCCATTGCTTCCTGTCTTAAATTATTGCTGAACAATTTAAAAATTTGAGCTCTTTCAGATCTTTAATTAGGTCTACGTCGTCAGTCCATCTATGCTTCGGTCTTCCATGAGCTCTCATTGATAAATGATTCCATTGTATTGTCACTTTTCATTTGACTCTCCAAACCACTTTAATCTTTGGGATTTGACGAATTTAATGACGTTTTTATTCTGTATTATTTTATTTAGTTCATTGTTTGTTTTAAATCCCCAAGTGCCACTTGGGTCCTTTGTTGGTCCATATAGGCTATTTTCATTAAAATTCATTAAAATTTGTTTTACTGTTTCCTTTATGGTCCATGAATTCGTAAATACAATTCAAGAAGAAACGCTGGGCACATGCTCTAATTTTGAAGGACAAGTAACTGAAGTTGCAACCCTACTTCTAATATGTTGGTAACATTCACAGGACTAATTCATCTCATAAGGCATAACCCGAAACTGAAAAATCATAGAGACAGTTTCTTCTGAATATACCATTTAAGTAACAAATGAGAGTAGTGCAGTTCCATTACATCGTAGTGAAATTGCGCCAGAAGATAAGCGCATAATGATCAAAGAATTATACAAAATCATATTTGCAATGGCTTCTGAGCTTCAAGCCCAGGTAAGCCTACACCTCTTCTAAGTTTAAAATATTAAGTTATGTGGTTTCTTGCCTGGCGCTATTGCTGGATGTCAGGGGTAGTCGGAGCCTCAGATATTTAGGTCAAAGTTATTCAAACATTTCGCCACAAATTAGAAGCAATGACTTGTCATTCAGCACAGGTTACCTTATGTTGTATAATGCCACTTATGGTGTTTACATTTTTTTTTTTTATTTACTTTTAGATCAATTTCAGTGTACATTATAAAATGTGTAAATATAGTCTATTTCTAGATTTAATTTTCATTCCTAACATATTTAATTGACTAAGACATTCAACATATCATGTTTAAGCAAACAATAAGCATTTCGCATGCATCTTTGTAATAGTTTTTTTTTTCACTTAATGAAAATTATATAGGCCTATCCAATGCACAAAATAGACATTCTACACCCTCACACACACGCACAAGTACACATATGCACAATCACATACTATTACGTACAGTTTTTATCCACTTTTCTTTTCTAAACTCTCTCCTAATTTTAATTAATTGATGATTGGATATACATGTTTGTTTTATGCTCTACTGTACGATATACTAACTGTGTTATTATTATTGCTAGTAATTTGTATTTATATTGTATTTTTGGAGGTGTAGGCTACAAATGATGTAGGTCTTTTTGTATTCAACCTAGTTAAGTGGAAAGAAATTCCCTATGTCGCCTTAACTCTGCCAGGCAAAATAAAACGCTTCTTTTATTATTGCATTCATAATTTAGCTATAGGCCTAATAACAAATTAGCAAAGATATGCCTACTGTGATATTACAGAAATGCAATTGAAAATCATCTGACAAGTAAACTACATTCATACATTCATGCTACAAGAACAAGATGCACAAATGTATCTTATATATGAGAAAATGTTATCCCATTAAGTTTCCTTCTCTAGAAAGGACCTCTCCTCAGAGTCATCAACTCAATCATGCACTCACGCATACACCTCAGGTCGTTTTCTTTTCATAGCAACCCCTTCTGGAAAAGCTCACGAAAGCAATTGCAGACAATGGAAGGGAAAACTGGAGAGCAGTTTTGCAATCTCTCCAAGACGTGACACCGACTGCCCTGACCTCTTACCCCTCCCTCAAGATTTGACCCTTAACTCGAACTCTTTCCAGTCTTCACCTCGCCACAGAGGAAGAATGAGACAGAGAAAGAAAAATCTCCATTTCATTGCAGCGCTGGGTTCAAACCACCTCACTTTGCAACTCCTTCACACACATTCAAACTGACATTTCTTTTCTTTTCCATCCCTATATAAGCTTTACTATGCGAGCATAGCGGCCATTCTAGGGGGCTCTTTTTCTTCGTCTCAGGCACGGTAACGTGTCTCCGTGGTGCCATTCTCGTAATCCAGCTAGCATCCCTGTCCACCAATACGGTCTACACTCCTCGCGTAAGAGGCTCTTCAAAAAGTATCCACCATACGAACCACTGTACAAAAATATCCAAGGGACGGTCCATAAACATACAGGAAAGCCATTTCATTCCCATCTCTTATCTATTTCTCTTTCAGCACGTCTTCTCTTTCGCAAGCCTTCTGTATTCATATTAGTTTTTAAATACGATAGAATAAAGAACTGTTTTATTATTTAACAGGAAAGGAAATCAAGGTGCTATTATACATTACTCTTAAAAGGAATGTGTTACTATTTAGTTATCCAGTTTTTTTATTAGGAGTATTATAAAACCCAGAATTGGCCTTGGCAGTAAGAGGAAAACCACGAAAAATATCAATAGGGCATGCCAGAGATCTAACTGGAGCCTGCAAGATATAAGCAGTTTGCAGTTTCGCTTGCGCCAACTTGCTCAGTACTAAAACATTTTTTAACGAATTTTAATAGAAGTGGCTGCTAAGATACAAAGTTATAAACAGGAAACAGAATCATTCGTTTAGGCTATTACTTTCTAGCTTTTAATTATACTATTGCTAACTATATACTCTTATAGGCCTACTACGCCGGTATAATTATTAATTATGTAATTAATGGTATTGATATAACACACAACTTTCTTCGTTCTTTCTTTCTTTGTCGTAGTTTTACCTCTCCCTTTTAGGATTTAAGCGACACAAGCCGCCCGGGCCTTACAGGGCCACGACTAACACAAAACTAAAATACTTAATTATTGAAGTGTAACAAGTCTTTACATGACGTTATCCAGGGTAAATGGTTAAAATAATTAACTTAAAATATTGCTATAGGCCTACATTATTTCTAGCAATTTACGGCATCCTGTAGGGCGGAATCTGTTTTTTTAAACATAGATGGCCAAAATTGTATACGTTACAATTTATATTAGTTCATGCGGGGTAACATTTTACAAGCTCTTATTCAGGACAAAAAAAGATACGCCGTAGTGCAGTAGGACTACAAGCCGGATGTTCGCGGGTTCGATCCATAATTACGTCAAGGGAATTTTTCAAGTAGCCTATTATCGCCGCACTCAATTCGTTGACAGTTAACATCAAAGAAGTCGCCGCCGCTTGGAGTAGTTGCCATACTGCACAGTGTTAGTAAACAGAGCGGGAAGATGTAGATGCAGCAAAACACTTACGTGGCAATGACATTGAGCAATGAGAGAATTGGCAACACGAATTTAGTCAGCGGTTTCTTTTGAGAAAACCTTTTACAGTAACAACAAGCATTGTAATATGAGAACAAAGCGAGCCGCCCGTCAACGTTATGAGTGCGGCGATAATACCCCGATTGTTACTGAAGATTTTATTTGTGTGGCTGTAGGACATCCGTCACAACGAATGTCTAGACCAGTCCCTGGATGAGTCCGACTCTTATTGGTTTGATGAAAAAATATGGCAATTAAACATTAACCTATGAACTCAGGTTGGTTTCAGGTTCAAGAGCAAGGGACTGGGGGAATAAGACACACAATAAGTGGAGGGTTGATGAAATTGCTTTGTGAATAGTGTCTTCTATATTATGCATAGGTTTGTCGAACAAGATTAATTTTGAAATCACTGTTCTCTCAACGAATCTAGAAGTTCTTAGCCGTATCCGCCATCGCGAAAAAGAGGAGGAGCAGGGATGGGGAGTGGGCATGGCGGAGGAGGTTTAGAATTCCCTTACCAACATAAGACACTGCGCATTAGGCTATATCGGAAAGGTTCCGTGCACTTGACTCTACATTATTTAAACCTATTACTTTATTTATTGCTTAGTAAATTATGTTATAAATAAATAAATAAGACTAAAGCTCGTACCAGTCACCAATGAAACAATGGCGAACAATTGGTGATACTATTACTCCACCTCTAAGGATGGTAGAAAAATATTTTGTAATTTATATACTGCATACTTATTTTAACAACCAAGAAGAAGTTAAACAAGTTTATGGCAGTAGATACAATATAATATATAGTCCAGAATGTAAGTCGGCCTATAATAACAGCCGCTGTCTGTGTTATTTAAGATGTCGGAACACGTAAACAAAGTTTCTTAATGGCTACAACACGTTGTATCAGGCTAAATACTTTAACCTAAATACCGGTTCGTAAAGAGTTAATTGATTTGTTCTGACATAAAGAACGTTATGTTCAAGTTACTCGTTCAAGATATGAAAGATATTACGTCTACCACTTGTAAATTAATATTTTTATATAACAACTAGACATATCCAGTTAAGTCGTATGCAGCCCACGAATAACACATTTCACAGAGTACGGAATTGTTGCTACACGCCGTTTAACACTGTCTGTAAACGGGTGTAGTGAATATAAATTGCATAAATTTCAGAAACCATACTATTCTTGATAAGTGTCCTTGCATATAATGATTCCACGAAATATTCATCGGCAGTGCAACTTTTCTGCTTTATAGCTCTCTAACGTCTTCATAAACCTACAGAAAATATTTCCTACATTAGGTTGTATGTTAGTGCAAGCTTCTAAAGTAGCTGGTAGTAGAGTCAATAAGATTATGCCTAGAGAAAAGCAAAAGTGTACGATTATTTTATACAGACATAGTTATGCTTATAAGTAACTAGATGTGAAAATGAAAATAAGAATAGATTAGGCTATATAAACATATTTTTTTAGGCTACAGTTTCTATTCTTCTATGCTCATAAAAAGTGGAAAATTATATCATTATTCATGTAGACTAATTGTTTCATCATTATTTAAATAATAACAAGAATACAAAAATGTCATGTTTAAGAATTGAATTTGATAAATTGTTAGGTAAAAAAAAATGCTAACATGTTAGAATAAAACTTGTATTTGGTGAGGTTACACAGGATTATCAGAGTTTAGTTAGTTTTATAGGCCTGCAACGTTTCTTTGGAATTTTTAAAATTTGTTTATTCTGAGGGTTTTCATGATTTAAAAACTTAAGAATTTTTCAAATCATTTTGTGTCAAATAAGTTATATAAAAAACAGAAAATGGAAAATAAGGTAGCCTATAGGCCTACATTAACCATGAGAACATTACAGGAGAAAAATTCCTCCGACACTGGGACTTGAACCCAAGACCTTTGGCTAATCGCGCCAATGCTCTACCAACTGAGCTTAGCCGGAGTTCAATTCACAGCGCCAGATGGAACCTCTCTCCTACGACTGATTGCCCTAATGGTCTACCTCACTTAAGCTTATATCTTTAGGTTTCATTGTTTGATTGATCTATAAAGCTGCCTTCATCAAGGTTAGCATATTACAGACCTACTGTTAATTCGAACTATGTAGCCTATGCACCAGTTAAGTAACGAGAATAGTAATTTATTATAAGTTTTATGACATTTAATATGCACGCAATAACTATAAAGTTACATAATTGACACGACAAAACTACTTTATAATATATTTTCTTTTAAATTTAAATAATCAATTAAATTGAAAATGATAACGATATTCAGCTATAGAATATGGACAGGTAGGTAGATGCCAAAGGTCTTCACGTTATAAACCATCTTGAAAACTTTCTTATTTAGGCAGTAGGCCTATTGAAAAATATAAATAGGTTATAAAATCATTCTACAGATGGATTACAAGTTTTAAAATAGAACATAAGAACAACCATTACTTCTGTTGTAAGAGCCTTAATCTACGCGAGAACCGAGTCACTACGATATTATGAATTTTCCCAACCGGTATGACGAATTTACATAGGGTAAGGTGGTACATTTTCGAACATGGTACAATTCTGAACGGACTAAGATTTTTATCCACTTTTGGGTTTCAAATGTTAGCCAACCAGTTTTTAATTATATAGCATCCATACTGATTGTTTTGTTGACTTGTATCCGCGAGAATGATGTTTTGAGTTGTCTCATTCTGCCATAAAAAAATATTTTCCAATCGAAGGTAAGAACTCCATGCTTGAAAAATGGCACGTTATAAAATTGCTTATAATTCCACTTTGTGTTACTGGAATATATTGTTGAGGACCAATTTTTAACTCATACCAACAAATAGCGTAGTCTTTAATACGTAAGTCACTGGCACAACAATGGTCATTCGTGAGTGGAATTTGCAACTATGCATAATTTACAAAAACTAGTTCGAGGTACAAATACGAACAAATTTTAGGTACAATTTCGAACGGTACTTTAACCCGCGATCGCCTGCATGGAATAGCTGTTTTGCCATCACAGTATTATGCATGTTTATTATTATTAACTGTGCCAGTCAAATATAAAGGGATGGCATTCACACAGCTTTCGACAGTGGTATTATTTCAACGAAGGTTTATGAACTGCACTTCCTCTGGATTGTTATTACATCTCAGCAATTATGCAATACGGAATAGCAAACAGAAATCGTTCTGGAGTTGTTAAGTATTTTTATTATTGCTCTTGATGTTATGACAGACCCGCCTGCATGGTCTAGTGGTTGCTGACTACGGACCCGCAAGTCTGGGTTCGATCCCCGGTACCTCCTCGGATTTTTCTGAGGTAGGGCGATTTGGAACGGGGTGCATTCAGCCTCCTGACACCAACCGAAGAGCTAATTCATAAAGAAGTAGCGGCTCCGCTTCAGTAAGCTGACGTAGGTTTCGGCATGCTGACCACTTGCCCCAAACCTGTCATCTGAATATTCAAAACGTGACACTTAATTATTACGCTCATTTTATTGATAAATAATAATAATAAAATATAATATTTGGAAGAAAGCAGTTCGTTCGTTGAAAATGCCACTGTTCGAAATAGTACCCACTGGTGTTTAGAATTGTACCTACTGTGGTACATTTTCGAACGATATTCTGGAAATGAAAGATTGATTGCCATGACCAATTTACAGCTGTTTGACTTCCATATTTTTTTGAAGGGTCAACTACATTGCCAACTTTGTGATTACGATACAGTTGAACTTGTCTTATGTTTATTGTGTTCATAAAATAAGAATATTTGTTAAGTGTTCGAAAATGTACCACCTTACCCTATACCTATTGTTATATCTTGATACGCATTTTGACCGAAAATTTTAATTGAATGTTATTGGTGAAAGTCAGATGTCTTATTTTGTTGTACAGTCGGATTCATGACAATTGAAACAAACGATAGATATTAGCATCAACAATTATAGGCCTAATAAACGTAACATTTCTGTGTCCTTTTATCTATTCATTTATCGAAACTCTTGTAGGTCTACTGAAAGCATTAACCCTACCTACACTAAACTTCAAAGTGAGTATTTTTCGTAGGTAATCCCACGAGAGATTTATTAAGACTATTCCATTAATAAAATGTATCAGATTATATAAATAATAATTACTTTCTTACTTGTGTTGTTAAAAACAAACCACCATTGTCAGATCACGGCATACCATAAAAATGAACAATCGATTATAAAATGTGTTATCAACAGCGCTTATGAGAAATAGTTAACCTCTGATAAGTAAAAATCAGAACATAATAACACACCGAACGGAAAATTTATTGTGTTTCTAATCAATGCACATTTAAATTGTTTCAATTTCCAAATATGCCTAAGATATCTTGTAGGCCTACTCCATAAAATAATGTTATCATCCTGTTTATTGGCAGCAATACCGATATATGATGTAGTCATTATTGCATGTTGATACTTGACGTGTCCAGTAACGATCTGACTTTTCATAAGATAAAATTGCATCCTTGAGACCATTGTAAAGCATATTGTAGGACAAACGATCGTGATTGGTTGATATCCGATGGATTGCTAAACCATAATGGTCAATATCAAACTCGCATCGTATGAAAGGAACGGTCTCTGTTAACACTCCTGTAACTTACCGGTGTATAACTGAACTTAATTCTGAGTAACTAGTTGGAAGATATGTCTATATAATTATTCCCTAATAGATTACCTAACGGACTAGTTTCTTTTTGTAGGTGGTTTCGCTGTAGCCTACTCCATTCCTACTTTAAATCTATTAACTACATGTCAGTGAATCATATAAAAACATGTTTAATTGCTAGTGTATTCTATGAAAGCTGCGTTATTTTTAAGCTTTTTTAGTAACCATAAGAGTGGATTTAATTACTTAGATAAATGTCCAGTTTTTGTGGGTACCTGTCAAAAACACGGAACTCTGAAAGCTTCGCAAGGGTTAACTAGTTGCATTAAATATAATAGATTAGACAACTAATCTGAATCCTCTCTATGTAGGCTCTAAAATGGTCTCTCGATTAACAACTCAATAAATTTTATTTAAAGAATTGATTAAGTCTTCAAGGATAAACAATGAGCAACATTAAACTAAAAACTCTTAAACCATTCAATGGTGTCCAAGTGAAGAACTATTTTAGCTTAGATGTGAAGATAGTCGTGAGAATAGTACACCTATCATGTTAACGATTGAATGGGTACATTATTAAAACTGGATTAATTAGAAATAATAGGCCTATGAATGTGAATATAGGCTATGCGCATTCTAAATCTTTATGTCTTATTTAGTAGTTATGATGATCCTTGGTCTATTAAAGATAGTTTAGAATTGTTAAAAATATAGCAGACTCATAAATGAATAAACCATAAATAGCCTAATTAGCCTAATCTCCTTTCTGAATTAATATTGTTCTACTTTAAAGTGTGGCAGAACTCTATAATAAATAATTATAAGAAATAACGAATTGATCCAGACTGTAAATAAATATTTTACAACCCCTTGGTATCCAGAAAATTCTTTTAACATCCGTTGTGAAAGCAGAATTATTAAGACTTTTTTTTTTTATCCAACAAAACCCATTCAGAGCTGAAATGAAATGTTTATATAAACATTCATCAAGTAAATGCATCAGTGGGCCCAAAAATTCAAATGGATATGGAAAATTTCAATCGAATATGGTCTTCATAGCCTGAACGATAATCGAAAAAGTAGACAAAAATCTTCACATATTACATACAGCTTTACTGTATCTGTCTTATATCTCTGATTTTTACAGTTCTCATGCGGTAAAAGCAGTGAAAAGGTTAAAAATGATTGACCCGGGGGTTAGTGTCTGTCTAACCGGTTACAAAACAAGCAAAATAAACAATCAATATACAATGATTTCAGCTGCTCGCTTCTTTTGGAGGAACAAACAGGCCTATGCACAGTAATATTAGTTAGCTTATAGCCTACTGTAGCTGTCTGAGAAAAATATAAAAGGAATCCTTTACTATCCCCAAAAGGATGGTACGAAGAAGCTCTTGAATTGTTCCTGAGATACTTCCAAGTGAATTTAAGCAAAGTCCTCCTGCAGTCAAACAAAAATCCAGTCACTGACCAATGACTCAATTCAATATTGTAACGTTGAACAGGGTAAGAAAGAAATGGTTCGTATCTCGATTCCTTCTCTTCAGAATGCTGGTTAAAGTACGTCTTTAATCTTATGGTAGGATCTAAAACCAAAGATCTTTCATTTTTATGACTTATGGCTATAATGTCGGCTCTCCCAGTTGAACCATTTGACGAGATACAGTAATAAATGTTAGTGCATGCAAACTATAATCGTTTGTTTTCTCAGTTCCAATTTTATTATTATTTAGTCAACTTCAAAATTTATCTTCTCCCACAAAAATATTGATACTGATCTGAATTTTTTCCCAATGTACTTCATAGTGTGTGCAGAAAATTTACAAAAAGATTTTTCTTTTATAGAAGGCTTTAGTTTAAAATAATGTCATCGTAAGTAAATTTTTTCAAACTTCCTATTTTCCCATGTGAAATATTTTTTAGAACAAAAAGTATGAATGAGATAAATAATATAATCCTTCAGCAATTTTGTAAATCAAGCATCAAAATGATGTTACATAAAATTCAGCTTCATACTTCAATATTTGTCGGAGGAGAAAGATTTCAATTTTATTAAAATAATCAATTTAATTAATTCATATCTCAGACACAAATAGAGATATTAAACTAAAATTTGAAACTGTATTGTCTGTTCAGGTTTCAAAAAAGTGTGTCAAATTTCAAGTTTAGAAAATCACTCTCAACACTTCAGTCATCTCTTAAGTAAAATTCTGCTTAGGCCTATTATGATGCTGAAGAAATGCTTCCCGTTAGCTATCTCTAAGCCTAGTCCTGCAAACTTCGTTTGATGAAAAAACACCAGGGTAGAAAAAGCAATTTTAATATGTACACAACAAATTCTTTATATTAAGGCATTATATGTTTTAATACAAAGCTTGACAGAGAGTATGGGAAAACTAAACTACGGTTTAAAATTTTATAATTTATAATTATATTAAGGGCCTTATTTATCTATTAACGAACAGACTTCTTTAAATAATATTCCTGGCTACAAATAAATGTACGTGGTCTATTTATTTTAATATAAAATTATTTATATACCTAGGCTACATCGGATGAAAGGAAAAGGAATATTAGAAAACTGAAGAATCAAAAGGTTACCAAAAAAAAAAAGGAAAACTTACATTTCGTGTCAGCCACCTACTTTTCTAAGCATCATGTACAAACAATTAAACCTTTCAAAATGAGGGAGTTTATTAAAGAAAGCATATTCTTAGATGAAGAAGATATTTCTCCTCACAAACTGGAATATTTTAAATACTTCAGCTTATCCCCTCACACAGTCGCTGATACTAGAATAATGGAAATGGGTTGTGATAAAAAAAATTATTTAACGAGAACCGGTACTACTGATGTCATTTTTAAAGTGTTACACCAAGAAACATACCCGAATGCAAACTTAAATCAATTGTTTCCTCAGTCTCAATCTGCACGTTATTTTCCCACATTTAAAATCTGTGTTCTCCCTAAATCTAGAGGTATCCTACAGGTATGATTTTTTCACAATGTGTGTAATGAAATTACTAGGCTAATCAGATTTTCTATACAGGCCTTGGATTTTTTTAATTATATAGGCTTGCCATTCTTAACTTTTCATTTTTCCGGGTAATTTATTTTACAAAAAGTATAAAGAATAGGCTATTGAAACGTCCGTAAGCAAGCTTCAAAGAATCTCAGACAAAAAGTTCACGATCATATTTTAATATCAGTCAGAGAAGATAGGTTTTAATTTTGATTTAAAAAACAATTATATTAATTAATATCTCAAAAACAATTTGAGAAATTTAAATGAAATTTGAAACTTCAATTTCTGTTTACATTTCAATTAAGTGTGCAAAATTTCAAGTTTCTAGGGCAAATAGTTTAGAAAAAAGCGTTCATCACTTCAGTCATCCCATAATACAGTACATTAGGTTGGTACACTTCGCGCATGCAAACAACTCCTGCATAAATTAATTTTCGAATGTCACTGAAACGCAATTGATGCCTAATTCAAACCTATTGCATACGTCTAGCCATACGTAGAGCATTGTAATCACCTTGTAGTTTAGATTCACAGAAGTGGAAGGAGGTAAGAGCCTCGTTTTCTTAAAATTTATTTCAATTCCCGATACCAGGTCTAAAGTATTTCCTGGTTTTGTGCTAACTGATTTATTCGCCTTTCTAATTCAGGCTGGCCTACATGATTAAAACGTTATTCATGTGTTTATCTTTAATAATAATAATAATAATAATAATAATAATTTTATTCATCCGTATGATCATATACATGATATTATACGTCAAAGATATAATAACTTATAAAATACTTATAAGCTAAGTTCTTCCAAATATTCATCTAAACTGTAAAAGGAGTTTCTTAATAGTAAAGATTCTACTTGTTTCTTAAATTTTTTTAAGCATCTGATTTCTTTCAGTGTTTGTGGAAGGTTATTATACAATTTCATACAATTATATACTACACTACTTTCATATAATCTAGTGTTGTGTCTTATATTACTTAACTGATGGCCGATTCTTGTATTGTCTATATTTAGTTGAAATGTTGAGATTTTTTTTTTTGTATATAATAAAACTTGTAGTATATAAATACATGGAAATGGTAAAAATTTTTTGTGATTTAAATAGTGTCTTGCATAATTCATTTTGTTTTTTACCCATGATCACTCTTAATACCTTTTTCTGAATTTTAAAGATACTATCCACCTGTTTTCCCCAGAAAATGACTCCGTATTTCTATGAAAATAGGCAAAATAGGGGGACGTACACTCTCCTTCGAAATGGAAAATAAAACTGTTGGTTCCTTGTATATTTTCGGGAGGAGAAACACAGGATTTTGAACTGCAATCATTTCAACTTTTTCTTGTTCTTAGGTATTCTACCGTCCCTACAGAATGAAAACCCTGTAGAACCACGGTGGCTAAAGAGTACTGCGAGACACGGCACGAGCTATAGGCTCAAGTACTCACTCGCAAAACACAAATCTTCCTTTCATTATGGAAACTTAATAATCAAAATGGAAAATACTGACAAATTTCGAAAAGAGCTGTCGTTACAGTCAGAATCCAGCTTTTTGTTTCTATAGAAATTAACTGTGGCATTTCTCACACTTTATAGGTTTCATTTTCAAAATGGTAATCAATTCAAATCTAGTGTTGCGATTCACTCAGTATTTTGTGATGGGTCACAAGATTCTCCAACAATTTGTCTCAGTGCACCAATTTCCGTTACTTGAATAATGATTGCAGGAATTTAATGAACCTTTCTCCGATACATAATCGAACTATAGTCATTTCAATACATTTTTTTATCAAGAATTTAAAATGCATGAGGTTGGAACAGTGGCGTATCCAGAATTTTTTTGGGGGAGGGTCGAAAGTGCCGGGGGTTTGGGGGTATGGAATACCCCCAAGTAAGGGGATACGGGGGTCCACCCCCGGAAAATAAAAATAAAAATTGAGCCGATAAAAATTACATTTTACGCTATTTTAGCACTGAAAAACTAGTTAGGAAATTTGTTTAATATAGCATACTTTAAACAAGAAATCGTTACCTAAGTTATAAGTTATAACAGTTAATATTATTAACGGTATACGTAAAGTTAAATAACACACGGAACAGTGGAAAGTTCAGTAATTTATTATTAAATAAAATAATTTCATATTTCACAAAATTGAGCTTAAATAACAAATAGAAATTTAGGTTTTGATTTCGGGGGAGGGGGTTGGGACCCCCCGGACCCCCCCCCCCCTTCCCTACGCCTCTGAGTTGGATTTTAAATCGAACAGTGTGTTAGTAAATAAATCTACAAACCACACTAAGAGCGTGAATGTGATTTGAGAACAGCTGGTTGTTCCCGATCCTGCAGAAAACATAAGCATAGACAAAAGGAGAAGAAGCCATCTTGCAATGCAACGTCATCTAGCATGGACCTGCCCACTGACCCATGGGACTCCGCCTACTTTTATTACCCAGTCTCATCTGTATGACTGGAAGGAAAAGAGATGGCAAGAATATAAACTGCACAGTCCCAGGAACAGTTTGTCTTCTTTATGTAACAGGCGGGGATCTGTACTTCAAAGAGACTGCGCCGACAGATGGTGATGGCTAAAGTGACGGCGGTAATAAATCCACAAGAAAGAGGGTGCTATTCATAAAACATTCACTCTACACTACATCACATTCATTATCTTCCAACAGCTGATCTCTTTCCACAATTGAACGCAAGCTCCGATATTTTGTCTCTACTACAGCTCAGCAATTGCAAGCAAATTCTCTAGTTGTCTATTTCATACTGAAGAACTTCAAAGATTGGGTAGTCATATTCTTGGGCAATATTTAAGAGTCTGTTCGTTCTCTGTAGTTTTCTCCCTATGTGTATCTCTGTTTGTCTCCCTGTAATTTCCTCCTTACTGTTCCTCTGAATGACTATACCTGCGAGGGTTGAAATAGCAAGTTCAAACCCCTTTCGTCAGATGTTCGTCAGGTTATACAAACAGGTTAATTACAGAGCAAATTATTATTTTTTTTTTAATCAGACGTAGCATTAATTTTGGTAGGCCTTTTTCAATACCAGTGGGTATTCTTTTCCGAATTTAAAATTTTAAACGTGAAAATTATTGATTTTAAATTTTAAAATTTTATATAGTCTTACAAGTGCTTCTGCATGAATACCAGGAGTGTTCCTGGGAGCAAAAAGCGGGCGGTGCGTACCACCTTCATGTGACGAATTTCTCAATCTGGGAACCACAACCATCAGGAACCCTACGGGTCACCAAGCCCCATACAGGGATCAGCTTACTTTTACAAGTTCTTCTGCATTATACTGTTAGAACTCGAAATTTTCCAGAGAAAGCATTGCTTAAAAAAAAAATAATAAATAAAAAAAAATAAAAAATACAAAGTGGACCCAAAATAGGTCTATTTACCCTCTGTTGTTGATTTGATTAAATGTATACCCTTTCACTTAATCTACCTTGCTTTATGTTTTTATGGACTATATTTTTTTTTTTCCTTTTCGACAACTGCTATTATAGTCTACAGTTGAGTGAAGTTTTAGAGCATATCTGGGGAAAGTGGAGCTACAGCTCACAAAATAGTCTATAGAAGAACTGACTAGAAATCTTAAAAGGCAGCAGAAATCAGAGATTTCGGTAGAAGAGGGAATTGAAAATCAAGCAGACTTTTTATGCACAAAAGCTCATGGTACTCTGAGTAAGTTAGATGCCTTTGCATGTCACTGAATGCTATCGAGTAACTTATGAGAAGAGTGACGCATGAGAATTTTGTGTTTTAAAAATATTTCAAAACAGTTGTTGAAAAATACGTGACATTTCAGATTTCTATGTGATACAAATTGTTGCTGGTAATAATATTAGTAACATAAATCGTTAGAGATACCAAGTTATCGTCAGTGACGGATTCACGAATTGTGGTTATTACCAATAGTTAAGTTAATTTTTTTGTTTCAAACAATTCAATGCCGAAATATTATCGTTTAACCACTTGGGAAAAAACGCTAAATTTTATGTTTTTGCGAAATTTTATATATATATATATAGAATATATATATAGAATAAATATAGTTGTGTGACTTTAGTAGAAATAAAGGGCTGTAGAAAAATGTATTTTCCATCTTCGCTTTTGCTCCTGATAACATTCAAATTTGAGTAGGTCTTCTTTTGTAAAATCCTGGAATGACCATGCAATCCGGGCTATCACTTTCTGTTGCTCTACTCGTCTCGTGGGGTGTTGTCTATTGCCAATTTATCCTAGTGAAATGGCAAACTATGTTATGTTAGCCCTATGTGTTTGCATAGGCGTAACCAGGCCGACCATATGGGGGGGGTTATAACATCCGCGGGGTCTGGGGGGTATGGAATATCCCCCAGGGAGAGGGGGGTCCGGGGGTCCTCCCCCGGAAAATTTTAAAAATTAAGATGCAAAATAACGATTTTTAAGCTTCCGGGGTCCATCCTCGGAAAATTTTTAAAATTAACACGCAAAATAACGAGTTTTAAGCTTTCCACACTTTATACTTGTATTAAGTAATTTATGGGCAGACTTAAAAAAGTTATACAATTTTCCTTTTTTTAATCAATGGGGGGGGGGGTTCAAACCCCCAAAACCCCCCCCTCGTTACGCCTATGTGTGTTTGTGTGTTTATTGTATTTTAAGTTTCAACGTTTTGTTTTGCGCATTTGTGCGAATTTCCTTATTGTATCATTATTTTACTACAAGAGAGACATACTTCTCAAAATTAAAGTCAAATTAAAGGGAGAGTTTAGAATAGCATCATAATTGATCATGGGAGAAGAATCTGTGTGTGTAGGCCTACCCACATGCAAATTTCCTAAGGAGGTGTAATGGATGTGTGGTAATGGAAGGACAATACTTCCAGAACCTCTTACAGTCAAAGTGAGCACAGAATAATACCATGGCCAATATATATTTTTTTTTAAATGCCTATTCCATTTTACTATCGGCTTGCACGGATGTCTATTACCCAGTCTATGCTGAAAGTCTATGCCAGGCAACAGAACTCCGAGTTGTGGGACTATTAACTTGGAACGTCCTTTTGTCTTCTAGACTGGCTTCTTAAATAAATAAAATTCAGACGAAAATAATGAGCATCCCTACATGCTTATATAGAAGGGAAAACCAGAATAATAAACTGTAAAATACACGACAATTGTGTATATGTTACCCAACACGAGAGATATTAAGCAAGTTATGATGGCTATGCAGGCCAAGCGTTAAATAGATACTCAGGCGGTATTGTCTGAAATTATGTACGCTTCCAGCAACCATACCTTTGCAAGTTTGCACTTCTGCCAGACCATGTCATAAACGTCGCGTACCTTGACGCTACTCAGTGCTGTCGTTATTATAGTAGGCCTATATTGCGATAGCCTACTCGCGTGTGAGGTGTGTTTTAACCGAATCGAGGGATAATTTTTAAAAAAATCAAGACAAATCCATTTTTTTTCTATTGCCAAGATTCTTTTAACTTATATAGTACACTTCACATAGGTGTCTAATAGACTTTTTTCTACGATAGAGAAAAAACTGGAAGAACGTGAAATAGAATAATAATTTAATATACACATCTGTTCCAGAAGCTACTGGAGTTCCAAGTGTTCCAACCTTAACGTGTTACTATTTGATCTTAGGCACTGCTATCTTGAACTCATGCATGGTCAGTTATCACATAGGTGGCCACTGAAAACTTTCTCCTGGCAGTTCTCATAATTTGTTAATGCTCTTATTTTCGTTTATTAATGAAAATTTAGCAGATCCAGGTAGACGCAATCCTGTATACTGATCTTCGATTTGACAAAGGCCTAATGAGCGACCTATGCGGTAAATAGTAGAGTAAATTAGGTTGCCGGCACTGGGTTCTGGAAATTCGACACTCCATCGTGATAGCATGAACTGTAAATGGATGAAAACACTACAATAGAAAAAATATCGCTACGTGCTATCCGAATTAAAAGAACACTTAGACGAAAGTAACTTACGGCATAGCCTTTCTCGTGACACCCTCGAACGATATCAAAAGTCAAAGGCCCCTTTATAAAATCTGAAATTATATTTAACAGTATGACTGACTAGAGTTACTAGGGATTTTAGTGACCATAAGTACACATTTCACAAACCTAAAGGTCAAGTTAACACCGGCAAGGCTATCCAAAGAAGGATTTTTCTTTTAATTTGTATAATTACTTGTATGAACGACAAAAAAGCATTTTATGACTTTTAAAACATAAATATGGAAATTTCCGAATTGCGAGAGATGGCAAAAGGCATCGCAGTTAGTAGCGCTTAAGACACTTGCTGAAGACTATTGGTTACTTTCCTATACATGGCAGAGCAACAAGTGGTAAGCCCATCGCTTCGAACACCGCTAGAGGAAACTAAGGTGTGAAAGGGCAGGTGAATTCTGTCCATAGGCACTAATTTAAGCTAGGAGTTCTTTCAAGATAACATGCCTTTATTCTACGACGCTGAAGACTTCGTGCCCAGGACTTTTACGTCTTGAAAAACAATCTACCTCGGCCGGATTTGATACGGTGGGCTACGTTTGCGCCAACCAGTGCCAGCAACATAACTCAAGGGTCTACGTAAAATAACAAAAGCGACAAATGTGGAAGTATCCTTAAGAGATATTTGGCAACACCGTTACTTTCAGAGTTGGTATCAGTTGGTATTGGAGATTTAGGAATTACTGCCAGCACGTTCAATTCATGCATCACTGTGCATTACTGTCATTCAACCTACATTCTTATGTTTCTTGTTATTCTTATTAAGAGCTTTTCTGTCATTTCGGTTAATAATAAAAGTTCTATAGTTCGATAATTATGTTTTCTTTCAGGAGAGAGTGTCATCAATATTGACGATGACAGATGACATAGGTCATAAAAGTGTCCAGTATTAGTAACAAGCAAACGGAATAAATCACTATATGCTTAGGCCCTACGTGTGAGTACAATCGCTTTATTTAATGTTACCTTAATCTTAATTGGCAATGTGTGACTAGAATTAGTCTACTTCCGGAGCTGTGTTGCCAAATTTACATTTCTATATTTTCTCATTCTCATTGTTTTTCACAATGGCGCTTTAAGCAAATTAATGTTGGCAATTTCGTCATTGGAGCTTAAGTAACCTTTGTGTTTAAATTGGCGCTTATGATCCATTTTCCCATACCCCTTGTTTTTCACAATGGCGCTTTAAGCAAATTAAGGTTGGCCTTTTTATAATTCTGGCATTGGCGCTTAAATAACCTTGTGTTTAAATGGGCGCTTACGGTCCACAGCCATTTGATAATATAAAATTATCAAGCCAAAGGTAGATAAAGGTAGATAAATATATGTAATTTATTGCTAGTACTGTTTAAGTCTCGACTTCTTTTGGTGTTATGATAGCTTATGACGTTAATAAGAAAACCTATGAAATAGTCAAACAAATCATATGACAGTCTTCATGAATCGGTATTAATTAATCTTATTAAGAGGTGTGATTTCCTTAAAATGTTATGCAGTTTAAAAACTGCAGAAACTAGTACAGAGATGTGCGCCACTACAATACATCTTCATTGTTACATCTGTGCAGTTCTATTAATTCTACTTCTGACGTAGATATGAGGTCTATAATCACGTTATGTAGAAGGCAAGGTAAAAGCATTATGTAGGCTGGAGGCTGCATCACGTTATTCGGGGAGATTGATGACTCAGGATGGATGGTGCTTAGAGAATTAGCTATCACTTTTTGACTGACAGTCCTATCCATCCATTATACCCATCGATCCATAAACTAATGCTTCCCCCTCAGGATGGGAATATTTACACTTTTTTATGATTGAAGGCATACCTAGAGATATGCTGCAGTTTCTGGCATACACAATCTGACAAGAAACTACGTTCGGAAAACATTGTTACAGACCTAACTTTCATATTCTGAAATTTGTAACAAGCTACATGCGTTTTACTATCAGTCAAGCTGAAAGGAAGTAGAATACAAACCCACTGCTTATTGAGTAAAGTAATTTATAGTCAGGAATGATTATTTTTCGCTAAGGCGATAAAATGCGAAACGACTTCGAAAAAAGGAATTTCCTGTTAAAATTCTAATGATTATCATAGGTCTATCTTGATTTCACAAATGCAATGAAACCTCCCTATAACGATGTTTAGCAGATTGTATTGTTAAATGAGGGGCTGTAATATAACATAGGCGTACATTAGGAAGAATGAGTGCTGAATACTGGGTGAGCTACAGGATAATTCAAGAAGTGAATGAAGTGAAAATAATTATTAGGGTCTCCTAATTCTGCTTCCAAATGTATTAACTTCCATTAAGCAGATACCATAGCTTCTTCGCACCCATATACTGAACATGACCAAGATGAATGGTTTAACATAGCGGATCAAGAGCCTAATATATTATGTCAGAAATTTTAAACTTGTAGGGCAAACATAGAGAAAGAAAGTTCATCACATAAACTAAAACCATTAATTGCTTGCAATGGAGTTAAGTAGTAACTAGTAACCAAACCGCTGTACATTTTTGTGAACGTAAAGTGTTTTCACTTTAAGAACAAAGCTGAAGTAAACGAAAACCAATTCATCTGTCTCACTCTAGCACATTACTCGTATGATGTAAGAATGAGACAGACATACTGTAGTAAAAACAGAATAATAAGTAATATATTCATCCTGACTAATTCTATTCCCCACGCCTACCGACCCTTTCTCATCTAGAATTTCTAAGAAATGTAACAACTATCACTCCCACAGAAAACAGCTGGGTGGCTGCAAAGTACACTACAATATGTAGGTTTACAACCTGCTGCAGTCCTCAGGACTAAGCTAATGGTTTACAACCTGCTGCAGTCCTCAATTACTTGAAAGATGATACTTAATTAATAATGTTTATACTGATCAAGCGGTACATGAAGTGGTGTCAAACACTCGTACCACCAGGGCGTAATGTGAACTTTAAACACAAATGATTATGAATTTTGAAATTGCTAAATTTCAAATAAATACTATTTAATAAAAAAAATCCAGCTAATTTTTTAGGTTTAGAATGAAATTTACATAGTTGCAAAGAAACCATCTATGTAAATTTACATCAAAGTACCACGTGTTCAAGCGACAAGCAGAAGCAAAAGTCAGGGGCTTCGAAGAACTTAGAATTACTGTTAAACTCATGGGGTAACATCCAACTTTCCAGGTTGGCCATTCGAGCCATGAATGTTTCCTTGGGGAGCAATTTTAATCAAGATTACGTGATCCGAGAGATGAAGAAAATAATAACGATATCTCACAGATATTTTATATTGGATGACACCCTACGCAAAGAAAACTCTATGGGTCTCAGAAGGAACACTCGAATGCTATATTGCACTCTACCTTGCAGCTACGAGAAAAGAAGTGGTTTGTACACGCCTACATCATTTGGCTAACGTACAGAAACCTTATCTCTTTGCGTTAATGTTTTGACACAGAAACATGAGTACATGAGAATATGTCATTCCCAAGGGCTTATTTAAGGGGGTCATGGGGGTCCGGACTCACCAAAACATGAGATTTTAAAAACATTAGTCAGAAATATCAAAGTTTTGTGTAACTTAGGAAGGGAAGATGTCTGTAATTTATGGTTAATCAGTTCAGGATCCATAGAAAATGATTTCTAAATACGTGCTTGGCCATACTCTAAATCTGAACCTATTGTATAGCCTAATTGTAGTAGGCCTACTGGTACTTCTACTACAGCACAGGCCTAATGCAGAATATGCCGATCTCTAAGTCTGAATCTACTTAATAATATTAATTACTGTAGAAGACCTGCTGCATGATGTAACAGGACACTGAATAATAAAACAATGGTTTGGAATTTGTTTGTCACGTTACCAAAAATGTTTGCAAAAAATTGTGATTATGTGGAAAAGTAAGAAGAAGAGTTGTAGGCTAATGTGTAAAATAAAAATCTTTCAACAAATAAATGATGTTTAATACTTTTTAATACTAGGGAAACTTCTAGACTAGACTGGGAGACCCGAAGGGAAACACCACTAGGAAGTCCTAGATGCAGGTGGGAGAACAATATTAGGATAGATTTAAGAAAAGTAGAATTTGAGGGGGATGGTTGGATGGAGTTAGCACAGAATAGGGTTGAATGATGGGCTCAGGTAAGCGCGGTAATGAACCTTCGGGTTCCATAAAATAGATAATATTCTTTTACCTTACTTAGGAACTGTCTATTGCCATTGAGTAAGTGAGTAAGTAAGGACAACTTCTTTATTGGACAACCCTCCTACATTATAGTTGTATAATGCAGAATAATATGTCAATCTCAGACTATGGAGAGTATAAGTCTGAATCTATTGTATAACTATAATACTATAATGCAGAATATGTCATTTTATAATTCTGAATCTATTGCATAATTGTAGTAATCTAATGAACTTTACTGCAAAATACGTCAGTCGCTATGTCTAAATTAATTGCTTAGTACTGTCATGCAGAATATGCTGGTCGCTAAGACAACTTAATATCGTATAGATAGGGGGGAAAAAGCGGACTGACTAAAATATCTAAGTTGCCGATATGAGCCACTGCGCATGCCTAGCTGCCTTCACAGGATAGCAGGGAATGTATTGAAATTTGTTCTAGTGTCGACTGTTGACTTAGCCCATTTCGAAACCCATTAGAAAATAAGCTAGTAGAATTAATTTTCTGGGAATAATCCGTTGATTAAGTAGTTACGTATCACAAGACTCTGAAATCAGCTACAAGAGTCGGTCCGCTTTTTTCCCCCTACCTGTACATAGTAGCCTATTTACCGTACTGAAAAATATATCAGTCGTTATCTCTTAACCTACTGCATAATTAGGCATATAAGACTGTCAGCATAACCCATAAAAGGCTTGATTGATGCAGTAATGAATTACATAAAATTGTTTGATAGGCATTAATTCACTTTAAAAATACGTCCCTATTATAGAGAGTTCCCGTTGTTCTATTTAAAACAACTTCTTTGTAATGAGAACCCGTTGACACATCATAAGTTCTCCAACCGCTACGCTTCCCTAGGCATAATCAATTAGAGTCTTCAGCGTAAATGCAATTAGTTTCGGCATGAAGTACATCATTACATATCTCACCTGACACATGTGGTATTGAAGTATGGAACAGTTCTGCCAAGTGGGAAGGGTAGACAATAAGAAAAGAAGATGATGTATTGCCATCATCAATCATTTTTCCTTCACGCTTGATAACAAGCAGAACTCCAAACGTGATGAAGAGAGAGTAAAGAGTAGGCTACAACAAAGAACTTAAAAGTGAAAGGGGTGTTTCTAGTTGTTCTACTTAGCCATTTTGCCATTAGAAGTTCCCTCAATAAAATCTACCAGAGTCATGTGGAAACAGATTTAATCACATTTCTAAGCAGAATATGAGTTGCATGTTTGAATTGAATCGATAAGCTAATTTCTCCTACAAAGGCTTGATTGACTGATTTTATTTTAAGGATTGTAAGCGTAGAACTTAAAAGTTATTTTCAGGCTCACAATGACAGAGAAAATTACAAGTAAATTGCAAATATAATAATAACACACATATTGTTAATACAAATACTGAAGATAAAACATAAACCTTAACACATTATCATGGAGCAGAAGCCAATATATATTATATGATAAGAGTAAAATTTTATAGAAGATAATGAGAAATTATAATTCATAAGAGGTTATGAGGTGAATAACTAGGAGCTTTTTTTTTGTCGTAGCAAGAGAATAACTTTGATAATGATACCGATGGAGTTTATTGTTATAATCGAGAGTCCGTCCACATAAAAGATTTATGAAATTTAGTGGTGCGGTGTCTAGGAATTTGGAGTGTGCTTGAATTAAATCTATTGGTGCAAATTGCGATCATGCATTCTTTGCATGGGGATGAAATATTTCAACAGGTATATGGGACTTCTACATTTCACAACTTTAAGAGTCAATGGAAAGGATCCTTCGTTCTTTTAATTTTAGCCATTTTAGTTGCAGGTAATAAGGTGTGATGTGCTCATCTTTCGAGCGTTACATACGAAGTGAATTGTACCATTTTGAACACGTTGAGAGAGGGGGGGGGGGGAGAGAATCCACAAAGAATAGCTGCCCCAATTATAATACTAGGGAAACCCTGAGGATTCAGCTTACCAATTAATCTAGATGACAATTTTTTTTTAAATATCTATTTCTTTTTTCAATAGAAGAAAACAATATCTAGTATTGGTCCAAATCGACGAGTATTAGGGAAAGCTATCCCAAAGATACATTTATTTCATGTTCTCAAATTTCAATTATTATTGCTCTGGACTTAAAGGCTTTGGTACTTTTTATCTCATTGGCACAGAGTGTCTACTGTCTGACACACATTTTATCGATCATGAGAGATAATGCTCTACATCTCGGAAAAATTGTGATAACTAGAACAAATACTGTATTGAATATGAAAAAAAAACATAATTTTGTGAAACAAGGACAAATTAATTCCCCTTACCTGCGGTGTACAGAGTTTATTTACATTACAAGTGTGTATCCCACAATCTGTAATAATTTGAGGGCTCAGCAGGAGGTAGATTACTTTTGAGAAACGTTCAATGAATAATTCTTATGTCTGATTTTTAACATAACGAGAGCGTGCAAAATTGCAGTGGGCCTATTTACAACATGAATTCTAACTTATTATGGGCCGAAAAGAGACTCTGTTCGCGTGCTTGCGGGTCTTCAACAAAGTTTGCGCTATACTCTTGGATTAAAAGACGGATGTAAGAACTAGAATTTGTGCGTATAATGGAAATGAAACTGAAATGTTAGTAGGCCTATACATTGCAGTCGCATTCCTTCTATGGCTTGTCGAATGTGTAGCTAACTTCTGATGCTAGAACACCTACGAGGCGGGGCTGAAGGACCGAGAAGCAAAGCCGGAACTCATTTTTAGCACCATAATCTTAATCTCTAATCAGTAGAGACCGAATTTTAAAGGGAAAACACGACGAAACAAGACGAAAAAAGGACGAAAAAAGCGAAAATTATTGCCAAAAAATGGTGGGAAAAAAAGGGAAAACTATTGCCAAAAAAAGGTAAGAAAAAAGGGATATAAAAGTAAGAGAGCGTAAAAATTCAGCAGAGAGGTACTTGTTTGTTTTATGTAAAGCCTTTGCTTGCTCTACAGCTGCTGATTCTGTAACATCTAATGAATGAAGAAATTTTTTGATCTTGTTGAAATTCTCAAAGAGGAAAATTGCACACGAAATCTACGTTCCCCACCTTGTTATAATGGGAAACTTAGGCAATGGCAAGCCTGTGATTTCCCTGTATCGCTTTATTCTGCTGGGAGGAATTATTTTTTCAATGGTGAATCAGTGAAAACAATTTTTAATGTTTTCATATTACCAAATACTGGGTATTTTACGAATTTTTCAAAATAAATTAGCAAAAAGGTACTGGAAAGAGAAAGTTCCTAAAAAAAGGGAGATGAGCCTAAAAAAGGAAAAAAAGGGACGTTAAAACCAGGTCATTTGCAGTTAAAACTTATCAGTAATGTCCTGTTCAATTTTATCACGTTTTGTGATGAAATATATAAAAAGGAATTCCCTTTAAAATCCGGCCTCTACTAATCAGACCACAGGCAAGAATATTGGTGCCTTATTAAATATTGTTAAGATCCTGTGGACGAATTTAACACGTAAAATAGAATCTCATTGGACATTTGTAGTCAAGAAGTATCAAGATAATAGGCCACTAATCTTGAAATGTAAGCAATATCTTCTAAAATTCTCTCATAACAAAGAGAGACTATGACGAACTTACAGCCAATGATTTATTATGCAAATGAGGCACAACACAGCAGAGAACATAGAAAGATTGTATGGTATCCTGTCAGATCTGATTCATCAACTGCATATGGTGGGTTGACACTCGCAGCTGGGGATGACACGGTACGACATTGTTAAACAAACAATGAATTAATCACCAAAATGATTCAATATCGTAAACGCTATTCTATTGTCAACATACTGTGAAAGAGTGACAAATTCCGAATGCGGTATACCACGCAACGTACTCTTGTTCATCCATCACTATTCTCTTTGGTACCTTGTCTTCTTATTAAGAAGACTGTTAAGTAATAAATTGTTTGAATGAAAGTGGTATTTATGAAATTGGTGACATGGAAATGTAAATGATGGCAGCCAGTGGCGTTACTTACTCTTCCGCAGATCCGGCAACACGGGGGGGGGGGGGAGGGCTAGAACGGACCCAAACGTCCAGAATTTTCGGATAATTTGAATCGCGCGCTTAATTCTTACATGTATTTGCATCTGGCATCAAGCTTACCAGACACATGCATTGCGTTTCTTTTATTCTTCACACTTCCTGTTACTGTAGGCCTAACTACTGCTGAAATATCATTTTTAAGGTTCAAATTAACAGTTAAAACTGTTTAATAAATATCGTGAGTCAACAAAGTCTTGTGTTCAGTGTGTTTAGCATGGAATTTGAGAAGGCAAATAAACTTGAGTTACATACAATAAGTCTGATATTGAATTAAGTCAGAAGTCAAAAGCGATTGCTCAGGACGATGTGATATGAAAACAGATAAACAGTCGTAAAAGTTATGAGACACTCCTCTTTGCAATTTTTCTAAAAAAAAAATCTGTCATTTAATTTTAATTTTGTTGAGTGGTTATAAGTTTAGTACAAACACATTCATAAGCCACAGATTATTCAAACTTCATGAGAATATTATAGGAGAGAAATTCCTCCGACACTGGGACTCGAACCCAAGACCTTCGGCTACCGGTGCCGCCGCTCCACCAACTGAGCTTGCCGGAGTTCGATTCACAGCGCCAGACGGAACCTCTCTCCTATGATTAATTTTCCTTAATGGTCTACCTGATTCTTGTGGTCAAGGAAATGTAAGTTTCTGGTCAAGAAAGTCAAATAAAAATCAGGGAAATGATAAATACATAGGCCTAACTGATACTGATACTAAATAATTAGAAGGGTTTATTGCCTTTTGAAGTTGTAAAAATTGACCATTTTTATTTTTAACATATACAATGCTAATTTTGCAACAATTTTCAACTCCCTAAGAAATTTCGAAAGGGGGTACGCCGTAGCGTAGTGGTTGAGGCGCTGCGCCACAAACCGGAAGGTCGCGGGTTCGATTCCCGATGAGGTCGTTGGAGTTTTTCAATTGGCCTTATCCTTCTGGTGGCACTATGGCCCTGGCGTCGACTCAGCCTCTAACAGAAATGTAAAGGTAAGGCTAACAACCTTACCACCTACATGGGCCGAATGTCTAAACATCTGGGAGCCTCTCCCTCCTGGAACCCTATGGGCCTCCATGGCCTGTAATAGGGAACACTTTACACTTAAGAAATTTCAAAGACGCATTCTGCGTCTCATATCCCCCTTGTGCGTACCTCTGCTATACAAAATTCGCTGACTTTCTCTGACCGATTTCAATTTCACTGACTTTCGATAATGTGGACACCCTGTAAAAATCATTCGATTCTGCTAGTCTATACGCACAGTATATGTATTAGGCCTCTCTCTCTCTCTATACATATAATTATACTGTATATATACAACATATACACACATACACCTAGGTGGTGCTGTAGCCTCCAGGTTGGAAATCACTTAGGTCTAATCCAGTGACTGGGAAGCAGCATGTAATTGTGTGTAGTGATCAATCACGATATTATGAGTGAAACACGATGGCAGGCTGACATAGGGTGTCCAGTCTCTGTATATTTATAACGTATGGTTGAGCACTGTGGTTATTACATGTTTCAATGCGGACGGGTTGGGGTTGCTCTCACTGGCAGTGATTAATTACCTCCAATATCTCAACCGGAGCACTTATCATCGCTGCTCCCGGAGCTACTCTTTAGTTATATTCGTAGCGTACAGCTGGTTAAGGCCCTATTCATCTTATACCACCTTAGTCCATAGAATGGAACAGTTTATGAAATACACTACCGGTAGGCCTTTATCCAACATTTTATCTGCAAAAAAATGTGTTGCTGTTAAAGTTTATATTTTATTTATTAAGAAAGATTTCTCTTCAGCTTTCCTTATGAGGGATTGCCATTAAACATTAAAGTATAACATTTACAAAAGTCATTATTAGGGTTCGGATGTTTATGACATGTCATAATTTTATCCTGACCTCCATTCTCGCCGAAAAACAAATCAAGCATGAACTGCACATTCATTATCCTAATCGGACCATTTTTATTTTGCATATAAAGTCATATTTTGGTCATTTGCATGACCTTGGTCATATTTGTAATTTAACGTCATATTTCAGTTAAAAATTCGGTAAAAGAGCGCAATTATATAGTATACGCTCTAAATGGTCGAATTATTATTTTTTTCTAAGCAAGAGTCACGAATATTTTGGTTTTACTGTAACTGAAATGCGAAGCGACAGTAACAAGTAATAACTTAGCACAATTACCTCTTCTTCCCTGTTGTTAACAACTTCCAATAGACAACAGATTAGACGTAAATTACAATTAAAACTGTAAATCGATTGTAAAATTGTTAAAAAGTGATTATCTGATTGAATTAGTGTGATGTAGGCCTAATAATTTACTATCATTAAACGTTTAAAATTGGAACATTTATGTTTAGAAAATATGTTCTCTTATGAGGTCATAGTTAGGAATTTTGGGTCATATTTAGTCATTTTAAGGTAAGATCATATTTTCCACTTTTTTAGGTCTTAACATCCGAAGCCTAGAAATTATAAATTAACATAGGCCTAATACTTGTCGCAAATAGCTGCCTAATTAACTAATGATAAGTTTATTGCGAAAATATTTAGTGTGTAAAAAAACATCTCTATAAAACAATACTTTTAACAAATAAATAATTTATGAATGCTAATATTACTAGTAAGTTCAGTAATACAGGACCCTGGAACTATATGGAAATAACTCGCTTTGATGTATGTTGCTTTCATTTTTTTCAACCATACTATAGGCCAATACGCTTATTACATGTGATACAATAATAATACATTGCATGTAGCAGTATCATAATGACATCCAATAAAGTATAGAATTTCATTCGTACGATTAATATCAAACACGGAACAATCTTGAAGCAGAGAGCAGCAAATTAAACTGCATAATAAATAAAATAAAATAAATTCTGTTCGTGTTAAGTTTAATATTACTATATACTAAAATGGATTCATTTCGTGTTTTAAAATCCGTTGGTTTGAGGTTAAAACGCCAAGAGAAGCTTCGAATTCCCAGCATGCGTTCAGGTGTCATCTATCGCAAAAGACGAGAACGAGAACTTAGGCCTACTAACAGCCAAGGTTCATGTCAGCCTTCTCGTTTTTTGATAAATATAAAAATTCAAAACTTAAACATTTAATTATGGTCGAACAAAAACAGCCATAAGCAACTTGCTTCTCTCGTTTCATAAACAACTTGCCAGTGTCTTATTAAATTAAATTAAAGGCTCGTTGCATAATATACTATTATCTATCTTATTTTCGTCAACCTCGTATCAGATGTTCTGTAGTGTCCTGTAGAAAGATCGAGACCCTAAGGTTGGGCATCTCTGTACTACACTCCCATCTGCCCATTAACAATCCACGATATGGCCCATTTAATTAAACTACTCTTTGATGTGAGTAACATGTAATGATGTGGCATTCGCAATCATCCCTACACATTCAAAATATTTCAAGCTTCAAAAATTTGCAAATGAAATTTGCGGTCCCCCACTCAGCATTAGCTTGCTGTGACATTTGGATGACACATATCCAATATAAGGTCATACTGAAGGGCATTCTAATTTCCACATTTTATGTGAGTTATGTTGTTGAAACATGAACGAATATTAAAATATGGTAAAACATGCACACGCATCAAGTAAATATAAAAAGCAGATAACGAACTGGTTCTGCTTTATTTGCGTCCGTAATGAGCACGAAATACATACCAGTACAGTAAATCGATGTGAATTTCAGAATGTTCACACTGTTTATTGTATCTACTGACGGAGTAGCACAGTTTTGTTTTTATTTCCCATTTGTTATTACTTACTTACTTACTCAATGGCAATAGATGACTCCTCACCAAGCTAAAGAAATACTATCTATTTCATGGAACCCGAAGGTTCATTGCCGCGCTTACCTGAGCCTGCCATTCAACCCTATTCTGTGCTAACTCTTATCCAATCATCCCTCGCAAATCCTACTTCCCTTAAATCTATCCTAATATTGTCCTCCCACCTACGTCTAGGTCATCCAAGTGGTCTTTTCCCTTCGGGTCTCCCAGTCAATATTTTTGAGATATGACTTTCCTCACCCATGCGCGCAACATGTCCACCTCATTTCATCCTCCGTGATTTAATTACCCTTAGCCCACTATATCTGGTGAGGAGTACAGGTCATGAAGTTCGTCATTATGTAGTTTTCTTCAGTCCCAATTTTCATCTCTCTTAGGCCAAAATATTTTCCTAAGCACCCTGTATTCGAACACTATCAGATTATGTTCTTTCTGAAGAGTAAGCGGCCATGTCTCACATCCATATAATACAACCGGCAGGATAATAGTCTTATAAATATTTATTTTTATAGTTCTGGAAAGACTAGGAGAAGATAAGAGTTTCTGAAGTGCATAAAAACAAGCATTTCCTGATTTTAGCCGACACTTAAATCCTGCCTTAATATTATTTGCGTCTGTAATAATTGCTCCCAGATATTTGAATTTTTCACTTGTTCGAAAAAATTCGAATATCTGAGTGCATTTGTTATTGCTCGATTTATTTTTGTACAGTTCGACCTATTTTAATTTATTTAGTTTTTATTTTAAATAGAGTCGTATTAATGTACCTAGGGATGCATGCGTGCAACTAACACATGGGTCATTTCATTTCTTTGTTTGGGTTACACGGACCCGTCCTAGACGACTACACAGCTTGCTGACACCGGCCACCATGGATAACTCAAACAGTAGGCCTACACCATTCTACAGTTGCCACAAGGAAAGAAACAACTTCTGACAGTTCTCTTACGTGGTTTTCTTACCAATCACTCCACCTTGGGATCAGCCGGAACAATGCCTTGTTTTGCGATGTTCCAATTTCAAGAAAGGGAACTAAATACTAGTCAAACGACCCTAATAATGATCTGGATATCTTTCAGCCAGAAGAACTACCGAATAAGAAGAAATGAACACTTACTTTCAAAAACGTAGATGGTTGATTACAGATCAAGGCCTATGCCAGCTGCTTTACTGCTGTAGTATCACAGTTGTCTTACCTGGAAAAAATGAAATAATACAGTCATCATTTTTCTCGTATAAATTAGCTTACAGTGTTATAATATTTCAGCATAAAAAGATTTAATATATTCTGAAAATTATGTTATTAGAATTAAAGGAGAGAAAATGATTTTTATCTAGATTTCTATTATTCACTTTTCTTCTCTTTGGTGCCTGATCACTAGACTTCGGAGTTTAGGTAAAAACCTATTTTAAACCTTTAGTGATAATTGGACGGAAACTTGTATATGCATGTTTCATAAGTGACTATGCCTAAAACTGATATTTTTATAGGACCTAAAACAGCCTATCTTTACGTTAGAGCCAAATATTGTCTTTTTGCTTGTTTTCCTCTAAAGTTAAAAATAAGTTACTTTATCGTTATAAATTCTAGCATTTATTTTCAGTTCATACTACATTTTTAGCTCGGAATATGCAGTACATGACACATTTGTGACTTGGTTAAAAGGTAAGGAATGTTTCGTCTTCAGTAGAAAAATTCCTTGGGATTCCCAAGAAAATGTAGAGTTTTTCTCCCGACTCCCACATCCAATAAAAAAAAGAAAGAAAAAAAAAAAAAAGAAAGAAAGGAAAAAAGTAGTTCTCTGAATTACTGAGATATACAAGGGGTTGAATATGCTAACGTGCGTAGCTTCTGGGTGCAGGGATTAGGTTTTCACTGTTATGGTATTAATACAGACCCTAGTAATAAGTCTATATAGTTCTGTGTATCATAGGCCTATATCTGTGTTTTATTATGATTATTGATTAAAGGTTACTTGAATAAATATAATATTCTGCATTGCAATTGAGATATTTCAGTAAATTGGCAACTTAACGATTTTATAAGAGACTATTCTACGATTTTTAGAACCTATTTTCCAATTTATGAGCCTATTTTAGGTACCTAAAACATCATTTTTAGTGACCTAAAAGTGTCGAAAGAATGTGTTGTAGCGACCTCTGAACTCCAAACTAGACAGAGTACGTGGCTTTCGTAAATCAAATCATAGAATCTGAAGTATCATTCGGTTTCAGTTGGATAACAGAAGAGAAAAGCACTCTCTCTGCATCCTCTACCGAATTCTTCACACCTCCTCTCCTCACCACCCATCATCATGCTTTCATGCTTTATCATCTCATCACAACCTAAAAACCCGATGATAGTGCCTACACTATCATATTCTCACCTTACCTAAATATCATACATCTCTTTAATCATCATCTTCCACTACTTCAGTCGTGTGAATGTGGAATTCTCTACCATCTCACAGGCTATGTCTACCTCCTCGGATTTTTCTGAGGTAGGGAGGCCTGGGACGGGGTGCACCCAGTCTCGTGATTCAAACTAAGGAGCTATCATTAACGGCCGTGGGTGATATTAATATTACAGAATAAAGGAATATATTTTATAATATTAAATGCATTATTAGATACTGGTAAGTGCAAGGAAATATCTTACGGTCTTAACTTTAACTAGGCTAAATAAAATTAATATTATGTTATTAAGTTATTATTATAATTATTAAGTTATTATTATTATTAAATTAGTTTTTTATTTTATTTAATTTTATTATTATTAATATTTTTATTGTTAATATCATTAATATTATTATTATTATTATTATTATTATTATTATTATTATTATTATTATTATTATTAAAGGAACGTCTCGTACACTGTACTCGTTAGTAGGTGACTGTAAAGTATTTTTATTTGTCCAATAGTAATAGTGTGATAGTATGGCACTATCATTATAATTTCGTTGTGTTACAAACTCCAGCCCTCCCCTTCTTTGGTCGAGATAATGAAACAGTATGAACTTCTTAATAAAAGTAAGGTGAGAAATATTTAGGATGACCTAGACAATCTGTAGTTTTTTTAATTGTTGGTGAGTTATGTGCAACATTTAGCAGAATTTCTTGATGTAGTCTAACTAGTACTAGGTTACAAAGAAACTAACTTATACTTTGGAAGATACAAAAACCAGTTATGGAAGTGTAGAAGTAATTTCTAGCCATTTGCGCATATACTTGAATGGAAATGTATAAAGCAATCTACTAGACTACACAATTATTTTTAAAAGGCATTCGCACAACGTTTTCGGAGATATGCTCAAAGCATCTTACAAATAGGTTGTTAAATCCGCAGTAATTGCCTGGGAATGAGATACAAACTCTAACGCAGTGTTGCCAGTTACAATCTACTTCATTCTTCTTGTACTTATGTTTCTTTCGCGTAACATAAGGATTTACAAACTGATTAGAACAATGGGAAAGATTATTACTTGAGAAAACTGATATAAAAATGGGTTGCCCCAGTAATCTTATGAGATTGAAACAAAGAATACAATAGCGATTGTTATTCCTCCTAGAGCGTACACAGGTTACGGTGTTCGGAGTTTCTTAGTAGAAATGTAAACTGGGTCTATCTGGATAAGATAAAAGTTTTAAAACCAATGAAATATTATAGAGCAGTATTTTAAATAAGTTTTTTAAGAGCATTCAAAACATGAAAGAAAATAGTGCAAAACAATAACATAGGCCTACATTCTACAAGAGTCGCTTCGTGTTCAAATATAATCTGTTCAGCGAACACAGTTGGTATTACATGAAAACAATTCCATGCAATTTTACTAGGTGGATTTTATTGATGTAGGATAAGTGATGTAAGTATCAAGGATATAATTAACAGCCTATTGTATTCAAGTGATGAGATCGTATAGTAACTAGGTAGACAAACGGAGGATTATGACACCTCACATTTTAACGCTCTGTTAACGTTTCCATTAGTTAATTATCTACTCCCAAAGACAAAGATTAGAAAATCTATTGATTATATTATAAAATCTCGTAGGATTGCTTCACTCGCCCTTATAGGCTCGTTCCGCAAGCATAGGCCTACCTACTCGCAAAATAAAATCATTCTTTTAAATTAGGGATGGGTCCTCGATACTTTCGATACCTCGATACTCTCGATACTTGCATGGTATCGGCATCGAACGATACTTCAGAGAACTCCCTCGATACGTTTTCGATACTTTTGTAATTCTGCAATTCTGCAATTAAGTGAGAATGCCAGTATGTTTTAACAAAAAATTTTAAGTGGACTGTTTAAAAAACTAATTTTAGTGTTAATGTAGAGTTTAAAAATAATTATAGGCTACTGATGATATTAAATTTTGTCTCATTAAATATGCAGACTTAATTAATTTAGTTGGTATTAAGCAGTTCTCTCAAATTTTAATTTTTAATGTAGGCCTACCTATTTATTGAAACTGGAAATGTTGAAGGTATCGAGTATCGAAGTATCGAGTATCGAGGAAAAATCATGTATCGGTATCGAGTATCGAGTATCGAGAAAATCTGGTATCGACCCATCCCTAATTTAAATCCCTTGTATCATAAATAACTCTTCATATCTCCTTTCGCTCATTTGCTGCTCATATGTACCCAATCGCTGTGTTTAGTGTTTGACAATGTTTCTGATCAAAGAAACTACAGGTATGAAGATGTTCCAGTGTTCAGTCCTTATGGGTTTACATAAAACAAGTGCATGGAGATGCAATAAAATGAATATAATAAAAATGAAACGATAAAGTATGACGATATCAATTTGCGATTGATTGATTGATATTCCACATACTGTAAACTTATAGTGGAATGATCGCTGATTCATTAGCTACATAGTACTTGGAATTTTGCATTATCTTTACAGATTATTATGTTTGTACTTAGTAATTTAATACCCATGTCCCCATTTAGTTTTTTCATAGTTCTATCATCACTACATAATTTTACGCATTGAATAACACGGTACTTAGGCTATATAGTTATTATTAATAATTTTTAAAAGTCCAAAACGAATTAATAGGTAAGCTGCGTGTAACACAAGCGGCTTAGTTTTAATCAATAGTTCTATACACATTTCAACAATTAATTTGAAACGTTCATTTTTCTGTAATTTTGAAACTGTTTAAACTGAAGTAAAGGCGGCTTTCATAATATGTTCTATTCAAGGTGGATGGTAATGTAATTAAACAATTTCAATTATTTACAACCTTACACTAGTATATTAACTGCATTATTTCACGAAATTTATTTATTTGTTCATAATGAATTAGCTTGTTGAATTTATAGGCCTGCTGAGGAATTTAGGCCTAAGACAGCCCAGCACCCACATTTGTGATTTAAACTGTAGGCCTACGGAATTAGCAGAAAGAACCTACAATATATAAGGAATTTCTCCTAATACTTTTATTGATATCTCTTAAATGCAACAGTTTCAAAATTTGATTTACCATTAAATTTTGTGCTAATTCAGACTAATTAATTACATTGTTGAACTTTTTTAAAATTACACTTTCTAAGCTGTTTAGTTCATGGTGCTGGAGAAAAAGTATCAATGTATTACCTTTAATTTAAAAAAAAGCTTGCAAATATTTTTATTCTTTCTGAACAAAATACAGAAATACAGAAAATGCTGGGAAAAATGGGAAAATTACTTTGCTCCATCGCATGCAGGCATTTTAGGCTACTTACGCAAATTGGAATGGAGTTATAAAGCCCCGGTACAATTTTTAATCTACAGAAGAACTAACAGGTGGTACTATCTGACTGACAACATGTATAGCCTAATTAATTATATTATAATAGATCGAAAAAGCTCCCAGCAACATCAAAATGGGTGGAAACTCAAAATGTAGAACATTTTGTTTGGTAAAATATATATTTACATAAACCAGACATTTCTTATAGAAGTTTAATATCAGAAGACATAAAAAACAAACAAAAATTAAATAAAAAAAAAAATAGTATTCATATGTATTAAATTCAATGCAATGCAAGTTTTTTTAATAATGAAGCTCTGTTTGGCGGTAGTTAATAGTAAAAAAAGTCTACCTGGCTTGTCATCTGCCCGCCACTTACTGTTTCGGAACTTAAAGCCACCTCAGTTGGATAATTCATAGCCTTGCTAATAATTTATTAGGGCAAGGCATTTGATGATTTTGCATCTTTTTTATATGAAGGTTAAAAGATAGCTCGAATATATAAATGTGTATCATGAAATATAATTGAATAAATACGGGCAATTTGTTTTTGTATTTTTTCTTTATTTTGCATTTTTCGTCATTTTCAAGAGATATGTAATTTTTTGGCAATTTTTAGGTCATTTTCGGCATTTTAGGTCATGTTTCAGTGGAGGTAGAGAAGAGATTTCCCACGTAGGCTAATCGTTACTTTCAGGCAACAGACAATCGTTTATATTTGAGTATCTCCGCCAAGTGTTCATACAGTAGAGTCCCGCTATTCCGAACTAATTGGGACCGAACACCGTTCGGTTTAGCGGGAATTCGGAATAGGCGGATTTCATTAATAATATTAACGTATTGAATTGTTAAGGCATAAATAAAGTGCGGGGAATTGTATAAATGGAGTCAACATGTGCTGTAAGTAAGCAGCTTTCATTCCAATTTGGTTTCAAGCGTTTTCATCAAGCTTAGGCTCTATGTGTGTCTCTATTTAACTTCTTTCTATAACAATAAATGTACGTTTTTTCACGAACGTCTTGTTAATTTCACCTGTTTTTAAGTTAAAAAAATAGGTATTTTTTCTGAACTCTGTTCGGAATAGGCGGATTTTAGGAATAGCTGGGTTCGGAATAGTGGGACTCTACTGTAGTTAATTTTAATTCAGGTTTATTGTAAACACCTAAGCAGTTTGTCTTTAGCAATAAAGATTTTTTCTTTCTTTTTAAATGGCACATATTTGCTAGGGGCAATTTGATGGGCATGCCAGTTCTGATGAATTTCTTTTTGTTTTGCTAACGGTATCCAAGTAGTATAAATTTACTTACTTCTTTAGTAACAAAATAATTATGCATTTTTCTTTATTTTTTCACTATTTTGTGGTCAATAAATGCCTTAACCTACTAATAATATTAACAAAAAATGTATTAGTGGAATTCGGTTATTTACACGCGACTGAATAGCAAATTTGACGTACAGATAACTTTGTTATTTATGGTTGCCTTATTTTGTTATTATCGAACGATACAGAGAAAGGAAATAATGCATACTATTATTCTTTTACTTTCACTGCGGAAAACCACCTTTGATATAACTCATCAGAAAAGTGATTTATGGGACTATTAGCGTAATACTGCTAGCAATATAATAAAATGCATTAGCTATAACGCGAATTGAATTTACACTCCATTTGTTTTCCCTGTGATAATTTTGTCGGGGACATAAACCTGCACACATGTAAAATACTATTAGGACTTTGGCAGTAATTAGTGCAATGAATCCTGCGTTGAGCTGCTGGCCATCAGGAAAATTGATAAATGACGCAGTGTCTAGGGACACCTGCCCCTCTATCCATTGTTGTTGTATTTTATCATGGTTGAGTGGCTATCGTGCCTCAGTGAGTAGGTCTAACTGTTATAGAGAACAAGAGTGATTTCTATCCCTCGCTCTCAAGGCATAGGATATATTTTAAGGCTACAAATCCACAGAGTTCTCTATCTTGCACTAATCGCTAGCATTTTTTTTAAATGCCATGATTAGGGTAAGAAGTGTAATTCTAACAATGGACTATAATGATAGTACAACAGGCCTACAAGACTAAAGACTAGTAATAGCGAAAATCAAACTAAAGCCCTGCGGTAGTCGAGCGGTATCAGTTCGGTCCGAAGTTCGAGAGTTCAAAGCTCGCTGACAGGCTTGGAGGTTTTTTGGAGTCAAAGTAACAGCATATCTTTTTTTTTTTCTTCTTTTTTTTTTCGGTTTGAAAGTATAGTAAAGGACTGGCCCCCTGTCGTCGATTCATGGCACGTCAAAGGGCCAATACAGTTTCTTATCCCTCATTATTACTATACCCTACTTCCAAGACATGTGGAATCAATCATGTTAAAAGTACTCGTTTAATGCTTAGACAGTTTATTGCAGGTCTATAGCTAATAAACTTAATTACGTGAAATGAATTTCAGCTATTTTCTCAAACAACTGACCAACTAATTTAGCTAGATCGTAACATCTCCTCACAACTGTCGATAAGTTGAGAAACGGGATTCTAATTTATTGCTTTGAAGTTTTCTCTTTAAAGTAACCGAAATTTGAAAATTGGATTATTGTATTGAATAAATGTAAAGTTTGAAACATTTATTTACAAGTTTTCCAAATTATTAGACCTACTTCCTCTGCCCGTACCATAGGCATTATAGGTAGTGGAAGTATTGTGTACGACCCCCAAATTCAAAGTTGAATTTTTAACATAAATACACGTTTTGAGATCTCCTGAATATAATTTTTTTTTTCAGAAACATGTCTATATTTTCAGAAACATATCTGTCTGTGTGTCTGTGAACAGCCTAGCTCTAGAACGGAAGATAGTGTGAAAACATTTTTAAGGAGAACATGAGGAAAATTTCGTTTTTCTCGAAAACAGGTCTAACGATTTTGTCTGGCTATATTTTGTACATGGGGTGCTTATACTAAGAGTTAAAACCTTTATTTGAAACATTTTTTCGAAAAAAATTTCTCCTAAGAGTAGATAAAAGCCGCCACTATTTATAGAAATTCAGTCTTAACTGGTGAACAATATAGCTTTGCTACAGGTTTAAACAACTGAATACGCGCTCTTTGGAATACGGTCTCTTATTCTATATCAGAATGTGAAGTGAGAAATATTGTCCATACTTAGAAGTAAAGGAAATTACTTCAGTGCGTTAATCAGATTTTATTTGGGTTATGTATCCTTCGAGGATGAGATGCGATGTGGTAACGACATTCTCTTCATTTTTACAACCAATTTACACGAAGAGAATGTCATACATAATATATTATACTAAGAGGGGAACTTTAAATTGCGCAGAGGAAAGTACACGAGTTTCACATCCGATTTTTTTTTTTAAAGACACCATACGCGGGCAGTTCAGAAATGGATTAGCTATATATATATATATATATATATATATATATATATATATATATATATATATATATATATTAGAAACAAACACAAATTATATTTAAAAATTCATGTCGATTATTCATTAACAGTGATAATATCAAGGAAATTTCAAAAAGGAGCATAAAAATATTATGTAATAAAACTTTTATTATTTTTTAATTTGTAATTTTATTGTTCAGATTAATTAATTCAGGATTATTTTTATAACAATAAAAATGAATAATCTTGAACCAAAACTAGAGTTGTGTGCCGGCTTGAAATATTTTGGTCAATTAAAGGGTTTGTTAGATCTGTGTAACTTTTAGGCCTAAATCCGATAGACAGCACTTGTCCAATAGAAACTTTGTTCTCGTGGAACAAAGTATAGTCTACTATATATTTCACTCTTAAATAAATTTGATAAGAGTAAACATTACCCTTCTGAAGATTCTTCATTTTACCCCGTAACTTATTTTGTAAACGATTCACATAGGAACAATTAAATAATTAGTTTACGTACTGTGGGTGCTACTTCTTAAAGACTTTTTCCTCAAGAACTGCCTCTACCTGCTGCCAACCTAATCCTATTCAACCTGTCAATCAGTGAATATAAAGGTAATTAGGCTTTTTCACAATTGTCAGCAGTCCAGTGCAATGTCAAATACGTACCACAGCACGTTTACTTCATTTGAAAAGTGGTGAATGACAGCGACAACACTGAAGAAAACCACGTGACTACAAGAACACTGTTCTTTGTCGGTGTCGGTATCGGTGCAGATTTTCATATTAGGGAACTATGCTATTATATTCTTTGTAGATAGACGATGGTTTGGGACGAGGTCTTCTTAAAATGGCACGAACACTACATAAGCCTAGTTGTGGTTTATTTCTGTTTCCTAGTTAACCCTTCTTCTTTATGAAACAGTTTCAGAGAAACAATGATCCCGCTACAGCCACCACAATATTTTACAGATATCTTTCTAATTATCCTGACGTATCAAACGCCAACTATAGAGCAATTCCAAAATTGTAGTGGGGTAGGCCTATATAATCTGCGTTAAGATTCAAAGGCTGGGCAATTTGATGAAGGAAAGGGGTTGTGTAACAAAGATGATAGAGAAACCGCCTGAATGTCAACATGGCAGGGAAGAGGGTGGAATCTGCGAGTGAGTCACTAACCCCCAAGCCATCGGTAGTCAGAAACAAAAACATCATCGCCTAATGGAATCCAGCGCATTAATCACGCGAGAGGACGCAACTGTGCCGGGTTATAAAACGGAAATTATGTCGCCCGCGGGGACAAGACAATAAGGACAAAAAAAAGGACCTCTGCATGGACAGGAAACGCCCCTATGTTCATTAAGCCCTTCTCCCAAAGGATACATGAATAACCTCAATCGGGACAAACACGCTTACAAAAAGAGAAACCTACAATCGCATTTCGACCCTTCTTTTCCCTCAGTCTCTTTCCCTCCTTTTCTTTCTGTTCCTCTTACTTTTCTCTTTCCCTGTACATCGTGTAATAGGCTATATTTCCCTCTCTTTCCATCCGTCTGTCTCTTCCATTTATACTCAGTTTTCTCCATGGTTTCCTATAGCTATTAAGGATTGTACTAATATGATCTCATGATATACAGTGTACAATACAAGGTCCAGGAGTGGTGGTGGTGGAAAACTCGAGACAGAATTTATCACAGGTAATCCCACGAGAGTTTACGAGTGTATCGATAGATTCGCGACTGCGCAGCAGGAGCGAATTTATTTATGAAACTCGTAAACTCGAGTTGGATTTATTAACACTATTCCATGAATAAAATGTGACGGATTATACAAATAATAATTAATTTCTTGCTGTGTTATATAAAAACAAAACTAACAGCTTACTATGAATCAACCATCTATTATTCGATTCGAGTTACCAAGTAGTAATCAATGCTACCAATGGTGCATATAAATATAGTTAACCTAATTTAAGTAAGCTAATAGCAGAACAGAATAAAAGCACACGAACTGGCTTGCACCGAATTGAAATTGTGTTTTAACCAATGTGAATTTATAATATTCAAGTTTCCAAACAAATTATGCTGTATAAAATGGTGTGATTTTATTGTGTTCACAGGCAGTATGCACATTGATACGTACATTTCTAGTAACGAACTGACATTTTATCAGATAAAATTGCATCCTCGTATTAATAGCAAGCATTTTATAAAATAAACGATCGTGATTGGTTTATAGGCATATCCGAGGAATTGCTAAACGTTATTGGCCAATATCAAACACGCGGCGAATGGATGGAATAGTCACATTGAATTGCTTGCTTGCAGCCCTAGGAAGCATATTATAAGATAAACAATTGCGATTGGTCTATATCCGAGGAATTCTAAACGTTATTGGTCAAAATCAATGGAATAATAATGTAAAAAGGTTTTTCATATTAAATTGTCTAATTAAAAAGTTTGCATCATCACAATTTTTTTCCTTTTTTGTTGTTATCGTATTTTCTCCTTCCTCCTATTGTTAGGTCTTCCTTCCCTTAAAACTCTTTCGTCAAAAGAACGTCTTCTTTACTTCACTTTTACCTCCCCCTTACAGGGGCGTTCATGCCAGAGTCTTGTAGGACCCCAACCTGTCGGGGGAGGAAGTTTCTTTGGATCACATATAGGCTAATGTTTGGTCAGCCAAAGACAAGGTGGGCCTCCCAGGATGAGTGTTCAGCCCAATGCCGGGGCCACCTCAGAGACACAGGACGAGACACACCAGTCGCTCATACACTTACTCAGAACAAAGCACGGATGAAGATGATAATGACGGTCAGATGATATCTACGGACCACAAGGGCATCAAGTTACCCGTTATAGGTGAGGAAAAATTCGGGGAAAACCCCACCTCTCCCCAGGAATCGAACCCGGGACCGCTTCGTGAGAGGAGCGAAAGCATTCCTTGCGCCACAGCGGTGGATTCAAAAGAACTTCATATTGTAAAATATTTTGGCTTCAAGACGAACAACAGCCTACACCCTGTAGTAATTAAAGGAGTTTACGTGTAAGAAGTTATTTAAAATAAAGCGAATAGCTCTAGAGAGCTTATAAATTCATTTTTTTCTTCCGATGAAAATATTTAAGCGACTAATTAGCTAAAATATCTGTTGAGGTACACGGAATGGCATCAATATAAATACTACAAGAATAGGCCTACTTATGAAGTTATTCATATTGTCTCTATTAGAGATAGCCTACGCCTATGTTAAGAGACAATATTGCCAACGTATTTTTTTATACACTGTATAATTTATATTTCATATGTTATTTCATAATTACAAAAATGATGCATATGATGGTCCTGGAACCCCTGAAGTGCAGGAGCTCGTACTCTGGACGATCTCCAGTGTCACATTCAGGGCCGTAGTTAGGTCCTCCTGCGCCCTTGGCGAGTTTGACAAATCTGCGCCCTCCAATACTGGGGGCCGGAACAATTTTTTTAAATTTCTGTAAAATTGTTTATTATTTTAATATAAAAACACTGTTATTACCAAAGAAAACCGAAACCTCAATTTGAAAATGAACTAAGTGTTGGACTTTCAAGGTACTAAAACCTTATTTGAACAGACGATTGAACTACCGTACTTAAAAAATAATTAAATCATAAAATCTAGAATTTTTATTGCTTGGTAAATTGCATCAGTCTAAAAAAAAAAAAAAAAAAAAAAAGTGGTATTTTTCATGGTTAATTTTACGCCCTCTTTATACCTGCGCCCTTGGCGGGGGCACGTCTCTCCACCGCCTAGCTACGGCCCTGGTCACATTTACGTATGTTTTACAATTGAAGCTTTTACTTTTATAAGGGTCTAAGTGCCAAAACCATGATTTTTCAGCAGATAATTTCAAATGGATCTATGTATTCAAACCAAATGATTCCAGAAGGGTCCAAGGTCCAGGGAAAGCCACGTTAGTAGCAATAAATTCCAAGATATAGCGCTGGGTCTATCACCAGCGCGTCTTTCTGTGACTCTATTTCTTGTTTTCTACAACCATGATTTTGGCGCTTAGACCTGTATAAAAGTAAACGTTTCACTTTAAGTTACGTTAACCTAACTGATCTTAAAGTTAAAAAGTAGACAAATTAATATCACGAAAAAGTACCAGGGGAGAAAGACAAAAGTTGATTTTAATGGCAGTTTGTAGACTATACAAAATAGGCTACTTGTAGTTACAATAGTGAGTGTGTAGGGCCTACATGTGTTTGTGTGCGTGGACAGATCTTAACCGTTATATACTTTAGGCTACATATTATATAAACCAATTGTAACAGAATTATGAGACATCCTGATTAAATAGTTAGGCCCTACGTACTTTACTGAAAGTTTTATATTTTGAAAATATAAATTAAGGAGTTAAAATCTCCTATGAGCTTTTACTCAATACAATTCACTAGGTAAAAAGAAATAAGAAAATTGTTATCCTCCCAAAAAATATCAAACAATTTAAAGATATTGGCAAACACCCTTTTTATGCGAAATATATTAATTTATCATAACGAAAAAGTGACAAAGTTCCACGCACAAATTCCAAACAACTTTTCATAACTAGAAGAATAATTTTCCGAATAGTTTCCTATTTTTTCCCACCCGGTTTCGTTCGTACATTAGTGCAAACCTTTATCTCTTTGTTCCACTTCCCATTCCTCCCCATTCCCTACAACTATCACAGTAAATTGTGTGAGATGGTGGCTTCACCAGTTCCATACACACAAATATGGACGTTTTCCTATGCAATGGAAACATACGTTTTGTACAAGCAGTGGTTTAATGTTGTAAAGTGCCTCCAACCCTTCTCTTCTTACAAAACACAGCAAGAGCTACAGAGAGTCATTTGTTTTTTTTTTTATCTCGGCTACTTCCACATACTTAACTTTACTATAAAATTTGTACGACCTCAAAGTTCATAAATATAAATTTGTACGAGCAGAAATCCCAAAATGGAAGTTTGTTGAGTTTTTAAACCAAACATGAATAGTAAGTTCAATATACTGGATAGAAAAAGATGGGCTTGTATTTGGACAAAAGAGGAAAGCATAAAAAGTAATTCAGAAAAATTATTTTTTAGAAATTAGCTTCGAAATTAAGGTTTTGAAAAGGCTTATCTTTATAATAGGCCAATAAATTCAAATAAACTTTTAAGATGAACAGAGAATGTAACGGCAGAAGAGATTTTATGTTTGTGGAGCATAATGTCAAAGTTGTATTAAGATTTTAAAGTAACTGAGCTTTAATTCGCATTAGGCCTATTGGTACAAAAATTGCCCAATGTATCTTGGTGTTACTTCGAAATACTTCATTTTGCTCTGTAAATCTATAAATTTAGTGTCAATAATTTACAAACTAATTTTGAAAATCGTGTTCTTTACGATTCTGATCAAATTGCTGTTGAGTCTGCACGCCACTGAAATCAGCACGATGCACTTCAATTCATGACGCGATAGTTAATTTATTATTATACCTAATCAAGGTTCACGAGTTATACCTGACAATTATCCAAATAACTAAGTCGTGATAAGACCTCATTGCTGAAATGATAAAGAAAGAATAGCAAAGAATATAAAATATAAATAAAATAAAGTTCCAATAGAATAACAGCTATCTGAAGAGGTAAATATTATGATATGCTCGTACCCATAATTACAGCAGCATTTTAAAATAGCTGATATTGATGAATTTCATGTTTCCCATGGCATAATAATGCCAAAATTGAAATGGTATGGTAATTTTCCACCTAATGTACCATTACTAGAGTGACGACAAATTCTAGCTGGAAGAAGCGAACAAGGAATACAAGACGTTAATCTGATTATTACACATAATATTTTACCTATAAGATGTACACAATTCTGTTTGTACTTAATAATTCAATATGTTTATTAGTTTGATTAATAATAATTATAAATAGATTATGATTCCTATTCCTTCCATCGTTATTCAGCTAGAATTTCACAGTCTAGTAGAGGAACATTAGGCGGAAAACTACCATACCATTTAAATTTATAACAGCTGTTTACGAAATATAACGAATGGTTTATTACTTGCTTAAGGTCCTTGATTTATTAAAAATTCAATCCAGATGTATTTCTTTGTTCGACTAGATAAATGACGTAGGTTAATCCAAGTTTATCAGTTAGGTCATCTTCTGAGTTTTCTGATTAGTCAGAATAGTTTTTCTCCAATATGAAGAAAATTATTATTTAAACGTGACCAAACAAAACATTTCTCTCAATAGTACAACCATTCCTCTGATGCACTTACAACTACTGTGTAGTAATAACAGAGATGATAATAATAGCAACTTAACCCTTCAAACGTTACTACAAAGAATTCTGCGTGTGATGATTCCACCCCAATTTCATAATTCGCGTTAGCGCGGTGAAAATTAGTTATTGAAAAGTCTGTAAAGGGGATATACATGTTCAGTGCAGTGGATACCAGAGGATTTAAAAAATGTATACGAACTGAGTTACCTCTTTTCTGTACATGTGAACACCGTTTCCAACTTTTCCTGCAATGTTATTTTTGTTCGTTCTAGATTTTGTTCAGCACTTTTATACAAGGGCAATAGTAGTGAAAGGGTAACATTAATGTAAGATCGTAGCATCGTTGTTTTGTCGTGTTCAGGATTAATTCCACATGAACATGACATGTATCAAGTACTTAAAAAATGTACGTGATTTTATTTTTGGAATCTTTTACGAGGGAGTCAGGGACAAACCCCCTTTATGAAGATGAAAATTTAAATGAACTACTCTAATCTGGTTGGTTTTATAGTTATTTAACGACGGGGTGTACATCAACTTACGCCTGTGACTGTCGACGGTGTAGCGGAATGTTGTCCCACATAAGTCCTTTTACATGCCTGTAAATCTACAGACATGAGCCTGTCAATGTATGCACACATAAATGCCACTGACATGGGCCAGGATTGAATCTGCTCCATACAGACTGGGTTATCTAGTTTAACTATGGGAAACCGGAAATTGTATAGCCTATAACAAATATACATACATATGTAAACATATACATACATATGTAGAGTCAATGCGCCACCCCAAGGATTAAGCCAATTATTAAAAAGTCCCAGTGATCCCAGGGGGTATATAGTTCATGATTCTAGTATGTAACGCACTAACTTTACTCTTCCCTGCCGTTTGATTAATTTATAAAGATATGGCCTCAAATTTTGGATTCACATAATTTTTGACTGGTTAGACTATGGACTATGTATATAAATTTTAAATTAAAAATTACAATGCATGAAAATGTCGTTTAATGTGGAGGGGAGACATTCAATAGTGCAACATCTATTAGCCCTTTCGTAATATCTTGGCTCTCCGGGGTTTTAAAACCAACGTTTCGGTCATCGTGTTGCGACATTTTTCTGGATTTGTTTGCTGAAAACTGAAGAAGAATATCACATCTGACAAGCGGAAGTCCAGTCAATAGTCTCGATAGCATTCGAGAGCAAGTCTTATCCGAGTGTCCACTGTACTGGCAAGAAAGACAGTATCTTGAGGGGAGTATGTAAGTTGCTATACGGTCAGGGTACTTTCTACGCAGATGCTACACAGATAACAATATTGCTCTAAAAGATGACAATCATGTAAATTTCTCCACGATAAACTTACATGTCATATACAATTTTCCTTTTGCCTAGTGAAAATATTTTGTCATGCGGCCATATTTCGTCCACTTATGCCCCTAAATGGAAGGTAAATTGTGTTTTTTAACAATGTTATGCCAAAGAATATTCTCAAGTCGGGAAATGGTTAATCTATATTTATGGACTTCCTTTTCTACGTTCAGAAGAGGCAGGTGACTGCTTCACCAGTGAGTTGATGGCTCTAAAACCACAGCAACATAACATGACGCGATTTGTGGTTATTTAACAGATAATTATATTAGCGGAGAAAGTTTGTTCCTTCAACATAAATGGTCCATTTCAACACATATACCGGTACTGTTAAATACCACTAATGCTTGTGAATCTTTTCATTCCCTGCTCAGCTCAAACTTCTACCATCACACAAAATTATGAAGTCATTCACCATTTATAAACATTTTGTGATGACACTGACTACTGGTTTTGTAATCCGAAATTACCTGGAGGAGCGTTTTCAACCGAGTTGCTATCTCAAAAGTAATCTGAAATTATGGAACTTTTTATAGCGAGTGTCGTACAAAATGTTAAAAATAGTTAATAAACTGATATAATTATTAAAAATAAGTTATTATTATTGTCATTTTCATCGTAATTAGTAATTACCAATACTTTCACTACTACTATTAAGATTATCTATTGTTGTTATATAATATTAATATTATTATTATTATTATTATTATCCTATTATATTGTAGGCCTCAGTAGCCTACAGTATTGGCATTTATATCACTAGTGAAGACAAATTCTGATATATCAACATAAGTGAATTCGCTTTCCAATAAGACTTTTTGCAATACTACAACGTCCATAATAATAATCACTATTGGTTGTCCTGGTCCACAAAAAAATATTGCCACAGTACACGGACGGTCCGCGCTCGATGCCCTACTCACCCCTGCACTCAACGACTGCACAGTTTAATTATTTTCGACGTTCGTTTGCTTCCCACTGGCTGACTGCTGGATGTCAGTTATGTCGGATTAATAAATTGTTCACTGGTTTAACCATTACACATGAGGACAAAGCGCGCTCCACTCGGCGTCGTATTAAATCAGTTATCAGCAGAGCCTAATCAGAAACACATCATGTATTATACAGTATTAGTGTCCCCAGCAATTTGCCAAACTGTCAGCTAAACAGAACCAAGCCAGCTGCATCAGCTCTGACGTGCGTACTGCTCATACTGCAGGAGCATAAGCTGCAGCCCTTTCAACACATCATTCTACATTAATTTTACATACAGTAGGGCTACCATATGTCCGACTTTTCTCGGACATGCTCTCTTTTTAGAGTCTGAATTATTTGCCCGGGAATCTACATTGTTTCTTTCTTAAACTTTCCTTAATATATTATTTTCTTTTCTCCGCTAATTTCATTCTCACAACACTTTCCAAGACGTTCCGTAAAATTCCGGTAGGTGGATGTATCACTTCGAAAATTAACTCGATCATGGCATCCTTCCAGAAAATCTCTCTACACCAGGGATCTCCTACCTTGTAGCCTACTTTCGACGCCCCCCTTTTGAGATGTGGCAAGTCACTACGCCCCCTTACCATCTTTTTAATATCTTCAAGGGAATAGTTTAAACTAAGACCACATAGCAGGCACAACATGTTTAAATAAAATACTTTTTACGAACATAATATTATATAAACTAGTGAAAGTAATGAATAATTAATCACATTCTTTACGAACCAGTTTAGTAATTAAGTTACTATTATTATGTCAGTGAGACGGTTGACACTGTCTTGCCTTGATTAGACCTAGTAAGTAACGTTCTGTTTAATTAATTTTTTTACCTACCGGATTTTCAAGATTCCCGCATTGCTTCTGACTCCAGTAAGTATGCTTCCAACATAACAAATTATTTATTAATAATTAGTGCAAGCCTAATATTTGTAAGCAATTTTACATTAAAATTCGGTTATTTTGGTTATCTACATATTTTCAATGAGCTGTATATAAAATTTATTGATTATAATACAAATAGCATCGAATGGCAAGAATGATAATGTTTTATTATAGCCTATGGTCTGCTAAAATTTAAAAGTCGGGTGATTGCATTTTACAAAATAACCTATAAAAACACGCTTAAATCTTATAAGAACAAAGGTTATATTTTAATTTTGGCATGCGGCTCTTGGACTTCAAATTATTAAGTCGAATTGGCCCTCGTAAAAGTTGAGTTTGACATTCCTGCTCTAAATGCCGATTTTTAAATCGCCCCAACTAGGGAAATCGCCATCCCCTTTGCTCTGAGACATTTGGGGTCTCCCCTGTGGCAGATAGATGGCGAATGCCAGAACCATTTTCGAATTATTCACCACTTGGGCGAGCCACATTACATGGTGATGTACTGATGTGTAACTGGCAGAAGTGTAAGGTCAAAGGTGTGATATTTTTTTATTTATTTATTTACTTGCATAGTGTAGCGTAGTGTAGGGTATGAGTAATGAACTAATGATGATAAGGTGAGGAAGGGTGGAGAGGAAATTTAGTTCCGATATTTAGCCTACTTTCGTTGAAAGACAATCAGGGGACTGACGGACGAATCGCTATCAACAGTGACATATGATTCCAAATTAGGCTATACGCACTGCGAAGAGCTTTAGGAATGAACCCGGGTATGTTTGGTGCACAGACTAGTGAATACCTCTGCTAAATCCAGCCCTCTGGGTAGATTAGAAACCCAAACTCAGCCCCTACCGAATCGAACCTGGGCCGCTGGGGTGGAAGGTAGGCGTGCTGCCAACTGCGACAGGGCAGCGGACAGAAACGAAATATTATTGGATCAGGAAAAATCTAGTATGCAAAAGAAAAAATTACGTTCCAATCTTCTTCTCATTAGTCTATTATTATTATTATTATTATTATTATTATTATTATTATTATTATTATTATTAAGTTGTTGTTATTATTATTATTATTATTATTATTATTATTATTATTATTATTATTATTATTATTATTATTATTATTATTATTATTATTATTATTGCTTCTGTTGTTGAGGGAAAAAATAATTATTACGAAATTCAGTAGGTTACATAATATAATTTTATTGTTCTAGAGATTTATCATAGATAATACCATAAGAGATCCGGGTTTTATCGAGTTCGTGAATTTATCTTGAGAAAGTCCGGACAGCGAGTTATATTTGTTGTGATTATTTAATGAATACTTAGAGAGTTAATCGTGTAAAGAATTATAAAAAGAAACTACGTGCATGAATAAAACTACGCACTTCTGTCATTCTGGTGTCATTGTAAGCGAGATAGCCTTTGGCAAATACAATAGAGAGTTTCTGCTTTTGGCGAAACAATCGATGAAGGCCTATAGTCTATCGATCGTCCCGCCATCGACAATAATCGCGCTTCGTGCGATTCTCATCAGCTGTGAGCTATTGGATTTTTTCAGATTATCCTCGTTGCTAAAATATCGTAAATTCATATTGAATTTATAATTAAACGATTTTTAAAATGCTACACCACACATATTATAAATAATTAAATGTTACTTTTATATCTCCCTTTGCTCATAAGCTACTTACATATAGCAATTGTTATGTTCAATGACTAAATATTTTTTTTTTTATCAAAGAAGGTACAGGTTTAAAGATGTTTCAATGTTCAGTCCTTGTGCTTTGTGTTTAAAAAAATGAAGGTAGGCGCAAAAAAATTAAAATGATAAAAATAAAAAAATAAAAAAATAAAATTATGACGATAGATACTTGCGATTGGTTTAATTTCCCAATAGTCTTTTAAGTTACTGGATTGGTCACTGATCCATGAGCTAAATAGGGAATGAAACAAAAATGTTATTTACAACAATTTCTACGAGTTAGCTCATTGACTTGTACAATGTAAAGTAGACTCCACAAAGAAATATTCTTCACTTCAAGCTTGATTTTTAATATTATACCCCACGAGATTGATGGCATCATATAAAAAGGCATGAGAACTTGAATAAACCGTCGTTTGTAAAGCGGTTAATTCTCTGTGGATGAGCTAGAGCATAAAATTTCTCAAAGAGAAGGCTTGCTAAACTAGTTTATACTGGTCAACCTATGGCCCTTAACTCAAGTGCTTAGTTTTATGCACATATGCGTACTTATGTCTAAACATTTAAATACAATAGCCACGAAGGTTAAGCATGTCACATAGGGAGATAGCCAAATATATTACGCTAGTCTCATTCAAACCTTCAAGGACCTGGATAAGATTCTTCAGAAACAGGTCTTAAAGAGTCTTAAATTAAACCCAGAAGAGATCTGATAGCAGAGAGTTGTAAAACCAACAAGAACCACGTCCATGCACATTGTGAAAGGAGCTATGGGTATCTCAACAATAACTTACTGATTTAATTTAGGATAGAATTTAATTATGTATTCGGTCTCCATAACATTTAGGCCAGGAATGTAACGGTATTTTGATTAAGACTAACTATGGTGCATTTACTTTAGGATGATAATATAATAGAAAGCACATTAACTTATGTCACAGTCATAATTTTATACGCCACAATTTTCGTTAAAATGACACTGTTATAATAAAGTAATTGTAATTTTCCCACCTTATACCCTCATTTGAAAAAATAATGCATGGATGGTTTGCATTTCATTCTTTAAGTATTTATTCTTTTAACATAAAATTACTTATATAATATATAGATACCCCAGACTAAAATTAATTAGGATAAATACTTAAAGAATTAAAGGCAAACCATCCAAGCATTATTTTTTTCAAATGAGGGTATAAAGTGGGAAAATTATAATTACTTTATTATAATAAAACCCTCATTGGACACAAAATGAAGTTTATTGACACTGTTAGGTTAACAACACATTGTACAAAGCTTAAAGAAGGAAATGAATGAATATCTGGATGTGAAATTAACTCTTCGGTCCTCAGTCCTGAATAAATAAAAAGTGATATGACGTTAATTTACGTAAGTTATTATCTTTCTCACGTGCAAATTCAAACTAAAGATATGTTAAAATTTTCGTTTAAAGCAAAAAATTAAATGTTTATTATTAAAACAAAAATCAACGATTATAGACCTATAAGATTTTCGTGTCTACCATCATATTCTCCATAATTTTTTTACAGAAATGCATGTTTCTATTTCACTTTGGTCATATTCTGAAAATAGACAAAACTGGCAAGATAGCGCTTGATTCTCCCATATGAATAGCATGGGCCATAAGAGCCCATTGTGCCTTCACTCCTATCAGTACAGAAAACAAGTGCCTCATTGTTCAGCAGGAATCACTATAGGCCTACTCAAAACATTGAAAATGGACCATATTTTGAAATTCGTATAGAAAACAGCTAATTTTCTTGGTTGCAGAGGACTGTACATTCATTTTTTTATTTTGATTAGGGATATAGGTAGTGTATTTTAAGAGTTAACATGGATTCGCTGGCTTTCCTGTCATCAAGTTTTAAAACGCTTTTCACCCCTCCGAGAAGAAATTAGTTTTCTTAGAAATGAAAGGCGAGTCACCCGATAAGCTATGTGGTGAGTAATTGGCATAGATTTGATATCCATAGTGGATATTGCAGGGCATTTAAATTACTTAAAGTTAACATTACAACATGATAATATTAAGGTTTTTAAATTAAAGCTCAGGCCTTGAGAAGGACAACTGGTAAATGACCGCTTATTTTTCCTTCATACCAAGATTTTCAAGATTCTTACAATGCTTCTGACTTCAGTGATTATCACCGACCAACAGCCATTTTGGTGCCTTAGAATTTATACTTATTCTTGGGTATATTTTGGTCGCTGATGCCAAATGTGCCATTAGTTTTGCCCTATCAGCTTTAGTTTTGTGAGATATGGTATTACCATTATGCATATTATCCCATTTTACGTTTCATATCAATCAAAAAGTGCCTATTTTTAGCTTCTAAATCATGTGAAGGAAAAAGCAACACACTTCATTATATTAGCATTACAATAATCATATAACAAAAAATTGATATTAATCACATATTGTACGATCGTTCATGACTTATGAGCTGCCAATTTGAGGGCCAAAAAATAATCCAGCTTTTAGTTTTCCTGTACTTCCTACAGTTTTCGTCCTAAAGGAAGGCCTTATATCGAATACCTGCCTTATATTATGATTTCGCTTGAATTCAGGACAATATTGTAATTTAAAATCTTCATTGTAGACACTTCAAGGAAAATTTGGAAAAAATGTTAGCTTCTATTATTATTATTATTATTATTATTATTATTATTATTATAGGCACTTTTCAATGTATTGGTAAGTTCTGTCATTAGGTCTAAATTGTGCTCTTTAAAAATTTAATTTTGAGGCTCATAGTTTCTTAAAATACTAATTATTACTCTTCCTGTAGCTGATTTAAAGCTATAATGAATCTAGGTTGGACACTTTAATAGTCTATTATAATAGAATGTCTATTGCAAAGACAAAAATACACACTGGACGCACCCTGGAAGAATAAATTGGTTTAAGTAGACAATGCATTTTTCATTGTGACAATTGATTCAGACAGAGAATTGGTTTCATTGTGTGATCCTCCACAATAGCTTGAATACTGTTAACGGCACCCAATGATAAATTAAATTGTCAACCGTCCTTAATTACTGTAGTTGTAATAGAGTATGTTCTGAAGCAGTTAGTTGTTAATCAGAATGTTAATTGGAATGAAGACAATCGGGTATTTTGGAAATAATGCTGCAAGTGGAGCATGAAATGTAACAGTGAAGGTGAAAGATGTTAAACCCCGACACAGAGGCTTCTTAAAGCCCCTCCATACAGGCTACACTTTGTACTAAAATAAATGGACTTTCTGGCCTTTCAATTCATATGAATAACAGTAACTGCGACATAGAGTATAGGACTACAGTACTTAGGCCTACATGAAATTACAATTAATTCATAAAGGAGTCGAGTTTCGCTTATGGTATTCTTTGTTATCAACCGGAACTTAAGTAAGGCTATACCAAAGGCTAATATCATAATAATAATAATAATAATAATAATAATAATAAATAATAATAATAATAATAATAATCGACGTTTCTGGTTTGGAATTCTGCCCCAATGGGTATTACGAGTACTTAGAGTGCTTCATTTAAGGATTGGGAATTCTGTAATTTACTCATGGGCATCTTGAGGCAGACTGTAACACAGGCATTTTAAGTACTGCTGTAAATTGGAAGATCCCTACTTCCAAAACCAATAAGGTAATCGGGAATCTATTGCAGCTTTAGGCCTAAGCTATTACCCCTTTAATAGTAGGCCTAAGTTATTACCCCTTTAATAGTAGCATACTATGTTATAAAAATTAACTTTACAGGTTTTCATAATAATAGTAGACAGTAGGGCAGTACTAGAGCAGCAACCATTAAGTAGTAATAATAAAATAGTTGTAGTAGCAACAGGAGTTGTAGAAATTTTAGTAATAATAGTAGTAGAACTAAACGTAATAACTTAGTTAACCGAGTGAAGCGAGGTCCTGTTTTAGTAATTTCGTCTGTTTTTATGTTGTAACCTAGTCACGATCAAACGCGGTAGTCGATGAGGTACTTTGGTAGATCTTACGAGAAGTAGGCCTACCGGCCTAATCTTTATCACTTAAAAGAACCTCGGGGATGATATTCTACATCCCTGCCGCCTAACATTAAGATAATCTACCATTATTAAACTTCCATCCCGTAGAGGGTAGTAGACTAATATTAAAGTGTATTTGAACATCTTATTTATAACCTATATTAAGATAATATACTTTGTAGAGGGTATAAGGTTGTAAATTGTACTACATTTTAAAGGTATGATAATCTAGTTTAACCCTATGGTTTTTCGCAATAGATTTTAGCATTTAACAGTAACGAAACTAAGTTATTTGATATTCATATAGGCCTATCGCTTGTCGTCGGGGAAGCTATTCATTATTGTACAGAAGAGGGCGGAACCGTTAATTTGGGCTGTATGGTAAAATAAAAAAAGGAGTCAGATTATCGTATGGGGTCATCACTGTGAGGAACTTGAACTACTAATGTAGTGGGAACAAGAAAAATGAGGAAAAGCAGAATGGAGTGGGGATATTTCCTGGTAGTATTCAGGTGTCAAGGTGATAAACAATGTGAGATGAATAGGTAGATACATGGTGAATACAGGAAACGCTGCTTCCTTCCCCCCTGCCAGTGTGCGGAATAAGTCACATTAATCATTAAGACTATTTGAATTGTAACCTCTATGCATTAGTTCTCTTTACTTACCTTGGACACAGTAAAAAAATTATCGACGACATTTTTAGAGAGTATGATTTATAATGACTTTTTTTATATACGTTTCCACAAGTCTAAGAATAAGTTTATTTATACCATCAAAAACAACAAATACGAGTACATCAAAGATGTCCCTCTGATACATCTCTGTCTTCCAGAAAGAAAAACCAGTCAACTCATAATTTAAAATCAAAAGAATCCTACGGAATCGTCGGCTGGAAACGAAGAAAAGTGCGCATCAACAACAATATCTTTCAACTTCAAATTAAAGCAGGTTAAGCCTAATAATTACTACATCTACGAAACTATTCTTTCGACCATTTGATGTTATTTAGTAATCCTGCTGGTTTACAGTAGCGATTATAATTATTAGGGCTAGCATTTTGATGACCTACAAATTACCAAAAATTCTTATTAACAAGGCATTCATGACCTAAAACGCTCCAAAAAAATTACAAAAATCACCTAAAATAAAATTTACCTTGAAAAGTATTCGTTATTTATCGGTAGTCCTTTTTGTAATCTGCTTTCAGTTTTGCTTTAGATTGCAGTAGGCAGTAAAATCTTTATGCAATTATTATCCAGACTGGTCAACTAAATAGGGGTGGAAGTTCAAATGAAAATTTCACGTGTAGAAAAAAACATTAAAATGTGTAAAAATGGATTTTGATGGCACAAAGAAAGGCAAAAATATCAAAGGAACCAAAAAATACAAGGGTATATTTTTAATGGGAGTTTCTGCACAAAACTGAACTGAAACCCACCAAGAAAGGCAAAATGATCTTAAGAGACAAAAAGTGAAAAATATTTCCCTAACAAATGTGTCTGAAAAGACTACGTTTAACATAAAACATGCTAATACGAAATAAATATTATGTTTCTGCCATACTAGGAAGATCCTTATCTGCTTAGTAAAATTAATTTTAATATCCCTGCCAGAAGAATAAGATTTTAAAATAAATAGGCCTAAATAAACAATACATACATACATACATACATAGGCTACATACATACATACATACATACATACATACATAGGCTACATACATACATACATACATACATACATACATAGGCCTACATACTTGCTTGCATACATACATACATACATACAAATTTTACCAACTAATAAAATGGCAGTATAATTTATTGCTTAAATCCAGCTGAGATTGATATTATTGACAATACTCCTAAACACTAATTAAATATTTACACACCACTACAGAAAAGTATGAGTAGGCTCTAGCTTAAGCAAATTCCAAATACAATTATTTATTGTGAATTCGTGATTCTTTATGTTTATTTATTGTGGTCTAAGGTTTGTCCACTACCTCTTACATAAAACTTTCTAATGGTGGAAATCTTTACTATTTTTTCCTTTCTTTTGTGTTATCAGTCTGGATTTACTGTTACATGTAAACATTGGGCACAAGCCTATGCCTGTTATGTTACATTAAATAAAGATATATAAAATAGTATATCAAATATTTATATTATATATTTTTAGATTCAGATGACCTATTGTTCTGATCAATATGAAATGAACTTTGAAAATGATTAGGGAAGTTAGCTGTGAAACTCACAACCACATAGTCATGGGTTCGAATCACACCAATGCATGAATGTTTGCGACTGGCTAGTGGTTTTCCACCACTCTCATAATGAAAATTGCATTCCATCTAGTTACAGTAGGGTTACCTAGCTACCTATCCAACTGCGTTATTTATGTGCCAGAAAACCCTTTTGTGGTTTAGGGATGAAACATGTACGACCACTACCTGCATCCCTACCTGCGTAACATTAATAAGCCATTCAATGTATCAATTAACTTGGGTCCTATATGAAAGCTCGAGATTACGCACATCATTCGCAGTTCCCAGATGAATGCAAGTGCAGTAATTAGTTTCCAGATCCGAATCAGATAGGGTAATTGAAGAATATTCTTCAGCAACTCTGATTTTTAGGGGAATGATTGTAAGTAGCCTAAATCTTGATTAGGCATTCACTAAGCTTGTTTATTCGGAAAGGTATATTCCTTCCGAAATAATTTTATGTAACAGGCGAAGGCCAAGGCCTTTCTTGGTGGGTTTTAGTTCAGTTTTGTGCAGAAACTCCCAATAAAAATATACCTTTGCATTTTTTGGTTCCTTTGATATTTTCGTCTTTATTTGGGCCATCAAAATCCATTTTACACATTTTAATGTTTTTTTCTACACGTGAAATTTTTATTTGAACTTCCACCCCTATTTAGTTGCCCAGTCTGGATAAAAATTGCATAAAGTTTTTACTAGACTAAGTGTGTATATTTTCTACAGTGTGTTTAACGTACGAGTTGGCCAATCATGCGGGTTTCTGCGGTCGCGGCAGTCACAGCTCTATACTTGATCCAAGATGTGTATGAAGCAAAAGTAAACAACAGGTCGTTTCATTGGTTAATTGCACCAGCGCATACTTCATGATAGTGCGACAAACTCGGTCAGATGTTTTACTTCCATTCCGCACACATATCTTATGTAATTGTGAAAATATAAGTTCTCTTAAGTAAGTTGCTTACTTTCGTATTTATATCATAGGCTTAAATGTTTTACAACATACATTTAGCAAACAAAATTTCATTTGTTTCTATCCTTGCCTTGGCAAATTTGTTAAATCTTAAAAAAGTGACATAAGTTACTAAATACAAGATATATTTTATAACATAACTAATTAATTCGTTGAATTTGTCATTTACATAACACGTGATGAAGTCACCACATATTGTAAGCAAAAGTAATAGGCACAACCTCTAATAATTTGTATCAAAGAAGAAAATTGCGAGCCTGCAGAACTTACGTCACCAATAAAAAAACGTGCGAGGAAATGTTTGTTCAATGGTGAGAAGATACAGATTGTAGACTAATTATATGCAAAATGTTAAAAGAAAACCCTGAATTATCTGTGCAAGATGTAAGAGGGAACGTGGCACCATCCGTGGCAGTAGATTGAAGTACGGTTTTCGAAGTCCTAAAAGAATACAAATCTACAGGAAGTGTCAAGTCACCGGTCAAAATTAATCCAAAATCAAACACAAAAAAATCACTTGGCAGAGTTGGAAATTGAACCCGGGACCCTTGGCGGTTAATATAATAAAGAAAATTAAATTGAATTTATTGTTTATGTAATGGGCTAAATTGTCTCAAAACGAACTCTTGTGAACTGGGCTTTGTACTTTCACACTAGGTTGTTTACTTTTGCTCCGTACACATATTGGATCAAGTGTAGCTCTCGAGCTAACGAGTGAAATATCTACGCAAATAAAGCCGCCAACGGTCTAACGATTCAGGTTCTCGCTATTACAGTTAAAATTACAATGAAAATAACCACGTATCTCATCACAAGAGATGCTGGAAATGTCCTCCTCTTGCTTGGGAACAGTCAAAGCATACTGAGTAATCATACGAGAAAATTATTATTTAACAGGAAAGTAATAATTTAGGCAACTTCAAAGGAGTATTTCAATGAGAAAATGAAAGAAAATAATCATAATTTGTGTAAATGCTGCATCAAAATAATCGCAGAAGCCTTCAATATCCTTCGCTATGGTTTTGATCAGGAGGTTATCCAAACAAAAGTCACGGCAGAACTGGACGAAGAAGTCTAGAATGGTAGAATACCTTTGACTCCAACCGTCAATCCAACGATTTTTAAGTGGACTAGACTGTACTTTTCTATAGCATGCGATTGTTGGAGTAGACTATAGATGGGAGTTTTCTTGAGCTAGACATCATCAGGTTGCTCAGCTCATTTTATAGCGTAAAATTTGACCTGGGGTGATATCAAAAGAGTGTTTTCAGTTTATACGCTGATTCCTACATCGCTAAAAACCTGCGTTCGATTCCCGTCGAGATCAAATGTTCTTCTATAGAATACAATATATTTAAGCTAGGTTTATCTCGAAGACGAGCAATAGGTTGAAATGGTCTGAACTGTCTTATAAAACTAAACTCTAATTTGAAATTTACACAAGTCTCTCTACCTGCTTTGGTTGCATGCAGTATAGGATAGGGGAATATGCTAACTGCATCGTTTTTCACCTCACAGGAAACTAACAAGCTGTCAAACTAAACAAAGGGAAAGAATGCTCATGCAATCCGTTCACTTCCACCTCATTGTACTACTGCGGTGTTATTATTTTTATCGCTGCCATCAGGAAACACGCTGTGCTTCAGTAAAGTGAATAGGACTAATTAACTCATAACGTCCAATAAAAGTGAAGCCTAAATAATGTAATTTATTTGCAACAACATATTTCATTGTAAGTGAAATTCATATTTTAAAACTTCCTTATTCATACTAAGGAAACTCCTATGACCAGAAATTTAACTTTTTAGGAATCTGAGACCAATTTCGTGCATTTGTTGATTAAGCTGTTTATATTCTCTGTGTGAGAAAGATACGTAAATATAATATAGCCTACCTATATTCATGATTTTTAAGTCGTCAAAGAATGCAATTAATTAAGGTAGCCTACCGTAAGTTACTAATAACCCGGAAGTTGAGATTCCATACAAAGATGTATGTTTAGAAGCTACAGTATTGCAAAACAATTGTACATATCAGGAGGGAGAGATTAATCCGATTTCCAAGTATTTTATGTTTATTAAAAAGATCTGATGTGAAAAATACAACTTCCTCTGCCCAAATAAAACTCTTGCCTCCCAGTACAGTAGAGCCTGTAAATTCGTAGTAAAAAATGAAGATAACGCTGTTGCCACATCAGATCCAAGAAGGATATAAGTTACAACCCAAATAAATTCTGAATAATGCACTCACGTGACTTTCTTTACCCTAAACATGGGCAAATACACATTTCTCACTTCACGTTATGATATAGAATAAGAGGCCTTATTGCAAAGAGCGTGTATTAGTTGTTTCAACCTGATGGAAAGCTTTATTGTTCACCAGGCAAAAATGAGTTAGGCTACTACAAACAGTGGGTGGCTTCAGAGAATTTTTGCATAAAATGTTTAAAATAAAAGTTTTACCTCTTAGTATAAGCACCGCGTGTATAAAATTTAAATTTAGAACCGTTTTCGAAAAAATCGAGAAAAGCGAAAAGTCAGTGAAATTTATATATATGGAATAGTCAGGGAGGAAATGTGAGAGACATGTGTTTGGCTCCAGTCTGCTATAACCCAGATTGTGTGAGCAATTTTCTTTTCAGTATTTAAGCTAATCATTTCTTATTTTTGTTAGGCTATGTGAATGGAGGCGGCTCCGGTCATGAAAACCACCATTAACGGCCGTGGGTGTCGGCATGATGACCAAATGCCCCCCAATCCTGCTGTCTGCCTATGATAGATGACGCAGCGGTCGGGTGGTGGGCCTTGTCCCTTCTGAGATGTTAGCGCCACGGAGTTAGTTATGTGAATGGAGGAGGCTAGATTTGTTTTCTGTTTGTTTTGTTTTGTTTCATTTACAATGAACCTTGGAAATATTTATTCTTGTGGTCAGGGAAATGTAAGTTTCTGATCATGAAAAGTCAGGGAAGAGTCAGTAAAATGTATTTTGAAATTTTTGTGGACAGTCTGTATAAAGCTCTTGAGAGGCTTATATTCTGGACATTGCTCATTTTAAAAGTGGTGAAGGTTGCCCAATAACTCAGTGTGGACATAGGGGTACAGATATAAAACAAGAAGAAGAAATAATAGATTTCTCTTAAGTGGGGGAACCGGAAATTGTGATTGACCTAATAGCAAAGTCTGAACTTAAAATGTGCTACATAACTTACTACTTAAATGTTTCCCCTTTGTAAATCCAGAAAGCAATAAAAACTCAGTTTTAATCTAGGCATATACCCGTTTATACGCCTGATAGCAATCCAAAATGACTTGGTTTCTCTGTGCTAACATTGGTTCCAAGTGAGATGAGTGTTTAGTTGTAATGCAGCAACATGGGGAGGGTTACATTTTCCTCTGGAGGTAGGGGAGCGGGAGAATTGTTCACTTTGTATGCAATGTTCACTATTTCCAGTGGTTAAATAATTGAAACTGTCGAGGCATAATAAAAGCTGTATTGTGTGTTGTTACCTCCACACGGTGAATCTACACAAAATTCACTTAAATAACAGAATTAGCCACCTCTATGGCACACTTCCCTAATTGTATTTGATATAATTAATATGGCTATATTTCAAAGTAGACAAAATCTGAATGTGCATTCCTGACTTCATGTACTGCACTGAGGCTTTCGAATAACTTACTAATTGAATGTTTTAAAAGTAGCCCTATACTTACTCATAGGACATTTCATACGGTGAAGAACCTGTTTCCATTCAAGTTATAGGCATATTGCTACTGATGTAATCCTTTCCAACAGTTACGATATTGTAATGTCTGCAGACAGAAAAGTGCCCAAATCATCTACCGGTATATGCATCTGTCTGTAAAGAATAATATTCTACGTCCACAAACTGTGACCGTAACCACAAATTGTTAAATCTTGCGTTATCAACAGTAATCAGACATGCCAACAATGGAAGAATCTACTCTTATACAATTCAACGACCCTAAATAGCGTGCTTGCTTGCTCGCTCGCCCGCTTCGTGAGACGGGAGAATTGTCTTGTATTGTCTTGTATTGAATTGTATTGTCATCGGGTATACTCGGCGATGTTCGTCTCTCGCAGTGCAAACTATCACGACGACTACAAAATTAGGTAAACCGCTATTATATAAGGTCTAAGTGAAATGAACACAATGAACAAATATTCTAATTTTATTTTTACTTACAATTTTCATAGCTCTGAACCACAAACATTTTTAATAATCTACCAGTGTAAATTTCTTGGAGTCAAGGAATCATGGCGGGCGAAGCACCGGGGGCACCAGCAGTAAAATATTGATGGTTTAACTCTTGAAATATCGCTGATAATAATCCAAACAAACTATTCCTTCCCTTGAAACATTACATAATTTCTGAAAATTACACTGAATTAAAATAAAATTCACATCATATTCATGTCAATAAACAGTTGAGAAACAATACGTATCATGTGTTCACAGGTTTCTTTGGAACTGCATAATCGATTCTGATATAGTTTCCCCAGGGGGCGCTTTCTAATTTTAGAATGTAGGCCTAGCCTACTCTGAAACCGTTATTTTAGCTGTTTCATTAATATTATTAATGGCTTAGTTTATGAACGATTCGCGTGCAAGTGTTAATAAATATAATGCTTTAATAATTATTGTACTCTTAATTTTTAATTTTTAATTTTTAAATGATTTATCGTGGGCGAAGCCACGGGCACCTCCTAGTTTAGTACAATGTTGAAAAGGGAATGTATACGACTAGACCAAACAGCATTTGAATCGCGAGATGTACAACAATTAGGCTTGCATTTGTTACAGTCATTTTTTAAAACAAGTATTGTAAAATGGTGCAACAACGATAAATGAATCGATGTGAACAAAACGTTCTAAGTCATTATTTCTAAATCGAGTTTTCGGCGGGAAATTGTTATTTGAAGAGAACTCCACATTTGTAGACACAAATATTCTGAGTCAGCAATGAGTTCGTAAACAGGTCAAAATACCATGCTAATTTTGGCTGTCGAGCATAAACACCATTTCAGGGAGAAAAGAGTACGTAAGCGCCAATATAAAAGCGCCAACATTAGTTTGCTTAAAGTGCCATTATGGAAAAAAAGGAGAATGGGAAAATATGTATGGAAATGCAAATTTGGCAACATAGCTGTTGAAGTAGGCTAATTCTATTCACAAGTTGCCTAATAAGATGAATGTACCTACAAGTCATCGTCAATATTGATGGCACTGCCTGAAAGCAAAAATACTGCCAGTAATCAAAATGTAGAACCTTTATTAATAACAGAATGAATAGAAAGGTCCATAATAAAAAAAAATAAGTTAATAATAATAATCAGGTGGGAAGTAGTAATAGATTTAAGGGAAGTAAGAATTGCGAGGGATGGTTGGATGGGAGCACAGAATAGGGTTGAATGGCGGGCTCATGTAAGCACGGTAATGAACCTCCGGTCCTTAGCTTGCTTAGGAATTGTCTGTTGCCATTGAGTAAGTTAGTAAATATTTTAAAAAAATTGAAAAGCAAAGGCTGTAAGTATTACTTGTTTTCATTCTATGACGAACGGTGCGTACATTGCAAAAGTAATATTGTGTGGTAAATACGATGATGAAACACACTGTAGATATAGAGTGTAGTGGCTTATACACATACAACTACAAGTTTGCTGGAGGAGAGAATGACCCAACTGGGGTGAGAAGGAATCACACCTCACAGCCATCCAATGACCACTGGACCATTTTCACTTGACCCCTTGCAATAGCTATAGCAGAAGGGCGGGAATGGATTGGATTGGTCTCTAGGGGATGTTGAGAAGAGGTTGAGACGCTTATTTGCAGCGACCTCCAACAAACTGCCGTCAAAGTCCCTCTGCGGCCTCAACCTACAACATGTGTGGCTTTCTGGCTTTTACTAGATTTCCCTCTCCTCCTGACATTCCAGGTATTTCAATTCTTTTTATTTTAAAGGAAAAGATTTGAAAATCACCTCTGCACTGTTGTAGCAATCTTTCTGGAATAAAAGTTCTACAAATTTGTACAGAACCATCTATTATGAAGCTACTAATAGACAGTATCTTCCGATTAAGGCTTTTAACATAATAACACTATTTTGTTTCATTAAAAGCTTATAGTGTATAGGTGTACAAAAAAAATAAGAGAACTACATGCAAAGTAAGCTAACTGAACTGAAAAGGAATGTGATTTATGAGTCAAATTCCTTAATAATTAATAAACTCAAAGAAAGAACTGTATAGGAATTGTAGGCCTAAATCTCCGAGGTGGCAGACACAACAAAAATTTAAACTTTGAAGAGCACGTCAGAGGGGAGACATGGATAGAATAAGGCCACCATACTAAGATAATCTAATTTAACCCAACCCAATCGCAAAAGCGCACAAAGATGAAATAAAACAAAATTAAATTTAAAAAAGAACCGGTTATAAACCAAGGTTTGAGTTTCTCAAAAAACTCTTCCATTGCAATTTTACCTGGATAATTAAAAATAAAATAAATACTGACAATTAGACTGGAAAGACAAACCTATTAAAACAGCACATGGGGATGATTTTTGAGGGGGGAGGACTATTTTCTATTTGGGCCTAGTTAATTTCCATTCGGCGATTCCTTAGCAAAGTTAATAGTGTGACCCATCAGACTGACTATAATCTAAATATTGGAATGGGATCGTATTTCGATTGATTTGAATTATGCATGAAAACGTAGTAAATATTCTGTTAATAATTACTAATATTAAAAACTAGAGAGTAAGTGTTGCGTACTATTAGCCTACATAATATTGTATAATATATTATAAAAACGTAATTAACATTGAACGTGAAAAGGATGCATTATTAAGAACTATGTATAATTATGTGCAGTTAACAGTGATTTGAAAGATCTTAGTGACTTTCAGTACTTGTTGAGAGACAGTAAAGAATTCCATTTTGGAATTATTGAGTTAGTAGGCCTAAAGGATAATGGGAAAAGAGCTGTATGATATTTAAGTATTGTGAGAATATGATCGTGCCTACTATATTGGTGGCCTACTTGAAGGTCAAAATACAGTATGAGCAAAAGAATATTACTTCTTGAATAAAAATGGGTCTATGAGAACTGCCTACTCATGCAATTAATTTTCAACCCTATATGCTACGTGCGGGTTAAATAGTGGCACATCAATAGAAAATGCCCTGATGATGGCCAGGGCCTAGACACAATAAATATTCTGAGCTGAGAATAATTACATAATTATATTTTCGGATCTGTAACTCCACATTTACGCGTTCTTCTAAATTGTGCATAATGGGGGGGGGGGGGGTTCAATCCCGTGATTACGAACAGTGCTCCACTAAAAGAATAGACCTATACCACGGTCTACTGATCTAGCTCAGGTTACAATAAGAGTAATTTTAGCCTTATAAAAAGCATTTAAACCTATGTAGGCTAAAATAATAGGCCTACTGAAGTAATCCAGTTAATAAAATATTTATGAAGGACTTTTCGCTTTTCACAAATCTAGAGGATTAGGCCTATTTATAACATAGAGTGATTTGATAATTTATTATATTTGTCTTTCTTTGTAATTGCTCTGATTAAACATATCTTTCCTTATCAAACAATTTTTATCCGCAATATTTTTGCATTCAACGAGCGGAGAAAAATTGCCTTGAATTGTAAATTACTTTCAGTGTGTGTAATTTACTTCATTATGTCAGGCAAACAATTATAGTTCCTCAGCGGTCGGAGCAGCCACTTCTTTCTATAACGAGTGTACTTACAGGTACAAAACGAAGAAAACATGAGCAGCTGTATCATTTTCAACGCATTCTGTACTGGTTCTTTCTACCTGATGTCTATTTTCCCTATCAAAGCTAATTACTAGTCCACCAAGGCTGTTCTCTGTCTTCCTCTCTATCCTACTAATTTACTCTGCAGACTCCGTATCTCGGCATGTCGTCCGCCCTTTTCAACAAGATACTGGACAGTACAACAGGAGAGAGTTAAGTCTCTCAGATCCTGGTATCAGCCAGTACAGTACTAAGTCTGTGAGATTTTACTTGGCAAGGATTTTTAGACAGAGAAAGGTAGATTTACTCACCTTCTCTTTTGTCTACGGACTTGTCGACAAATGAAAAATCCTTTCCATGTCGTCCGTACAATCAGTGGCGGAATGGTCCTATATGAGTCTGCATCACTAATATTCTTACCAAGAATACTTTTCAACTGCAGCAATGATAGCCCGCCACTGACCAGCTTGTGACTGCAAATGATTGACAGCTAACAAAAGGAAGCCACTAGCTATTTAAAGGGTCTTTTGTGATGATCTGGAATGAGTCTGGGTATGTGCTGTGGGAGTCTTTTTGGTCTAGTCATCAGCGTACAAAGTTCAAACCCCGGGTTCAATTTCCACCCATTAAGAATGTTCATCTATAGAATTCTAGTTGCTTAGTTCGTCGATATTTAGGGTTTTAACAGATATATGCTAAAATAATATAAATGACATAACAATCTATGATATTTTAGTTTCTCTACTTACTCAGAACAGAAAAGAACTGCCAGAAGTAGTCAGGACAATACGATCAACGAACTCCACTTACCTGGAAAAGAGCGATAGAGGTAAATCAGACAAGGTAACGATAATTTAATTCTGAATATTTCGATCAAAAATAAGAAAAATATTTATTTTAAATCTCAGAAAATATTATTAAATCACTTTATTAGTATAATGACATAATTAAACCTACCGGTATACAAAAATGCCCACAACATTAATATTTTATGTTTCACAAATTTCATATAATATTATGTGATACACTCACATAAATTCCTTTATTCGCCTAAAGTTAAGATTCTTAACACTACATGATGGGCAGAGTCAAATTCCACATTAATGCCTACATAGGAAAGTTTCGCATACAAGATATTCAGCTTGATAATAAATAATAATAATAATAATAATAATAATAATAATAATAACCATGAAGAATATTCATATGGGCAATGGCCTCTCACAGTGGAGGATAGCTCTAGAATTATCCCACAGATGAGCTAGTTCTGTGGGATTTGGAATTAGCACCACAGGTAAATTAACCAGTTGATAAGATGAAACATTGAAAAGTCACACACCGTGTGACTATCGACAATGTTGCGACGATGGATATATCGATTGTTTCGCCACAAGTTGTCTCGCTTACTTTCTTACAATGACAAAACTAAAGTAGTTTTATTCGTGGTTTTATCTTCTCTCGTAATACTGCCTATGAAAAGAAGTTTGAAAATATATTAAAAAATCAGTTTTCAAAGGCCAGAGTTCTTACAGGAATAGCATGGTCTATAATAACTCACCAACATCTTTCATCCTCATGGACTTGAATGTGTGTGTGAATTCATAATTTATTAGCCCGATTGCACCTCCACACCTCATCATTACCCTGAACTCAAGCAACACTATAATTACCTGCTTAACTGCTCCGTGCTCTGTTTGTCTAAGACAGCGCCCTTTACTATACGCTGTCTGCTTTAATCTTCCACACCAATCTACACAGCCTTCTTCCTTTCTTTAACTTTCTACTTTTTTATTTTTCCCTGAGAAGTTGTTCTTAATCTAATTTAAGTCAACACTTTAGGGTTGAGCTCAAAGAACGTTGCAGTAGTGTTAGCTGATGCGACAAGAATTGATGGGATGTTGGCAAAACAACTTGTGCCTTGTGTCTTTGTCGGTTAAACCAGGCAGAAGATGTGAAGATGGCTGACATTTACTTCAGCGCTTCTCCTCTCACCATTCAGCACAATGTTAACAAGAATATCTACATTAATAAAAGTGATTCATGCTCGTCTTACAGTTTGTGCAGCAGATTGATAGAAAAATGTAAACACTGCAGAGCATCTTCTAATCTAATGTAAACTTAACAAATTTCGAAAACGTAAACCTTTGTGTTTCATCCCTTCTGATTAGACAATAGTTCAGGTATTATAGACATTTTACGACTTACCAGTTTGCACTCTAACTTTGATTATTTTTTTAATTTAACATAATACTTTGATATCTGTCCCTATTTTCGATACATATCCAAGGCATCAACTTGTAATTGATAGGCTTTATTATTAATCTAATTTACATAATAACTCATTATTTGAATAATTCAATAAGATGAGGATATTTCCAGTAATGCCTATTTGTTCCTGTATCTGTTAAGCATTCTGAGAATAAAATTAGAAATCCGCTTTGGCAAAATATGTCTGTATTTGTTACGGCCTGTAAATGCCTATTTTTATTGTTACTGCCTATTTTGTGTTAAATGATTATTTAAGCGCCTAAAAATTATTTCTACGGTAGGCCTATAGTCTATCTCATTGTTCGGCAAATTTGGAAGTCATGATTGGGGAGATGTTATTCAAATGAATTATATTTTATGTGGAACGTCTTCAGCCACAACATTAGCCTATATCTATCACTAGTCAAAAATGGTTTCATACAAATATTGTCCGATTGCATCCTATGAAGTTAAGAGAACATTCATTCGATTTAAAAATACACATCTAAAACGAAGCATAAAAATTCAAAGTAGAAAACCTTGAAGAATACTTAGTAATCAACTGTAATTTAGCTGTAGAGTGAATTATACGTACCATTGTTCAGGAGATAATTTAAATTTTAAATGTTGTTGAATAGTTAATAATGTAATTATTTAATGTACCCACTTTTAGTGCTTATTTAAGAATTTTAATGTAGGCTATATTTAGACTTCCTAAAACGAGTTTTAAATCATAAATATCCTCAGTTTAGTAATAATCTTTTAACTTCTGGCCTAAACAGAAAAGGAGGGAAATACGAGTTTGTGTGTAGAAATATGATGGAAAATCTACACATAGACTACCATTTTAGCGACTTCAATTTCCTATTACTGACAAGCTGTTCCATTACTGTTTTACACAAAAAATGTAATAATATCTTAAAGCCGTCTATCATAGGATCTAACTCTAGCCTAGACTTCTAAACATAGCCTAATTTAATACATTGAAAAATGTCATGTAAGATATCTGTCTCTTCTTTATGTTCTTATACTGAGTAGGCCTTACATGCTTGATCAATTTCGTAAACAGATCAAGATAAAACCATTTGCATTGAACCAAATTAAACCAAGAAAAGAAGCGGTCTCACAGTCGATAGTCATCGGTGTATCACCCCCCCCCCCCCAAAAAAAAAAAATTGATTCCGCACACTCGAGAGATAAATCGGTGAATTTAACAAAGCCTGGCGTATGTCGACATTTACAATGTTCGAACTTTTGAGGTATCAACAATGGCAAGAAAGAAAATATTGATGGAACCATCTCATATTAAGCCAGATTTTCTTGGTGAGATAACCCAAGAATTTAATTTTCATCAATGGAGATCGAATCATCTTTAATGAACCGCATTAATTTTGTCATTTTATGTTTGGCCCTGTATAGGCCTACATATGTTTGAAGTGCACGCCTACTAAAAATAAATACGTTCAACGTTAAATGCACTTGAAATGAAGGCATCTAAAGCTCTTCCTCTACCGATAGGCAACAGTTTAGAGGGGGTGCGTTAACAGTCCAAAAATCCTTTTGTGTTAAAAGTGATAGTAGGGATATCTGAATAAGTGGGGGAGTAGGAGTAGGAGAAGGAGGGGAGTAGGACGAGGAGGAGGAGTAGGAGTAAGAGGAGGAGGAGGAGGAGGAGGAAGAAGAAGTGGAGGAAGAAGTAAAAAGAAAAGAAAAAAGTTTCCAATGTAAAATTTTGCTTAATTAGACCTACCAAGTACAGTGAACTTTAGACCTAAACTTTTAGTACTGTCGTAACATAGGAACAATCCATCCACATTGCATTACTTTCACATTAGTCTATTTATAGCCATTTGTTAAGTTTTCCGGACTGTTTAAATCAAATTTACTAAAGATAATTAGTTTTTAAGAAATAAATATAGACCTATGACTGAGGAAAATCGGTTAACGGTAATGTACATTCATCAATAAGGACAAACAGTTTAAACCTAGTTATTTAGAAGAAATAATTAATATGTTATGTCAACTCGTATCTTACGTCAGTGAAGATAAAACTTTTGTAATAGGGCCTATCTCATCTTTTCACTCGTTTAACTTCCTAACCTTAGTTTGTAAGATACGAGCTCTGTGAATGTGAACTGTGATTAACAGATTACGTCTGCCGAGGGCATGCTGGAGATGCTGTAAATTCCAGATAACAAGACGAGGGAGAGCATGGCACTGCCGATAATTTATCGCCCATTGTTACCTACAAACGATCGACACTCTTCGCTGCCCGAGGTCATTTCAAACAACAGCTGTTAACTCTACTTTCTTAGTCTGCGGCCCATGTTAGCCAGTGCTGACAGTACACGCAAATTTTAGCGGCTAATTGCAATACAGTAAGTAGTTACAAAATACTACAATAATTTATCATAACTAGGGGGCGGATTTCTATGACATGTCATATTTTTCCCCTTTGCATTATTTCAGGTTTCCGACTAATTTAAACCCGATTCCAAGCATCCTGGTGAAAATGGAACGGCTTTTATTGTGCACATAACTGCATATTTAGGAAATTTTCAACTATTGTAGCATATTTAGTTTGAAAATGCATATTTAGGTCATATTTTTGCCATATTTGTGTGCATATTAAAGAAATTTTGAAGTTTCATATCATATTTTGTAAATTTCGCATTATACTGATACTTTTGAGAACTTATAGATAATTTAAATAATTAACACTATATTTTAATAAAATGAATTATAATGAAACTTAAAAAAATATACATAATGTGTAAGTGGTAAAGTCATATTTTAAATTTTATTGGTCATATTTTAATGTTTTTTAAGGCCATAAATGCATGCATAGGCCTATATCCTATTTTTTAGGTCATAGAAATCCGCCCCCTAATCTTAACTTATACAGCTCCTAATTAATAAACAGAATAAAACACTGAGTTTTATTTAGGCCTACTCTTTACATGCCTAGCCCATTGATTCTCGGGCTGCATGAGGCCCGCTTTTTAATATTTTCGGCCCACAAACATAAGTTAATTTCAGTTTGAACAACTGTTTTATGGCACTGTACTCCGATATGCCGGTAATGTGATACAGAAACGGGATGTTCATGGTTCTAGAAGCAATTATTAAAAATCAATGAAACTCCATTTAGTGTGTACTTACAGGACCCTTCCGAATATTACTCAAAATAATATATTGAAGAAAAAACATTAAAGAATGAGATCACACGCTCTGTTCATATCACTAATTCTTGGCAGCATGTGAGCATCATTCCTCCAGGGTGAAGATTAAGTCGAAAAATTAACCTTACTGATGATCCCTTAGGGACCCTCTTCGAATTGCTTGATCCAGCATTAAGGGCAATAGTGCAATTTCTTTATCGAGGATTAAAAGATTACGACAATTTAAAAAAAAGAACAAGAATGAATGCTGCCCACCTGGGAATGAAAAATGGTTGACCTAATTAAGATATGATAAAAACATAACAGAATAAAAACACACGAACTGGCTTGCACCGAATCGAAATTATGTTTGTAATCAGTAAACATATAATTTTTTTTTTCAATCTCCTAAAAGTTATGATGAATAAAATAATGTGTTTTCATCCTGTTCGCTGGCAGTAAAAGTAGTAATCCTGCATATTGGTACCTTGACGTATCCAGTAACGAGCTGACTTTTTTATCAGAAAAATTACAACCTTGCGATCCTTGCAAGGATAAGCCCTATTATAAGATAAATGATCGTGATTGGTCGATACCCGAGGAATTCTTAGACGTTAAAATTACTGGTCAATATCAAATACGTATCGTATGAATATAATGATCAAAAGAAACTGGTATGCAGAGAACTGATAATTCTAAAACATTACAGTCAAAGTAAACAATCTAAAATAACTAGCAAAAACCACATGAGCCGACTATACACTTTCAAAATTACTCCAGATAAGATTAAAGAAGTAAAATGTATCAACTGAAGTATGAACCAAAATCCTTGTGGCGTAACTTCTGGAGCCCCTTATCACGGACATATATCTCGAAATTGGCTTCGAAGTCAACAGAGGGTGTGGAACAATGATAAATGGTGTCATAAATTACACCGTCTTCCCCCACCCCTTATTCCTTTGCCCGCCCTCTGACTACACAGTAAAGCCCAGCTGATACATATCGGCGTTACAATGGGAGATTGTCTTCGTTGATACTTTATTTGAATCAGAAGGCGGGCGTGGGCTCGTGGAGGTACAAATACAAAGTGACAGAAACAGGAGGCCTACCTCAGGGGTAGGTAAGGTGAGAATGATCAAGTTGGTGTACCTTTATCGGTTGTACTTCGTCCTGAAATAACCGTCAGCGACAGCAATAGTTACAGAATAATGCATACACTATCAGTTCCAATCTTTTTAATGCTGTAGTTCTTTTGTTTTAGGAAACCTTTCACGAAATATTTGAATTTAGGAAACCTTTCACGAAATATTTGAAAAAGTTATGGAATTTAGGCTGAGAGAGAGAAAATCCACAAGTGATAGCTGGCCCAATTACCAGGGGAAACCCAGAGGTTCCATCTCACCAATAAATCTAGAAGATAATTTATTAAAAATATAAAATCAGGTAAACTGATGTAACAAAGTGCCAGTATGTTTTTGTTTAATCAGTTATGACTGCAATTATGATATGCAGAATACGTTTTTTTTAAAATTGATTTCCAAGTTAAGCTCCAGATTTATTCATTAAGCAGGGCTTACGGAACAGGAAAGGTCTACCATCTCGGCCACCTGGGTCATTTTAACGGTCTAGTTGGATAAGCGCATGTAAATCAATATGTTTTTTGTCATAGCTACCTGTATTTTAATTTCCAAGGCCTTATAAGATCACAGTAAAACAATAGGCTATGTTGTCAAGATAACTGATTTTCATTTTTTTTATAAATTCTTTCGAATACGTATATTACCATAAAATAGGCACTAAATTGAGCATTACTCCGAAACAGGTCAACCGATTTTATCCATTATGAATAGACGTCTTCCCATGGACATTATAAATGTGTATACCAAGTTTCATAAAAATCCGGTAAAGCGTATTTGAGTTACCGCGTCTTTAAAATATACACTAAATTGGGTTTTACTCCGGTACCGGTCTACCGATTTGGTCCAATATCAGTAGACGTCTTTCCACGTACATTATAAATGGGTATACAAAATTTCAGGAAAATCCAATAAAGCATATTTGAGTTATCGGGACTTCTTATATATTAACATAAAAACACTAAATTGGGCATTATTCCGGTACTGGCCAACCGATTTGGTCCAATATCAATAAACGTCTTCCCATGGACATTATAAATGCGAATACGAAGTTTCATAAATATCCGATAAAGCGTATTTGAGTTATTGCGCCTTTAAAGTAGACACTAAATTGGGTTTTACCCCGGTACCGGTCAACAGATTAGGTTCAAATTCAATGGGGCACTTCTCATGGACGTCATAAATGGGTATACCAAGTTTCATGGAAATCCGATACAGCGTATTTGAGTGATATAATAATAATGACCCTTTCTAATAGAAAGGCGCCATAATCTATTAAAATAGGCACTAAATTGGGCATTACTCCGGTACCGGTGAACCGATTTGGTTCAATATCAATAGGGTTCTTCGCATGGACATTATAAATGTGTTTTCCAAGTTTCATGAAAATCCGAAAAAGCGTATTTGAGTTATGGTGCGTACAGACACACGGACAGACAGACGGACAGACATTTTTTCGTCCACCACACAATCTCATAAAGTACCATACTGGCACTTAATAAACAAAAGTTTCTTTTTCACTATTAAAGAAGAAGAAAAACGCCAGTAGTAGGTCAGAACCTATTGGAACAGCTATTCCAAAAATGATTTTTTTTTTTTTTTCACTTGACGTTGTACATATGGTTATTTACAATTTGAAGGGATTCTTTAAAATATTAATGGATGTATTGTAAAATCGGCAGTTTGAATCGTTTGAAGAAGTACAGTACTGTATAAATGATGTAACTGCCCCACGTGCAGCAAGTAACATACCAAGAACTTTCCAGTTCTTAAAGTGATATTGTTTTTCACAATATGATAGCAATATTACGTTAATCTATACTAATTAATGAAAAGCTGTTTCTTTGAGCCTGTCACATCTTCACGCAAAAACTACTCAACTGGTAGAACTGAAATCTTTTTGAAGATACTTTTTATACCTGGAAAGAACGCAGGACTATAGACGTTAGTTTCAAAATATTTCACATTTTCAAGATAATGTTCATTTCAATGATTTGTGCCAAACCCGGATCATATTCCTTGCCGATGTTCAACTTAACTATGGTCAAACCGTTGGTCAATTTAAATTTGGAGATCACTTGTAAAAAGTATTTAATATTTAATTTTCACAGGAAAGATCTACTGGTATTTTTTGGGGCCTACGGTTATAGAGATAAATTAATGACTTCCGGTGAACAACAGGATTATGTTAGGCTACTTGCCGATATTTATGGTTTACGGCAAAACTTATGAGAAACTCAAAACAAAGTATCTACCTTAAATGTCGATTATTTGTGGACCTTTTCATCGTTTGGACCACAAGTTGAGAACCGTTACAATAAACCAGTAGTACTGATAAATTTTAAGTGTACTTCGGTTCCCAGTATTCAATTTTTATAATTAAGAGATAACCTAAGAGAAGATTCTCCTAGTTTCCTTACAAGATTATGGATGGTTTAACCATTTACGACTTTTAATGAGTGTACTTGATTCTTGATATAAGTGTTGGATACATGGTGTAGGCCTAAGGTGGTGTATACATTTTATCTTCTCTTTTCGTTAAGCCTAAGAATAATTATTAGTCTATTAGTGTCATATGCAATATTTTCTAACTGCTATATTGTTACTCCATGAACGGACGTTTCGAGATTAAACCTACGTGGTAGTCCGTCACCGGGAGTGAGTTGGTAGCATGACTACCTTACACCCTGGGCTCGATTCCCGGCCGGGTTGGGGATTTTTCAGCGGTGGATAATTTCCTTCCTGGGTTCAGGACTGGGTGTTGTGTCCTTTCATTCCCATCCCGCGAGAGGCACTGGCGAATCTCCACGGTATCACCCTTGCCTGAATCACCTCGGACGAGTCGTTGATAATCATCCCACGGCTTCGTCCCGGGTTTGGACCTACCTTCGGGCAGATGATCATCATCGTCATCATCCACGTGGTAAACTAAAAGTGCACCAAAAGTAACATAAATCTTAGAAAAAGTCTACAGTATGGTGTCTCTGAATACCAGTTATGTTCAGTCTATGGGTGTTCCACGTTCAAAAAGAAGCATGCAGATTTAACAGCATCGAATGCAATTCAATGCATTGTGGAATCTCTCTCTCTCTCTCTCTCTCTCTCTCTCTCTCTCTCTCTCTCTCTCTCTCTCTCTCTCTCTCTCTCTGTTTCTCTTTATTTCTGACTTCCTCCCTCTCCGTCTCTCATTTTATTCTTTTCATTCAAATTTTTCCTTTTTTATTCATTGCAAAAAGATATAACATGTTATAGGCCTTATTTACTGCACTTACTTCTGGCTAGCATGATAAGTTAAAACATATTTTAATGAATTTTATTTGTATAGGCTAAGTAATATAAATACAGTAGATCTTAATACATATTATTTCAATGATTTGTTTAATAGAGAAATAAATAGGCCTAATCCTAATGATGTTTCAACAATTATTCAGGAAGAATTAGGCCTATGTTGTGCAAATCACTCACCTAGGAATCCCTCCATGTCCTGAGTGTGTGTGTGCACTTCAGATATTGTCTTATTAGTCCCAGCAAAGACTTAACTGTCCCTTCTTCACACAAGTCTTTTTTTTTAACAATTTCCCTTTTCCCCGCTTTTACTGTAGCTGCTTCGCATATATTCTTAAGGTTTAAGCTAACTTCTTTAAGTCCCTAGCTCCTCGCCTTCTAGCGAAATGTCTACAGCGCTCTCATAGTTTTCTTTCTTGAACCACCCTCTCTACAGCGCTCTCATAGTTTTCTTTCTTGAACCACCCTCGATTCGTAACATGTTATTATGGGCGCTCCCATGATTTTCATTCTCTTGAAACTATTATAAGCCCTACACTCGATTTTCTTGCACATCAAGATGTCGGGTGCTAATTGAATTCTTTTTTCTAGTTCAAGTCATCTTTTTACACTTTAAATACATTCCAACTACTCATTAGCAAGTTTATTATTCGATTTGATTATATATTTCTCTATACCCAGTCCTTTCTCCCTAGTTTCTTATTGCAAACAGGTTTTTTCTTTTTTCTTCTTGTCATTATATTACGTTCTTATGCATGTTAATTTTAGTCAATGGTCGCATGCTTCTCACCCTTATCTAGGTCACGGCTGCTTCATGTTGAGACATGCTGTAGGTAGTCATAGGATCCGCTTTCGATAATATTTATAACAGCAACCGAAAATGTTATATGTCGTATAATTCCTAGACAAAGGATTCATTAAAATAATAATAAAACTGTTTTGAAGGAAGGGAGCGTACGGTGACATATGTCAAGCTTTAGCTTGTATTTAAAATTCTTAAGAAACATTATTATTTTAAACACAACTCTGTCTCATTAAATACTTACCTGTTACCTGCTTTCTGCGCAAGTGATGCGCGCTTCAATCCCTGTCATACTGGAAGGACTTTATGTAAAAGAACTCCTGCAGAACCACGTCGTTAAATAACCCAATATGTTTCACTAGAACTGTTATGTAATAACTTTCATTATAATATGATTGTGTATTTTGAGAGGTTATGTCATATGAGTTCGTTATTCTTCTCATTATAATTATTTTACTGTAAAGTAAACATTTATAAAAGGCCTATATGAGAGGATAGGTAATAGTTCTTTGCAAATCATAGCATATAATAATATATTAGACTTGTGTATACTTATTCAAATGCTAATTTGGCCCTAAAATTTTCGCAAACTATACTATTAAGTTTCTTGAAATGTTTTAATGATTATAGTTTAAAAAAAATTAAGCGTATTTTATGTATATTTTCTCTACGATGTAATTTTTAATAGCTGTTACCGACACTTTATTTCTTCGAACAATGTTAAATAATTTCTCTTCCTTAAATTTCAGTAGGCTTCTGTCTTATCTGCAAAGTGGTGACCTGTCTAAAATTTAATTGTAACAAGTTACAGACTCAGCATCAATAACTTGACGTTATTTATTACTGCATAAACAGTATGATGCCAATTAATTAGAAACATTATAGTCAAAATAGTCTCGCTTACGAAAGTGTTTTATTAGAGTCGGATCTGACTGCTTAAGTTTGGAATTTGTTTGCAAAAACTTTTAAAATCTGATTAAGTCTGGAATTTGCTTGCAAAAACTTTTAAAATCTGATTAAGTCTGGAATTTGCTTGCAAAAACTATAAAAAATCTTATCTCTTAAGGCACATCTAAAAATTCACTACATGTTTCCTTTACTACGTGTACGTTTTAAAAATATCATAATATCGGAAAACTTAGAATTGTAACAAACTTCAAAGGTGATCTTTACTGACAGGACTAGTGTTCTTTGATCCTCTTGTGTGTTCTATAATTTGTCAGATGTAATTTATGTAAAATTGTTAGTTTCTATATAATGTGTAATCTACAAATTGAAATAGCAAAATAATTATATTTTCTTCTGCTATTCATGTGTTAAAGAAACCTTTCTACAGATTATTATTCTTTAAGTTAATCCTATCATTGTAAGAAGTCATAGTCGATCAAGCTTCAGTGCAAACCTTCTTCTATAGACCTCTTCAGTGTTGGTTTCCTTAAGCATCAGCATCAGCTCTTCCATAAAGAAAATATTGTATATTAAATCACCTACCTCTTCTGTGAATGTAGATTTAATCAATTAATTTAGCAATTGATACAAAAAAAATATATGAGACTGTAACAAGCAATTTTAGAAGATAAATTATTAAAATATGACTTGTGGTTTTAAAATTACCGCGTTAAAAAAAAATAGTTCCTGACGGTAAAATTAGATGTACAGCTCAAAGATTAAGTGACTGAACTGTACAAAAGAGAACATTTTCGTAAAATAATTATTATCACGTTTTCTAAAAATAATCAAGCCTTTTCATACTGTATATAACACTCGTTTAATTTTATAGTTGTCTGTAACTTAAAGTTTCCTTCGATAAAAATGATTACTGATATTTGAAGGCGTATTTTTAAAATATTTTGCCCCGGCCTTGATAGGTAATGGTGTCTAGTGTATAGATCTATAACCCCTGAACTATTTTCGAGTAAACGACTTGTTCTAAATTTTGATAAAAATACCATACTTTTTTGTTAATATACAGGTATGCGTCACTTTTCTTTGTCATATCATCTGTGTACAAATAGATATTATATCCTCATGAGAAATTAATCACAGTCTGTTCAATTACGGAGCTTCGGGAATTTATTTTTAATTCGACCTCCTTTCTGTAACGGATTCTATTATTAACACATAGAAACGTTTTATTTTAATTTCTACGATGACAGTAAAGCTTCAGTTTATTTGTACATTGAAAGTTTAAATTCTAGCGTTCTTCAGTGTAAGCGATCAGTTTTCAGGTTCGGGGTTCGAATCCCTATAGTAAAATATAACTTCCTTCCAAGCTATATTTTTTTTCTCAACAAACCGCAACTTGTACGCCTATGTTTCAGAAATTTCCGTTAATATATTATTTATTTTCTTGGAAAAACTTAGAATTAAATCCAGCTCTTTAAGATATTTTCTATGTAGTGTGTTTTTATTTCCTCAACTATCCCCTTTTTGTTTAACAATTTACATTAACCTTAAAATGAAGTGTTTAAAGTAGTTCCAGACAATCATATGATAAACATTCATTTTACGCGTGAAAACATTTAGATAAACTATAAATTAATATATTTTGTGTTTAAATATTTTCACCTGCGTTTTTTTTTCTTTAATAACTGACATTAGTTCCACACTTCACTTTAAAAAGCAAATAGAGCAGAGTTTTACTAAAATATAATATTCTTTAGTTTTTTATTTCTCAACTCTGTGTAGTATGTTTGTATTTAGCTAGTTCCAAACATACATTTAATATATTTTGTGTTTAAATAAATTAACGAACCTGTAAATAAAATAGCTCAGTCTTAAATTATTTTCGCAAGTACAAAGTGTTCTGCGTTATAACTAGAAAGAATCGCGTAGTAAAACACATGTTTTAAAGTCATTTCGCAATGCTAGATTGGTAGCGAACTAATCCGAAATTTGGTGTTTTTTTATTATTTTATTTTAATAATAATATATCCGTTTGTAAAGTAAATTTTCAAAGTTCCATTATGCTACGCTTCAGCAAATATAAATTAAATCCTATAACTATAAAATAAATTTTAAATTCACTTATGTATTTCAAGTTTCCATTAGTTTTCGGTCCGTGTTGAATAAACCCTATTTTCGTTAACTATTAAGGTGTTATTTTTTTTCGTCGAACGTGTAAACCTATTTCATGCAGACTGCTCAATGTGCTAAAGTATTTTGTTAGTGTCTGTGTTTGAATAAGTGTTTATTGATTTCTCCGAATTTGCAAATTAAATTCTACTTTTCAATTAATTCAGATACATCGAAATAATTTTTTTTTTGTAGCCCCTAAAATAACATTTTATTTGTGAGTGATAGATTTTCGTAGTTTTTTTTTTCCTTTAATAATCACAGTTCCCACTCGTAAACTTCGCAAATTAACTTAGTTACAGGTGCTTCCGAAATTTTATTTAATATAGCTCGGAGTGTTTATTTTCAGTAAAAGTAATTATAGATTTCTCCTAGCTAGTAAATTTTAAACCAGTCCTACATCTTTCACTTAATTCATATGCTGTGAAAGATTTTTGTACCCTCTAAATATCATTCAACAAAACAAGACATGTAAACTTCGCAAATTATCTTAGTTACAGGTGCTACCGAAATTGCATATAATATAATCTTTATTTAAATTTTCATTTTATAAGGAAAACGTATAAATTTCTTTTAATATATTTTGTGCTTAAAAAAAAATTTAGTTTGCGTCAAGCCGGAAATTGTAAATTAAATTCTACCATGAAGATATTTTCAGAAAGTGTTTAAATAGTTCTAACCCGTTTTGTTTAATAAACTCTATTTAAATTAACTCATCCAAACATACATCGTAATTACAGAGGTCTGAAGTTAGTATGAACGTTCAAAACGCTGTTAGTCTTTCGCCGCTTGACAATCAAAACGCTTTTCTTTTGTCACTTGCTTACACAATAATGGAGATATGTCAGGTGGTAGGGGCAATATAGCCATTTTTTAATGCTTCCACAACTGAATGTTAGTCAGTGCTGTGTTGTTCGTAACGGAAGGTGAAGGAGTTTCATTATTATGGTTAGGGGACATTAATCGTGGCAATAGAAAAACACAGAAAAGTACAGGCATGTATTGTATTAAAGCCTAATTTGTTAAAGCTTCTATTTTTATTTTATTTAAAGATAAATGCAGTAATAATAATAACGTTCTAGTAATGTTTAAAATACTTCCCTTCGAGGTGCCTAAAAGACAGAAGGTCATTGCATTTATTACTACAGCCACTAAAAATCTCAGAGAGTTCACTTGTCGTTAGAATTGTAAGGCATACAGTTACATTTGTTTGCAAGAATTTTCAGTAAACAGTTTAATATAGATTTTTAGGTCACCTACTAATGAAACTTGTATCATAAGACAGAGCATATCATTCACATTATCGATAGATTACAAACATTTCGATCCTTACTTAAAAGATGCTGCAAAATGTAGTCAGTTATACCTACACAATGTACTCCACGAAACCATTATGTCAAGAAATTAACAAAGATGTGAAGAATCTGTTGAAAAATTTGCCATGCAGCAGTGACATAACTGGTATTAACTTAGTATTCTGATGTTTTAACTAATACTGAAACTGCACTAGTTACAGATGATGTTGATCAGCTTTATGATGTGCAGATGACGATATGTAACTTACAGAACAGGACTAAAGAATATTCACTTGTTAACAGGCTACGGTTTAAATTCTCAGTGTTCTATGTTTTAAATGTTCAAATATATCGCTTTAAAAACACAAAAAAAAAAAATACATTTTAACTACAAGACTCATCTTTATTGTTATTGTTGCAGTGGATCGTAACTTGACATTCCCACACGCAATCTGCTTGCTATGAAAACAAAAGAAATCTCCGTGCGGTAAAAATTACAAAAAGCACAAGTGCCGTAAGTAAAATGATCATAATACAAGCCTTTATGGAAGACTGTAACCAAGGCCCCCTATTTTTGTGGCGATTTTAACAGGACAAATATTCAGTCCCCATAACAACCAACACATGCGAATCACTTTCTGAAATATAACATCCATCTTCAATAATGTATATACATAATATTTTAAGCTAATATCTCAATTAAAATAATTAAATTTGATATAAATAATCATCGTGCAATAAAAATAGCATGCAACACTCGTGCTGTAAGCGGTGCAGCATAAAGATTTCAAACGTATTGTCCGTAAACTATTAAAGAAATAGGAAAAACCATCTGCAAACAAAGATAATATATAGAACATGTTTCATAGAAGTGGAAAATATGACAATTGTGCATCAAAAAATTAAAATTACGTAAAAATCCACAAATCATGTTTGAACATGTACATTGACAGAGGAAACGAAGTCATTTATACATTTAAAATTACGAAAAGTACACCTCTCACTAAACAAATGACATAGGTTTGTTCCAAATGCCTTACCATTTAATACAAGCTTGTTGTCAATTATCAAAGAAATAGGGAAATAATATGTTAAAGAGAATATTTACAATTTCAGTAATTATAAAAAATTACTACATTAATCCACAAATCATGATTGACATCGACACAAGAAATGAAATCATTTATACATTTAAAATTACGTATGTACACCTCTCACTAAATAAAAAAAAACGACATAGGTTGTTCCAAATGCCTTATCAATTAATACAATCTTGTCAACTATCAAAGAAATAGGTAAAAAGCATATTAAACAAAGAGAATATTTAGGACATGACTAGATGGAGAGGAAAATAATGTCAATTGTGCGTAAAAAATTGAAAAATTATGAAATAAATTCACAACGTATGATTGAACTTCAACGCATGATAGGAAATAAAGTAATTGATACACTCAAATTGTGAAAATTTTACCTGTTACCATAATGAATAGAATGAGAAAGTGTGATGACTTCGCCGCTAATACAATGGTGGGTATAGGGAGAGCGGCGGTCCACCGAAACACTGGCAGCACCTTCGTTTGCGTTTCAACTTCTCAATGCTGCGTCATGATAGTTTGGCATCTTATGATTAAACTCGCAATCTTTAATTAACCCTTGGTCCTATTTCTGTGAAATTTGTGCAGAAATAATCTGCACAACACAGTCCTTCTGATGGTTAAAACAGAGACTTAAAAAATGCGGACATAAATGTTTTTATTTCATTATATAAACATCACCAATTACACAAAATTCATGGAGGGTGAAACGGAATTTGACTATGCGACAATTTTTTTCAATTTTGTGTCCCGTAAAAACTTCAAGCGAGAAAGTTTTAGGGAAATATTTCAACTTTATTTTAAATTCAGTACCACCTTTATATCTTGAATGGTTTACGAGTAATTGAGTGGTAATTATTCCGGGCGCTCGGCTCTCTGAATGATGTGGGACGATCGTGAAATGTTGAGGGTGAAGCAAATTTGACTATGCGACATTTATTATTTTATTTTTGTGTCCAGAAAGAGATTAAGGGTGTAAGGTTTAGTGAAATATTTGGATCTCATTATAAATTGAGTACCACCTATATATCTATAATGGTTAACGAGTAATAGTAAATACTCTAAAGCTAAAGCTATCAGAATGGTATTGAGGTATTAACAGGCATCTTTTTCATAAAATACCAGCAATAACGTAAAAAAATTTACATAATTTATTCGTGGTCTCAATAATAATACTATAATAACTGACTACTTGTACCCATACTGCAAGATTGACCCGCTGAGGAAAAGGAGTGAATGAAGCTTTTTTCTAACTTAGTAAGTCTGCACTACTTTTATTTATGCATTTATTGGATTATTTATTTATCATATTTTCTGTTCACTTATGTTAGTAATTTTTATGTATAATTATCATAGCAAATGTCTTATTAGTTTAATATCTTGTTCCTTTTTTTAATAATATAATTTAACAACATAAGATGCACATAATTTACAGCGAACGGCGAATGGTCGAGGGTTTGAGCAAATAGCGGGCTGTAGTTAAGGCAAGAGGATTTAATTTTTTTATGAAAAAATCAGGGAAAATGCTTTGAAATATTGTGTGATATATGTAGAATGCGTTGCAAAACAATTTTTGCGTATGTGCGTCTTTATCGGATGTTGAAACGCCAATTTTAAAGATCACGCGCCCTATTTTGGTAGTGCTGCTTATGAAATTTTCCGTGCCCTGCTATTCACAAACCATCCCTTAGTTTATATTATCTCTGTTCACATAATTTGTACACATATCTACACTTTTGACCGTGTTTCACCTACATAACTTACCCCATACAGCCAGGAGAAAATTAATATTATTATAAATAATATTACTATTAATACAATATTAATACAAATTAATACTCAGTAATATTCTATACAATGTAATATTAATATTAATTTATAAAATATCCCTTAGCTGTTTTCTACCCTAATTATACGTTGTTATTTCTATACAAATGTACATTCTTTAACAAATTCTCATCAAATTATACTAACATACCATCTACCCTATTTTCTAGGCAACAAAATATTAGATCAAATCATCCCTTAGCTGTTTCATACCTATATTATATAATTGTTCATTGCTTGTGAACATCTTCGATTTTTTGAAAGATGTGGAACGAAATGTTACGGTCAAGCTTCTTGGAATCTGAGAAATTACTGTTACACACGGCCATGTTTATTTTTGGAGATGAGATCTTCCAAGACGTGTAAAGCAGCCCGAAAATTGTCAGAAGTATCTAACAATTCAATTTAGATAAGGTGAGTCATTTTGAAATAGATTAATGTATTATTTTGTTTAATAATGTTTGCAATTTTTCCTATACCGCCCGTAGTAATCTTGCTCCCGCGAATCTCAAGCAGAGTAACTGCTACCTAGCGGCGGAACCAGTGAACTACCTCAGTCATCACACTTTCTCCTCTATTCATTATGCTGTTACTAAACAATACAACAGATGCATCTCTAAACGCCTTAACAATTCAAACAATGTGTATGTAAATTAATAAAGAAATTGAGAAAAATTATCTGTAAACAAAAGGAATATACAAAATATGATTAGCTAGAGAGGAAAATAATGTCAGTTGCGCATGAAGAAATGAAGATTACGTAAAAAAAATCCACAAATCACGATTGAACACGTCTAATTAACAAACGAAATGAAGTCATTTATACATTTCAAATCTGAAAATTTTAAATTATGTCTATAGGCTTGGATAGGTTAGGAAAGGTTAGGTTAGGTTATGTTATGTTATGTTAGGTTAGGTTATGTGCCGTAAGCTGTGCATACGGATCGAGGAAATTAAAAAACTCGTCGCGCGCGCCGAGAGTTTATGTAACAAAATATTTTCTAGTTCATTAAAGTAGAGGAAACACGATTTTCTCGTAACAGATCAAATATTTTCTTCATCTAAAGAGAGTTGACTGTAAAAACAAGATATTTCTAGTAGAAGTTCTTTAAAGTAATTCAGTCTTAATATCTCAAATAATATAAGTATGGGAAATTTAGTTTAGGTTATGTTAGGTTATTGCGATCTGAAATTTTAAAATTATGTCTATAGGCTTGGATAGGTTAGGAAAGGTTAGGTTAGGTTAGGTTATGTTATGTTAGGTTAGGTTATGTGCCGTAAGCTGTGCATACGGATCTCGGAGGAAATTGAAGAAAAAACTCGGCGCGGACAATACGTTTGAAATCTTTATGCTGCACCGCTTACAGCACGAGTGTTGCATGCTATTTTTATTGCACGATGATTATTTATATCAAATTTAATTATTTTAATTGAGATATTAGCTTAAAATATTATGTATATACATTATTGAAGATGGATGTTATATTTCAGAAAGTGATTCGCATGTGTTGGTTGTTATGGGGACTGAATATTTGTCCTGTTAAAATCGCCACAAAAATAGGGGGCCTTGGTTACAGTCTTCCATAAAGGCTTGTATTATGATCATTTTACTTACGGCACTTGTGCTTTTTGTAATTTTTACCGCACGGAGATTTCTTTTGTTTTCATAGCAAGCAGATTGCGTGTGGGAATGTCAAGTTACGATCCACTGCAACAATAACAATAAAGATGAGTCTTGTAGTTAAAATGTATTTTTTTTTTTGTGTTTTTAAAGCGATATATTTGAACATTTAAAACATAGAACACTGAGAATTTAAACCGTAGCCTGTTAACAAGTGAATATTCTTTAGTCCTGTTCTGTAAGTTACATATCGTCATCTGCACATCATAAAGCTGATCAACATCATCTGTAACTAGTGCAGTTTCAGTATTAGTTAAAACATCAGAATACTAAGTTAATACCAGTTATGTCACTGCTGCATGGCAAATTTTTCAACAGATTCTTCACATCTTTGTTAATTTCTTGACATAATGGTTTCGTGGAGTACATTGTGTAGGTATAACTGACTACATTTTGCAGCATCTTTTAAGTAAGGATCGAAATGTTTGTAATCTATCGATAATGTGAATGATATGCTCTGTCTTATGATACAAGTTTCATTAGTAGGTGACCTAAAAATCTATATTAAACTGTTTACTGAAAATTCTTGCAAACAAATGTAACTGTATGCCTTACAATTCTAACGACAAGTGAACTCTCTGAGATTTTTAGTGGCTGTAGTAATAAATGCAATGACCTTCTGTCTTTTAGGCACCTCGAAGGGAAGTATTTTAAACATTACTAGAACGTTATTATTATTACTGCATTTATCTTTAAATAAAATAAAAATAGAAGCTTTAACAAATTAGGCTTTAATACAATACATGCCTGTACTTTTCTGTGTTTTTCTATTGCCACGATTAATGTCCCCTAACCATAATAATGAAACTCCTTCACCTTCCGTTACGAACAACACAGCACTGACTAACATTCAGTTGTGGAAGCATTAACAAATGGCTATATTGCCCCTACCACCTGACATATCTCCATTATTGTGTAAGCAAGTGACAAAAGAAAAGCGTTTTGATTGTCAAGCGGCGAAAGACTAACAGCGTTTTGAACGTTCATACTAACTTCAGACCTCTGTAATTACAATGTATGTTTGGACGAGTTAATTTAAATAGAGTTTATTAAACAAAACGGGTTAGAACTATTTAAACACTTTCTGAAAATATCTTCATGGTAGAATTTAATTTACAATTTCCGGCTTGACGCAAACTAAATTTTTTTTTAAGCACAAAATATATTAAAAGAAATTTATACGTTTTCCTTATAAAATGAAAATTTAAATAAAGATTATATTATATGCAATTTCGGTAGCACCTGTAACTAAGATAATTTGCGAAGTTTACATGTCTTGTTTTGTTGAATGGTATTTAGAGGGTACAAAAATCTTTCACAGCATATGAATTAAGTGAAAGATGTAGGACTGGTTTAAAATTTACTAGCTAGGAGAAATCTATAATTACTTTTACTGAAAATAAACACTCCGAGCTATATTAAATAAAATTTCGGAAGCACCTGTAACTAAGTTAATTTGCGAAGTTTACGAGTGGGAACTGTGATTATTAAAGGAAAAAAAAAAACTACGAAAATCTATCACTCACAAATAAAATGTTATTTTAGGGGCTACAAAAAAAAAATTATTTCGATGTATCTGAATTAATTGAAAAGTAGAATTTAATTTGCAAATTCGGAGAAATCAATAAACACTTATTCAAACACAGACACTAACAAAATACTTTAGCACATTGAGCAGTCTGCATGAAATAGGTTTACACGTTCGACGAAAAAAAATAACACCTTAATAGTTAACGAAAATAGGGTTTATTCAACACGGACCGAAAACTAATGGAAACTTGAAATACATAAGTGAATTTAAAATTTATTTTATAGTTATAGGATTTAATTTATATTTGCTGAAGCGTAGCATAATGGAACTTTGAAAATTTACTTTACAAACGGATATATTATTATTAAAATAAAATAATAAAAAAACACCAAATTTCGGATTAGTTCGCTACCAATCTAGCATTGCGAAATGACTTTAAAACATGTGTTTTACTACGCGATTCTTTCTAGTTATAACGCAGAACACTTTGTACTTGCGAAAATAATTTAAGACTGAGCTATTTTATTTACAGGTTCGTTAATTTATTTAAACACAAAATATATTAAATGTATGTTTGGAACTAGCTAAATACAAACATACTACACAGAGTTGAGAAATAAAAAACTAAAGAATATTATATTTTAGTAAAACTCTGCTCTATTTGCTTTTTAAAGTGAAGTGTGGAACTAATGTCAGTTATTAAAGAAAAAAAAACGCAGGTGAAAATATTTAAACACAAAATATATTAATTTATAGTTTATCTAAATGTTTTCACGCGTAAAATGAATGTTTATCATATGATTGTCTGGAACTACTTTAAACACTTCATTTTAAGGTTAATGTAAATTGTTAAACAAAAAGGGGATAGTTGAGGAAATAAAAACACACTACATAGAAAATATCTTAAAGAGCTGGATTTAATTCTAAGTTTTTCCAAGAAAATAAATAATATATTAACGGAAATTTCTGAAACATAGGCGTACAAGTTGCGGTTTGTTGAGAAAAAAAATATAGCTTGGAAGGAAGTTATATTTTACTATAGGGATTCGAACCCCGAACCTGAAAACTGATCGCTTACACTGAAGAACGCTAGAATTTAAACTTTCAATGTACAAATAAACTGAAGCTTTACTGTCATCGTAGAAATTAAAATAAAACGTTTCTATGTGTTAATAATAGAATCCGTTACAGAAAGGAGGTCGAATTAAAAATAAATTCCCGAAGCTCCGTAATTGAACAGACTGTGATTAATTTCTCATGAGGATATAATATCTATTTGTACACAGATGATATGACAAAGAAAAGTGACGCATACCTGTATATTAACAAAAAAGTATGGTATTTTTATCAAAATTTAGAACAAGTCGTTTACTCGAAAATAGTTCAGGGGTTATAGATCTATACACTAGACACCATTACCTATCAAGGCCGGGGCAAAATATTTTAAAAATACGCCTTCAAATATCAGTAATCATTTTTATCGAAGGAAACTTTAAGTTACAGACAACTATAAAATTAAACGAGTGTTATATACAGTATGAAAAGGCTTGATTATTTTTAGAAAACGTGATAATAATTATTTTACGAAAATGTTCTCTTTTGTACAGTTCAGTCACTTAATCTTTGAGCTGTACATCTAATTTTACCGTCAGGAACTATTTTTTTTTTAACGCGGTAATTTTAAAACCACAAGTCATATTTTAATAATTTATCTTCTAAAATTGCTTGTTACAGTCTCATATATTTTTTTTGTATCAATTGCTAAATTAATTGATTAAATCTACATTCACAGAAGAGGTAGGTGATTTAATATACAATATTTTCTTTATGGAAGAGCTGATGCTGATGCTTAAGGAAACCAACACTGAAGAGGTCTATAGAAGAAGGTTTGCACTGAAGCTTGATCGACTATGACTTCTTACAATGATAGGATTAACTTAAAGAATAATAATCTGTAGAAAGGTTTCTTTAACACATGAATAGCAGAAGAAAATATAATTATTTTGCTATTTCAATTTGTAGATTACACATTATATAGAAACTAACAATTTTACATAAATTACATCTGACAAATTATAGAACACACAAGAGGATCAAAGAACACTAGTCCTGTCAGTAAAGATCACCTTTGAAGTTTGTTACAATTCTAAGTTTTCCGATATTATGATATTTTTAAAACGTACACGTAGTAAAGGAAACATGTAGTGAATTTTTAGATGTGCCTTAAGAGATAAGATTTTTTATAGTTTTTGCAAGCAAATTCCAGACTTAATCAGATTTTAAAAGTTTTTGCAAGCAAATTCCAGACTTAATCAGATTTTAAAAGTTTTTGCAAACAAATTCCAAACTTAAGCAGTCAGATCCGACTCTAATAAAACACTTTCGTAAGCGAGACTATTTTGACTATAATGTTTCTAATTAATTGGCATCATACTGTTTATGCAGTAATAAATAACGTCAAGTTATTGATGCTGAGTCTGTAACTTGTTACAATTAAATTTTAGACAGGTCACCACTTTGCAGATAAGACAGAAGCCTACTGAAATTTAAGGAAGAGAAATTATTTAACATTGTTCGAAGAAATAAAGTGTCGGTAACAGCTATTAAAAATTACATCGTAGAGAAAATATACATAAAATACGCTTAATTTTTTTTAAACTATAATCATTAAAACATTTCAAGAAACTTAATAGTATAGTTTGCGAAAATTTTAGGGCCAAATTAGCATTTGAATAAGTATACACAAGTCTAATATATTATTATATGCTATGATTTGCAAAGAACTATTACCTATCCTCTCATATAGGCCTTTTATAAATGTTTACTTTACAGTAAAATAATTATAATGAGAAGAATAACGAACTCATATGAAATAACCTCTCAAAATACACAATCATATTATAATGAAAGTTATTACATAACAGTTCTAGTGAAACATATTGGGTTATTTAACGACGTGGTTCTGCAGGAGTTCTTTTACATAAAGTCCTTCCAGTATGACAGGGATTGAAGCGCGCATCACTTGCGCAGAAAGCAGGTAACAGGTAAGTATTTAATGAGACAGAGTTGTGTTTAAAATAATAATGTTTCTTAAGAGTTTTAAATACAAGCTAAAGCTTGACATATGTCACCGTACGCTCCCTTCCTTCAAAACAGTTTTATTATTATTTTAATGAATCCTTTGTCTAGGAATTATACGACATATAACATTTTCGGTTGCTGTTATAAATATTATCGAAAGCGGATCCTATGACTACCTACAGCATGTCTCAACATGAAGCAGCCGTGACCTAGATAAGGGTGAGAAGCATGCGACCATTGACTAAAATTAACATGCATAAGAACGTAATATAATGACAAGAAGAAAAAAGAAAAAACCTGTTTGCAATAAGAAACTAGGGAGAAAGGACTGGGTATAGAGAAATATATAATCAAATCGAATAATAAACTTGCTAATGAGTAGTTGGAATGTATTTAAAGTGTAAAAAGATGACTTGAACTAGAAAAAAGAATTCAATTAGCACCCGACATCTTGATGTGCAAGAAAATCGAGTGTAGGGCTTATAATAGTTTCAAAAGAATGAAAATCATGGGAGCGCCCATAATAACATGTTACGAATCGAGGGTGGTTCAAGAAAGAAAACTATGAGAGCGCTGTAGACATTTCGCTAGAAGGCGAGGAGCTAGGGACTTAAAGAAGTTAGCTTAAACCTTAAGAATATATGCGAAGCAGCTACAGTAAAAGCGGGGAAAAGGGAAATTGTTAAAAAAAAAGACTTGTGTGAAGAAGGGACAGTTAAGTCTTTGCGAAAGAGTGTAAAATAACGTCAAATTCTATTTTGCAAGAAAACAAGGTGTTAGGCACTTATCATTAAGTCAAGAAGAAGTTAGGTTAAAGGATAAGACTATATGCGAACCAACTAACATAAGCGCGTAAGTGTAAGAAAAATTAAAAGTTAGTAAGTGTAAAATAGTCTCGTAGAGAACGATGCCGGGTATTCATTTTCAAATCGCACGCCTTTTAGTTTCAAATTTTTCCGCAACCCTCCGCTGCGACGGTGCAGAACATAAGGGCGTAACAAAATTGGTAAAAACCGATGCGTAAGAGTGTGTTTCCAACCGTCCTTGGCATAAGGGCTTAACAACATTAGTAAAAAGCCTTGCGTAAGAGTGCATATCCAGACGTCTTTGCCATAAGGGCTTAACAACATTGGTAAAAAGCCTTGCGTAAGAGTGCGTTTGCAGGCATCGTTGGCAAAACGGCTTAACAACATTGGTAAAAAGCCTTGCGTAAGAGTGCATATTCAGACGTCTTGGCATAAGGGCTTAACAACATTGGTAAAAAGCCTTGCGTAAGAGTGCATATTCAGACGTCTTGGCATAAGGGCTTAACAACATTGGTAAAAAGCCTTGCGTAAGAGTGCATATCCAGACGTCTTGGCATAAGGGCATAACTGCGACGCCGGGCGTCGGGTAGGGGAAACGGGAAGTTGCCAAACTTCTTATTTTCAGGATGAACGCTACCCCCCACTACTGTTGTGTCCTTTCATTCCCATCCCGCGAGAGGCACTGGCGAATCTCCACGGTATCACCCTTGCCTGAATCACCTCGGACGAGTCGTTGATAATCATCCCACGGCTTCGTCCCGGGTTTGGACCTACCTTCGGGCAGATGATCATCATCGTCATCATCCACGTGGTAAACTAAAAGTGCACCAAAAGTAACATAAATCTTAGAAAAAGTCTACAGTATGGTGTCTCTGAATACCAGTTATGTTCAGTCTATGGGTGTTCCACGTTCAAAAAGAAGCATGCAGATTTAACAGCATCGAATGCAATTCAATGCATTGTGGAATCTCTCTCTCTCTCTCTCTCTCTCTCTCTCTCTCTCTCTCTCTCTCTCTCTCTCTCTCTCTCTCTCTCTCTCTCTGTTTCTCTTTATTTCTGACTTCCTCCCTCTCCGTCTCTCATTTTATTCTTTTCATTCAAATTTTTCCTTTTTTATTCATTGCAAAAAGATATAACATGTTATAGGCCTTATTTACTGCACTTACTCCTGGCTAGCATGATAAGTTAAAACATATTTTAATGAATTTTATTTGTATAGGCTAAGTAATATAAATACAGTAGATCTTAATACATATTATTTCAATGATTTGTTTAATAGAGAAATAAATAGGCCTAATCCTAATGATGTTTCAACAATTATTCAGGAAGAATTAGGCCTATGTTGTGCAAATCACTCACCTAGGAATCCCTCCATGTCCTGAGTGTGTGTGTGCACTTCAGATATTGTCTTATTAGTCCCAGGAAGGAGGGACAAAATAGGAAAAGCAAGAACAAAGGATAGATGAATGCGGCGGTAGTTTTCATAATTCCATTTCTAAATAGCCTGCATTATGTATGATATAGGCTAGATACAAGAAAATGTAAAACTTTATCCAACCCTAATTATACGACTGAAAAGGCGTGGGCTCATGGGCCTTATTGTTGTGAAAAAGGGAAGGGGTGAAGGGAAAGTGACAGAAACCGGCGGCCTACATCACGAGGAGACAAAGCTGTATTAAACATCTAGTCTATGAATATATTCATATGGGAGAGTTTAATCTATGTAAATAACGTGTCAAAAGCTTCTATAGGTTGAATAAACTTTTACATTTACATTTAGCCAAGAGGTTGGGCGAAAGTAGGAGGACATATGACTTGAAGAATGGATGACAATATTATATCCCCGCCGTCAAATTTGCATTTTAAAACGAATGTACTGGTATTGTATATTATACGGGTTTTGTAAAGCGACAGGTTTTGTGTGGACCCATACGACGATGATAATAAAAGCAACAACGCTACCGCTCACTACTATCATTATTTTCTGTTGTCTTACGTGACAAGTTGTTGAAACCTGGGATTGGTTTCACGTTAGCGGCTTTGCCTTGTCTATTAGTGATGTAACTACAAAACATTTCTACTCTCTACCAATCTAAAGGAAGTTTTCATCATGCTTCTGTACTTGTAAATCAGTGGCGTTCAATCTGTGGGTGTTAGGCAACAATTCAGTCAAGTGCTACTGATTCCTGTTCGAGTAAAGAACACACAGAGTTAACAGCTTCGAATTCAGTACATTATGTTGTGACTAGATTAGAAGGAACTTTATGCACTTGCATCTTCACAGAAAGGTGTATATACTTTTACCGATCACAGTAACTGGGTTAAAATGTGCATTCTTTTCAAAGGTGCATATTTTCAGAATTTTTATTTTATAAATGCTTAATTCGATGTATAGGCCTATTTAAAATAATTGAATATCGCACCCCCAATACAAAATCGACGTAACTAAAAATGTACTCCTATTTCCCCTGTCATATAATTCCACCGTTGCTCCATTTATCATAATATTATGATCATTTGTTGCAATAAAGAAATTATTATAATAAATAAATATACTGTTTTACAATTTTATTTTACAGTTTAATAATATCATAATATATTATTCTTAGCAATTAGTGTTCCTCATATCCCATAAGGCGACGTTTTATTGGTCTAAATAAGCCTAATATTTTTACTTTGGCTCTACATGTTTTATAACTAGTGAATATTTCTGCAATTTTAAGTGCATAATGTAGTGTTTGCGATGTTACTGTCAAGCATTTGATGTAACTACTAAATAACATAGTTAAAAGTGCTAGTAAACATCGAAAATGAACAGGAGTAAACTATCTCGTAAGCCTAAGTAAGTTTTGTAGATGAACTAAGCTAGCTTTATATTACACATGGTTGGAAGTTTGAAAACTTTAAGTGTAATTAAAATCCTTAGAGCCATTTTTTCGAAAATATAAATTTAAAAAATAGTTTAAATAAAAATTATCCTTGGATCTATTTTAGTAATAGAACCAAATAAGATACTAGCAATACCAGGGGTGCAATTAGAGTAAAAGGAAGTTCACAATCCAAAATTGAAATTATACAGTAAAGCCTCGGTAATTCGAGCCCCGGTATTTCGAGGTTTCGTGTAATTCGAGGTGGTCTTAAGAAAATTAAAATTGTCCATAAAACTAGGGTAAAATCCCGTTTTTATACGGTGTCCGCATTTAAGTTTTATGCATTTCCGAATGGGTTGCATTTTGAGCTTTCTTTCAATTTTTCCATGTACAAAAATACAGGTAAAACTGTCTCACTTAGGGTTTTCATTCCTAATACACAGAAATAACCTTGACTTCACACTGCCAATGCATTTGACAGATTGACAGAAACCGTTAGGTTCGATCTTTCTTTGTCGGGACCTCGTGTCAATCAATTGTACATTGCATACCATCCTTTCAGAAAAGAATACTGTATTGCCGACGTAGCAAATTGGAGGCGTAACATAGGTATGTAGGCCTACTATATTGTTTATTTATTTATTTTCAAACCATTATTGTGTTCATTAAACATTTATTTATAATTTAACCACTGATTTAGCGATATTTCCGTATAATCCGAGTTTTTTGTAATTCGAGGTAGCCTCAGCCCCAATTAGCTCGAATTATCGGGGTTCTACTGTATACAGTACAACAAACCGTTGTCTGCTAGAAGCTTGCTCAGAATGACAGAAGCAGACACAGGATACGCTACCAGACACACATACATTTCTAAAATACTATTTACGGCTTATAGACATCACGAAACATGATTTATGAAAAGTATCTCGATTTCATTCATTTCCACGATCACTATTATGCACATTATGCGAGAAAGTAAAACGGTCATAGGCTACGATCAGTATAAAATGCAGCTTATAAGCACTGTCATGTCAGTGAGTGGTTTGACAAAAGCGACCATACACTTTCTGCTTGGGATGAATTCTGTGGCTGACAGGGCGTGAACGTAGTGCTTTGAATATTTTGAACAATAATGTACAGCAAAAGCTGAAACTTTAAATTACAATTTTCGAAAGAATAGAACACAGAACAACAGACTTTTCCCCTCTGCCTATCTCTTCACCGGTTCGCAACCAAACACTCCTGAGAAGCACACCACCTTGAAATCAGGATGATAGGGTTTCTTTGTCAAAGTGATGAACCCAGTCTGCTTTGTCTAAACCCGAAAGACATGCCGGCATGATCAGTCAGGAAAGTGATTTGTGAGAACAAGTGACTTGAACGGTTGACAATTTCAATTTTCCTAAGATTTTTCCCCTTTTTTTAATGAAGTCCAGGACAGGAACTACTCATTTCACTCTACCTTTCACTTTGTAACAGGTTTTACATGTGCTATTGTAGGATTGTGCCAGATGAATAAGTAAAAATCCTATTCTTCGGGTTTCAAGAATTTCGGTCTACGTATCGACTGTATAATTACATTCACAGCAAATAGTCTTGTTCGTTACAATAAATTAAATTACTTTGTTACACTATATTAGTGATTTGCATATTTGGCGGTTACGTCTTGATAAAGCACATTTTTCTTATTTTTCAGCCGTATTCAAAATATTTTTTACATTTCCAAGCACTTCATTCAATTGCCATTATCAAAAGTGGATTTCCTTCCTTCAGTGTTTTAGAAGTAGGCCTACATGCTTTGAATTTTCCTGGTAACTAAAATTACTTCCCTTCCCTTTTGTATGGAATGCAAGAAATGAACTTGACGGTTAATAGCTGTGAAATTTTTTCATTGTTTCCCAGAAGACAAATAGAGAGAGGGATGAAAAACCATATATGAGGCCATACCAATTTATATATAATAATTATAATCCACCTAATCCTCCGATATTCTGAATTTGTAAAACATACTTGCTAATTAGATCAGCTTAATTTGCCTCGTTAATATTTATTTATTTCATTTTATTTATTTATTTTACAAAGGTCCCAATGAGCTCACGCTCGTTAACAGGGACAGTCAATATCTAAAAGTTACAATACTTTGCCAACATAATAAAATTCATTCTAAACGTAAACCATTTTAAAGCTTTCATATTTTATCATTTACTTCAATGTGTGTTATTATACCTATCACAATATATTGTTAAGTTTTACAAATTCAGAAAATCGGTTTCTGTTACAGGCTACACAGATTACACAAAATATTTCCATCGTAAGTAGAAAATAAAATTCATCAATACAAGTATATAGTCTACAAGCCACACTGAACCCAACTCCTCAGAAGATCAATTTAGGTGTTCTTTAAGAAACGAACAAATGTATTTGTAATCTAAATTCTGAATCTTAAACCTTGCTAAGAAGCAGACAAAATGACATTTAACAATTATTGAATTTATCCAGGTTGAAGGATAACCTATATTACTCCTACAAGGAAAAAGAAACTATAATAACATGTTGAAGAATGAAAAGGGGTTCATTACTCTGAAAGAAGTAAATATGGCGAAATAGAAAACTGGCGCGTTCTTGGAACTTCTTTTGTCCGTTAATGAAGAACACAGTGTAAAAGACACCCTTCCCAGTCAAAACCCTTCTCGATGGTTACATCTCGAATGCGAGATAAACATGTCTATTGTGTGGCAGACAGGTAGTACCGTGATGAAGTGAAGATGTTGGGCGGTCGAGTGATTGGACCTCACAGGCGGAGCATAAACACACGATCGGCCCGCTAGTTTCTCTCCTTAATTAGGATTAATGCTCACGTGGGATGACTTTTACGAGAGGACCTGCTGGTGGTGTACACTCAGCAAGATGGAATGGCGTGTTTACAGCAGAGCAGTGCAGAGATGTTCGTTAACGGGAGAGCAATGGGCGAAGATAGATGCTTTTTTACAGATCCTCACACTCACTGCCGAATCACTTCTTGCAGAAATATGTGAAAATTACAATTCATGACTTGGCTGGAACCTCACAGTCAGGTTCTAAAACAACTTACTGAAAAATGCAATATTCCAGCTTTTTCAGTGTGTTCTATATTTTAGTAGGCTTATATTGAATAGGACACATAAAAGAGCAAATAGAACATATTTCTATACCTCTTGACCGTTTGAACGAATATTTCACGAATGTCATGCCCACATCTCAGAATATTACTACACATTTTCGAAATGACACGACTGACATGCAGACGGACACAAACTTTATAGGAGACAATTTTTTCTTTTCTTACATAATGGTTGATGACGTAATATCAGCGTTGAAACGTATAAAGTCTAAAGCGACAGGTGTCGACAAAATCAGTATCACTCTTATAAATAAAATAGCACATTTAATATTACCAACAATAGCACACATTTTTAATGCTTCGATCATGACAGCCAAGTTCCCTAGTACATGGAAGAAGGCCTACGTACATCCCCTTCCTAAGGTTAAAATCCCTGAAAATCCCAATGATTATCGTCCCATTAACATTCTTCCTGTCCTCTCGAAAGCACTGGAAAGCATTATACACAAACAACTGACTAACTACCTGAATGAAAATAATCTTCTTGACTCCTTACAATCTGGCTTCCGCACAGGACATAGTACTACAACTGCAGTCATAAATGTCATTGAGGACATTCGCACTGCAATGGACGTGAGCAAAGTTTCAGTGATGACTTTACTAGACTTTTCCAAAGCATTTGACTCTGTGAACATAGATCTGCTTATAAGCAAACTTAGACGTCTACATCTTTCAAATAATGTCGTGAACTGGTTCTGCTCTTACCTTAACGGCCGTCAACAATGTGTTGTTTTAAACAATATGAGCTCTTCTTGGCGGGCCGTTAAGGCAGGAGTTCCCCAGGGATCTGTACTGGGACCTCTACTTTTTGCAATATATATAAACGACATATCTAATAATTTGACTCACAGTAAATACATGACTTATGCTGACGACATTGTACTCTATACACACTCGCGACTCGACCGTGTAAATGACGCTATCGAAGAAATCAACTGTGACTTAGACTCGATTTCTAAATGGGCAGAAAGACACGACTTAAAGCTAAATCCTAGGAAGTCACAAGCTATCATAATAGGGCTCAAGCGGCAATTGTCTAAAATAGATGCCAATTTTCTAAACCAAGTGAAATTAAATGATTCTATAATTCCTTATAGTAATACCGTTAAATACCTTGGCATACACATTGATCATAATTTAACGTGGGATATGCAAGTCGCTAATATCTGCAAAACAACATTTGCAACGCTGCATTCTCTGTATAGTATAAAAGACTGTCTCCCGTTTCAATTAAGAAAAACACTTGTTCAGACACTCATTTTGCCTCATTTTGATTATTGTGACGTCCTACTTACTGACTTAAACAGCAATTTGACTGAAAGACTGCAACGTGTTCATAATGCGTGCGTCAGATATATATGTAACATTCGTAAATATGACCACATAACCCCGTCACTGGATGGGTGACTTCGATGGGTACGCCTGCGTGAGCGAAGATATTTTCACTGTCTCATGCTGCTCTATAGAATCCTTCATACCTCAACACCTAGCTATCTTTCCAGTCGCTTTCATTACCTTTCTTCCTACCATAACTTGGGCACGCGCTCTCAGCTTGACCCCTTACTGTCCATGCCTCTTTACAGAACTACACATTATTCGAATTCGTTTATAGCAACAGCTATTCGTCACTGGAATTCACTGCCTAGCCATCTCAGGAGCTGCCAAACGACTTCATAGTTCAAGCGCCATTTAATAAATTTAGTATACAATAACATTTAGGAATTGATGCTAATTAGTAATATATTTTCCGGTCCAGAAAACCACCATTAACGGCCGTGGGTGTCGGCATGCTGACTACATGCCCCCAATCCTGCCATCTGCCTACGGGAGATGATGCAGCGGTCGGGTGGTAGGCCAAGTCCCTCTAGGGATGTAGCGCCATGGAGTTTAGTTTAGTTTTAGTAATATATTTTAATTTTCAAAAAATTTTGTAATAACTAAGAATGTATTTGTTTAGACTTTCATCATTTTTGTTATTTCTTTACTTTTAGTCATTTGTATTAGGCTACATATTCATATTATTCAAGTACTTATGTTCTAATTTTTTCTTTGTATTTAATGTTCGTTTCTTGTATTCATGTATATCAGTTCTTTTTTCATTTATTATTAATCATTATTATTATTATCATTATGTATTTCATGTTTTTGCCCTGGCTGAGTGGTAGAGAAGGCCTTATGGCCTTAACTCCGCCAGGTTAAATAAATAAATAAAATAAATAAATAAAATATTCCGTACGAATAAACCATTCAAATTGTTATAATAATAATAATAATAATAATAATAATGATAATAATGATAATAATAATAATAATAATAATAATAATAATAATAATACACCTGAAAATCAAATTTGTATAAACTGAAGTAGGCCTACTTTTCAGAGAATTTTCATGAGATAATCATACAATTCTGAACATATGATTAAAGTCTATATTTATTAATAGGAAGCGTTCGGAGTATATTCTATATTAAGATGACTCCCCCCCCCCCCCCTCAGTCCAATACATAATTATAAAACTGAAGATACGCTTGACCCAGAAACGCACATCCGAGATTCTGCTGCTAACCATCAGGGCCCGGATTTCGATGACACGTCTTCTTTTAACTGGCACATCAAGGGCGTTGCCCACTAGTGCAATGATTATACTCCTAAATTATAAAAATGGCAATTTTTAGGGTCGTGTTTTGGTTTTTAACCCTTTTTCATTTTTAGGTCATTTTTAGAATTCATTGTCATTATTTTCTCATTTTGTGTTTTTTCTTGCATTAAGTTTGAATTTTTTCCATTTATTTATATTTAGACTAACATCATGAGAACTCTAAATAAGCATAATTAAATAAATCTTGTTATAATTTTAATTTGGATACAGAAAGATGGTATTGGCTGTTTTCATTTAACCGTATGTACCAATTACCTAATTATAAGCCTATAATTGATTCATCAACATTAAATGTAGAATAGACACAAATTTCATGAATAAACTAGCATTTTCATACAAATTTTTGGGTCTTTTTTTTAAATTGATTTTTGTTCTTTTTATATTTATTTTTCTAATCATTTTATAGCTAATTTTTTAAGTATATTTAGGTCATCAACATCCAGGGCCTGCAAATTATACGTGTTTAATATTCAGACTCTCATTGATGCCTGAATAAGGTAAATTTTAAAAAAATCGAACATCTCTGCTGAGTTACACAGAAGTATGACTCTTACCGCTGCTCTCTATTGGTTCTTTATGTCGGTCGGTTGATTGCTGTCGCTCGATTGGTTTGATATGGCAGCTCCCTTACACTTCTTCGTACATAAATAACAGACAAAATATTTCTGAAAATTGCACCATTTCAGCACTTCAATAAACAATTTCGGGCCGCATTGTGAAATTGTTGTGTCTTTTGGCCCGCTCGATTGAGTTTTGGCCATCACTCACCTTGATAGAATTTACAATACAAAAAATAAAGTAATTATTTTTTTAATGATTGCCAAAATCAATAATTAAAAGTTAGTTTATTAGGGTTACGTTTATAAAACTGTTTTACATTATGTATTTCACATGTATTTTACACCTATTTTGGCGTGTGAAATTTTCGCCTAAACCTGATTATCGTTCACTCTAGTATGGTGCTAGATAGTTTTGAGTATAACCTTATGTCGACCATACTTTTATCCCATGTTCTAACTGTAAGCGATAAATACATTGTTTAAGCAATAAATAAACGATTCATAACAACATTAATTTTTACAGCCCCAAGGGGTTTCCCTCAGTAGTGACAGAGGCATGGATGCTGAATTCGTTAGCAGGTGAAGACATGGCTAAAGGGGAGAGTTGAAATAGATGCATATCCTCGGCTATATATTTTAAGCTCTAAATTATAACGAGATACGTTTGAAACACATAAATAAAATACCAATTCCGATAACAACTATTATTTCTCTAATAGGTGTTACTCCCTATCAGAAGGAAGCTACAAATAATGACAGTTTGTTACACCTGAAAAGAAAGGGTTGTTAGTCAACCAGCACCAAGTGCTGAAAATACTGTGACAAGCCGAGAATTATTAAACCTTGTGCCTACCTTTCCTAAGTCTAGTTATGAGGTGTCCCAATTTATAATCTTATCTTCGTGACTGGTAGGCTTACCAACAAAACACATACCGGGTGTTGGGAAATTCATATTACACACTTCTAGGGCTAGTAGAGGGGACTTAGTAGACAGCCATTAAAATGTGTCGGATTTTCCGGTGTTGTTTTGCAACCGGATAGGCAGTACATGACGTCAGAAGACGTTGTAACGGCTTAAGCACGGAAACGGTACGTTTCCGGACATGGGTTCCTATTCGAAATATTGTCTACTAAGTCCCCTCTACTAGCCCTAGAAGTTTGTTATATGAATTTCCGAACACCCGGCATAATACTAGGCTAAAGGCAAAGCGCGCCAGGCACAAGCGCTCGCACACACACACACACACACAAGCCTACATACGAATTGCAGAATGCCTTAATGCCGAATTCCTTATTTGTTTATATCCTTTTCTCTCTCGTGATAAGGTAGGCTATCAGTAGGCTACATTTATTTACACTCTTTTAATCGTTTTAATAGTGTAGCCTATCATTATAACTAGTATACAGTATGCCACGGTAAAAATGAACAGATGACTAGACTACTTTAATGGAGAAAATTATAGTTAACCAAACATTTTATTCTACATTCAGAACTTCTTGACGTTTACCTTTCAAGGGATAGGCCTATGGCTATTTTTAGTTTTTAAAATGTTTAGAAGTCCTTGTAGCGATTTTCAAAGCTCGATGTAAGTGTAGTTGTAAGTTCAATTATGGAGAGTTTCTGTTAATTTTAATACCAGTAGGTCTACTCAAATGCGCAATGTGCAACAATATTTATACGCAATTTTGTAAACGTTTTCGTTGTTTTATCAGACGATATTTACAGAATGCTTAAAATAAAGCAAAACTGATTTTGTTGCACACTTTCTTTTCAAAATTAACTAAAGCATTTTAAATATTATATCAGTTTGTGTGAATAAAATTGAATATCCTCAAAGTGTTTTAAAGCGTTATAAGTGCACTTAGAGTAAAAACATTTGTTATGTAACTGCCTTCAAATTTCTTGGACAAAATAAGTTAATTATTTATAAAAATGGAAAAATCTCAAGACGTATTCAATATGCCTAGGCCTTTTTGGTTTCCTGCTTTTGTGTAGAGAACGGCAATCACAGTGGAAACAGCATGTGCTGTTTAAAAATATAGATTTTAATATTTTTACCAGACTAGACCCATCCCCTCATTTTCACAGGGCAAACAATATGGTGATAATTGAACAGCCTCATGCTTGGTTTGCGTTTAGACTTTAGAACTCGCAACATTTGTAATTGAAACGGAAAGAGAAAAGTATTTCCAAAATTACTTTTTTTCTTCCAGCTTTTATTTCCAGAATGTGGCCTAGTATTTTTGCACAAGATTAGAAAAAAACATATGCTACATTCCACATGTCATTCCTCAGGACAGAACACTTATCATCATCATCATCATTATCATCCGCAGGGCACTGAGTATGCATACATTGGAAATGCAGTATTTCCTTCTGTTTAATTCTTTTGGTTTTTGCTTTCGTCCATTCAAATACGACTATATCTGTTCATTCACATACGACCGTATGAGACACCATATGATTAAGATACGCCTGCGCCAAATAATCTACTGAATCTACTATATAAAAACCAAACTTCCTTATATCTCATGAACATCCAACACCGCCTATGAACACGACAGTATTCAATTGTGAGTTTAAATGCCGTAGCAACCGGGCAAAAAAAGAGGATGAATGACTTGGACGAAACTCACTATGCGGAGGTTCTTTGAACTAGTGAACTCGAATCTGAGGTCTTTTTTTCCCCTGGCCATCGTGAAATGTATTATACATCAAAACGTGTATTTTACTTTTTAAATGATCAATTGTTTAAATTATTTATGCATGATTTGGGTCTGCATGAGTCTGTTATAAGTTACGTTTTAATCGTTTCATTTCGAACCTCTATGCCCATATGGAAGCACAAGATTCGTTCTATTTGTTTAAATATTTGTATTTGTTACGGAAAAACAATATAATTAAGAGTAAATTAATGTAATTTTTGCAATTTATCTAAAAACGTTGTAAGAAAAATAATAAATAATAAATCTGTTATAAACTTATAATTATTTTTCTGTTAAATAAATTATTTAAATAAACCATCTAGCAGTTAAGTAAATAATCGCGGGGCGGGCACTTGCTTGTCATCTGTAGAAAATATAAATTATGAGACTGTACCAGTGGCGGTTTCTCCTATGTGCTGCAGTGCTGCAGCACACAGCTTGTTTTCTGCTCGTCGTATAATGTTATTTTCAAACGCAATATTATATTTTCTTTTGCGTAGATTTTGAACTTGGCGCGTCCACGCGAGAATTCCTTAGCTGACGTTGGAGAATGGAAGTCGGTAATGTGAATATTATCTTTCCCGTATTCGTGAATGCAGTTTATGAACAGCGCAGCGTTTGGAGGGTGTGACGTCATGCTCGACCTTGGCTGCTTTGCGTATATGGAAGTTTAACCTGCAAAATTGGCTGCGCTAGCAGGCAGCCGAGTGGGATTCTGAGGGAGGTTCACGTCTCGAGCTGAGAAGATCTTCCACCATCTGACGGTAGGGGACCGTGATGTAGCGAGTAAGCAATGCTTTTCATCTTCACCGCCAAATTCGAATGTGTTAAATTCAGAAAAACCCGGATTCCACAACCCCGATTAAGTATTCTGTCGCACTGGGAACACAAAGCGACTTCCTCTACCTCGATCATTAAAAATACTATTTTCTCGTCTCTTATTCCATTTCGGGGAACTCTCACGCGATTTTCCCTACCCTAATTATTATTATTATTTATATTATTATCATTATTATTATTATTGTTATTATTATTTTTTATTTTAATTTTTGCTATTTTCTCTCGTCACACAACTCACACAACGTTCGACGTGACGAGAGAAATTAGCAAAAAAATAATTAGGGCAGAGAAAATCGCGTGAGAGTTCCCAGAGACGGATTAAGAGACGAGCAGTTTAGATAGGCATACTAATAATTTTTAAAAATATTTTAAGTTTGCTGTATGAAATAGTATTTGCAGCACACTTTCGTTTTGAGCCACGAGCCGCTACTGGACTGTACAGGCTGGAAATAATGCAATATAAAATAATTTTCGGTTAAGTTTTCTCTTTCAGTTTGTTAGTTGTTACCTTATTATAATAAAATGATCATTTATCGTTATCATAGCTTATATTTCATTGTTCCTATTATAAAAAAAGTAATAAAATTCACAGGTGCTGGGCCTGCCTTCAGATTTAATTTTAGTTCTGAATCAATTGTAGTGTTCTTTTTATTTTCTTATTGCTGGATAGCCTTCTTGTAAATATTGCTCAAGTGCTATTTAATTGCATTACTGAAATGTAAATAATAGTCTATGGAATTCAAATGGAATTATTGCTAGAGCTGGGTGTAAATTGATCCGTTGGGGCGTTGAAAGTTAATATATAAAGTGGGCATCCTAATTTTAACTAAAGCTGACTTAATCAGGCCTGATTAGAGATTAAAACGCATCATTAATGTAATTTTTATGTAATTCAGTTTCAAATGAGGTTACTGCAAGTACAGCTTTTGATGTCTACATAATTGAGCCATACTCTCCTATATGTAATGATTCCTCTCCTAGCCTTTGTCAAAATAACTTCGTGTCTAGAATGTAGTAGGACCGGCTAACCATGGTGCATTGGCCTGCCACTTACTTACCTTCGATCAATCTCCCACTGCTTAAAAAGCAGAACAAAAAATTGGGTTACAACTAATTTATTTTTTTATAAAACAGATGTCTGAATTTACAAGATTGTGTTAATGGAGAGACTTCTGTTTAGCCTTAAGCTCCTCATTTGTAGGCTTGTCAGTTAACGTTACAAGACAGTGAAATTAAATTACACATTTCAGATGGGAGTTCTCTCTAGTCAGCTCTTGAAACCAGGAATGCAGGATCTCGGTTTAATGAATGTGTCAGACTTAAGAAATGAGCCATAAACCCGTACCCTTGACAAAACACTGGCAACTAATAAGTTCCACATAATAATGTTTTGGCAATTTATTGGCCTACTAGATAATAACTTAGTTCGCCAGGCCAATTCCTTTGGCTAGTCTACGTCGTTTATCTTTTATCTTTAGTATCTCGCTTGATTTTTAGGGTTATTGTTTTCTCTCCCTTTTTTTGTTGTAGACTTAATTGAAACAGGCATGTGTAAGCAAGACCCTGTGAAAGACAGGTGAACGAGGCTGGAAATAGATTATTTATTTGTTCGGGTTAGATTATTATACTACAGTACAGAACATTTCACTTAATCAAAACTAACAAAATTGAATTATTCAATTATAACACAACTAAATGATAATGAAAAATGCGGAGGTTTGATTAGTTCAGGATTCTTCTTCCCCCTTGAATTTCTAGTTCTTGCTATACGTTATATATATATATATATATATATATATATATATATATATATATATATATATGTATAATTGTTAAACTGAGAATTCAGTACAGCATATGTTAAAAATTATTTCATTTCAGTTATTTATTTTCTTCTGATGAATCTAAAAGGACTACGTATGCCATATATGTAAATATATTTTTTTTACAGTGTGTGTGTGTGTATGTGTGTTATGTGTGTATTTTTATATGGGCAAGAGCTGTAAGTATGGCAAGGGAGCTGAACAAGAAAAGAGAAAGTGTAAAAATAGCATTTTTTCCTAAAATTGGAGTTATGGAGTTTAAGGTGTCTGTTTATAGAAAAAAAATGCACATAACAGGTTGCAGTTTAAGTGTAAATTAGACTGTACACAAAATATAAGCAAAATGTGACTACGCAATCTAATAAATAAATGAATAAGATTAACATCTCTATTGCATGTCCCAGAAAATTGTCAAAGATTTGTAGCCTACCAATTGCAAAATCAATTTTTCCTTTTAATGTAATGCAATTTTTCAGGATGCATTTAAATAATAGCCTAAGTTAGTAAGTTATGGGCATGATATCAGTTTCTCTTAATTCTTTTTTTCTTTCCTATACTTGTTCAAGAAGAAAACCACCAATTTTATCGCCTTACATAGTATATTTACGTTTTTGTTTCTGGTTCCTTACGTAAAATAAATTCTGATTATGATACTTTTCCAGCCTGCACTAATATCTACTACTTTTACAATTACTCACTGGAGTAAAAGCATTACATAGGAAATTATTTGCATTATTTTACTGATAGGCCTAAGTTGGATGGTCAATCTTTGATCGTTTAAGAACACTTAGAAAGGAAATAAAAAATAAATAAAACTTAGATAGAAAGGTTCAAGAAACCCATTGCATGTATCTCGTCTTTACCAGCCAGACACTGTTTTTATCGCAGGATATTCGAAGTTTTTATTAACTACTGTGTTATTAGGACGATTCAGTGAAATCTAGATTGGACTGAACTGTTGAAATAGTGCGGTAAAGTCATGAATGAATAAAGTAATCACCTTATATCAACATTTGAGGCATAAATTAAACAGGATATCATCGCAAATCGTGTAAAGACCGGTTTAACAAGGCTGAATTTCGTGCACACTTGCAAAGCTTTTAAGTTAGTGGACTACACATCTGAACTTATCGCCGACTCTATTATCTTAAAGCTCTAACTATAGCCACTGAAGCTTATCATACGTTCGTTATTCTTTAATTCTTTCAGTTAAATGCACTAAATGTTTATAACAACAATAACTACAATTTTCATAAATTTACATATTAAAAGAAAATATTTGTTTCTTATAAACGTTAATTTTCAGAAACACTAAATATTATAAGCGTTTAATTATAGGCCTTTGTTTTGAACGGTTTAATTTATTCTCATTACTTTATTACATTATTTGTCTCTCGATAAAGGTAACATCAATAAAGATCTCGGACACGCAGTAAGCTTCATATGTAAAGATAAAGGGATCTAACAAACCTTGTAAGTTTATTACATTACAGTCGAAATCAATCTAAGTATTTCAAAAATTGAACTATTAACCTTGTTTAAGTTTGCAGAAATCATATAATTTTTTAATCTCAGCGTAAAGCATTGGCAGTCAAATACATTAAGATACCCAAGTTCAAATTTCAGTCAGTGGGCCTGCATAACATGCATAGACCTATAGTTCCAACTATTCGCATTTAATTTAAGTGTAATAAGAGAAAACTATACATAATATTATAATAATAGTATTTTAGTTCTAGAAATAATTGAGCAAATATGCTGCATAACTATGTAATATCAACCTGGCCCATAATATCGTAATACTGAACATGTTCTAGAACTACGCACGTTCTAAATAGACAAAAAATAAATAATACCTGGCTCCAATATATAACATTTACATAGAGTTTGTAGTCGTCAACTGACTCACGAAAAAAAAACCCATTATGTTTGATGTCCTTATCTTTCACATTAGAAAAATCCATTAGGCCTACAATTTACAACTGCAAGATCTGATAGCTACATTTAGTGCCTAAGTTAAGTTGGGCTCATTTACCACTTACCATTTCTTTATTTCAGCAAAGTGCTTATTTAATTGGTTATTTTTATGAGACATAGGCCCATTGTAGAAGATGTCTAGGCCTATGCTTCAAGACTATACGAAAACTCTATTTTAGTAATGTGCATCTATACAGGCGGAACGGGTCGAGAATCCTATCACGGTTGGAGTAACTGGCTAATTCTGGAATTTCCATCTGTTCAGCATGGCCAACGTTGCAATTTCACACCACGAGTTGGGATTTCACTCTCTCTTTAGTAGGGGATGAATACTGAGATCATACGCACGGCAGACATTTTTATGAACAAATCGGTGGAATTGAAGATTCAGTTGTTTGTGTGTAATGTTCATAGTCTTCAAGCAGACCAACCCGAGTTTAGATACCCCATTGCTATTGGCCATTAAATGTTTAATTATTTTTATTTTATAAAGTGTTTATGAAATGTTGACTGGATGTGTTTTGAATGATTTATGAAGTGCACTATTATTGAGTTTACTTTATATAAAGTTGTAGCCTACCACCATTTCAAGATATTGGAAGATCCATTGGACATAATCAGCCTAGTCGTACAACGAGCTACAGAAGCACTGTAATATAATATGTAACAATAGATTGCGCACATAATTTATTCCAGCATTTCATTTCATATCGAATACATTTAAGCGTTTACCTATTCTTTGTAGTTAATACTTAGGCTAACAATAACAAGTTTATTTCCAAACAATCGTTTAAAATTTACATGTATGCACTCATAAATTTTACTTACTTTCAAAATTTTGTCCCTATGCCATTTAATATTAGTTTACTACACCCTGTGTGACGTTAGGTCTATATAATTCAGTGTAGGCTAAACGCTATATAAGTCTTGTGTTTAAAATAGGTAAATCATGATGCATGCTAGACCTACTTTCCGTCAAATACAGTAATTAAATAAGCGATGAAGGGACCATTTGGTAGCCTGTAAAATAAGAATTGTTGAGTCTGAAGGGGAAGCATGAAAATCATAAACCAGGCTTCGAAAACCTACTTTTTGTTTCATCGGAATAAAAATAATAAAAATATAAGTAAAATGAAAATAATAGATTTATATTGCCTCATTAATTATTGTGATTTATGTTGTACAGGTTATGTCTTACAAACAGAGAATATCTTTTATCAGTTAATGCATAGGTATAACTTCATGGAGGTAGGAGGCTCCAATCATCATCATTTATAACAAAGTGGGGAGAGTCTGAGCTGTAGAAACTCGAACTTTATCAAATTAACTGATGTTACAAGTCAATGTGATTATAAAGTGATGAGTTCAATTACTAAAATGCTGGAGGCGTTTTGTATTATTTATAATTAAAATCTGACAGGTTTAACGCATTTCGTTATTAGTGGCTGGCCACTTGAAGGAGGCAGGTCTGACACGAAATAGACATTGCAGCTTTCAACTTTGAGATATGAGTAGGCTACAACATCCTCAATAAACGTTGGCGTAGACTAATTAATTTGCTTGATAATATATATCAGTAGCTAAAGTGGCAAAATGTGTCAAGAGAAAACCTGAATCGACATAGAGATCTAATTAATGGAAACAACTGTACCTGCATACATAAAAATCAAGAGCAAGAGATTTAGACTGGCGACTGGCTTTTAATCTATACAAAAAAGAACACGACAGGGAATGTTCACTCCATTGACTTCACTACGAAAAAACTGTAAATCTTGAAACTAATCAATTGGCATTGACTTTGGTTCTTTGTGACAAGAATGTTAAATTGAATTGCTTTTGCATATTGAAAAAAATGCGGAGATAGAGTAAAGTGAAAACAAAATGACTATCTCAAATTAGCAAACAGCAATAGATTTGAAATAGGACAGGGACAACTTTTAGAATACAGAGGTGGACTAAGTAAATTTACGAATAGCAGGATGAAGTATCTGTCTGCCAAGCTTCATGTTTTGGGCTCAAATTCCGTTCAAACTCATTGCGGATTTTTCAGGGTGGTTCTTCTTCCTCATACGCCTATCCGTTTCGGATGTTGCTATCTTTATTTCGTTAACTGCTGCATGGAAGAGCCTTCATCTATAATTTAGTCGTTTGAAGCATTCTATGGCCCTTCCTTAAATAAGTGCCTTTTTTGTTCCTATAGTATCAGCTGAAAGTAGTTTAGCCTATGTATATATGCATCTTTATTTCGTACAGAAAATAAAGGCGCTGGCCCTAAGCGAAGGACAAAGCTGATGCTGCACTACAAATCTGTGCCGAACCGGTATGAACAGATTCTAGGTGTGTTATAAGAATATGAAGGAGAAACGTATTAATTGTAAATTATTTGGATGAGAATGCAATAAGCCTAAAGATACCCACTTTCAAAATTTATTCATAGTGTGTACCTTTTCTAGAGCTGACATTGTGCCTAAAATGAAGTTTTTTTGTAGTTTAAACTAAATGGAGTTGACATTTTAATATACCATAAGTATAATAATATAATGTAGACGTCTTCGTAAGTAAACATTGAAGCCAATGAAGAAAGTTCACTTCTTTATACTATCTGCCACGTTATTTAAAATAAATAACTTGCACAGATATACGTTAAACTTAGCCTTATTTATTTTGCAATACATTCTTGGAAACCCGAATAATCAAGCCTCGCTGATAAATTATTTTCAATATTGCTTGTAGAATTTAGTCACCATATAGGCCTTGAAGAAAACTTCACTGAAGTAAGTAGGCCAGTTCATTGTACTCGGTAAGTGTAAAAAGGTTAAACTGATATGACGCCGATTTTTTTATATAACACAATTCTTCGTGTTTAACCTGTCTAGGATTTCAACAGGAGCATTGGGTTATTCATAATTCACTATAGCACATTATCGTTTTCTCAAATCTTTTTTATCCCAGCCTAATTAGTCGATGTTGTGAAAGGAATTTCACATAGGATAGCTATAATACAGCTTACAGACACGGTAACTTTTATAGCAGCAAATTAAAAACTGGAAATATAAATTCATACGTGTTGGTATAAGCTAGCTACCACATTGGGGAGAGAGCGATTCCACTTAATGAAAGCAAACACATCTGATAGCAGGATATTTATGGTTTAACAAGTTATAGGTACACCATGTAACATATGTACAAACGCCTTCGATAAATAATTTATCAGTTACAGTATTATACTTATTACATTGTACAAAGAATGAATGTACATCTCTGCATGAGTAAAAGAACTGGGAGATATACTTTTGAATAAAATATTCAGTACAAGACAAATGTAGCATGGTGAATTGTATTATAAATATCACGTTTCATCTGATGAGCCTGTTATTTAGGAGATAGCATGGCTGGAGAAGGGGTTAGGGGAAAGCCACAATGATTTACATGGACGGTCCTTAGTAAATGTGAAACGCGCGAAAGCTAATCTTGCACAGCGATTCAATTTACAACTCTCCAGGTCCCACAACTTTTCCTTAATTGACTGTATCGGTGCGCGGTATTGCTTTATTGTCCCCAGAGAGGAAAAGTGGAATCGGAGCGAGTACACTTGTCCTAGGCTAGCTACCCCTGCAGCTAAAAGTATGTTAATGAAAACGAATTAAGGGAATTTGTGCTCACGCTGGTTTACACAGTGATAGGCTAAGCATATGAGAGAAATTACAATAGAACTCAACATTTGTTCTCATTCTGATAAAGTGGTTTTTATACAGACTAAGTTTATTTAGATCCCTATCTGAACAAAAAGAAATCCGCAGCATGTCATAAAGATTGTCTAAACGAAATCCAGTAATATTTATGGGAAGCTTCGAAGCTAGATATGGGTAACACACTAATTATATGAACGGTGCTGGCAGGAAACTGAAAAAACGACCTAGCCTAATTGTTTTGAACAAACTTAAGTTTTGGATGTTTAATTCCTGATGCCCGAAATATGATCACTGTTCACATTTTGTCGCAGAGTATATGCCTAAATGTGGCCAAACTAAGATGTGTGCCAGTTCAGCTTAACAGCGATAGCCTATATTTTGAATGGATAAACTAATAATTGTTATTTTAATACCGTCAATAGAATACTAATTGGATTTATGTAAAAAAAATATATGTAACATTAACAGCTACATAACATTGTTAACCACCATATTAAAAAAGGTTATCCCTCTCACACAAAATAAAAGGATTCATCAAAATCTGTACTCTGGAAAAGTGCCCATAACACTAGCGGCATTAACAATTAGATGGCAATGCTTATTCTTCATCGCAGGAGCTCGGTCACCATTAAGGGAATCAAACTGTTTTCCTATTTCGTAGGCTATATTGACAAAAGAGAAAGTGGTGACCCAGCAAGGGTTGAGATGATTGTGACAATTGTCGTGGATCCTGTAATCCATTTATGTCCTTTTAAGAGGCTTCAGAAGTTAATTTCAACAAGAAGGAGCCGCATCTAATCTGAAAGTCATGGTGTGATATTTTGATTAATAATTATAATAATTATAAATCTTTTTTATGTAGAGATAATTTTAATTCCATTTTCAATGGAAATTGTTTTAAAATATCTTTATCAGCTCCCTTACAAGTCGGTAATTTATCAGCAACACTTGCTTTCCACTTCATAGGTGCCTGGTGTAGGCAATGTGAAGAAACGCAGTTATTTCGTGAGGTGTCACCTCTTGACTCAGCGTATCACCAGATACATTGTTTACCTCTGCAGAGAAGGGATTAACAAATTATTGCGCATCGGAGGACTTGAAAACATGGCACTAATACAAACTAAAATTTCTTCCCCTTTCTGTCTACAACAGACCAACATCATTGAAAAGTCGCTTTGTCGGTCTGTATGCAATACAATGGACCACCCAGTTCGAATTTTGAAATATGCAGCATGCTTCATGAATTTTTCACTTCGAATTTTACTAGCGCATGGAAAAAAACCCACAAAATGGACAGACTAATGATTCCACAGCGTTGTTGATTCCTGCTTTTTCTAAGGAGGTTCATGAATATTGAGACTATTCTAGAAGTATACTACTTGAAGAAAAACTAATTTCCGACGGCCTCATTCACATTAACCTCTTCACCGCTACTGACATATAAATTTGTCACTCCCAAAAATTGTACAAAAGCAGGGATATAAAAGTGATAGTGTACTGACTTAGGCTATGTAGAATGTGAGGATTTGTATCGTCGTGTTAAAGTTGTCTTCCACAGAAGACATTGTATTTTAGCGAAATTTTCTTCATCCATTTCAAACTTAGGTCTATAGTTCATTGATAATTTTACTAAATGAATGCATACATTTCAGCTCTCAAAGGATTAAGTCCAATATCAGTGAATTCAGTGTGGCTCATAAAATGTATTGTGGGTCAATTTACATTACCATCAATATTTTATGGCGGAATGTATAGAATTTTCATTTCTTTGGCTTGCTAATAGAATTCTGCTTTCCTTCCAAGGGTTTGCTCAGACGGTAAAACAATAGGCCAAAGATCAGTAGTAGGCCTATGTCCTTTAGAGAGAGAGAGAGGGGGGAGGGAGGGAGAGGGAGAGAGAGACACAGAGAGAATTCCATAAAATTATGTGAATATGAGTGACTGTAGCTTATCTCCATGTAGGCTACAGTAGGCTTAGGCTACTTGGTAAAGTGAAAATCTGACAAGTGTCCTTCAAGTGTGCACTTGTAATTTAAAGCAAGTTCTCATTACTTGATTTTAAAGCAAAAAATCAACAGTGATTCTAAGAAGTTATGTGGACGGTTTGGACTTGTCTTCTGTAAAGAAATGGTAATACAGTAGTTTAAGGTAATAGGCCTAAGCGGTAAAACGGAAACAATCACCGCGACAAAAGCAGTCCTTAAGAGACAAACGGAAAAGAAATAGCTAACACAAACAAAGGCACATTAGGAGGGCGTAAATAGTCTATCGTTTGAAGTAATCTTAGATAGAATGAAACAAAAAATAACCCGAGTCAAAATGGAGTTTTTATTTGGGGGGGGGGAGAATGTATGTTACGAAGGGGAAAACTGTTTCTTGATACGGTAACTCACCAGTGCTATTGCACACAAAAGTAACGTATTAATTAATGTAGTGTAATCCTATTATTTACAAGTGAATAGGGTTTAACCGAACATTTTTTTTTTCATATTGAGAAAGTGAGTGTGTCCTAGAGGAAGTTACAACATGGTTAAAAATTCAGAATTAAGTGAGGCTCATGCGTCTAGAATAACACGATTGCATTTTCAATGCACGATACAGCTTATTGAACTGCGAGAAGAAGTCTTTAGTTTCAATCCAACCTCTTTAAACCCTCCCTACGCCGACATAAATCACGGTATCCATGCCACTCTTGCTGGGACGCCTACCTCATCCATGTAACTATCTCTCACATCCAATATCTTATTTTGATTTTTATTTATCGTTCCTATTTTATTCTTCCTTTCCGCCTCTCAGTTGCCTTTTTTTTTATTCCACTTCCATTATTTTGAAAAGTGAAGGCAGAATGGGGTACCTAAGTTGCAACCGGCAATTTTCACGTCGTAAATTTCCTTTTCCCCTGAACTTAACATATAGCAAATGTGTGCATAGGTAGTCCAAATGCAGATTTGTAGGTTTGTGTACTAGATTAATCTTCTGGTACAGCTAGAAGCTATCGACACACGAGTGTTGTCCAAACTAATCGACCTACCAATTTCAGGCGCTTACGTAGATAGCGCTGAGTATAATTATATAGGATTGTTATGTATTTTATCTTATCTTATCTTCGCAAGCTATACTTAACCAATTGAATTTGACCGAAGGCCGAGAGAGCACATTCTGGAGAGTATACAGTAGGTTGAGAAAAGAGTAAAGACCTAAAGGTGAATTTTGTTTTGTTGGAATTTGTGCTTTCTTTTGCAATGGCGAATGTTGGATTGGAATAATTATACTCATCTCCAACAGGGATGGGAAAGAGGTTCGGCAAGTTACGATGAGCCCAATTCACTCCTTCCACAAAACTTGTTTACCTCCTGCGAAGATTTGCCATTGGCATATCACGGGATATGTACTGTCCGTGCATTTAGACGTGAGCACTGTAAACACAATGCGCAGTGGAATCAGTCATCACGTGATTCATACTAGCAACACACTCCCCTTCCAGCCCGCCCTATCTCTGCGGCGCATGTCAGTGCTCACGTCTAAATGCACAGGCTGTACATTGTATGTTTAGTTCCTTTGGAGATTACAGAAGCTATTCTTGTAGCAAGCGGAAGATGCTATAGCACAAACGATGCGGCGTATCATTACTTTGTACGTATAAGCTCTTGCATAAAAACCTGTCATAACATTACAATCGCATGCAACTCCAACTACTTTTCCTGAGTATTAAATATTGAGCATTAGTGTTATTAGGCCTATTTATTAATTACAGAAATAGTATATTGCGATACAAGATTGGTAAGTGCGTCATTGGAGAATCGAGAAGGAGTTTATAAATTTCCGAGATTCCCCAATGCACTTAACACATGTGTATTACAGTACATACTATTTTTTCTACGATGGGGAATTATAAAAATATTACTTAATGGGGAATAATAATAATAATAATAATAATAATAATAATAATAATAATAATAATAATAATAATAATAATAATAATAATAATAATAATGCATATGACCTTCACAGACCACATGTTGAGCCGGAAGCATCAAACACCTGGCTTCAAGATGGAGATATATTTGCAGAGACAGAGGGCTTCATGGTAGCGATACAGGACCAGGTTGTAGCAACCAAAAATTACTTAAAATATATAATCAAGGCAGACATCCAAGATGATATCTGCAGAAGATGTCGGAATGCCTCTGAAACAATCCAACATATCACGGGAGCCTGCCAGGCGCTCGCTTCGAATGAATATCTTAAGCGCCACAATCAAGTGGCTGGTATAGTGCATCAAGCGTTAGCTTTTAAATGTGGGCTTGCTCAAGAGAGAAAACCATACTATGAGTATAAACCAGATCCAGTTGTGGAGAACACAGCCTACAAGCTGTATTGGGACAGATCAGTGATAACTGACAGGCCAGTGTCACACAACAGGCCAGACATTATTTTATTAGAAAAGGAAAAGAGAACAACATATTTGGTGGAGATTGGTATACCAAATAGCCATAACTTGGAAAGATATTTCAATGAGAAAATAGATAAATATACGTCACTGTGTGTAGAAGTTAAGGAATTGTGGCGACAAGATGAGGTAATAACAATTCCGTTAATAATGTCTACAAATGGAATTATACCTAAATGGACGATGACAGGACTAAGAAAACTAGGAATGGGAACAAAAGAGCTTAAATTAATGCAAAAATCAGTAATTCTAGGCACAACATCCATAGTCAGAGCATTTCTCAATGTACCAATATAATGCTGCATCTTGCGAAAAACGCCGATGCAACAGAAGAACTCACAAACAAGTGATGAAAAAGAACAATAATAATAATAATAATAAGCTGTTAAAAATTACTTTCATGTTGTAAGGTATCAACTTTAAAAACAAAACAATTTCAATCTTATACTTGATCCAAGATGTTTACGGAGGAAAAGTAAACAACCGAGTGTGAAAGCACAAAGCACAGTTCACAAGAGTTCGTTTTTGATACTGTTTAGTCGAATACGAACATATTACGAACTTTCTTTTTTATATTAAGCACCAAGGGTCGATTCCCAATTCTGTTAAGTGATTTTTTGTCTTTGATTTTGGTTTAATTTTGACCGGTGACCTGACACCGCCTGTACATCTGTATTATTTTAGGACTTTGAAAACTGTACTTGAAATTATTCCCACGGATGATGCAAATTTCACTCCTGCATCTCGCACAGATACTTCAAGGTTTTCTGCTAACGTTTTGTATATATTTACAATCTGTATCTTCTCGCCGCTGGATAAATCTTTTAATCTCACGTTTCTTTATTGGTAACGTAAGTTCTGAAGGCTTGCAATTTTCTTCTATAATACAAATTAATAGAAGTTATGCATATTAGGCTTCCTTTTACTTACAATATGTGGTGTTCTTCATCACACATTATGTAATTAAAAAATACAACGAATTAATTAATTATGTTATAAAATACGTCTTGTGTTTAGTAACTTATGACACTTTTTTTTCAGAATCACCAAATTTTCCAAGGCAACGATAAAAAAAATCTTGTTTGCTAGATATATAACATGTAAGCTTATGAAATAAATGCGAAAGGAAACAATTCACTTAACTGAACTTATGTTTTCGTATGGGTATGCGTAGTGGGTTGAGGAGATAGGGGAGATGTCAACACTACTCGCAAGAGAGAATGGGAAAAGGTAATCTGCGCCACTTCTACCTTTTCCCTAACCTACACGATGTAAACTGCGTCACCGACATATGTAAACTGCGCCACCGACATATGTAAACTGCGCCAGCGATACTTAAATGGTGTCACCGTCATACTAACGCACTAACATTTTCATTCCCACCTCTCCAGACTTAGGATTGGCTATGAAATTGCATAGGTGTGGTTAAAAGTGTTAGGCTTAGTAGCTTTGTCAATTTAAGAAATGTTAAAAACAATTTCCTAATTTCTTTTGCATGAACGTTCGTTACTTATAAAATTGCTAAAAACATTTTCCTAATTTTGCACGAGCACTTTGTTCTCATATGAAAAGTGTTACCAACCTAAAGATAGAGCAGATAAAGCATTCGTTACCAACGTAGAACATAGAACGGTACCAACCTACAGACAAGTACGCTTCCATCGCCTCATGTGCAAAAACATTGTTACTGAATAGAAACGAACATTCACATATTAGGTCTAACTTGCCTATAACTACTGCCACAACCTATTTATCTCCGTGGCGCAGTTTACATATATCATTTTTATTCTATTTCAAATTCGGTGTCAACCGTGGCGCAGATTACATACACCCGAGAGAATAATCCCCATGGCTAAATATTGAATAAACTACAGCTAGATAAAATATTTTGTTCATTAGGTATCTCATTAACATATTACAATGATTTACTTGAGTTGTTCAATTTCTATTAATGATTAGGCCTACATATATAGAAGTTTTAAATAAACCTAAATTAAATTAATATTTATCGTCAATAAGTTTTCAATCGTTTTCGTTTCATATGTAGCCTAAGGCCTAAGCCTATTGGCGTAATAACCAATGCATGCTAGTTGTGATTAGAGATACATCTTTAAGACTTATTAGAGTTATTCTTCGCCTATAGCCTAGGCCTATATGCTAGACATAAAATTAAAAAAGATAGCAAGTGGGGTAAATGTCCTGAACAACAATATACAGGGGATACAACAATTATTATTTTTACAGCTATCATCTTCTGTGTAATAAATTAATATTCTCAGATTCCCTCCAAATAGTGGCTGACATTTTTGAATTTAGCGAGAAAGAATATTCAATAATTTATGTCAAATCTATGGCATCGTAATTCAATTTAATTAAGGACATAATATGTTGGGGATGGAAAGAATTAGAAATGAAGATATTCGGGAACAAATGGAAGTAACTTACAACACACTATAATATATGAAATTAAAGAAAAGCAATTCGTGTGGTATGGTCATTTGAGAAGGATGGGAGAGATAACCAAAGAAGATCTTCAGGTGGAATCTTCCGGGCAGAAAGAAGAAAGGTAGACCAAAGGAGACATGGTTTAATGGGATATAAAAAGACATGAAGGAGAAAAACATTCCTGAGAATCTATGGGGGGATAGAGAGGCTTGGAGACTGAGAATACGGAAGATGTAGACATACATAAAAAAACCGTGATGTTGATGATGATAATATGGTAGTATGAAGACCTGAATTAATAGTTCAAAGTCTATTTCGATTAGCCTATTCGTTTTAAAATAACACAATAACTATTTTTCATTATTATTTGTATTATTATTATTATTAATACTATTATTAAGTTATTGTTATTATTCTTAAAAACATAATTAATGTTGTTACTGAAATTACAATCAATTATTATGATAGGTCTAATATAATCCAATCAGCGATAATGTTGGTCGTTGTTATGGATGTGTTGTAAACGAACATTTTTCAGGCAGCCTACAGCAGTTGACAGTAGAATATTAATTTTCCACAGTGTTCCTGCATGTGGAGAGATAATGAGAAAGAAGACACATTAAATTGAATTGGCTTTTGAATTATTATTAATGTTCATTCTTTTCATTTTAATTTTCAAAATGTACTAGCCCAAAGTTGACATAAAACACATCAATTATAAGGCCTTGGAGAGCGCTAATTAAAAGTTGTTTGGTCAGTTTGTTAATTCTTTGTCTCTAAATGAAATTAAATTCTCCAGTAGTCATCGAATGTGTTACCTGCAGAAGTAATCAATCGGAACCAAATGGATTGAGACAGTATAGGGTGTAGGCCTCCCTAAGACTCAGGCCACCTGGATTTAAATTCCCATACCAGTGGCGTGACCTGTAAGAGTTGAGCATGATCACAAGTGAAATAGGATGTCTTAAGCAAGGGGTAATATGGCGTTGGTCTACCATTAGAGATTTTAAAGAAAATTATTCTACGTCAAAACGATTCTGTTTATCTTTGATTGCATCAAATAAAAACCTCTACAAATCCTCTTCAGTAGGATTCCCAGAACTTATCTTTCATAAGTCGATAGCCATGCTTCATGAAGATTTTTTTTTCAAAATGATGGAGGGTAGCCAAAGGTATTAACTTTATTTTCGTTATAGGTCTAATTCAAAACAGTTTCAGAGAATGGGCTACTTTGATAAAAGCTAAAACTATCTTTTAAAGGGCTTATTATGACTATTCCATTCATACGCCACGTGTTTGATACTGACCAATAATGTTTAGCAATTCCTCGGCTATAGACCAATCACGATCGTTTATCTTATAATATCCTTCCTCGGATCACAAGGATGCAATTTTATCTGATAAAATGTCAGCTCGTTACTGGACACTTAAGGAATTAACGTGATTAATACGTCAAATGCTGCCATTCAGCAGAATGAAAACACATGATTTTATGCAACATTGAAATAATATCAATGTTCATTGATTAAACACAATTTCGATTCGGTGCAAGCCAGTTCGTGTGCTTTTATTCTGTTCTGCTGTTAGTTTACCTGAATTTGGTTAACTATATCTTATAGATATAGATATAGATATAGATTTATTTTTGCCAGGACATTAAAAAAAATGTGTAGCAACGTCAAACAATAAAAGCTTACAACCAATGTATAGAATAAAATTCCTGGATGCTGTACAATGGATTTCTTTTCAGCTGGAATTTTAAAGTTCTCTTAAACACACAGTAAGCCATTTGTCTTACATTTACAGGAAGGCTGTTATATAAATTAAGAGAAATATTTTCGAAACTATTGAATGTTCTGGAATATTTACATTTTTGGATATATATATTACCTCTATTGCGTGTGTCATAGGTATGGATTTCAGCGCATTTAGTAAATGCTTCCAAATGTTTACATACATAGAGAAGGCAATTAAAAACAAACATAGCTGGAAGAGTCAAAACGCCAAGTCTGATAAACAGTGGTTTACAGTGCGTTGACGACGAGACTCCACATATAGTTCTAATGGCTCTTTTTTGTAAGATGAAAAGTTTATCGGAGGATGTATGGTTCCCCCAAAGCATAACACCGTAATTTAGGTGAGAGTTAACATGGGCATAATAGACGTTTAAGAGAGATTCTTTACATAAACTATCTTTTAGAGTTCTTAACATAAAAATGCCTTGACTTATTTTAGATGCAATGCTAGCAGTGTGAGTGTGCCACCCGAGGTCAGAATCAAGGTGAATGCCAAGAAACTTAACCGGAGGAATGTGAGAATTTATAGCATAATTGTAACTAAATGTTATGTCAATTGTTTTGTCGACATTAAGGCTTAATTTGTTAGCTTTGGACCATTCTTGAACTTTACCAGATAAGGTTTCAATTTTATCGATAGCACAATCATTAACATCATGGGAAACATTTAATGCCAGATCATCAGCAAATAAATAAACATTTAGACATTCCTCCTTAATATGATCAGGGATATCATTAATATAAATTAATGCACCATTGGTAGCATTGGTCACAATATGGTAACTCAAATTGATTCGTGGATGGTTGATTCATAGTAGGCCGTGATCTTGCAGCTGTTAGTTTTGTTTTTATATAACAATGCACGGAAGTAATTTTCTACTTGTATAATCCGTTAGGCTATATTTTTATTCATGGAATAGCCTTAATAAATCCAACTCGACTTAACGAGTCTCAAATCTATCGATAAACTCGTAAGCTCTCGTGGGATTACCTATGATAAATCCAATACAAGAAAGTTTTGTAGCTGTAATTTTCCTAAACCAAAAACTTGTAATGTTTTATATTAATAACCTCATTGAACGTTGTAAGGAAAGTTTTATTACAGAAACCAATTACAAAAACGTTATAATAATTTATATCCTGTTTCTAAAATACTTCAATTATATGTAAGCTCACTGTAAATTACGTACTAGCATTCATTTTTTACCAAACCACAAAGGTTGGCAAAAATTTAAGAGTCATTCTGTAGAAGATTTTTGTCAGAGTAACCCCCCCCCCCCCAAAGCACACCTAAAATAAAAACAGCTACTGCGAGGTGTAGGACATAGGCCTAGTAAGATTATGTTAACGTTCAAGAATGCATAGTTACGTCGTTAATCTACAGGAACATTAAATATTGTTTTTGTTTTCTATGAATTATTATTTATAACTTATAAGTGCAATTTACTTAATCACTGTATAGACTATAGGCTGTAGTATCAACGAAGAATGAAGTGGACTTTATTAATTCACATTTTATGTTCCCTTATTTCATATTAACGATACGTTATCATCTCGCATTTTATCATCTCTTTTTGATTACTATGGGAATGTTTACTAATAAATTACAGTTTTCTTTTACTGCCAACAGTTTTGTAACGGTGCATGTCATTCTTGTGAGTCAGATAATCTGTTTAAGTAGGCTATGCTTTACGATGCAATTAACTTACAACCTCTAATATTCTTTCCTCCGAGTTCTGTTCTGAGAATGACTGTGGTAACAAAATTCCTTAATTCCTTTTCTCTTATTAAATGCCTTTACCTGTGCATAAACGTGACAGGCCCATGTCTGTAAATTTGCAGGTAGATCTACGTAAAAGAACTTCTGTGATACAGAATTCCGGCTCATCGGCGACGGTCATAGGCCTAAGTTGCAGTAAAACCCCATTGTTAAATAACCATAAAAACCAACCATTATTTATGTACCAAAGTTACCATAGACGCATGCACTTCTTGGTCTTCCTAGGGCTCATGGCTTTTCTTGACGATCTTTAGGACGTGTTCTTTGTCAGAATTTTTTTCAATTTAAGCCGCTACCATGGCTGAGTGTTTCGACCACTCGCCTTCCACCGCTGGGACCCGGAACTGAAATAAGTTATCGTTGAACCGGACCCGTGTAGAATTTGTGGTTTATAAAAAGGTGTCGGGCAGGTTTTCTCGGGAACTCCCAATTCCCCTGTCATGTATCATGGAGTTGCTGCATTTTTCGTATTAAACCGATTTCAATATGAAAGATGAGGCTTTCGAATTCACTAGTACAGCGGTGAGATGTCATGGAAATGAGATGCAGTCTATTTTGAGACAAACGGATGGTACGGGAAGGTGTCTCGGGAAATAGATGACCGGTTGCCGTCAAGACGGAGGCGCCATGTGACTTGGCCAGGTAATTATTACTTCACGCGTCAGAATGTGTGGTGCAGAAATGCAAAATATCAAGCATAATCGTTAGATCTTCAAATAAAGAAAGCATTTCCAATCAGGATTCTACAAAATCGGGCTACATGCAAACACTGGGCATTGGAAACAAATATAGAACATTTGCTTTGTGGCAATAAAATAAAGGTAACATGTTTACTTGAAATATCCATTTTCATTACCTGCAATAGGCCATGCATAATATCAACACGGATACAAGCAACTTAGCCTAGAAAGGAAGTGCCTGAAGTTCCACGTTCTATAATGCTACAATTTATTTATTTATTTATTTACCTTATTAGTACAAAACAAATATTCATAACCGATGCCCGAATGAGCAAAAGCTCGTGCTCGGGCTCAGCTCAGCACAAAAACAAAAAACAGTGAACACTGGAAATTATAAAACAAAAAATTCAGGGCAAAGCGACGTTACAAAACACACAAACACACACTCACACACATGGCATACACAAATACACTCACAAAAACAAGGCAAATAGTAAATAACATAAATCAAAAGCAAAACATATAATTAAAAATTATGTGTAAGAGAGGAATGACAAGCACGAGTAGCCAAAATGAAAAGCAAAAACTTTGGATATTGTAAAATGATCGAACTGAGAACACAGTTTTGACAAATGTTTCCTTTTTAATTATATTATATGTACAACCGCATGTCTCTTAATCATAAATAAGAAAACTACACACACATAGGCCTACACACACATATAAACATACACGCATCCACACAAACACATTCACATGCGTACACGTGTTCTTTGTCAGAATTTTTTTTTTTCAATTCACACCTATTTCGCCCTAAAGGCATGTTAGAGTTGTCTTTTGAAAGTAATTACAATCATGATGCACTTTCAAACATTATCATACTAATAATGTAGTTGATGTTGAAGTTATCAATCTCATAAATTCTCTAAACCTGTAGATTTTGTTGAATAAATGAAAACATAAGTTTAATTTTTTTCAAAGTTAAGTACATGCATGCAGCTAAAACTGAACCTTGTTCTTTCAAATAATGGACAATCAAATAAAACGTATTTCACAGTTTCTATTGTTATTGACCACTGCAAACGTGTTTTCCTTGTAAAATAATTTTGAACTTCTTAAAATAACTTCAAGTGGTTCCACGGCCTGTTATAAACTGTGTTAAAATGAAATTTGGAGAACAATTTTGCCCGTTATCTTTCGTAAACTGCATGGATCGCCCTTAATACTTCGGAACCATTCATAGTTTCAATGACTGACGGTGATTCCTAATCTGGATTTTAACATAAGGTCTAATAAGTTGTGAATAACCTTTAACTAAAACAGTTTCTTCAGCTCCTGCTGAAGTGTAATAGTCATAACGATAGTTCTTATCACTCTTTCTTGCGGACTATAGTACGAGATTATCGGCCATACATTTTAAAGCTTATATAACAAAACTGTATAGATGATACTATTTACTTGGACAACTCTGGTCTACCAACCTAATGAAAAAATAACACACGTGTACCATCTGATTAAAATAAAAATTATCTGTCTTCGCTAACCTTTACTGTAGTAACTGTATATCCATACTTGACAATAAAACGTTAAAAATGCAACACTTAACATTCCTTTTGTTGTAGGAATGTTTAACATAACCACAATGACCTTTGACAAAAGCAGGACGTCGTTTATCTCAGGCAGTAAATTATAAAGCGACAAGTCGTGTTGTTTCAAACGTGTGCATGAGTTTGACGACAGGAAGCTCTTACAATAGTTCCTATTTTAATTTGTAGCACAGGTGCTTAGAACCGAACGAACGGGCCCAGTTGATATTTTCTGAGACTTATATCAAATACAATCTAGACCAATACTGGACACTTTGCGATATATCGGGGGACAATATTTTGAGCAACATCTAGCGGCCCAACCTGCTACTACTGAATACAATTGCAGTATCTAGATACATATATGTTAAACAGTTTTTAATAGAAGAGCCGAAATAGCCAGACTCGGCATGTTATGTATAAGGGGTATCTACTTAATGGCTCAGAATAGCATATTACAGTTTATATATATTTTGAAAAAATCAATTTTGCCCCAAGTTTCTAGGTTGTGCCACCAGGAGTGCTGCAAAATCTGTCCCCCATTTCTCTACCAGTAAGTGTCCGGTATTGTCTCTATAGTATTTGCTTATATCGAGAAGTCGCGGGTTAAAACTTCATTGAGGTTTTCGATGGTTTTCCTCATTCGATAAAACAAACTCTGGGTTTAAAATGTTGTATTTATGGTCCTCCTGTACCTCTCCTTCCTTTTTATTTCATTCGCGTCAATCTTCACTTGCGTTAAACAAGTAGCCTACCATCAATATAGGCCTTGTGTATGTAGGCCTATACTGTTTTTAAAAAAAATTGTTTGTGAGAACGACTCCTGAATAGAAAGGACTATGTACGTAGGACAGACCTCTATATCATAGCTAGCTTAGCCTATTGAAAAACCGGTTTTCTAAAATTTTGCTTGTACAATGAATCCAAACACAGTTTTTTTTGGGGGGGGGGCAATATGTCTTTATTCGAATTTAGTTAACATAAGAAGGGAATGAATCCAAAAATAGTCTAAGTTTTCTGAAACTTTGTTTTTGCAATGAAAGCAAAAAAGTATTTTTTTTAACAGGTCTCTATTTGAATTTGCCTATGTACGTAATCAATGAACCAAAAGTTTTCTCAAAATGCTTTTTGCAAACGGTGTAGCCGGTGTAGCCTATGTATGCAATGGACCCCCAAAAAAATTTTGTTTGTGAAACAGGTCCCCGTACCCGAAATTAGCTTGCATACATACGCAATGAACCCAAAATCGGGGATGGGCTGATTGTACAAACTGTTGCTCAAAACCGCGTTCAAGTGGTCCTATTACTAGTAATGGTAGGGATGGGAGGCGGACTTGGTGTGGGATTCTCTGGGGTGGCTACACTAGGAGAACGCAACACAATAACCAGGGCTAATTTGAATTTTTAGATGCATTTTATAACGTTTTATAAGTTTTATAAATTGTACAATTCTTGTAATTAATGTATTTTCCCTGGCTGAGTGGTAGAGAAGACATTATATGGCCTCATCTCCGCCAGGTTAAACGAATAAATGAATGAATAAAATAACATTTAGCCAATGTGTTGTTTGTTGGCACTTCTTTATGGCTCTGAATTCTGGGCTCTGACGAAATGACAAGAACAACGAATTGAGGTAGCTGAAATGAACTTTATCAGAGAGGTAGCGGGATACAAGGGAACAGACTACATGAAAAATACTGACACAAGGAACGAACTTCAAACAGGACTATTCTTGGATAAAATGTGATAATAGTAGAAATGACTCTTAACAGAAGAAAATAATAGTATAGTACTTTGCACAACAAAAAAAGCCTCAGTTCTTGAAGCTACCCCGATAACATTTCCCCCTGCTACTTAACTGTAGAGATTATTGAATAGGCGACACTCATTAAAGTATTAATTAATGAATTAAAGGCCTAGACGAAACATTGTCTAGTTTCTGTCTTTTCTGGAGATTTTTTCAATCCAGTGTAGTGTATCGTGTTGAATAGTTGACCTGCTGTATTAGTGTACAATATGTCCTTATTTCTTAAGACCCAGGTGTAAAAACGGTCATCTTCGCCACACCAGAAGAATGTGTACTCTCTAAATACTCTGACTCTGAGATTAGCAAACAATAAACGACCCTCATCAAGAGGGGACACATTGAAAATCCAGTCTTTAAAGACATCCCGTCACTCGGGTGGTGGAATGGGACCGTCATGTTTTGGAAAATACTATACCAGGTACACTGCCTTATCAATTTTTCAAATACAAACCTTAAGATAGGCAGGACGTGGGGAGGCCAAAAGAAAATATGGAAAACATCTATTTAAATTAGGCCCTATAGTATTTTCCAAAACATAACGTCCTCGTCTAACCCCACAGCCCGAAGACTGGGATGATTCTGAGGAATGGTTTTACAAACTGTCCCCTTATAATGAGGGACGCTTATAGAATTAGTGTATTTAGAGAGTACACATTCTTCTGGTGTGGCGCCGATGGAATGTTTACACTTGGGACGGAAACAGGACAAAGGTCTATTATTAATATAACTATACCTCTAGCAAATAAGGAGGGCGGCTGGAAGCCAGGTAAATCCCCTTACACTCACGCACTCTCCACGCTTCCAGCCGCCCTCCTTATTTGCTAGAGGTATAGTAACTATTTAATATCTATTTAATATGATTCACAACATTGGATTGAACAACCTGCAGAAGAGAGTGAACCTGAGAGTGTTGCTTCTACGCCCTTTAATGAGGGTCACTATTGTTCAGTAATCCCTACAATTAAGTAACAGGGAGAAATTTCATCTGCATAGTTCCAAGAACTGACGCTTTCGTATTTTGCAAAATACTTTACTTGAAAATGGAACAATCCACTATGAATTATTCCATGAAGCTGAATATGAGTTAATTTCCTCGACCAATAGGATGCTATTTTGACATCCCTGGTATGTGCCGTAGATGTTGCATTCAGAGGTGTGATGACTGATAAGGTATGTGAGGTAGCCTGCATTAGTTAGAATTCACTTCAGTGAGGTAATTAATGACCGATGTTGTGTTGTATCTACACAACTACCTCTCACGGTCTGAGAAACTTTGTTAATGACGTCTCACCAAGATACTGTTAAGTTAGTCATTAGCCCATAAGCAGTCCTTTTAATGAGAGGGATAGTAATCTCTAAGCCAACTCTGCTTGCTATCCATCTCGTAACCTTTCTCTCCATGATTAACAAGGAGTTGGCCTCTCAGATGTTAATAGTGAAGATGAAGTTATTATGAAAATTGGATCAGACTTGACAGTAGGGTTCATTCAAATAGGCTAAATACGTCAATGGTCTCCATTGAGTAACTTCGAACATGTGAACTTGAGTATAATCTATACCAGGTATGGGCAACCTTTGGAAAGATACGGGCTAAACTTTACGATATTTATGAAGTCGCGGGCCGGAGATAATAGGTAATTGTGAAAAAATAATAATGATGCGGTTTTTTAAATTTAGAAAGTATAATGATGAAGTTACATGAATGAGAACAATATCGAACTGATTAGGTATTTACTTGCAATCAGCAGAAATTAATGAGAAGCTTGAGCTTGAATTTGAGAAACAAGATAATCAATGTTGGCATCAGTCCGTGAACCGAAAGTATTTACTTTTTCGAGTGCAATTTTAAAATGTTCCGCGGGCCGGATCAAAAGTCGGGGAGGGCCACATCCGCCCCGCGGGCCGGGCGTTGCCCATATATGATCTATACTCAAAATATTGTGTTCTGGTTGACTTGAGTTGATAACTCATTATTTTTAATTTAATGTTTTAAGATGTAAATAAATATTTTCCACATGAAAGGGAAAACATGTCAAGTCAGTTGACTGGTCTGAAATATCGAGACTGGTTTAAGAATTTTCGTTTTTAACCTAGAGTCCTAGACCCTAGAGGAAGGTCTGGAAGGCTAGCGTGGATTTAGTCGTAAAAATTCAGTTGAGAATATTCTCTTGCTGTTTCAATACCCATAAATTCTATAGCAGTGACCACGGAAACATATGTAAAGTCGACAATAATTATAAAATATAAGTACATTGGCCTAGTATTTATTTATAGTAAAAAGTCTGTTACAAACATCACTCGTGAAGAAATGGTGCAGGCATTTTATTGAAATTGTCCTTAGTGATTTAAAAATCATCGTATCTTCCGCCGTTTCAAAGACAACTACAGCAGTTAGAAGGATAAAATGCACTTGCTTTAGTGTGAACTGATTGACATTTTGATTTGGGTTTCATAGTTACTCATGGAATAGTCGGAAGAAAAGAACCTTTGCAATTTTTTAAATAATAACAATTTTACTAACTTAAATCAGTTGTAGCCTATATATTTCTTTAATATAATTACTTAATTAGTAGAATTTTGCAGTATTTCGTTAAAATCATATACTGAGATTTGCAAAAAATGAAAGGACGTGCTCTTTTACGAGTCTCTTTAATTAAAATTGTAGGGGATTGTGGTCTGTGTCCTGACTCTTAAAATATATTCACTTCCGATAAAACGATTACAATACCTAGTTTATAAATTACGGTACATTACCATTTGTATGATTTTCAACTTGGTGTCTGTCAGTCTGTACATCATAGTTCTATGGTGCTAGAATAACTTCTTAAGGATTGACCAGATTTAGAACACGAACTATCTTTAAAAGACGTAATACTGATTTACCAAAAAAGGTAGGCTGCAAGATTTGTTTAGAACAATACTTTAGATAAGTTTTATTCTCGGATTTTTCTTCTTCTTTTTTTAGATTTAAATGTTGAACGAGATTAGACCTACATATTTTTTTATTTTATTAATTGGAATGTTTGATTGTATTGTGTGTTATTGTTTTTTCCTCTCTCTAGGATGTTTTAAACGGGTAGCATTGAATTGATTTCCAACTGCTTGTGTATTTATCAGGAGGATGCAAATTGGGGTTCGATTCCCGGCCGGGTCGGGGATTTTTCAGTAGTGAAAGATCCCCTCCCCTGGTTCAGGACTGGGTAGGTTAAGTCTTAGGTTAAGATAATGCACATTGTGCGCGATTCCTTAATTATAAATTGAGACTCTGTCGTTAACAATATGCAGCGCGTAGAATTTACTAAAAAGAGATCGAAAACTACAAGATCAATATAAATAGAAATTTTTCTTACTGAAGAAAAGGTGAAATTAAAAAATGGCAAGATATCGAAATTTCGGTTTCAAAAAATAGGCAACTTTCATTGAAGCTCTATTTCTAAAAATAAAATATCTAGATGTGACAGTTTTTTCATGATGATTTCGTAATAAGTTATACTAATTGCTAAATCACCCGAGAGACTATTTACAAAAGCTAGGTACTTATCACTTGTCACTCAGTTTACATACTAACTTATCTGCATTCGCTAGGGAATCAGTTTACAGAGGTCGTTTTTAAACTTTCTTCCTTTATGACAAAACTCTTATCCTATTGTCGTAACGATGTAGTCCTCTATTGTTAAGGACACCAACAAACGCTTCCCTAATGTACTCGTTCATTGACGCGCTTGAAATATATCCTTTGATATTAATTACTAGAAGAAGTTTCGTAAGCTTCTTACAACCCTAAAGTATTAAATTGTATTTTATGTATCGTATCAACGTTTAGTGTGGAGTTAATAATATTATTTCAGCAATTTACTTTGAAGTGCAAGTGATGTCAAATAAAAGCAAAAACACTCTTTTCTAGGGACGTAATTGAATATAATCTGGCCTCTTTGAACAGTGGATGAGAGAAAACAAATAAATTAGAATTGAACAACAGGAGGTACATTTTTAAACAATGGCTATTGTTTAGCGTCTTTGTGTTTCTTGATACTAATTACGCATGTCTAAAATTAACTTGGCCATGACTTATAATTAGGGAAGCCAGCATCCGTTACCGAGGTTGTTTGAGGAATGCTTTGATCAACATTTTCAATTATATTTTACATATTTAAGAATACCACGTTCCAATTAAGACAGATGTGCAATGCAACACTCGACAATAAGCCAATAATCCATTTCTAACGTTTCCTAATATTTATTTTATAAAAATGTTAGCATTGATGTTTCTCTTATGAAGGATTAATGTGGTTCTATATGCCCGTTAAGTGATACCTTTAATGGAAACATCCTAGCCTGTGGCGACACGATCGACCTATTAAAGCGATTGCCGTCTCGCGATAGCCGCGCTGCACTTTTCTTCATATTTTTTTATTCTCTAGAATTCCATATTAATCTCCTTGCTACAGCTAATAATGTGTTACGTTGTATTTATCAATATACGGTACCAGATTTAAAATGTTTCACCACACACAAAATTGTACACTATTTTCATTCCTCATTCTTTTCACATCTCCTTTTGCTCATAATGCAGCTATATACTGTATACCCAATCGTGGTGTTTCAGTGTTCAGTCCTTGTGAAAAGATTGAACGTAGGTGCGATATATGAAAGTGGTAAAAATAAAAACTATAAAATTATGACGATAAACATTTGCGATTGGTTGAATTTCCACCTATTCTTATACTGGATTGGTTACTGATCAATGAGCTAAATAGGCTAGTCAAGGAAAAAAACAAAATTACATTATTAAAAATCATTTAAATTTCAGCCATAATTCCCTTAAAATAAATTAGTTTAGCAAAGACAAATTTAAAATGTAGGCAATCTAGATTGATACGATATATTCATATTTCAGTAGACCTACATTTACTTTCTCTACTACACACAGGGAGAGGATGTATTGAGTTATACCCTGAAATTCGAAGTGAAGTTTTTTACCTAAATACACGTTTTGAGGTCCCATAATCCAAAAAGTTATTTTCAGAAATACGTCCGTATTTGAGTCTACTTACGAGTGTGTCTGTGACCAGCATAGCTCGAGAACAGAAATACGTAGGTTATAATAAAATAAAAAATTGGTTAGATATCTTTTGGGGATGTAACATGAAGATTGGCAACCCATTTCTGACCACTTCAGGTCTACAGGAAGAAAATTAAAATTTCCTTATATTTTCGAAAACAGCTCCAACGATTTTATTAAAATTTTGTACATGATGTCCTTGTACTAAGAGCTAAAACTTTTTTCGTAAATCTTCTTTGGAGGGTAGTTATAAGCCAGCCATCGTTTTGTATCGTACAAAATCAAATTTTAAAGACTTGCCTACATATTTGCATCAAACTGAAACTGAATACGCTCCCTGCAATCTGGCCTTTTATTCTATAAGGCTATCAGAATTATATGAAGTAAGAACATAATATTGCTCATGCTTTAAGACAGAGGAAGTCATATGATGTTTATCACAACATGCTTTTGATAAATAGGGTTTATATTAGGGATGGGTCGATACCAGATTTTCTCGATACTCGATACTCGATACCGATACATGATTTTTTCCTCGATACTCGATACTTCGATACTCGATACCTTCAACATTTCCAGTTTCAATAAATAGGTAAACCTACATTAAAAATTAAAATTTGAGAGAACTGCTTAATACCAACTAAATTAATTAAGTCTGCATATTTAATGAGACAAAATTTAATATCATCAGTAGCCTATAATTATTTTTAAACTCTACATTAACACTAAAATTAGTTTTTTAAACAGTCCACTTAAAATTTTTTGTTAAAACATACTGGCATTCTCACTTAATTGCAGAATTGCAGAATTACAAAAGTATCGAAAAAGTATCGAGGGAGTTCTCTGAAGTATCGTTCGATGCCGATACCATGCAAGTATCGAGAGTATCGAGGTATCGAAAGTATCGAGGACCCATCCCTAGTTTATATACATTTTAAATAGTCAAATCAGCCTTGAACATGGCCGAAAATATTTAGAATTAAAAACTAGCATATCGTAATACACATTGAATAGGTATGCTACAGGTCTACTAAGGCATACAACGACACAACATCTACGTCATGATTAAGTATAACAGCGAGTGAATCACGAACTGTTAGCACATTCCTGCTATGAAGAGAGAGCAGGGTACGTGGGTAGGTTAATTGTTACTGGATGTACATACATCACTGTTAACACAATAACTAAGAGGGGAGAGTGGGAGGAACAACTAAATGCATCGTTGTCAGCTGGCACTCTGCATAATAAAGTAATGCAAATTTTATTTACATAATATAACACAATGCTTGTATACTGGGAGCTTTAGTATAAAAGCAAGTGTCCAAATAATTGCACCTCTATCATTTCGCATATTCTCTCTCTCTCTCTCTCTCTCTCTCTCTCTCTCTCTCACTCACTCACTCTCACATAAAATTCGAAGCATAAAACAATAATTACCTTGTATTAAACGCGAAAATATTTAGCAAATTCCTAAGTAGATAAAAATGAACGATAAATTACATTTAATATTTCATATTTTTATAAAAATAAATTATAAAATTATTCAACCCCAAAAAGCGAATAGAAAATAAGGCCGGTTAGGCCAACCTTCGTGAAAAACATTCTCAATCCATTACGAATGTTATGTGATCAGTAGGGATAGGATTTTGTTGTCCTACAACTTACCAAAAGTAGCATTTACTGGGCTACCTAAAATTCTTACAAAACTACCCTATATTATTTTAAAATGACCTAAAATACATTTTATATTCTGAATTTACTTAGTGGGAAAAGAGGGTTTCAACTTTTGGTTTTTGTTTAGTGATAATTTTAATTACAATAATTGCATTAGTCAATTTAAAATAGATTACGGTATTGATATTGAAGACCGTATACTGCAGTATTTTTTATTTTATTTTATTTTGTATAATTTTTCTAGATCTTTTGTATAATTTTTGTTACCTTGGAAAGTATTCGTTGATTACCGGTAGTCCTTTTCGTCATAGGTTTCCGGTTTTGTTGTACAAGTTTTAGCGGGAGAAGGGGTGGCTGGACTATCCATTACTGGAGAGGGGGGGGGGATGGCAGATAAATGAAAATTTTAAAGTGTGGGAAAACAGCTAGTAAAATGTGTAGAAAAAGGATTTTAATGGAAAAACTGTTTAGACAAAATATCAAAGGAAACTTTTAAAATATTACCGGTATTATTATTGCGGTTTCTGCGCAAAATTGACATAAAATGCACTAAAAATGACAAAATGAATTTTTAGAAATGCTTGTACGAGAAAAAAAAATGCAAAAAATCCTAAAAATATTCCTAAGCAGGCTGCATTTAACATAAAACGCGTAAACAGGAAAGACACTATATTTCTCTATTAATATAAAAGGATACAATTTCATTAAAATTCTAGTGATCAGCATGAAGCGGCCTGGCCATTCTTAGCATTCATACCCGGATTATGTTTTTACTTGAAAGAATCTATTATTATGATTCAAAATGCACAAGAAAATATCTTTTCAACTCAAACATTTTATATTCGTCTCTTAAAACGTGCAGTAAAATAAAAATACTTAGTTAAGAAGCCGCCACTTTGAGGCAAATATTTACTTGATTATCCCAAGTATTCTTTAGTGGACAATAAAGGACCTTCATGGGTTTTAGTTTAAGTCCCAGACCAAATTTTAATCCGTCGGGCTTTATTGTTTAATTCTATAATATTTTCTACATTATCAAACACTGCAACTCAGGTCTGCCGTACTTTGAATACTTTTAGATTTAAATTAACAAGAATACTTTATGACAGGGGTGCCCACAGGGGGGGGATTAAGACGCAGACTGCGTCATTGAAATTTCTGGGGGGGGGGGGCAAAATATTATTGTTTTATGAATTTTCTGGGGGGGGGTGAAAATTGTTGCAAAATTAGCATTTTATATGTTAAAAATAAAAATGGTCAAGTTTTATAACTTTAAAAGGTCTCTTCTAATTCTTTAGAAGTGAATAGTCAATAAATTAGCGCCCATACCCGGGGGCGGGGGGGGGGCGCAAGGGAAAAAATGTATATTAATAATTAAGTTATTATAGTCAGGTGTTTTTCTTTTAAGACAATTATTTGAAAGTCAGTTAAGACATAAAAAGTTTGCAGAAGTTTTACCAAATCGATAAAATGGAAGCAGAATCCACAGTGGATTAGGAAAGGGGGGTTCAGGGGGTTTTAACCCCCAAAAGTCAAAACCTAAAATTCTATATTTGTACTTTAAAAGAATATTTAATCAAACAAGATTTGTTGGTGTGTCAGATATGATATAGCAGTTATTTTCTTCTCATAACATAATGAGTAGTATTATGTCCACTGTTCCATGTGTTATTCAACTTTTCTTATAAATAGTAACAAGTATTATAACTTAGGTAACAATTTCTTGTTTAAGTTGCCATGTCTTAGAGTATAGTAAACAAATTTGCTAACTAGTTTTTCAGTGCTAAAATAGCGTAAAATAAGATTTCCATTAGTTCAATATTTAAAAATTTTCCGGGGGTGGACCCCCACATAGGTAATGATTTATTATTTACATTGGCATGTCTTAGAGTTTGGTAAACAAATTTCCTAACTAGTTTCTCAGTACTAAAATAGAGTAAAATATGATTTTCATTAGTTCAATATTTAAAAATTTCCCGGGGATGGGCACCCGACTTAGGTAACAATTTCTTGTTTACATTGGCATGTCTTAGAGTATGGTAAACAAATTTCCTAACTAGTTTTTCTGTGCTAAAATAGCGTAAAGTGTGATTTGCATTGTTCAATTTTTTAAAATTTTCTGGGGATGGACCCCCGACCCCCTTTTTTGAGGGTATTCCAAACCCCCCGGCACTTTCGACCCTCCCCGCAGTTATTTTATGACTACGTCATTGTTGCACTTATTATATTATTATATTATTAAAATAATGTTACAAAGTGGCCCAAGAAGTTAAACAACAAAAAATGAATTAATTAAAAAAATGGTCCCCCTAGAAAATATCATATGGGCACCCTTGTCGACAGCCAATCAGGTTGGGGGTGAGCAATGAAGTTTGGGGGTGAGCAATGAAGTTTGGGGGGGTGAGTCATGAATTTTTGTGGGGGGGGCACCCCTGTTTATGATGATTTAATATATATGCCTATGATTATAAAAACAATTTCTAAATGCTTTTCTAAAGCTAATTTCTCTAGTAGCATCTAAATTGTACGAATATATCCTAATTCATGATCTGTAGTTATATTAATTTTATTTATCAAAATAGCTACAGCCGTCAGGCTATAGGATATGTTCTACCATGAGGTCAATTGCATTTAACATTAATATTATAATAATAGAAATTATTAATTATATTAATCACGTCTTCTCATTTCATGATATTAAAAAATTATTAATGGAAAATAATTGTATAAGTAGGCCTAAGTGTTCATTGCTATTCCATTGTCATGTCATTGTATGGGTATGTTCACGTCTTCTTCAGAGACGCCGATTTGAAAATAATATTAGGGATGGGGATCAAGAAATGTATTTTTAATAGTGATAAATAGGCCTTATGTGATGAAATGTTGTTAGGGAGGCAGAAAGTGCTTTGCGCCCACAAAGTCGGCGCCTAGGGACCCTGTTTACGGTATTGTTATCTACATTGTTTCTTAATTATATTTGTATGTATTTAACTTGCAGTAATTTATGAAACAAAAACTTTTCTTATACTTATAAGTGTATTCCTACGAAATTGTTACATTGTATGCCAACTCTTCACGATATTATCATTTACATTGTATCCATTTTTTCAGATGAATTAGGCCTAGTCGTATTGTAATAGTTAAAATTTGATGCCATGTATTAAGAAATAACCTGACTTGTATGTTTTTAATCCTAAATAGCCTACAGTAATGTAATTTAGTTACATTTCTGGTTGAGCGTAAGAAAAAGTTTTACTAGGTTAAATGAAGCTATACTAGTACTTTATTTACCCTAACATATCTTAGGGTGAAATAGGGTTCTACAGCTTGGAGATTAATAATAATAACACATACGAAATTGATAGTAAAACAGGGGTAGCTAGAAGATTATTTTAAATGACATGAGCATGGGCACGCAGAAAGTATATTCCCGTTTAAAGTAAAGAACAAACAACAGTTGATCAGATGTGTAAATCTATTCATAGCTTCACTAAGTTCATGTATTATTCTGATGTGCTTATATTCAATATTCCTTAACAGCTGTCGCGACGAGGCCCCATAAACTCATCAAGGAACTCGTTTATTAATGCGAAGTTAAAGGAATTGTGATGGTAAGAAAATAATTGTATGTCACTGGCGTGAGTTAACTGTTAACTAAGAGTTAGTATTCTTACACACCTGCGTGTAGGTTTAAGTATTCGCTCCTTGTAACTAGACAGGAAATAATTGCGTTGTTCCTTGCTTCTTCGTGCCATACCACTTATCTATTTCATTACACCGAGTAATTGTTATATTAGTTGGGAATAGGTCGTTACATACAAACATAGAATTCAATACTATATAATTCATCATGTCTGCTCTTTATTGCTCATCGGCTGTTTTAATTTATTTCTTCTGTGTAAGTTACTCCTGGATAATCTTCGTGATAAGGGAAACATATGTGTGAGGAAAGAAATAAAAATAATGCGGGATTTTAATTGATTTAAATTGTGCTATTTTATATTAGTATAAAAGTGCTTTATAATAGGGCCTAGCTAATATTTTTTCTGTATCTGTACAAAGGCATCCATTACTTGATAAAGAAACCACACGTGTTTCACCTTTTACTTCACAATATAACCTAATATGTAGGCCTACTCCTCTTATAGCTAGAGGTAAGGGATTGGTATTCTTGCGTTGATCCTAACAAGAACAAAATGTATTACAGGACAGAACTCTTATGTCGTGATTAAAAATAAAGTAGGCATAGGCGGAACTAGGGGGTGTGCCATGATAAACAAACAAAAAAAGGACTCACTGAGTCAGTGCCTTTCGAGGATTGATTAGATTTTGATTCAGAGAGTTTTCGATTCAATTCTTGAACCAAATCACGGCTTTCATAATTGATTCACAAAAAATTTGATTCATTTCTTTAACTGAATCATGCTCTGTTCATTACAATGATTCGTTTATTATGGTTGACTCGTTTACCTTTCGCCACTCGTTCGCGATTGTTGACACTGTCGTAAAAGTAAGAAATGGTTTCTATTCTGTATTGTAAAGTTAAATTAATTTACGTTGCAAGAAGGTAGATCATTTTTAGTGAATCTGAGAAAAGATGTTTACGTTGTAATAAAAGCTAAGGAAGAGGTTAGTACCGATGTACCTTTTCCACTTGCACTCTGCTCATTAAATTTAATAATGACACACCCTAATGAATAGTTCTAGTTAGCCCTATGAAAGGTATATATGAAAGTAGGTATGTATATGATCCAGTTGTTTCAAATTTAGTTTAAACTGAATTATCCGTTCACTCTACTTGCGCTCCTAAATAAATATTAGTCTTTAATTCTATCACTAATAATTTTTTTGGCTTACTGTTTCTAATTTATTTTTCTTAGGTACGTCATTAGGCCTTTCAAAAACGAATTAAGTATAAATCACGGGTGCGGTGGGGTAATGTTTCCCCCTACAGTCTCCCTTGACGTCAGCATAAAGCAGTTTCGACGTGGCACTGAACATGAAAAGCAGGTTTCATACGTCACACCAGTGGATGGGGACTAAAACGCTTCCCCTCAGTTGCTCAGGTATGGCCTAAATTATATACTACGAAGTATTTCTTTGATTAATAGGTCCGTTGTCAGCAACCAAATAGCCTAAGGTAGGTCAAGGAATCAAATAAGATCGATAGGTAATCTAATATACGGTAAAATAAAGAATTCTAATTAAACTCGTATGATTAATTTTTAATTTACATCAACGGTTCTACTTAAAATGAACGTAGAACGTATTTACGTTCATACAACACTGGGCAGCCAAACGCACTCTCTTGGGGCTGTGTTCAACAACATGGATAGAAATTCTCATTCGTTATCTTGGACATCGGAAACTCATATTAGGCTAAGTCATACCTTTATCTGAGAAGGCAAATCTTTCAGGCTTCACCATATCATTTATCACCTTAATTTTCGAAAACTCAGATTTTTTCCATTTCTTGTATGGTTGTTAAAATTATCATAAGAAAAACTGTCGACTGTGTTATGTGAAACGTTATGTGCCAAGGTCCCAAAAATCCACATCGAATTGTGATAATTATCCGCGCGTGTACATCTTGAAACCAACTATACACCGAAATTTTATTGGACCTACCCTGGTACCAAACTACAAGCAACAACAAATAACAAAATAAAACACTTTTGCGCGTTATGTATTCGATTGTGTTTGTACAGCACAAAAACCGTAAGCATCTATTACGTCAAAAGAATATTTTATTTCATGGAATGATAATTAATCATTACCCTATATTATTATTAGGCTACTAGGACAAGGCATTTAATGACCAAAAAAATAGGGAGAAAACGCAAAGTAAAAAATGCATTTAAGATCTAAAAGTAGTGAAAATATAACACCAATTTTAAAAAATGACCAATAAATTATCCACTTTCCTTGTAGGCCGAATTAGTTTTGTTTACAAGTAATGAATTGATTCTAGAGTGCAATTTAAAGGATACCTGTTTAATTTAAATTTACAATATAAAAAGACACTTTATTTTGTTACTAATGGGGTAGTTAAATTAATGTTACTTGGGCACTGTTCGTGAAAAAGAATTATTCCCGAACTGGCATGACCTTAAAATTTGCCCCTTTCAAATAGATGCCATTTAAAATGTAATATCAAAAAGTATGTAATTCTTTACTGCCAGGACACAAATTGCAATGGCTGTTTACAATGAATTGAAACTGAAATGGATGAAAACTTGGCGGAGGTTCTCAAATGAAAACGATTCTCTATTGTCTGAAAGTAATGATTTGTACCTTCGCTGGAGGTTATTTCAAAATGCAAATTCCTTTAAAATAGACAAGGAATAAAAAACAGAGATGGCAAATTAAGAATATAACGTAATGTAACACTTTATTAAAACACTGAAAATGATCTAAACATGTCAATAAAATGATCTATCTCTTGAAAAATGCTGAAAATTGTAACCGATCAGTTCATATGGACTTATATAAAAAGAGGAATCAAATATAAGAAAATACATTTCACGGACAATATTTGAACTTCCCGCAACATTATCGACTACTAAAAACTACCATTACGCCTAGACTATTACAATGACCATAAAACAAATTACATGACAAGACAGAGGACATTTACACGAACAATTTGATATACAACATGACCATCTGAATCAAAAGACATTACCAGCAATTACAAATAATTAATCAAACGATTAATTATTAACACGACAACATAGAAAATTACATCATTCAACGCGTAATCAAGAAAGCTATACAACTACACTTATTGCAGACAATAGTGACAATTACTTTATGAATTATTAACTAAATAAGGGAATACAATGAAGTGAAGGCGTGGCTTTTTGTCTGGAAAAGTCCACTGTCGCCAGCTATTAAAGTCAAGTTGATGGATACGTTTCTCCCCAAACCTCAACCCACTTTAACGACAAATATTTCAAACACTAGCAGACGACTTAGCTAATTTCCAATCACAAGAGACAAAGCCTACTGACAGAACCAATGGAATGGCTAGAATATTTTAACACCGAAACATATTAACACGAACAGGAGCGACCAACAGAGACTTGAAGACATCTATTCAACAGCGACGGACGTAACTTTTATAGACTAAACCGGAGTTAGAAATATACAGTGAAACAGTAACAAGTACGAATATTAATTTTATACCGACTTTTAAATAATACGGTCGAGGATAAAGATATATATATATTGGAATAAGACAAGATTATAGATATTATTTTTCGTATTGAAAAGTTAAACGAATAAATACCGCCATAAGATATATAACCTAAAATTCCTGCAATAAAACGTGCAGATGTTATAAGTATAATAATATAACCTAAAGTGATTTTGGCGACGACGAAGCAAATAGATAAAGACATTACTGTATTCTTCCTCCAGACATTTTAAGAAATTAACAAATTAAGTGAAAGATTTTCGGACAAAATAAACTTACAAATATTATTCAAGTTCATTATCAATAGACTTCATTTTTACGACCTATAATCCCTTCATCTTATATCCTATTTTAGTTTTCGTCGAGCACGACCCTGAAAGAGATCTCGCTCTATCAACTGAGTTAGAAATAGCCGGACATAATATATTCAACGACCCCTACTGACAATTATACATTGGCACCCAACAGTAAAAAATTAGCACCCAACATTACGAACAGTTATAAATTGGCACCCATTTTGACGTTAATCATTTCATCACCCGACGAACAGTTATAAAATTGCAAAATAAATCCAAAACAAGTTGCCTTTAATTAACTAATTAATTCACAATACATATTTCTTTAGGCCTACATTCGAGCTATGTTTCAACCTTCTTACATGAAAGATGCAAAATCTTTAAGTGCTTTGCCATAATTATTACATATAATTTCCCACAAAACAACAACCTTATTTTAGTACTCTAGGTAGATTTCTTCTATATTCTGTTTCAAATAATTATAATCGTGACAGGAATAATTCCTGTCACGATTATAACCTCTCATGCTGATCAGATGTTTCAGTCTCCTACGCCATTGATGAAGCAATGAGTTCGCCACATTCTGTTATTCTAGTGGCGAACCTTTTATCAGCAGAAATATTAATTTGGATAATATCAGAAAGCCAAGTTACCACAGCTGGTACAACGCAAAATGAACGATATCTCAGGTTTTCAGTGCCAGAGATGGGACAAAATAGATTTTCGGCGCAAGTGAATACAGCTTTTAGTGACCTGAGAGGCCCTATTTCGATTTCTATAGAGTCGCCAATTTGTAAACGTCAGACAACAGTTCAATTAAAATAAATAGAAATGAATAATCCCCTATGTTAATCTATCACATTTTGAACTCCAAATTTTATCTACTCCTTAATTATAACCCGTTGGACTTTTTTGTGCCGAATTGAAGCTCTTGAAAGGGTCATTACAGACTTCCAAAGCTGTAATTAAAGGGGGCCTGTACTTGGAATGATATTATTTAGAACCGGTTATAACGCAAGCCATATAAGAGTAATTGCCATCCTGACAAGAGAAGCGTACCACAAGCTAATGGACTTGTAAAATTAATGGCTAAGGAAACTTCATGTCTCTATCTTATTACAAGTTCCTTTTCTACATGTTTATCGCCTCTTTCTTTCACTCTCATTTTTTGATAGTAATCCACGTTTCTAAAAACTTCTTTACTAGCTTCGAATGATGTAATTTTGTTTACTTAAGAAAGAGTCGGCCAAAATATTTTATACAGCTGCTACACTTTTACCTTCTTATTCGGCTTCTTCAACCTTCATCTGAATAGGCGTTGTATAAAATCTTTGCTTATAGCACAGTCTAAAAGAAATAATTATGGATTAGTGGTATATTACTAAATTTCTTTATCACTCGCAACCAGTAAATTCGTTTTGTGCAATCGTCCACTGTTACTGAAGTAACCAACTCTACCGAACGTCTCAATAGGTTAAGACTGTGGGGGCAAATAGATGTAGTTCACCCTTGGATCAAAACTCATAGTTTAGAAGAGTAAGCAATACAGGAATAGTAGGCCTATAATACAGTGGTTCCCAACCTTTTTCAGCTGGCGACCCACCTTTCCTTATCGGAATACCTCCACGGTCCATCGGTCCATGGTGGAGTAAAATCCTTATTTGTATCGTATCCCTTCCTTATGTACATATAATTTGCCATCAAATATTGCAAACATATAAGCTTATATATGCTTTTTTGAAAATACAGATTGATTATTGATAAACAATTTGTGTTCTGATTTGAAAATGGTTGGCAAAATACAAGCACTTTTTAGCAAAACAGTTATTTATTAAACAACAGATATATGTTTGCATTATATGTAACAAGTGGTTTCATACTCACTAACAAGTGTTCTTAGGTGAAGATAAAAACTACAATTATAAAAGTACACAAAGACCATTTTAATTTTTCAGGCAAAATTGCTGTTTTTAAGTAAGAATACTATATTAATGAGATTTTTGGGACTGTTTCGATTGAACTAACACGTCAGTGTCAGGAGTGAATAAAGATGTTTTTAATCTTAAGTCGCTTTAGTTTCTGATAGTTTTAGGATCGAGTCGCGACCCACCTGGAACCCTTCCGCGGCCCACTAGTGGGAACTGGTTGGGAACCGCTGGTATAATACATTAGTGTCTTTTATCCTAGTGCTTTCTAGATGATACTCAGGTAAATTTAAAATTATATACCGGTATATATTTTTTTTTCCAAACTAGGCCTATTTGAAAATACTGTAAAATAATTTTGTAAAATAATTTTCAAGACATCAAATTAAAATTCAATGTCGTGTTTGGAGCGTATAGAGGATTTCCTTTAGAAGCGAAGAAATTACGTATGTAACAAGGTTGACTGGCACTTGGCAGTGATATAAAGTTGTTGCATGTTAGTGGTTAATGTGTTAACCACTCAGGAAGCAATGCGTCACCAGGCGTCAAGGCAGAGCAAGGTCAATTCATCAGTGGCGTTTCCGTTTCCCTCAAAATCTCTTTTTACTTTAACAGTCTAAGTTATAGTGTATAAAAACATATTTTGCTATGCATCTCGGAAATAAGCGAAATGACCAAGGCATACGGAGATATCAGTTAAGATATCTAGGGGCTGACTTAGGTGCAAAGTTGAATTTTATGCTCCACGTTGAATGATTTACTGCAAAAGCAAATCGATTAATGAGCCAAACTAATAACCTGAGAATAAGCAGATTTCGCCTTCATCCATGGGTGATAAAATGCATAATAAAGAAATATAAATACAAATAGCGAACTATTGCGCAGGCATTTGAAGAAATCGGCTAAAGAACTACAAAAGAGCTGCAGAGTTTCATAGTCTGCACAGGGGAATCCTCCTAGAAATCTTAAACTAACAGGAGTTTAAACAACTACAGCAATCGATGTCTCAACTACAATCTTTGAGACCAACCACTGTATTACGTTTGAAGTCTACTTGGAGCTTCAGATAATGTATTTGGAGGAAACAACTGATTTCAGGACCTTGCAAGTTATATTATTCTGATTGGTTGGTTCGTATGTGGTTATTTAACTATGTGGATGTACAGCAACTTAGGCCTGTGACCGTCGCCAGTATGCCGGAATTTTGTCCCGCAGGAGTTCTTTTACATACTGACATGGGCCTGTCACATATATGCACACATAAATACCATCGAACCCACAACCTTAGGCACAGAAAACAAGTTATATTATTCTGAACATAGTGTCAACTCATTACATTTCATCATTGTTTTATTCAAATGTAATTTTTTCATACTTATTTAATAAATATAAACTTATGTAGGCTATATTGTATAAATATAAATAATACTACTAATAATTTAATTTATATAAAATAATGAAACGTACAGGGACCGTATAAAAGGAGTGTTATAGCCGGGATAGCGTAATAATTTTACAATAGACTAATAGCATTTTTCTACGCTAATCAGAACAAATAACTGGTTGGCAAGGATAACTCATTTGGAACAGTAATTCAATAATGTTGGGAAAGAAGATCGGAAACATTATTATCTCAGCCATGACTGCACCATTAATATGCAGGACCACAAAACGAAACACAGTTTTACAGTAAGAGGAGAATAGCCTAAAATATAACATTGCTGTAGTATAGCTTATACAAGTTAATATTATGTAATAAGCTATATAACAGCCTAATAACGATAAAGCTCTTCAAATTAACCACAATTCTAAATAAATATGAGAAATAATAAATAGAGTAAAAACTGGTTCTGATGTTACAGTTTTCTAACATGGGTTCTTCAATATAGATAAATATTAATTTATTTCACGATTCTTGGTAAGTAACTCCCTACTATAACTGTTGCAATAGGACTGTATGAGGCAGGGAAAATGTTCGAGTTGTCTCGGTCATCACGTCTTTCTTTCCAATCATGAAGATCCGGGTTTACTTCCCGCCTCTATCAAGGATCCTTCTTTGTAGTCTGGGTATATTGCTCTGAAGCAGTAGATTAAATAAAATACATAACTTGCCTTTTTCTACCATACATAGCGAATTCGCGTTCTGATCTGATAAATGTGATCTATTGTATCATATTAATAGTCCGGATGAAAAATGGTAGAAATGGAGGAACAACAAATACAATTAGGATTGTATTTCCGCCACTGGAAATCTCACGGAACATTCACTGTGTCCAAGCAGTGAAACAAAAACAGCCCGTTGCTCTCTTTTCCTCAGGGTCGATAGGAGCGAGATCGTGGCGATAGCTATGTAAATTGCCCTAATTAATTATTATTGCGCATGCATACGCCTTGACACAATCGACCAAGTGGCTGGCAAGGTAGCAGAAAACTCTATTAGTACGGAAAGCAGTCTATGTTTATGAAGCCTCGTTATATGATCAACTTCACATCTGCGCACGATATAATTACAGAGGGTCTTACTATAACCTATAGTTAGTCCCCTATGTTATGTAACATACAGGCATAACTTCTTTTCCCAGGATTAAAGAGAAAATGTCTTGTCTTGAACGAAAACTAATATGCAAAAACGACACAAATGTTTTAAATTAAAAAAATCTTATGTGAAACCCACAACTTCCTTCCCAAAAAAACGTTTTGCTTCTTAGTACCATAATATGCACTCATGTAAGTTTCTATACCCTAAGCATGGGCAATATACCTTTCTCACTTCACATTCTGATATAGAATAAGAGACCGTATTGCAAAGAGCACGTATTCAGTTGTTTCAACCTGATGCAAAGCTTTATTGTTCACCAGGTAAGACTGAATTTCTACAAACTACCCTTCGGACAATTTTTTACGAAAAAACGTTTCAAATAAAAGTTTCAGCTCTTATTATAAGCACCTTACGTTAAAAAAATTTAACAAAATCGTTGAGTCGTTTTCGAGAAAATCGCGAAAAACAAATTTTTCTTCATGCAAAGAGGCATCAGGCCTAAAAGTAAGAGGAAGTCGTCACCAATCTTCCCAGAAGGTATCTAACCCAACTACAAAATTCCGTTTTCATAAGATTATTCGTTCTGGAGAAAGGCTGTTCACACACACACACAATTTCCCTATTTGACAAAATTTAATGTTTCTCATTGTTTTCTTTCACCATTAAGAAATCGGCAGAAAATATAGCTATGCAAAGAAGTATAGAATGCAAATATGGGAAGTGACTGGTTTGTTTTCTGTGCTAGGGGAGTTATTTCAAAATCTACTCTTAATAATTTCAGAAAATTTTGTATTGGGCTAATTGTTCTGTTTTACGGTCTATGGCTTTAATGTATTCCGAGATCTTTGGCCATTATATACCATCACCTGTAATCCTGTATATTATATCATACACCCCATGATTTATGTTATACGCCATAATTAGTCTGTAGCCAGAAACCTTGAAGTGTACAAATTCATAACACGAACTATCGTTAGTATAATATGTCGTTTGGGCTCAGTCAATTCGTACATAAATAAGTAGTTCACAATATTTTTAAAAGGGCCAAATTAGTGTTGTGTGAATCTTTGGAATAATTGTATTTATAAATTAAACTTAAGGAGTTTGCTCTGTTTGATAATACCACCAAAACATTTCGTTTTGTACATACATAAGGCCTATACATAACATGCAAATAAGACTATGTGTTACTTTATTGACTTTTGCATTTGATCCGAAGTGGTCCAGATAAACCAGTTTTCCACTAAGAGCCTAAAATACATTCCCTTTCTGTAGCAATCTGAATATCAATATTTTCCCCGGGGCCTAATTGTAAAATTATGGGAAAGATTACACCTACTTCCCATTAAAATTGCTATATTGACTTCGTTCTAGCCTTCAGTGTTAATTTTGTGAGAGCCAGGGAATACGAAATAGGAAAACTATATCCCTAGAGTGTCAAATTTGACCGTGGGGGATAGTCATGAACTCATGAATATATTAGTTTTATCGCAGATCCATATCAAATGAAATTAATGTAAATAATGTCTGTCATCCGATAAGCATGAAACAAAAAAAAGTATCAAAATTACATTCTACCCGGTCAAGCCGGTAAATTTATAGCACCATTCCACGTACTCTAATAGAAAATGTCAGGAGATTGGTATCTGATGACGGGCATATAACACAACTCGTAACTTATATTTACTGCCCACTACCTCTAGGCAAGGGATAACAAACCCGTGGAAGTAGACTATGCAAATGCAGATTTCTTAATCAAAAGTACACTACTTTGCAAGCATGTACACGCATTCACTCTTAGCACAAAGGCTTCACTTGAACATTTTCCGTACTGGTAGCTGATGTTCTCAAAATCTTTCTTAATTTGGTCTCAGAGCCTAACACACCAGTAGCACTCGTCTTATCTTAGGGAATAACTTCAGCGTGTTAATCCTAGCAATACCATGGGGGAGGCAGAGGCCCATAACTTTTAATTATATTACAGTATCTTGAGAGAATCCGGATCTCGAGTTATTTATTTATTGTGATTAGGCTATTTAGCGAATATAGAACTAATGAATAATTAAAACCAGGAAAATTAATAAAATAAATCTCTATTTGTATCACTGTAATCGAGATACCCCATAGCGAGACAAGCGATACCTTCTTCTTCTTCTTCTTCTTCTTCTTCTTCTTCTATCTATATTAATAAAAGGAAGTGTCTGTCTTCCTTCCTCCTGTCTGTCTGTCCGCGATGCCCAGCAAAATCTACTCAACGTAGAGATCTGAATTTTTAAACATAGGTGGATTGAAGGGTCGGAAAATGCACCTCAAAGCCGGAATTTTAATTTTTACTTTGGTTCGTGAGTTATGAGTGAAAAACGGGCAGAAAACGTGTATTTTTTGCATTTTCGAAGCATTTTCGAAGCATTTTCAGTAATGATTTCAATGTCAAATCAATTACAGTTGGCTTTGGCTATTTTTGTCATAAAGTCCACGCAGGTCGATTCATTTGTTTATAATGTCAAGGCATGCAGTTATCTGAAATTTTCAACATAGATGGAAGAGGAATAATCAATGTAGGCCTAAATAATGGTAAAAAACTGTTCGATTTGGACGAAACTCAGTATACAGGGGTTTTCTGGGCCAAGGAACTCGAATCTGAGATCTATTTTACCAGGCGATGCTATCTAATCGTGGTATGTAATTCACGTGATTTAGGAGATAATACATATAATGATTTAACTATTATGCTCTTAATTTATAATTTCGGAAATAATTATCGCGGGCGATCGCTTGACTTTGTAAGTCCATCCTGGACGATTCATTTGTTTAGAATGTCAAGGCCTGCAGACATATGAAACTTTCAACCTACACGGGAGGGATAATCAATATAGGCCTAAATATGGTCAAACATTGTTCGATTTGGACGAAACTCACCATAGGCCTACAGTTTTCTTGACCAAGGAACTCGAAAATGAGGTCGCTTTTACCAGGCGACGCTATCTAATCGTGGTATGTAATTCACGTGATTTAGGTGTTAATAAATATAATGATTTAACTATTAATCTTATTTTTAATTTTTGAAATAATTATCGCGGGCGAAGCCGCGGGCACATGCTAGTACTATAATATAGCGAACGTCGCGCCATTGGCGATAGTCTCGCTGCACCAACGCTTTTCATCAACTATTTTATTTTTAGACTAAAACTCCTTGCTACTAGGCTACTAATAACATGAATATATTGTTGTTGTTATTGTTATTATTATTATTATTATTATTATTATTATTATTATTATTATTATTATTATTATTATTATTATTATTATTATCATCATCCACTATCTAGAAGTCATGAGTTCTTCTTACAGATACTTAATTACCCCGCAGACGCGCCTGATGTTTAACTTATATTATGGCAATGTGGACAGCCTTCCATATGAGTGTAGGCTCATATCAAGCGAGACATAATATAGATTTAAACCTTCAAACATTTTACTCAATGACTGCATCAAGGTGTGGAACTTCCTTGTACATAAGCTTATAGCAACTAATAAATTTTATGAGATGAGTAATGATTATAAGGATGAATTAATCATTAATTAAGGTAAGAATGGCTTACTACTTCTGTGGGTATTTGTTCAGCTCTGAACACTTACTAACGGTAGCACTTTAATTCTGTGAAGGAAGATACAAACTAGGAAGACAAATCTTTCTTGCTTAGTCACGGTAACTATATCCTTTTTAATGATAGACCTAATATATCTTGGGTTATCATTTCTTTGTGATTTCAAGAAGATTCATCACTTTAAAACAATGTTAGTACAAATAACTTTGCTTTATTAATGACTAATGTTCTATCTGTTTGAGAAATACAACGGAAGTCAATTTGCTGCACGTATTCTTTTCATCTTGTCTAGAATAATCAATTAAGGCATTCGTTACATTCTGAACAAAGAATCTCACTGACATATAATTATGAATGTTATTTAGTCACGACATTTCAAGCCTTTTATCGGAGTGATCACAAATAATTTTGTCTTTGTTACAGTTTAAAATTTCCGCTTTTTTTCTCTCTCTCGCAATAATTGTAATTTCGTACCGTAGTTTTCTTGCCATAATAAATTTACATTTACAAAAAGTAGTAATATCTCATGTTAATTTGACAGGTGGTGAACACATGACATACCGTGTTAAACAGGTTGCCAGGATGGGAATTATTAAGGGGTTAGGACAGCTTTCCTCAAACACTATTATTAGGCCTGTGTTGTTTGTGGTTTAAAGAATTGAAATTATATGTCCTTCTTTGGCCTATTTACGGACAATTTCACCGTCCATATGTTTGTTAAAACTTATATAGGCCTAGGTAGAAAAAATCGACAACCTATTCGCACAAAGTCCAATATAGGCCTACTAAATAATTGTCATTAGTTATTTAAATTAATTTGGTTCAAGATTACTAACTTGCAAGAAAATAGATTCCCCCAAACTTGAGCCCAACGGTAATAATGGTCTCATCTAGCCTAACAACAACATCCGTTCAACATTTCTGGCTCACTATAGATGCGTCTGATATTTATCTTTGTATCATATTTATGTAAGTATATATACAAATAATCTGTTAGCAGTGTAGACTTGTTTCTTGTGTGTTAATAATTATATTTTCTACCACGAAATAATGTTGTATTTTTTTTAAATAAGGCATATTATGCATAAAATAATATTTTGAAAATTTCATCCTTAAGGAATGATGGGTATGCTGTGTCTAGTTGGCAGCTTGGAATTATCCAAGCAGCACCATTTATTGTTAAAAAATAAATGTTTCTTCTATTTTTATTAATTATCAATAATTAATATCTGCTATTATGGAGTAGGTCTAAATGTTATAATAGCATGCTGTATTTATTAACCATTAGACTATAATATTAAACTGTAACTAAGTATTAACTTAATATACTATCATTGTATTAGATTGTAACAAAAGAGAACAGACAAATATTTACGTAATAAAGGATAGGCCTGTGGCCATCACGAGGAATAGTGCTGATATTATAGGCCCACGAGGTCCAATATTAATTAATAAGTCTGGTCATAAGTTTCTCCTTTATTTTATAATAATTTTACTGCCCCATATACTGACATCTACAAACCAAAGAAGTTCTGACAATGCAGAGGACTGATGGTAGGCCTTGCCCCGCCATGGAATTTAGTTTTTATTAGTTTAGTTTCTTTTAATTTAGTTTAATTATTTATTCCTCTGAACAATGAAAGCATAAGGCAGGATGTGTGCTATATCATGAACTGTTTATCTTCAAGACTTAATCGTTTCACAAATTAATTATATTGATATCTTCATTTTGACTGAACAATGGACCAATCTTCATCGACTACGCCCTGAATTAAATCGAAGCAGCTGTCAGCTTGATATTCAACACCTAACATAATTCAACGAAAGCAGAGTATTATTACATTGAAGATATCAGATGCAAAAATCTTGTACGCAGATTCCTTTGTGAAGTGCGCTTCCTCAGTGAGCAGGCATCACCTTAAGATAAGCATCAAGAGCAAGCCACTTTCTCTCACTAAGACAAATGAAGGTGCTAGCTGACAGCATGCCCATTTAGTCGGGAAGTCGTAATTATAAGGTGTGGTAGACTCGCGGTGATGGCCAGAATAGAGCAGCACACAACGCCTTCAACAGCTTCAGGGAGTAATGGAGAAGATGGAGCATTCAAACACTTCCCTGCATTTAAAACTACCTATTTTGAATACAGAATTTTGTGTTATGATTTTAAGTAAGATTGTGTACAGTATAACTTATAGGACTATAAGGCAAGTAGTTGAATTACTGATAAGTCAAGTTGGAAAATGGACAGAATCCCAGAATGCACTAACTCAGTTTTATTCAATTTCCAGGTGTAAAGAAAAGCTTGCAACACTCTTATTTCACATAACCATGTTATCGATTCAACTTTCATTTCAAAATAGATCTTTGTTACATAGGGAGAAAGAAGTACATTAATTTGAACTCTATAGTATTATACAGTATAATATGTACAGGGTGTTTCAAAAATACTTTTACAAACTTCGGGCATGGGTTCCTTACACCAAAAGAAGGAAAAAAGTTTATATGAACATATGTCCATAATCACTTTTCATCGACGTGTCATGGAAGCCTTGCGAAACCATTCGACACCATCCCGGAGTATTTGAAAGGGTGCGACAGTCCATGATTCGACGAGCGCATGCATGTCTAGAAGCAAGAGGAGGACATTTCGAGCATTTGTTATGAGTTTTGTGTGTTGACGTGTTATAAGTGTACCAATGTGTTGAACAGTTCCTAACCATAAAACAAAGATTATGGGACACATGTTCATATGAACTTTTTTCCGTGTTTTTGGTGTAAGGAACCCATGTCCGAAGTTTGTAAAAGTATTTTTGAAACACCCTGAATATGTATACTGTATAGATATATTGCATATAATATGGTCAAAATAGGGCCTACAGGTGGCCTAAGTCCATATAATAATTTTGATCTACAGGAAATCACAAAATGCATATTTCTGATTCAGATCTTGTAAAGTACCGCCATCTACGGTAAAATAGTTTAAGCATGAACTTACTGCACCGCTATTCTGAAAGTATCAAGGAAGACAGAGCAGACCAAGTGGCAAACAAAAACTAATTTAAAAGGGATGAAAATCAACAGTTTATATGATTTTTTAAATGCTAGATTTAAGGACTCCAACCGCATGTGAGTAAACCTGGATGTAATTTTATTTTAGAATTATCATACAGACAAGAACCGAAACTACTTTGTAGAGCCATGTGACTGACTAGTAGAAGTGAAAATTTGGGTTCTACTATAGTATTAATTTTATTATGTCTTGTGCTGTAATCATATTTATTTATTTAATTGATTTACAGTATTTTTTACCTTAGCCACTTAGCCAATAGTCACTTGTTCACAAAACTGAGTTCCGACCTTTGTCCCTTATAAAATTGTATGTGGGTCGAATTCGAGGCTTTAAAATAAAAAAATCAGCAATAACCAGTGGACCATGGAAAAGTAACTAACACACATAGCTGAATTGGGCCATAATATATGGTTAGGAAGAATTGCTTCTGTCCTAAAATAGTAAGTCTATGTTATATTAGTCCGTCAAAACTCCGAATAAAAAAAAATAGATTTGGAGAGCAATGCCAGTCTTACTTCCTGTCAGACTGCCTGCATGCCACTGATTAAAACTGATACATCTAAAGCAGGAAATGTACAAGTATGAATATGTACGCGTATAGGCCACCATATACCCTCAATATAATGAAGAGATGTGATCAAACCTTTTAGTCATTGACATTCAAGCAATGCCTTTGGTATGTCGTCAGATGATAAAAACTCAATGTATACAAATTATACTTTACAATATTTACAATTGTTAAAAATCCTAGTTATGTCAATGAACATAGGCTTCAAGTTATAATATGTAAAATGTGTACTAAATTAAATTTTAAAATATTTCAAGTTGTTAAACAATAAACATACTTGCACATACTTGCAAAGTTTCTTCAATTTTAAGTTCTTTGGTAAAAACTAGTTAAAATTATAAAATCTGTATACGTTCGGTTAGATCCTTCTTCTATGCAGTTCGATATGCATGCATTTCGGCTTTTAAAATGCCATCTTCAGTATTTTGCTTTGAACTCGAAGATAATTCACATCATGCTTGTATGACGTATTATAAGATTTTTGGACACATTAAACTAAAAAGTCGTGTACTTAGTCGAAATTCTTTCGCAGAAAACATACTATAGCCTATTTGTGTACCACACTAATAAGCACATATTGCCTCTGTAGTCTAGCTTAGCTTCTGGTTCAGATATCTAGCTTCGATTCCCGGCATACCCTCGTCTGGAAATGAATGCGCTCAACCTCCTCATGAGGTCGTTGAGAAAAATGCACTACGAATAGATTTACTAACCACAATACTCACAATATTTCAGTCTGCATTTACTGTTGAGAGATCGAGGTAGACGAAAAGGTCAAAGAGTGGGCCTTATCCCTTCAGATAATTATTTCCACTATGTTGCTTTGTGAATAGCCAATTAATTTCAGATTAATTTTTCAAGTGAAGTTTGAATGAAAGTTACATGGTGCTTCTATTCCCTGAAGCAGTCATACCATCCTTACATTTGTAGAGGTACTCATTACCATACATGGAGAAACAGTTCGGCTAAAGAATGTGCTGGAGGGTCTTCACGATTGAGTGACGTCAGCTCCCAACTATATGTACTTTGCACCGCTATATTAATTTTCGCATTGGTAATTAATTACACCATAACTTGTTTGGTTGTGAAGTCAGCGAGGCGAAGAAAATTAGAGGTCTAGATCTGACGTTCCTTACAGCAAGACGTGCTGCCTTGCGCTGCTTGTTACGAGAAATCAACACTGTTCAAATCCAGTGGTGGATCAAAACTGAGGGCTTTTATTTAATTAATTATAATGGTACCGACAAGGGTTTCTTAATCTTACATTTCACTGCTTAACTAAACAATACATAGTAGCAAGACGGAAGAAAGTTTATTTGGAAATGGCTTTACACCTTTCAGAACTAAATTTTAAAAACTAGTAATAAAGAATTCACCAACTAAAATCGCCAGACGGCACTAAGTTTGAAATCAATGGGGAAAATTCCCGTGCAATAGCTGTTTTCCATATATGACATCGTACCCAACACATGAATAAAAATCACCACATTTTACGTAAAGCATTACCCTGTTAATCCTAATCTCTACTCTTGCACATTTTTGGGGGGCATTTATAGTTCAGTTGCAGTGGAAAGGTTATCAGAACATAACTAAAGCAACAAAGCATGGGCTTGAGCATAGCCCTCTAGTACAGTTACTTAAGGCTAACAGAAAAACTAGCTAGCAGAAAGCATAGAAACTATATTTAAACATTAACAGTAAATATTAAACCCATAGGCCTACATATTTCTTATCGATATCTGACTACCATAAAATCAACGTGTAGTAGTTAGATGACCACTGTCTCGATTTTTTCGATACCTATTTTAATTTTAAACATTTTGTTTCGGATTATTTTCAAAATTTAATTCGATATAGGCCTACATTTTTGTCCCTAATTTGACGAAGTATTTAATATTTAGCCAAACATTTTTCATCCCAACTTTTATTATTTTATTCAGAGATAAATATTTCATTTCAAGTTGAATTAGTTTTGCAATTCTTCCAAAAGCCCTGGATTAAAAATAAAGGGACTTGTTTCGATTTTTCTTATTAAGAAATTCTTCAATATTTTTTCTCCTAAGAAAGTAAAGATTAGGCCTAATAAATATCATCACACTTTTAATACTCCTTTTTAAGTTAATTTTGAAAATGTACACTATGTTCTTTAACTGAATGTTTGAATATTCGTAACGTTCTATTTGCATGATGATCGTTCATATAACTTAGGCTACATCATATTTTACGCCCTGTGCATCTTTTATGATCTTTTTCTAAATTTCGAGCTGCTGAAGTATCTGGTCATCTTAATACAAACTAATGACCAAAGAACAGACACTGGTATTATCGTATCAGAAACTCTAAAAGAGTGCAAGCCTACTGACATCTAAAAAGCAAATACAGTAATTAAATATTTTACTCTGCGACAAAACATAGGACAATAAAAGATTATATTATAGGCCTATCAAAAGTAATGAATGAAAAATTTTATCATTATTCGTTATTTATGTGACAGCTGCACAAAATTATCTATTAATTTATCCTCTGCTCCTGTAAAGCAATTCTGTTTATGGTTTATTTATCTTTATTTCAGACTACTATTCAGTACGGTAAGAATTTTTTAAAATATTAATTCCTTCAGATTATTCAAGAAATTAAATTTTTCTTCAAAGTTTTTTATACATCTAGGCCTATATCATGCATAGGTATTTGTGTTAAATAATAATTGTACTGAACATTGTAAAAATTTACATATAGGCTATACATTGAATTTAGATTTGATTCGCATCGTTGTACCCCGTTGATAAAGTAATTTCATTCTTTTACATCAATCAAAATGCTAAACTTAAAACAACGCTGAAGTTTGGGCCCAAGATTATTCAATTCTTTTATTAAAAATAATCCAATTTCAGAAACTTACGATAACAATAAATTCAAGAAAGAGGTTAAACACATTGCATAACAACCTTAATTTACATACAACTTTAGACTTTTAGTTTTCTGCCTTGTATAACTTAATCTGTGAAATATTTAAATTTATATTATTATACTATTAGCCTACATAAGTGCCCCGACCACGAGCTTGGCTGATTCGAAGTTTTTATATCATGTAGGCCTATATCATGTAGGCCTATATCTTGTATAAAATTTAACAACTGGAAAGAAAATTACAATTTAAAAGTGGGAGAAAAACGTAAACAATTTCATCTCTCCAATATTAACTAATGGTTGTAAATGTTCTAACAATTAAATAGCCACCATCATAGTATAAGCATTCATTTACTTTAAATGTTTAACCTGATATATCTTACATATGATATGACTTAGGTCTAGCTTATAGGTTAAAGGAATAGGCGCAAGTGTTAGTAGCCTTGCTTGCATCCTGAAAATATAATTATTGCAGAATAGAAAGTACACAATAAGACAAGCATGCCAAAGTGAAGTTGTTGGTCTTTATTTACTATCAGCAAAACGCTTGGTTCGTTCAAAATGTGGATTGTTTGTTTATTTTTTACAAACATAGAATAAAATAACTAGACTTACAAATTAATTGAATAACTTATTCATTCGTGGGAATACTACTGGGCTATAATATACCTATGAGATACTATCTGCTCAAAATGTAGACTTTGAAGAATAAAACTGTTCTAAATCCACCACTGGTACCAAGCACCGACTTTTTTTTAAGAACCCCAGCATTCAATTTATATGAAAGGTGCTCGGTCAGTACCTGTAAGTTACGACACGGCTATTTATTGTTAGCAACTAATATTTTATTTTAATTATATGGTGTGTGTCTTTTCCTCGGATAGTTTAGAGTGAGTTATTTGAAATTATCTTCTGACACATCCATTCACGACTAGTCAAGGAGAGAAAGTTAATTTCAGTTGCTAGGACAATACTTACAAAACGTATTTATATCAAGGTGGCTTTGGAGATATCAAAACATATTATCTTACACTTTATTAACAACAAGGACTTATAGCCTAATCGTGAACTGAGTCGTTTATTTCCCAAGTGACTCCAAACGTGCTGTTTTGAGATATTTGAAGGTTTGTGTTTGATGTTATTGTAAATTCTCGGAAAGTAACCAGCCTCCATGCTTCATATTAAATTCCAGAAAAATACCTAACACGAATATAAAAATAACTTCTGGTGTTATTTTCATTTGTTGTGCTATTGATGTTTATACACACATAATGACCATAATGACCTTCCTGAAGCAGGAAGCTCGAAAGTCAAAACTTGTAGGCTATTATTACTGAGTAGTCGATTGAATTTCAGGATGGAGCACGTCTTTCTTACCTTTAGTACCAAGGGAACGGGTAGATAAGTTAGCGGAAGAAGTTACATAATTTTAAAGAAAAAACTAAATAAAAGCCTTAGCTCGCAATACAAGGGTAACAACTTAAACAAAATCTTTGAAGTCATTTTCGAAAAAAAATCATATAAAGTAGTTGTAAAAGAAGCACATCCCTATAAGATAATTAACACAGGTATAAAATTTAGATGTTCATATAATTTTTCGAAGTTTGCACACAGACATGTTTATGTAAGTATATCCGTTTGAACTAGGACCCAGGACTCGGGGGGGGGGGTCATAAAGCCACTAGATGGAATGACTGGTGAGAAATGTGAACATTAGTTATTTAACAACCTTCAATTTGATCTAAAGAGGGAATATACAGAAAGTATTTGAAAGGTTACTCCTTATACCCCTTTAGGCCTATAAGATAAGGTTAGTTTTCTTGCCTTTTATTTATAAAGGGGTATAAGGAGTAATCTTTCAAATACTTTCTATTTAATTATTTTCCTATTAATATTTTATGGGGACCTTCGCAGGTTTAACCTCTCTGGATGGAGTTTTATTTTTTATTTTGCTTAATTTTTATATTTATTGTAATTATATTTCTTGGTTCGGTTATAGAAAAAAAAAAGCTTGAACAGATTTGATGTTACAAAAAAATTGTGAATTCTCAAGAAAATTGTTATATTCAATTCTTTTGATAAATAAACTATTTTAAACTAAATTTTTGTCCTTTCGAATACGTTCCTCAAATTGATGTACTTTTCCGTTTTTGTTTTTGCTTCTCTTATTTCGGTACTGACAAAACACATACTAATATTTTAGTTATTGTCAAATAAATAACTTTTAAAAGATTTGACACTATTATTTTAATACAATATTTAAAAGACAATAATTCAAAAGGAGTTGATTATGCAGAAATTACTTGAAACTTGCGATTGAATAAATTGATCACAATACTTTCTCTACTTATAGTATCAAATTAAAGTGTCACTCACGTACAGTATGGCTCCAATTTGCAGTCCTTAATTTGGCATACTCTTAGGCCTAAACATATTGCAAGCTCTGATTTTCTAAGAAGCTATGTCATGTTTCCATGTTTCTAAGAACGAACGATACCAGGATAAAATCTAAGAAAAGCAGTAAAGTGTAGGCCTACATGTGTTTTCGGTTAATGTTAATTAATTCAATTCTCTCCTTCGTTAGCTCTTACGGGCTTTTTATGAGCCGAAGTTATGATTAAAAAAATTATGTCTGATGACGCTGAAGTGAATTATAAACGCACTGTTATTTTAATTTCATTATCTAAAAAAAGGAAAATTTATGTTACCATACGTAAATGCTAAACATATACAGTGTTTCATCACTTACGCAATTTCTGATAATAACAATTCCATTAGTATCACATGTACATATTATCGTGTTTTTTTGCCCTACCAAAGGAAGTCATTAATTGTGGAAGCAATAAAATGTTATAGATTACCAAACGGTTAGCCATTTGATGTAAAAGCTTGTACTATAACTTTGATGATAAACAGTCCAACTGACAAAACACTAGGTTTTCTGTCTGTGAAGTTCACCGCCAGATGGCAGATCATAAGACAGCTGTCATTTGTCATCCGTAGGGGGGCATCATGGGAATAGGAACCCGCCTACTAACGTCACTTTTGATATCCTGCTCATGTCCAACTTGGATGATTAATGAGTAGTCACATAATGATTTATAAGACAGTATCGAATCAACGTCTTTAAACAAAAGCGTGCAGTCGTGTGAACAGAGCTTGTAGATTAATGCTCCTCTTTTGTTATTTGTTCGAGAAAAGTACAGGTGGCGCCCCCACACCGTGTCACTCAAACTTCTACTTACTGTTTGACCAGTGCTTAGAGTTCTATTTATTCTACAATTCAGTAGAAATAGACTTTCATGTTTTTATTACGCGGATTATTTAGCTCATACGTCTTTCTTTCGATTAGTACCAATAACATAAATGAATCTGATATCACAGACCAGTTCACTCAATCTATATCGAAATTTACTTTAACACATACAAAAAAAGTGATAAAGACACCTAATCTTTTCTTTATATTCTAATTTGGTTGCAGAATCTCTAGGCAGTGATTTATGCATATGTCACCGTTGTCGCAGTACGTTAAGATTTATTCTGTAAATAAAATGAATTACGCCTACATCTGTTCAGGAATCAGCATTAAGGTACTGGGCCCAAATAACACCACCTTAACACTTAAATTGATTTAGCCTAGGTCTGGAAATAATGTAAGAACAAAAAAAATCGTAACATCTTTTCCTACTCACAACATCATAATCATATAGGAGATATTTCATACTGGAGTTGAAATGATCAATTAGGAAAAGCTTGCATAGTGGCGTTATTAAGACCAACTGGCCCAATTAACGCCACGTGATTTACAATGTACAAAGCAAGAGCTATTGTACTCAAAATATACTTATTGAAGAAAATTATACAAAATTTGAGTGTCCTTAATAGATATCAATATCCAGTGAACATTCGTTAAACTTTCAGAAACAATAAATAAGTTTTCATTAAGATGAAACAAAATTGGGAATAGGCAATGAAGTTTTTCGAGATGGTAAAGAGTATTTTCTTTTCTCCTTTAAATCGTGGAGCAGCTGAATTCCGGTACATATATTTACGTATTGTACGTTGTTTGTTTTATTACGTAAATAGCTATTTATGTATCAAGTACGCAAAATAACGCTTTAATGGAAGAATCTAGTATTGCGATCTGTCTGTTATGAGATGGTTTACGTGCTTTAAAGTACATAATGTATAATAACCCTATATAAAACCAATACCAAAACTTGGTTTCATGCCGGTCTGCTTTGAACATATTAGTGTGTCCTTTAGATTCGTTGTGTTAAATATTAAACTGAAATAACGAAATAACTATTATAACTGTATTATAGGCTAAAGAAATATTGGATGAGTCTGCTAAAGCTTTTGCGTAGGCCTACATGGTACGTACAATATTTTTTAGTAAAAGCTCTGTACATTTTACGAACTGAAATAAAAATACCGTATAATTAATTATAAAAGGCATAATTATTCAGTCATTTATTGACGCCATAGGCCTATTCTCACAGCCGCCTGAATCCTATGCTATGAATACGAAATGCGGATGTAGATGGCAGTACGGGTTTCTTATACATAATATAGCAATGTTAGCTTAGTCCCATATTTGTTGTTACATTATTAAGTGTATGTAAAAGAAAAGAAAAGAAAGAAAAAAAAGAGCAAAGTTTCTGATTAACGTTAAGAAACAATGTTGCCTTATATTTGTTGTTTTAAGGTCAAGTATTTTGTCTCAAACCCTGTTACGGTTGGTATGACTGGTCACTAACATCTGTATTTTTCAATTGCCATGACGACTTTACCGACTTATGCTGGTAAAGTGCCACTTTTCGGCGTGTTAACAATACAGAGCGTGTACTAAAAAATGCTTTCCCTCCTAATAAGAAATGGCATACACAAAAGTGCATCACATGAGCACAAAGCTACAAGTTGTTGATGCGTTAGATGATAATAATATGGTGTGTAGTGACAAAAACATTTAGTTTTGTAACGGGACAAACTCTTTGAAAATAAAACGCTTGCTAGCTTCAAACATGATTCAGTTATAATTTAATAATTAACACAACGAATCTTAAGGACACACTAGCATCTTCAAAGCAGGACGGCATGAAACCAAGCTTTGACATTGGTTTTATACACGGGTTATTATACTTTATAGCATAATATCACACAAAGTACTCATAAGCCATCTCATAACAGACAGATCGTAAACTTATATTCTCTCTGCCAGTAATGTTCTGGTGACCAAGGAAAAGTACTCATAAAGGCGCAGTAATGCATGTAACACCCCACATCATACTTATTCTCATTATTATATGATGTGGAAAACTTTGTTCACGTTCTCTTCTTTAAATCAGATTAATGTATATAGCCTCTCTACACAATTATACATTTTCTGGCGCATCTTGCGGTAGTTTAGGGTAAACTGATGTAACTTATCTACTGTTACAAGTTTAAAAGTTGAATAAAAATCTTCAATATGACGAAAGTAGACCTAATTTTAGTAGCAGCATAGCGGAGAAAAAAGCCTCTCTCTTAGACAATATTGGGGCACTCTAACAAAATTCCATTGCGTTCGACAGCGAACGAAACCTACATGAACACGGACTACTACAATTTTCTTTTATAATTTAGAGTTTTGTATTACAGAAAGAATCTATTTTTCATAATTTTTAAATCGATGTTTTTTTTTCGGTTTTGGGCACCACTCAAATGTTTATGAAAAACTAATTAGTATTTTTGTTTAAATAGCTGCATTTACTCATTGATAGTGAGTCACCAAGTAAAAATATCATGGAGCTGTAAGTTTTAAAATGAAAATTTCATTAGAATAGCTGGTTTCCATAAAAGACAATCACAATATGCGATCAAAAATCCTCACATTTTAGCGAAAATATTCCTCTACTGATTTTATATCTCCGCTTTTACAATTTTTCAGGCGACGCACTTATACGTCAGTAGCAGGTTAAAAGTGAAAGATGACGAATAGAAGAGTGACTCGAAAATATTCTGAGAAACAAAAAAGATATGATATATATATTTTTTTAAAAATAAAATGAATATATCAAAGTTATAATATTGGAAGTAGGCCTATCATTTCAATTTTTAGTCTGGAATTTGCTTAATGAAATGAATTCACTGGTAGGCCTATGTACTAGATTAAGAGAATAAAAGTATCTACTCACATTAAAGGTTAAGTTAATATCCACAGGTCCTGCTTCATAGAAGCAATTGTTGTATTATCACTTATCAGCAGTATCTCTTACCTCCTGAAATAAAAAATAAACAAGATCAGTCAATTTAAGTATTTTCATTATTCACATAGGTTACATATATCAGCCATGTTCGTGTAGATTAATTCATAATCCTTCAATTTAACTAAACTTGTCTATAATGATGTTAACACACTCTAGTTTTAAAAATATGAACTGCAACAACTGCAGGAACTGGAGAAATTTGAAATGCATATATATTTCTATGATGTCAGCTGGATGTACAAGATACATTTTAACGTCAGGGGCGAAATTGGGTGAACTTTGATACAAAGTGACATCGCAGTCGCTTCGGATTACCCGACTAGAAGCATGGAGTGAATACGACATGACTGCCCTTTACCGGAGACGAGCAGAGATAGCTAGAGAGAGAGAGGGAGAGAGGAATAGGGTAAAAAGAAGAGAGGCCTATGCCTCACTAATGGACGAAAACCTGTGATGTCAGATAATGGTGAATCTGTGACAAGTAATTGACAGCTTCATAGACTGAATATTTTGACGTATGACAGCTGAAATAAGAAGTTTCGACATAAACCCATCATTCCTAGAACGTATTGTTTGTTACCAGTCTTCTTTTTTCCTGTTACATATATTAATTACGCATTATGCAAAAATCTGTCAAAATATACGTTTGGAAGTTATAATTAAATGAATAAGCAGATGACAATTACTGGGCCTTGAAACCTTCTGCTAATACGCCTATTCTTCAAGTTAACGTCTAAAAGATTAGATTTATACAACTTGCTGTTCTTTCTTTCATGAACAATCAGTAGACTATAAATGAGGATAAAAGTCGTATTAAATTTGTGAACGTGGATTTAGAGATTAGCGAAATTAGAATATGGGATTTCAACATTATATTTCTTTATGTTCATCTCTATGAGTTCAGCAGGATTACTGCATTCAGGTATTATTTAGCTTTACTTCATTCAAATAAATAATTAATGATCATGAAGTCAAATAAAGAATGAAGTCAAAATCATGACCGAACATACCATGGATCGAAAGAATATTTCTGTTCAGGAATCTATAAAATCACCTCCTACATGTAAATAATGTGTCAAATGTTACTCATTTCTTCACAATTTAAGAGTAGAAAAATATAATTTTCTTCAAATACAGTGCTGCTCTTGGTAATAAGAGAGAGAAGTTTTCTTTTAGGCTATTGAAAGTTACAGAACTGCCATAAAACATTTTCAGACGCACAAAGCTAAGTTTCGTAATACCAAATGAACAAAGATTGCAGTTTTCCTACGTTAATTAGAGGCTTGCATCCTTCATGTGATAACGACGCAATTATGAATGGGTTGCATTTACAAGGATTTGAACATGTACAAATGGTTCCATTCTACCATTCTGTTACTAAGGTTCCTTCAGTATTATTCTTCATAACCTTGAACCAAATGACAATAATGAACAAATCTACTAATTAAACAGATTATCAGAGTAATTCACGTAATGTTCTTTCTTATAATTATGCTTTATCTTTTTGATGATTAAGATTTATTATGCTTTATTTTTATAACGTGTCTCTTTCATATAAATATACTTCAGATCTTATTTGAGCTTTTTTTCTATTACAGTAAAGTAAGTTTGTAGTTCGAAAATAATATTACCGGTACGTTATAGGCTACAAGAAAACTAGAATAAGAGAGTAATGCTAAAGAATGAAAATCTAGTCATCTATATATCACTCTAAGTCTCTGTACTATACTCTTGAACTTCATTAATTGCAAGTTTTAAATGAATGCTTTGATCATTTCTTTCATATTACCCTTTAGCCTAAACCTTCCATAGCGCTGCCATACTTGAGATATAGTACTCGTACGTACGCTGCTAGGACCGTCTGAAGTTGAACTATGTCCATCACTGTACAATGGACTGCTTTTCAAAATAAATGCACTCTAAAGGTAATGTATATAAATTTTCCGCTTTTCAGCCACAAAATAATCTGTAGGAAACTCACAGAATTTACAGCAATTTTTGGCAAGCGTGAACTGCTTTGATTCAGATTGAGAAATGACTGTTACTCCACATACAAGAACTTCATTTTTGCTGGAAATATTTTTAATTTTTGCATTTAATCTATTGTTAGATTTTAAACAGGTAGTTAACTTTCCAAGAGTTATGCTTTACATTAAGTTAGATATTGTGCTTTTATGCTTTATTTTTTAAAATTATGCTTTTAAATCACATTTTAGCCAAAATCACGTTCTGGTTAGCAACCTCACGTCTAAAGCCCTGTTATGCTTGTTATGCTTTTGGTCTGCTCTGTAGATTATACTATGCCATGATATTGCCTAAGCAAAGCTTCCTAAACTTATACGCACATTGATCAGTACAAGACTTTCAAGAATACAGTCAAGCAAAAACTACTGCCAATGTGTTAAGTGCTATGGAATTCATTCTACTTCAAAGTGGAAAAAAAAACACACACACACACACGAAAACTCACGATGTGTGTGAATTTTAGAGTACAGCAAAAAGCTAGTAGTTACAGAGGCTGCCCTCAACATTTAAAGTTTCAGAAAGTACCGGAACCAAATCCTTCTTCAGATACTACAAAATCCTAAGCAAATTAAATTTATACAGTGTGAATCAATCCAATCTAACATATAGGCCTATTCCTAATGTGAGACCACTTAAAACTGTGATTTTTTGCTTAGAATTTTAAATTAGCATTGGCAAGAAATTGTTTTAATGGAGTATCAATATCGAAAATAGACTAACGTAGTGCTATTGGTATATACGTAGTAACTCCGTTTTAACCTGTAATTGAAGCGTTTATTTTTATAAGGGTCTAAGTGCCAAAATCATGATTGTGTAGAAAATAAGATATAAACCCACAGAAAGACGTGCCGGAGAAAGACCTAGCGCTATATCTTGGAATTTATTGCTACCGACGTGGCTTTCCCTGGACCCTTCCGAAATGCATTGGTCTGGATACATAGATCCATTTAAAATTATCAGCTGAAAAATCATGATTCTGGCACTTAGACCCTTATAAAACTAAACGCTTCAATTATATCGATGCTGTTCAAGAACGCGTTAGTCAAAAGGCGAGTTGAAATGACCTGTTATTACAGCTGTTTAGACTACAGAGTAAGTCACTATCATTCTCTTTTTATATACAGAAATAAGTGCCACTGAACCTGAATAACATCACATGTTAGTGGAGTTTTTATAAATGAAACGATTGCAAGAAGAAGCAATAAATCAGTAGCTTTAATAGATGTAAGTTACAAGATTTATAGCTGAGTTGATATGATGATGTTATGTGTATGTCTAGATTATCGTCTTAGATCATTCATTACGAGATAACTGGCCATTAATATGAGAAATGCATTGGGCAATGAGAATACTGTACAGGCAAGCGTTTGTTTAAAATAGAATAATCTTTGAAATTTCTGAAGCTTTGAAGGTGAAGAGAACCTTCAACCCACAGTATGTTGTAGCCTGTAGTCCTATAAATTCCACTCTGAGAAAAAATGAATGTTATAAAAAGTGTATTTCAACTAAATTTAAGCAAGAATTTATTCATTCCCTCAATTAAATGCGGGAACTTTTGGCCTGCCTGGCCTATATAGAAGTTATTGCGATATTTGCATGATATTTAGGTAATTTGTTATCCTTTGTTATGGATAAACTTAACAAGGAAAGTATTTTGTTTATGTTAGGCTTATTAGTTCACTTCCAGCTTAGTTTTGGTGAGCCTATTTCTTTACTCTTAACAATAAGTTAGTCGCTTCCACCTTGAATTTTTAGGCATTCCTTTTAATATATTTATAATTTAATTTAATTATCTGCAACTTATACTCGTAACTTATATAGATAGACCTACTAAGCTAATAGTTTCAGTTATTGACTTGCACTACCTTTTACATAGGTCAAATATTATAAAGAAAACAGTGAATTGCCGAAACGCATGTTTGTCTTAGCATCCTTCAAAGCCTAGAAAGTGTTTGCAAGGCAATACCTAACCCGAGGTGAGGTGAGTAGCTTATAACTTGGAGAATTTATTGTAAAAAAATGGCATAAAAATAATATGCCTAGCTTTTTATTTGCAGTTTGTGCACAAATTCAAACAAAATCTTTAAAGCTTTTTCGAGGATTACAACAACAAAAATCTTCATGTAGTGGTAGGAAAAAATGCCATCAAAGGTCTGCTTTGGTTTGCCCATCCCAAATATAACATTTTGTTTTCATGAATTGCGATTTTTCGTTTTCGATCTATGTTGTTCACAGACACCATACATACAGGCATGTTTCCGAAAATTGTATTTATGGATTCATGGAACCTTAAAACAAGTATTAGGCTAATGTGAAAACTCAACATTTCTTTCCAGGGCTTAACAAAATACTTTATCTATAGTAGGCTACCTATGGTACGGACAGAGAAAGTAAAAATTAAGCTTTGCGCTTGATTTATAACAGGGCTATAAGCCTTCTATGTTTTCCTACAATTACGAAGCTCCGCAACGTTTATTTTATTGCCTTTTTTGCATCATGAAACCAGGAGGCTAAATTAAGGACTAAAGACCGTAAATTTACTTTATTTCTGATGTTAAGCATGCAAGATAACGAACAATAGCAAATCACACAGACTAAAAGAAGGATAGTTCGAAAATTAGCTCAGTAACAGGTTTTTTAGTTTCTTCAGAAAATAAGGAGGATAGGCTATCTTCTCGTAGATAATGAGACCAGTGAAAAATTATGCTATACGTGATCGGGTTATGACCTGAAAGTTATTACTTACGCGATCTTTTACATTTAAGAAAATGCTGCGTAAGCCTTTTCATGGTGTAATGTCTCCTATAAATTCATATTGGCTACCTGAGAAAATTTAATGGTACTAAATGATATGACTGTCTAGACATGACTGTTATTAATATCAGGGTTTTTGTATTATCACAGATGTCTGGGTATTGTATTCTCTCAAACCGAATCATTATATTAGGACTATATTAGCTTATAGATGCCCAAGTTAAATAATTACGACTAATCTAGTGACGAGTTTAAGTCTATTATTAAAGAATTTAGCTCCATACAACTAAAGAGAAATAAAATCAGCGCTTTCGATATTTAGTTAAATGTATAACCATGTTAGCCTACTAGTAACTTATAGTTCTTATAGTAATTTATAGTATAGTGATTTCCAAAACATGAAAGGTAAAGTTCCTGGAGCTACGCAGAAAACATTTTCCCCTGCTACTTAACTGTAGGGATTAGTGAATAATGGGCGACCTCCAGAGGCGCCAACTTATATGGGCCCGTGGGGCTGAAGCCCACCCAATAATTTACCCTAGGCCTATTTTGTTAAATTATTTATTACCATTACTAAAATATGTTTTCTTGTAGAATCGCTGGAAAGCTAAAATCAGGCTATTGTTGACATAATAATACCTCCTCCTCTTGTTCCAATTCACTCATGATTGTCTGAAGTCGTTTCTCAGTTCATTAAATTTTTACGTGATAATCTATTAACGCTTGAGAGGCGATGGACTTACCACTTGCCCCTCTGCTCTCTCTATCGGAAAATAACCGTAACAAAATTAGTATAGGTAATGAAACCTCCACTTGTAGGCCCTATGCACCACCATAGGGTTTACAGTCAATCTGTTAACGCAGTTTCCACATCCACCGCCATATTTTTATGCTTTTTATGCATTCATAAAAAACTTAATCACATTGCTTTTTCAAAATATATATAGGCTAAGGAGAGTGCGGAAAAGTTAAATTCAGAAGTTAGATTATGCTTGTGGTGAATGTAATGGGCAAAGCAAGGTATTGTGATACAAGACAAGAGTGTGGAGTACAAGACAATTATTACAAAGTTTGTCTTCAGAAACAATGAAATCATTTGATGTAGGCCTACAGTACTATATTATACCATAGTCATATCAATATTTTATAAGTACTAGCAGGTGCCCGCGATAATTCATTCAAAAATAAAAAAATAAGAGCAAAATAAATAAAACACGTTTATTAACACTTAGGCCTACACACGAATCATTCTAAACTAAACGATTAATAATTATAATGAAAGAGCTAAAAATCCGGCTTTGGAGTGCATTCCACGATAAAGAAATGATTTAAATAAAACATCTAGTAAGTAAATAATCGCGGGCATCTGCTAGTCTGTTTGATGAAACCCGGAGGATCATTGGCGCTGTTACAGCACGCCGTTCAACCCTATTCTGTGCTAACTTCATCCAACCATCCCTCGCAAGTCCTACTTCCCTTAAATTTATTCTACTATTGTCCTCCCACCTACGCCTAGGTCTTCCAAGTGGCATTTTCCCTTCGGACCTCAATTCAAAATAGTTTTGGGATATGTCTTTCCTTCCCCATGTCCAGCCCATTTCATCTTCAGTGATTTAATTACCTTTATTATATTCCGTGAAGAGCACAAGTTATAAAGATCGTCATTATGCACTTTTCTCCAGTCCCAGTTTTCATCTCCTTTAGGTCTGAATATTTTTCTGAACGCCCTGTTTTCGAACATTCTCAGATTATATTCTTCCCGAAGAGTAAGGGACCAGTCTCACATCCATGTAAAGTTCCAGGCCTCTTTCTTGTATTATTTACACGTTCTCTATTAATTTTAATTTGAGTTTTACATTTAATTGAATTATTCAGGGCTCTTTTTTCTAGTTCTAGGTGAAGTTGTAAATTTCTGTCTTTATCTCAAGTTGTTTTGTAAATTAAACACAATTTTTCTTAATAATTACTTACCATATTATTGGCTGTTAATGGTATTTATTTACAATTAATACTGAACGGCACCCACACAAGGGCAAAACTCATTTGGGTGTTAAACTTAAATTCTGTATTTTGTGTATCATATATTCGAATAAAGTAATTAGAATACAGTACACGGTTTATCCGCAATGGGTTGTTTAAACAGGCTAGGGTCACCAGGTGAACAGATAACTCATACAAAGACGATTCGAATATATTTATATATAACTTCTAGGCATATGAAACATTTTAAAAGTTTATGATCAGTCTTCCTCAGTATTAGTATTAATACTTATACTGTGGTATTACGTATTTCGGAAAAGTAACAAGGGCAACTGAATATGTTACTGTCATTTTAGTATTGCTTTGGCAATAGTATAACGACTGGTTGATTTATACATTATTTCGGAGAATTTCGTCCGCGAGTTTTTTTAGTATTATTTTTCTGTAGGTAATTTATTGTTTAAGCAAAGAAAGTTCTACGTTACCAAACATAATGTACCAATTCCCACCACATAACATAGCCTAATACTTAAATATCTGGAACCGTATCAATAGGCCTGTAATTAACACAGAATTCCAATGAGTGTGTTGTGAAATGAGACGTTTAGAACAGAATGAATTCGTGATCTTTCCCATGCGCTTCCTATTCTGCATTTTATGTGTCTTACATTTCACTAACTTAAAAGGCCCAGCTTCGCTCGGGCTTTGTATTTTGTAATTCGAAATTAACTTATGAAGGACTTTCCATTTTCAAACTCTAGGTCCTTATATAGGTAGGCCTAATTAGAATTTGAAATGAGGAAGAACGACTTATCCCACTCAAACTATTCCCCCAGAAAACGCTAGATGTAGCGTTTTATGGCTCATAGAGGATGTAGAATTTTGCACCCCATTGTTTCTACACACCATGCTTGGACGGGTTTGAAATAAGAAATAGAAATTCCGGTAACATGCAATTTGACGGAATATTTTATTTCTCATCCTCATGTTACCATACAACCTTTTCGGAGCTGAAATCTGAAAGAAATTCAATATCACTTCATACTTTCCTCCCCCAAAACCTAGGACATAATAATATACTGTGCGCATAGGACTAAAAATGTTCCATTTTATTTTGTATCCTTTGACATTCTTAGGGTCTATGATAATCATCCATATTTCTCAACTAAAAATACAAAGCCTACAGCTATGAATAACGTATCAATGGATAGAATCTTTTACCGACTTCTGATATGGCATACTCGTTGGCACACCCAGGCTGAGACAACTGAAAATGCTGTCCCTGCAATACGAACTCTTATTGTACAGTACATCAAAATATGAAATGAGAAAATGGTATTCTCTGTGTCCAGGGTAGAGAAAGTTATGTGACTGGATCACATTATGCATTATTTTCGTGGATTTCAATATTTATTTACATCAATAAATTAATCTAATTAATCTAATTTGTCAAAGTCCCGTATCATGCACTTCCAAAGCTGCCTGCCAACAATACACTGTTGTCATGAGAAGTGTTTGTTCAATGTGACTTGTATTTGATTAGATGTTATAATAAGGTATTTCGTCTCCTCGAAAACATTTGATTTTTGGCATTTAAAATCAAAATTTTGCAAAATCCTTTCTTAGTTTTCACTTAGGCCTATATTATGAAACGAAGGTACTAGCAAAATTCCAAGTCTCTAACTATTATAATTTAGGCTCTACGTTGATTCTCTGTCATTCATTAATTCATTCGTTCAGTCAGGACAAACCCGCTTATATATATATATATATTCCATGAACCAATGGACGGGGGTATGAGCCCACCCAATGTTTCTCAAAAGTTGGCGCCACTGGCGACCTCCATTAGCGAACAATAAGTGACCCTTAGGCTATTAGGAAAATACTCATTGTGAACAATTATGCAAAGCCAGTCTGGCCCTCGGGCGGTGGAGTGAGACGAGGCTTTCATGTTTTGGAAATAACTATACTGTTTTACACGAAAAAGTTATCTATTAAAGTGTTTCTTTGTGCTCCTGCGGCCTGGCAAATTCTGTATTTTGTAAGACTAGGGCCAGCTCCCAACAAATTTACTTGTTAACACCTTTACAAATATTAAAGTTTACACCAAACATGCATAACATTAATTATTTATAACAATCTTTAAAGAGTATGTAAACAAGTATAAAAAATCTCATGTGAAACACAATACTTCCACTGCCTTAATAAAAGTATATTAAAAATTAAAATTAAAGTAAATAATGTTAGCCTATGTATGGCATTCTCTTCATGTAAATTGATTGTAAAAATATAGAGAAAATCGTTACCACATCGCATCTCATTCCTAAAGGATACACAACCAAAATAAAATATGATTAATGCACTCACGTAACTTTATTCTAAGCATGGCCAATACATACTATAGAATAAGAGGCCGTATTGCAATGAGCGCGTATTCAGTATTTTCAACCTGATGCATAGCTTTAACGAAATTTTATTCACTTTATGACATTAAAAGTAAGAGAAAGACGCAAATCTTCGAGTCACATTCACAGAAGGTACCTAATCCAAATAAGCTGTAAAATTGTTCTTTTATACGATTATTGTTTTCGAGCTAGGCTGTTCACATACACACACAGGCAATAGTATTTTATAATAGTAATCTGAAAAGAGTATTTTTGGATTCAAGAGGTGTGTAATTATGTTAAAAACTGAACTTCGAATTTCGGGGTAGGACACGGTACTCCGTCTACCTACAGTAGCTATGGTATGGACAGAGAAAATAAAAATGTACGAGAGATGGAGCATAAGTCATGGCTACTATTTTGTTTTCCTCCAAGTAAGGCGATTGTACCATGAGATCATGAGATCATGTGTGATATGGGTGAGCGTGGCATTTCTATAGTAGCCTACATAGAAAAAATAAATATCCTTTCTTCCTTTAAAACTTTTCCAAGTCGGAATTAGTACTATAATAATAGTCGGTGGTGTAGCCTGTTTGGCGGATAATACACTTCTAACCTAACCTAATTATACTCCAGTATTTTTCATAATTTTTATACAGGAGAAATTTAAAATGTTAGTAGTCTATCTCCGTTGGCCCCAGTTGCGAAGTGAAGAGTGTTATCTTGTCTGGATTATTCAGGCCACTTGTTGGTGTTAAACTGGAACAGGCCTATTTTACTGCACAGCTTCTAAATAAAAGCGTGGCGGCTCCTTTTCATGTCGAGCATTAAACAATCTTGTAATAAAAGAAAAAAGGAAATATCTTTCATGAGAGAACAAGCTTGATATACACAGAAGGGACATATAATAACAAAGACAGCAAGTGTCAGAACCACTTGGGGTCATTTCAAGTCCCCTCCTCCTGCTCCTTCAAGATGAGACATGATTTATGAGCAGCAGGCAGGCTATGACCTCTTCGTGACCTTCCTGTCTTTTCTGTTGTGCCGACTGGAAGCAATGCACACAGCACATGCAAGAACCACCTCTTCATTTCATACAAGTTCAGTTCCAAAGTTTTGCCGCGCCTGTCTAGTCACATGGATTTCTCCGAACGTTGAGATGCACCATAATTCGAAATGACAACTGTCATGTAAACAGTGGCGGCTTGTACAATAAATGTGTAATGAATTATCCCTGTGTGTGCACATAGATGTCGCTAAGGGTTGTGCCAAGAGAGCAGGGACGTGGCTAGTCGGTGGCGAGATGTGCCCCCACCAAGGGCGCAGGTACAAAGAGGGCGCAAAATTAACCATGAAAAATCCCGCCTTTTTTAGACTGGTGCAATTTATAATTAGGCCTATATACTAATAATTTTTTCATTTTCTCATTGCATGTTGCAGAAGCTGTTTTAAAAAGTTTCTATTCTAAAAAAAATACTTTTACCTATATTAATGTGTTAAACGTTTTAGTGGGCCTCAGGCCTTTTATGTAGGCTAATTTACTTTTGAACCTATATTTTATGATTTAATTATTTTTAAGTAGTTCAATCGTCTGAAAATAAGGTTTTAGTACCTTCAAAGTCAAACACTTATTTCATTTTCAAATTGAGGTTTAGGTTTTCTTTGATAATAGCAGTGTTTTTATATTAAAATAATAAACAATTTTACAGAAATTAAAGGGCACAGATTTGTCAAACTCGCCAAAGTTGCAGAAGGACTTTGCTGCGGCCCTGCAAAGAGAGCCTAAATCGTGAAAGAGCTATGTCACTTTTAATTAACAATCGGTTATTTATTCGCCTGAGAAATACATGGTGAATATTTATATTTTATGTTGAGCGTTTCAGCATTATAATTTGATAAGAAGCTTCACGCGATACTGCAGTAGAGGAATCGGAAGAGAAACACTATCTCAGTAATGGGTGTAGGCCTAGTGTTTATATTATGAATTATGTGCAAGAAGGTAGTAGTTCCGAATGTAGAATGCTTTTAATACTAAGTTATAAATGACACTTAAATGAGCTTTGCTTTTGGGGTAGTATATAATACATGAGATATACAGTGAGTCCCACGCAAGAGTTGGCCAATTATGCGGGTTTCTGCGTCGAGGCGGGCACTGCTCCAACTCCCAAGCGATCGGGTGAAATATCTACGCAAATATTGCCGCGATTGGTGTAGTGATTCAGGTTCTCACATTTACTATTAAAATTACAATGAAAATAACCACGTACCTCATCACAAGAGATGCTGGAAATGTTCTCCTCTTGCATTCACACAATAAGGAAATTTTCTTAAGTCCAGCTTCAGAGATAGAGTTAATTTCTCTTGTGATATTGTCTTTTCAGTGGCGTAGGAAGGGGGGTGCGGGGGGTGCGGGCCGCCCCGGGTGCCATCACTCGGGGGTGACAAAATAAAAATGTGTCTTTGAAAGTAAAAAATCGCTCAAGGGAATTTAAATAGAATAATAATATTATTTAAAACAATTAAATAAGCTTAACTTTCTACAAGTCAACATGCGTATTGAAACTTCTTTTAGTTTTAAATTCAGTCAAGAAAGGTAATAAAACGCGGCTGAACTGGCCGCTGTGTTGATACGAACAATAATATTATGGTTAGGGGGAGGGGTGTTTATTTCTGCCGATGCTTGTCTCTGCAGTTTTATTAATTCAAATGAGACTTCCACAATCGGCGATATTTTATATCACTCAAGCTGCAACCAATTCTACCCGCTGACGAAAATAAACTTCGAATGTGAGTTGACTCCGAAGTCTCCTTCAATCTAGAATTTGAACTGGGATGTGCGCATATTTAAGAATGGATTATTAATAATACAGTACCGTAAAATAATTACATTACTTGTTTATGAAATTTATTAGGATCAACCTATAAAAAATTATGTATAAATTTAGGCTTACCAGACGTCCCGGTTTCAGACAAAATCCCGGTGTCCGGGCCGGTTTACTTCACGTCCCGGTAAAAATTAAATTTTATTTTCTAGATGACCAAAAAAGTCTAAAAATAATTAACTATGAAGGATTATTTAGGATAATTACTTTTTCATTTATTTCTGTACTGTATGAAAAGTGAAAACAGTGGAAGCAAGAAAAGACTACCAGAAATGTGATTATTTCATTGAAGAAAAATGGCTCAGGCTGTTTGGTCACTTCAAAGAGAATCAAATAGCAGCCCCCAATCTGATCAAGATTGTTGAGTATGCCTTCTGCGTACCTGCGACATCAGCACCATTGAGAGAGTATTTTCTTTGATGAACAACGCATGGACTGATGATAGGGGTTTGATGAAGGAATCTACGGTTAAAGACTTGATGACATGTAAAATTAATATCGGATTAGCTTGTGAAGATTTTTACAACAAGATTAAAACAAAACAAAACAACTTTCTAAAAAAAGTCCTAGCCAATGAAATGTACATGTACATGTAAATATTGTTCAAATTTTTATTCCTCATTCGAAGTCTTTCTTCTTATTTAAGTAAATTTTAAATATTAACATGTTAGAAATAAAATGTTTAAATTTATATGCTTATGCTATTTATTATTACACCTGGTTTAGGTTCCTAATCAGTAACTATTTATTCATAGCATTGGGAATAAACTACCCTCTAAAACATTCTAAAAACCCGCCAATGGTGTGTACCCTTGAATATCCGCGACGCTGGGGGGCATTCCGGTGTCCCGGTTGAACATTTCAGAAATCTGGCAAGCCTATGTATAATTCACATAACTTCCTCTGCCCAAATAAAAGTTAGCCTCCCCTTAAAAATAAGAGAAAGTTATCGCCAATCTTGGTGTCATATCCCCGAAAGATACCTAACCCAAATACAAAATTTTGTTTTCGTACGATTTTCCGTTGCAAGAGGCCGTATTGCAAAGAGCGTGTATTCAGAGCGGGTGGCTTATAACTACCCTTCAGAGAATTATTTCGAAAAAGTGTTTCAAATAAAAGTTTTAGCTCTTAGTATAAGCAACCCCCGTGCAAAATTAAAAGAAAATCGTTAGAGCCGTTTTCGAGAAAACGTTCTTTATGTAAAAATAAGGAAAACTTGTCTCCAATCTTCGGTTCACATCTTGAAAGTTATCTGACATAAATTTGTCTTTTTATCAAAATTCATTTTTTTTAAAGTTCGAGATTTCGCTTGGAAAACAAAATATAAAAATATAAAAAATTCACTCAAAAAATAAAAATTTGCACAATTTCGGGAGTGTATTGTGGCCTAGATGTTCGCTTTATTAACGGTAACACCCTCAGTCTGTCGCTCACGAAAACAATGTATACCTGTCTGTCTATAACGTACTTTAGATTAATAATAATAATAATAATAATAATAATAATAATAATAATAATAATAATAATAGCATTGATTGTCGTTTAACAGTACAGTGTGCAATGTACAGCATAATGTGCTTGATATGTATGTCTTTCCTTAATCCTTACAAAATTGACTGAATTAGGTTAACTATGTCTTATATTCACCTTTGGTAGCACTGGTTACAACATGGCGATAACATGGTAACTCGAATCGCTTTATGGATGGTTGATTCATAGTATACCATGATTTCGGAGCTTAGTTTTGTTCTTATATAACAATGTAATTATTACTAATTTTGCATAATCCGTTAAGTTTACGACTTAGGCCTACATCAGATAAATTCGATGCAGTTGCATTTATCGACAAACTCTTAAACTCTCGTGGGATTACCTTTGACTATCCAAAAAAATAACACTTGGAACTGTTCCAACTTTTAATAATTTAAATGGGGGGGGGTGACAAGAAATTTTCCGCACCGGATACCACATAAGCTTGCTACGCCACTGTGTCTTTTAAGTTCTTCTAACAGTATGTGAATATTATTGTTAGATCAAGAGCCTATAATTTTAGTGTTTAAATTAGCCTCTGTGTTAGTTTGGCGCCTCCGCCAATTATTTGCCGCGAATTACTCATTACTTCCTGCAGGTGTGTGCTTGCAGCGTTAGGCACGCTATTGCAGTGCAAGCCAGTTCAGTTCGAGTCGTCACGGTATATAGACACGCGTCACAAGCGTTCCTAATTGTGTGGACCTTTTCGCTATATATATCAATTCCTCAACTGTAACTCCGCGTATATTATGCTCCTAGTGTGTAGGCAGCTTTACGTGTGAAATTTTAGAAAGAATATTGTAATTTAGTGTCATTTACAAGCATTTACAGTGTTCATAACCTAGAGGCCTCGTGCTGCATACGGGCTTTGTTCTAGCGTTACATTCGCCAAAGGGCGGGAGAATAGTTTTCTACAAGAACATTAACTGTATTCATTCTTTTATTATTATTGTGTATAAGTGCTGTATCCATTAATTCAGAATTCAGGCTTCTTGAATATATATCGTTGCAAATTACCCAGGTTAAAATCTCTGTCCCAGCTACCTACAGTCCATTGTTTCCCTTCGATTATTATTTAATTGGCATTTGCCTGGTCCTCCGAAAAACCTATATTATAACTTTAATCCTATTCCTAGTTACCATATCTAACATGGTCCTCGCGGGCATGATCTGAGAATATTTGCAATGATTTCTGAACTATGGAAGAAGAGTGCGACTTGTAGCTGATTTTCGTGTATGACGAAATCACAAGGAGTCCGCTTGTGGTTAATAAGGTCTAGTTTCGCGCGACCACCCGAAGGTGCCGTTCGTGAAGTGCTTCGCTCGGCTCTAGTGATTCTATTCGCGCGCACCAGCTGGCTGCCGCTCCACGTGCTCATGGTCACCACCGCCGCGAGAAGAAGACAACGGCCTCCTCTCCGACCGCCTCCACTGCCGCCCGCAACAAGAGAATACAGCTGACTGCTCAATCACTTCTACGCTGTCTATGTTAATTGTTCATCATGGAAGAAGATATGAAAGCTTTATTACGACGTCGAGGTGTATGTAAAAGAAAGTTTACATTGACACAGAACTTTCTCAACGACGTACCTGAAGATGTTAGCATATTCGTGATCAAAGCGCATTATGAAAAACTGTTAAATGAAATTGAAAAGTTTGAAGCGGTCCAGACGCAGATTGAATCCATGGTAGAAATTGATACAGAACTTGATAGTCACATACAGTATGCAGACGAGGTATCAACAGTGTACATTAATTTAAAAGCTAGGTTAAGTGAGTTGATGCATGCTCGTGAGCCTACCTCAGTTAGTGTCAATTCACACAACAGTGACACACGACAATCAGTGAACTCCAGTGCATCGCAGGCAAGTAATGGAATAAAGTTACCTACGATTCAAATTCCAGTATTTGAAAATGATGTAACTAAATTCAAACATTATTTTGACACTTTTTCGAGTTTGATTGTGAACAATAGCAGTTTATCACCTATTCAAAAATTCCACTATCTCATCGGTTCACTCAAGGGTGAGGCTAAAACATTATTGCAAAGTTTACCAGTCACGAGTGAGAACTTCCAAGTGGCCTGGGACCTATTGTGTGCAAGATATAACAATAAGCGTTTAATTGCCATATCCCATATTAAGCATCTGTTGTCCCTACCTGTAGCGCGACAAGAGACAGTTGCGGACTTGCGAAATCTGTTGAATCAATTCCAAAACAACTTGCATGCCATTGAAGCGTTAGAATTAGAAGTGCCACTTCATGAAGTCATTCTAATGCAATTGTTATTAGAACATTTACCTGGCAGTGTGCAACGTGAGTGGGAATCTAGAATCGATTCTCAAACATTTACTTCATTAGGTGAACTTGTGTTATTTCTAGAAGCTAAGTCTCACTCTCTAGAAGTGCTGTCGAATAATTCCTGCAACAGGGCCAGCCCATCAAAACCTAGAAGTGAACATCGTGAGCCTAGAAATCAACATAATAACAGTCGTCAGTCATATGTGTCGACAACTGGACAGTTATGCCCTCAATGTCAAGGCGGCCATAACCTTTTTAAGTGTAAACAATTCCGTCAGCTGAGTGTTGAACAGCGATGGAAAGTTGTGAAAAGCAAGAACTTGTGTTTCAATTGTTTTTCTAATACTCATCGAGTGAATCAGTGCAACGCATCTTCCTTCTGTAGCTGTGGTAAAGTGCACAGCAAGATGTTGCACAGCAGTGATCACAAGAGAACGGTTTCACACTCGAGTGAAGACAGTAATACAGTGAATAGCAACAGGGCTGAGGCTCCTGCGAGTTATTGCTCAGTGAAAACAAAGCCAGTGCTTCACGTCTTACTTGCGACTGCAAGAGTCGAAGTGCAAGACAAGCATGGTAACTACATACAGTGTAAGGCCCTTCTAGACTCTGCCAGCCAGGCCAGTTTCGTGTCTGCAGATCTAGCGAGGCGTCTGCAACTTCCTACAAGGACAGCTGATACGCCGGTTAAGGGTATAAACGGTACTTCATCTAATGCTAGTCATAGTGTAAACATAAATGTGAGATCTATGGTTTACAACTATCGAAGGAATCTAGATTGCCTAATCCTTCCTCGCATAACAGGGAAGCTACCCGCTGTCCGAATTGATCCATCCTCATGGAACATTCCATCTGAAATCCCATTAGCCGATCCTAAATTTAATATTCCTTCTGAAATTGATTTGCTGATTGGAGGAGCATTATTCTTTGAGCTTTTCCATGGTAAGATCCTGACCAATCCTGGTTTTCCTGCATTGATTAGCACGGAACTAGGTTGGATATTGTCTGGAACCATTCCTAAGTCCTCTGTGAAAGGCAATCTAGATACTGGTTCCCAGCACAACTTCTTCATCTCTACGGACAATGTGGACAAGCAACTGCGACGGTTTTGGGACCTCGAAGACTTTCCACAACAGATGTTAACACAAGAAGAGAAACTGTGCGAACAGCATTATGCAGAAAATACCACTCGCAATGATGATGGTAGTTTCACAGTACGTCTGCCAATGAAACAAGATAAAACTTCATTGGGTGAATCCAGGCAACAAGCAGTTAAGCGTTTTAGTTACCTGGAGCGAAAACTTCAGAACGACTCTACTCTAAAGGAAGACTATACTAAATTTCTTGTAGAGTACGAGCAGATGGGTCACATGAAAAGGGTTTCGCCTCCTCAAGAGAATGAAATATGTTATTACCTGCCACATCACGCAGTAATAAAACCTTCTTCATCTACGACTCGTACACGAGTAGTGTTTGATGCTTCTGCAAAGACGGACACAGGGTGCTCTTTGAATGACATCCTAGAATGTGGTCCTACAATTCAAGATGATCTGTCATCAATTATTCTTCGCTTCAGAACATATCGCTATGCATTTTCAGCTGATATATCTAAAATGTATAGGAGGGTACATATGCATCCTGAAGACCAGAATCTCCAGCGTATTGTATGGCGTCCAGACAAAAGTGAGCCACTACAAGATTATGCCTTGACTACTGTAACCTATGGCACTAAGTCAGCATCTTTCTTAGCCATACGGTCTTTGAGTCAACTCGCTCAAGAAGAAGAGTCTAAATATCCTCGTGCTGCAGACGCAGTAAGAACCTCTTTCTATGTGGACGATTGCCTGTCAGGTCATGACGATCTACAGGAAGCTCTACAACTGCAAAGTGAACTTATACTCATGTTAAACAGTGGAGGATTTCCACTACGCAAATGGTGTTCAAACAACGAGGCCATCTTGGAAGCAGTACCGGTGGAGCACAGGGAAACGCAACTTCCTTTGTCCCTCGACAACAGTGAAAATGCTCATGCGCTTGGACTTCTGTGGCATCCAAGTACTGATTTGTTACAAATACAATCACATTCCTCTCTCCAAGAACCTCCTTCTTACAAGTTTACCAAGAGAAATATCCTTGCTGTTACATCCTCTATTTTTGATCCTTTAGGCCTCATAAGTCCTATCGTAATCCATGCCAAGATGTTCTTGCAATCTCTTTGGCTTGCTAAGCTTAGTTGGGATGAGGAGTTGCCATCTCACCTAAGGGAAAAGTGGATGGACATCTGTGACATTCTTTCTACAATTCATAATGTTCGCATCCCACGCCATGTGTTAACAGCAGCTACGGTTACCGACATACAGATACACGGATTCTGTGATGCCTCGGAGAAAGCCTATGGTGCCTGTGTGTATGTACGGTCTACTGAGAGCAGTGGTCTTGTTACAACTAAACTACTTTGCTCCAAGTCCAAGGTTTCACCATTGAAGAAGCAAACAATTCCAAGACTCGAGTTATGTGGTGCCTTGTTACTTGCGAAACTGTATCAGAAAGTTGTCACTGACTTGAAATTGCCTACATCACAAAACTATCTGTGGTCTGACTCCATGATTGTGCTCTCATGGATCAAATCTAATCCCCATAAATGGAAAACATTTGTGTCTAATCGCGTATCTCAAATCCAGGAGATGTCAGAGACGGCAGCTTGGCGGCATGTGGCCACCCAACACAACCCTGCTGACATGATTTCGAGAGGTGTGGTGACAGAACAAATCTTAGACATTGATTTATGGTGGAATGGGCCTGTGTGGATTTCACAGCCTATTGAATCATGGCCCAAACAACCTCAGCAACTTGAGCTGCAGGACAGTAGTGAGCAGCGTGACACAGTTTGCCTAGTCACACATGCTGAAAACTGTATGCTACGTTCTTCTAAGCTGACATGCGTACAGCGAAAATATCCAGATTGGTACTCTTGTGCTCCTGAAAGAAGATAATTCGCCACCGCTCCAGTGGAAGCTGGGAATCATCTCATCAGTGCATCCTGGTGACGACGGCTTAGTGCGTGTTGTGACAGTGCGTACGTCTCATGGTGAATACAAGCGACCAATTGTAAAAGTGTGTCCCTTGCCTATTCAATAAGTGTAAATCTATTAGTAAATCTTGATCTATCCGCAAAGTGCTATGTAAAATCTGTCGATTTTAGGCGGGAGTTATGTTAGATCAAGAGCCTATAATTTTAGTGTTTAAATTAGCCTCTGTGTTAGTTTGGCGCCTCCGCCAATTATTTGCCGCGAATTACTCATTACTTCCTGCAGGTGTGTGCTTGCAGCGTTAGGCACGCTATTGCAGTGCAAGCCAGTTCAGTTCGAGTCGTCACGGTATATAGACACGCGTCACAAGCGTTCCTAATTGTGTGGACCTTTTCGCTATATATATCAATTCCTCAACTGTAACTCCGCGTATATTATGCTCCTAGTGTGTAGGCAGCTTTACGTGTGAAATTTTAGAAAGAATATTGTAATTTAGTGTCATTTACAAGCATTTACAGTGTTCATAACCTAGAGGCCTCGTGCTGCATACGGGCTTTGTTCTAGCGTTACATTCGCCAAAGGGCGGGAGAATAGTTTTCTACAAGAACATTAACTGTATTCATTCTTTTATTATTATTGTGTATAAGTGCTGTATCCATTAATTCAGAATTCAGGCTTCTTGAATATATATCGTTGCAAATTACCCAGGTTAAAATCTCTGTCCCAGCTACCTACAGTCCATTGTTTCCCTTCGATTATTATTTAATTGGCATTTGCCTGGTCCTCCGAAAAACCTATATTATAACTTTAATCCTATTCCTAGTTACCATATCTAACAATTATTTATGGGGAAACTTGAAAAATAAAGTATATAAGTCAATTTCCCATACATTAGAAGAACTTTAAATACAATATCACAAGAGAAATTAACTCTATCTCGGAAGCTGAACTTATGCGCGTGAAAGAAAATTTCTTAAAAAGGTGCCAGTATTGTATGGATGCAACAGATGAACATTTCCAACATCTCTTGTGATGAGCTACGTGGTTATTTTCATTGTAATATTAATTGTAAATGTGAGAACCTGAATCATTACACCAATCGCAGCTTTATTTGGGTAGATATTTCACCCGATCACTCGGGAGTTGGAGCAGTGCCCGCAGCGACGCAGAAACCCGCATCATTGGCCAACTCTTGCATGGGACTCACTGTAGTCTCTTAGTTATTAATTAATTATTCCTAAATAAAATAAATGATTGTAACTTAACCAAAATATTCAAATATTCATTAAAGAAAAAAAAGGTCCAATGCGTAGGCATATCAATTATTGTAGAGTGATAGGGAAAAGCGAATAAGTCATAATACCAAAGTTAATAACAATTTATTTTCACAGCAATGTTACAATATTTAGTTCAGTCTACCATATATTTTTTCACAGTATCTTATACTAGGCCTACATAAAAATATCTGATTTAAATAGTGTAACAATGCTGTGAAAATAAATTGTTATTTGTCTCTTCTAAAACTTTGGTATTTTGACTTATTCGTTTTTCCCTATCACTCTAGAATTATATCCGGATTCAAACTAGCTTTGCCACCCTACGAGATGTCATTCACCGCTCTTTGAAGTAAAGTTTCCGAATTTATTAAATTTTCTATAGCTTGAATAATATACAGCCCCCATATAACATTCGACTATATAAATGCCGCTAGGTTAAACTGTCATAACACTTGTTTTACACAAATACAATAAAAGAAGCGTTGCTTTTAAAATTTATTATAGCAAATTGTCAAAATCTGAGTTGATGGTAAATAACATGTTGAACTACAGAGCAAGCCTCCTATCTTAATCCCTTTGTCGGCACAGATACAGTGAATTTTATGGTATACCATATATTCTGTTGGTGCCTTGAACAAATGCGTGGAAGGTAGACACGGAAAGGCAGAGAGATATATTGCTTACCTTACAAACATTGGCTCCAAAGTGGCTTGAAACATACAAAGAAAAATTAGCCGAACTGCGTTTCTCTCCCCTATTTACAATAGAGGGGAAGTTTTAAAGGATGTAAAAGCATAAATCTTTCTTCTATAAGAAATACATATTGCTCTCTTCGAAGCAATATTAGTTTGTATGGTGCACTAAATCTATTTCTGCGTTATCGAAAGCTATCGAAAGCTATTGCATTTTATTTTGGACTTCTGTATGCCATAGTAACTGCATATCAAAGAATATAGGCCTACACATAAAGCCTACATATTTTGCAATTTGGTGCATAAAAACTTCTGAGTGTGATCACGATCAGGATTAAATAGTTTTGCGATGAGATAACATAATATAGTTACATTTTCTACAACGCTTACAAAATAATACAAATAAAATTAGGCTATGAATTCCTCTACGGGTTATTTAATCGCAAAATGTTATAATAAGGAGGAAAGCTATTTTTAGGAAAAAATTAGGGCAAAATCAATATGCTAGCCATAAGCAGTTGTACGGATAAACCAGGAAAAAACCAGCATATAATTATCTCATAATTTTTAAAAAATAGACTGTTGAGTGAACCAAGAAACTACATAGGCTAATCGCAATTCTCGTTCATTCAAGGACTGAATTTCAAAAACTTCCTGCTTTCATAATTATTTACTAGAATGATTACTCCACATCGGTTACTTCCAGTAGGCCTATAGGCTCAGGATTTCAGTTACTGAAAACATTTTTTTGTACATGAAAATCTATGTCGTATAGGGTATAATAATGATACCGTTACATCACATGTAATAAGGGTTTTAAAGTATTGAAAAGCGTTTTATGTGTTTGAAATAACATTTGATTTCTTAATATAAAACACAGAAATGTGGTGTTTTCTCATAACTCTGCCATATTCTTGCTCAGGATAATATGAATCAGCTGGAATACCACCCAGCAGAGTGACCTTTCCTGCACACTGTTGAGCAGGGGTAAGTGGCTTATAGAAGAAACGCAGAGATTGAAGGGTTAATGGAAACATCATACAAGAGGGAGTGACTGTGCCATAAATTAGAAGGAAGACCGGGTCATGATAATGCACGCAGCATGAGATCATACTCCTCTATAACATATCATTAATTACATCCTAAAAGCAAGTCTTGTATTTATAGCATCCACTAAACGAGTCTATTCTAATCATAATTTATCTAGTACGCATTCTGATCTAGACATACTAATATATTTCCAACACAAAAGCTAAATAAATGTCCATTGTCTTCCGTTTGCACCTTCCCTCCTCACATGTAGGACTTTGCCAATTCCTTTAGGGGATGGAGGAAGCTCTCTGAATCATATATGCCTACATCGAACTATGGGTATTCTTAAAAACATTTTACATATTTATTATGTTTCCACGCACTGGTACATTCTTCAACTCTGGATGGAAACCTGAAGGGATTCAACCATTTAAACATACTGTGCCGGTAACATTTAATTAAATATGGAATTCATAACTAGTTTACTTAGTAATGGAGCATGCTATATAATAAATTTTAAAAGCCTAATTGAAAACGGTGTTAATAAAATATTTATGATCCAAGTGTTAAAAATGATATTTTTTTTTGCGAGTAGGTTGTGTTTGCGAAACGAGCACGTGAGCAAAATAAAATAATTTTACTACGTGTATTATACACTATCCTTTAAGTCAGCCGCTAGTTGTAAAATAATAAATATTACATTTATTTTAATAAGTATCAATTAACCAGGGGTGCCCACCCCCCTCAGACTTCAAGACTCACCCCCCAAATTTCAAGACTCACCCCCCCAACTTCATTGCTCACCCCCCAAACTTCATTGCTCATCCCCCCAACCTGATTGGCTGTCGACAAGGGCAACCATATGATATTTTCTAGGGGGGGGTTACTTTTTAATTTATTAATTTTTTGTTGCTTTAACTTCTTGGGCCACTTTGTAACATTATATTAATGATATAATAATATAATAAGTGCAAAAATGACGTAGCCAGAAAATAATTGCGGGGGGGTTTTGGAATCGGTCGGGGGTCCATCACCAGAAAATGTTTAAATATTGAACTAATGGAATTCACATTTTACGCTATTTTAGCACAGAAAAACTAGTTAGGAAATTTGTTCACCATTCTCTAAGACATGCCAATGTAAATAAGAAATCATTACCTAAGTAGGGGCCACCCCCGGAAAATTTTTAAATATTGAAGTAATGAAAATCACATTTTACGCTATTTTAGCACTCAAAAAGTAGTTAGGAAATTTGTTTATTGCACTCTAAGACATGCCAATGTAAACAAGAAATTGTTACCTAAGTCGGGTGTCCACCCCGGGAAATTTGTAAATACTGAACTAACGAAAATCACATTTTAGTCTATTTTAGCACTAAAAAACTAGTTAGCAAATTTGTTTACTCTACTCTAAGACATGGCAACTTAAACAAGAAATTGATACTTAAGTTATAACACTTATTACTATTTATAAGAAAAGTTGAATAACACAAGGAACAGTGGATATAATAGGCCTACTCATTATATTATGAAAAGAAAATAACTGCTATATCATATTTGACACACCAACAAATCTTGTTTAATTAAATAATTTTTAAAAAATACAAACATAGAATTTTAGGTTTTGACTTTTGGGGGGTCCAAACCCCCTGGACTCCCCTTTCCTAATCCACTGTTAGAAGAGACCTTTTGGAGTTATAAAACTTGACCGTTTTTATTTTTAACATATAAAATGCTAATTTTTAAAAAACTTTCAACCCCTCCCCAGAAAATTCCTAAAACGATAACATTTTGCCCCCCCCCCCTTGAAATTTCAATGACGCAGTCTGCGTCTTAACCCCCCCCCTGTGGGCACCCCTCAATTAACTACTAGCAGTGCTCGAGGTGCTGCCATCTAGTGTGTACGTATGCAAACAGAAGTTATTGATTTTCCAAGACGCAGCTGCCAACATACGAGTTTTTGTCGTACAACTATGAACATTTTTGCGAACATATTTAAATAGACGGAGGACATTTTCAGTTTTTATCAATCAGAGTCTATTTAATAATCATAAGCAAATATTTTTAACTAAAATCGTATTTTCCATATGACGGATACGAAATTTGGTATAATAACCATGGAGTCTTATATTTTTATACCACTCAGTGGCGTAATTTTCTTTTAATTACTAAGCGCTCCTTTTACCTTCGACTGTTTAAAAAAGTTTAATGAAGATTGGTGATTTTGAAACTGTGGTTCATGCATAACCATAGTGAGTTCTAAATCCGCGTTAACCATCAGTATCCTTTAAGGTTAAGCTATTGTACAACCCTTATTCAAGGAGTGGGGCAAGAAAGCGCCACTCCAAAGGAAAGAAGACATACATCTCAAACTCATGTGGAGTCAAAGCTAAAGTAACAAATTGAGGCTTACATTCTGATTAGTTGGAAACGAAATTCTATAGGCCATGAAGAATGTTCAATGCCTACAAAACTAGCTGAAGATCCTTGATGTACAAGCTGAAAGCTTATTGTCCAAAGCACTCTCCACTCTCCGGTTATTTACTACAGTCTGCCTTTGATGTTAGTAGTTGACGTGGATTTAGAATGCACTATACATGAACTTGAGATACGGTAGTCTAATAATGACTCAGATTACTAAAATGATCTAAAGATAATGGAGAATTTAGTGGGAGACGAATATGAACCAAATTGTCTACGATTAAAGTTGGAGTTGGAGCAAATAATTTCAAATAACTTAAACAAATACGGAAACAATAGGCTATCTAACTTGCTTTCCCTCTTTTGTAATTTGTATTGCATTTTCCTGTATACAAAAAGGCTTAGATCTATAGGAATAGGATTAGATCTATGAAAGTTTGTATCATATTCCGTGGTCTATGATCTACTCTTATCAACAATAAATCGCAGCGTTTTCTTTCTGTGAACAACAATACTTCCTGAAATTACATAATGACAGTGAAAAAAAATTATTTAAAAAAATATATAGGCCTAATGCTAGTCTTACGTTTTCTTTCTTACAAAATGTAGTTAACTGAAATCTAAAATTCTAAAGGCATTTTGTTATTTTATGTTCATAAAACACTGTATTTTCCATGTTCTACAGTATTAATGAAATTCTGGGCAGAGTAGGACTTTGAAAATTATTTAATACACTCATCTCAGTAAGTAAAGCATAATTATATAAGGTGATGTTTGTCATACCGGTACTATATTTGCCATTTTATGGTATACCTCCCATCCTTGAAACCTGTAGGCAATGCCCATATAGGTGAGGGGGAAAAACTACGGATCACGTATATGGATAGCATGTAACACGAATAGCTTGGTGTGTACTGAACACAAAGTGTGGCCTTCTGCTAAGGCAAAACAAAATAAGAATTAACAGGAAAATTTGTAGGATATTTGTTAAAAGTAAGCCTAGAATAAAAATAGTAAAACGTAGCATACTGGTTTAGATTATAATTTCTACTGCAGAAGCAAATGCACATTGTTGCAGCACTTTTAAGTTTCATGTATTTTTAACAAGAAGATACTTTGTCAAAAAACACAACATACGAGATTATACACCCATTTAAAGTGTGTTTCGAGAATAAGCATCTCCTTCATTGTTGCACCTTTCATTAATGTAGCGTAAAACATACTGATCAATCGGAACCACCAAAAAAAGGGACATTTAAGCGTCCCAATAAAACTTTTGTTCCGGGAAAAGCGGAAGGAATGGACACCCAAAATGAAAGGCTAATCATATTTGATGTATTTTGAAAGCGAAACGACTGAAGAAGATTGGTAGAAAATCATTGTGTCATCAGCGTAGTCATATAGTGAGAATCTATATCTATCTATATTAATAAAAGGAAGTGTCTGTCTTCCTCCGTCTGTCTGTCTGTCTGTCTGTGCACGATGTCCAGCGAAATCTACTGAACGCAGAGATCTGAAATTTTAAACATAGATGGACTAAAGGGTCATAAAGTGCACCTCGAAGCCGGAATTTTAATTTTAGCTTTGCTTCGCGAATTATGAGTGAAAAACGGGCAGAAACCGTGCATTTTTTGCGTTTTCGAAGCATCAGTTTTCAGTAATATATTTCAATGTCAAATCAATTACAGTTGACTTTGGCTATTTTTGTCATACCTTGGAAATAAAACTTTCGCGATCGCTTGAATGTTGTAGCTCACGCTGGTCGATTCATTTGTTTATAATTTCAAGGCACGCAAGAATATGAAATTTTCAACCTACACCGAAGAGGATTATTATTAAGCTTATTATTATTATTATTATTATTATTATTATTATTATTATTATTATTATTATTATTATTATAAGAGGGATAATCATGGTCAAACGTTGTTCGATTTGGACGAAACTCACTATACAGGGGTTTTCTGGGCCAAGGACCTCGAATCTCAGGTCGCTTTTACCAGGCGACGCTATCTAATCGTGGTATGTAATTCACGTGATTTAGGTGTTAATAAATATAATGATTTAACTATTATGCTCTTAATTTTTAATTTTTAAAATAATTATCGCGGGCGATCGCATGATTTTGTGAGTCCATCCTGGACGATCATTTGTTTAGAATGACAAGGCCCTCTGACACAAGTTATGAAATTTTCAACCTACACGGAAGAGGGAAAATCAATATAGGCCTAAATATGGTCAAACATTGTCGATTTGGACGAAACTCACTATACAGGGGTTTTCTGGGCCAAGAAATTCGAATCAGAGGTAGTTTTTATTAGGCGACGCTATCTAGTCGTGGTATGTAGTCCACGTGATATAGATTTATATAATGATTTAACAATTATGCTCTTGATTTTTAATTTTTAATTTTTGAAATAATTATCGCGGGCGAAGCCGCGGGCACATGCTAATAGTCAATAAGAATAAGAATGTTTAAGTTCCAAAGGAGACTACGAAAGTCCTGGTGAAATGCAGTGTGTTTAACTGACCACATCCAGGCCTCAACTACAGTATTTCTTCTATGACCCTCCACTGTACTCGTCGATGGTATTCATTTTTACTTTATAAAAACTTCAAAACATTATTAACAAAAACTTAAAGAAATAAACATCAATTATTATGTGACAAAAAAATTAAAATGCATATTAATACTTCGAAATAATTAGCAATAATAGGTCTAATAATCATAACAACAACCAAGCCTTAAGATGAAATTAAAATTTACAACAAACAGGAGGTTTTAAAACACGCTGTATACATATGGTTAATAAGAAATCCTTTCTACACGTTTCTTGTTATCCTTTTATTTGTAAACTGTTAAATGTCCGTAGGCTATTCGTGCCTAAATACAGAATAATAAATACTAAATACAAATAAAAGTATGTTGGCCCAAGTATGTTTAAGAAATGAATCTGTCTAAAAAAAAGTTGGACCACACTGTTGTACTGGTTTAATAGCAGATATTTATTCTGAAAAGTATTTTATTTATAGAAGCAACAGAACATTGGTTGAATAGTAAAGTTGATACTGTGAGCGTATCATATTACCGGGGAAACGTGAGATTGGAAACGTGAGAATGTTTGGTTATAAAAGAAGATGACACTTTCAACATGACAACTGCTTTAGCTGGATATAAAATAAGTATTGTGTGGTACTTGACCATTCTGTATGGCAGGCAGGCGGGCAGCCATACCCCCGATTGGGTTGTATAGTTTATAACAGCTCAAAAACCTGCTTGGGGCCCTCATGTACTGTCGGCATCTTGTCATCTATCAAACACCACACTCAATGGCCCCATACATCTTGTCTTCCCATCCGCTTTTTTGGTTAGGGAAGTAGGGAAGGCTACTGATTAAGTCCGATGAGGGGGAATGGACCAGCAAGTTTGGGGTATAGGTGGTGGGGAAAGGCGGCATTGCTTCAAAGCCTCGACGGGGGCTGTCATCGTCACTAGCGCCATGGGTGGTAAAAGCTGACAGCATGAAACGCGGAGGTATTAGCGCTGCGTCATCGAATAGAATGGGGGGCACAGGGGGTTAGTGACTTGGTGGGGATGGATAGAGTGGGGAGGGGGTAACAAAGAGGGGAAGGTAGATGGCGCTCCGCTCAACACACGAGCGCGGATGGGGAAGAAGTAGAGAGGTGCACACAGAGACGAGGAGAATCGTAGTGAGTGGATGTGTTTGTGTGTTGAAGTATACGAATTCTACGTCCCTCTCTTGTAGAGTGAATTAGTGCATTGTGATATAATTCGCCAGTCGTTATTTATATGAAAATTACTTGTTTTTGAGAGTTATTACAAATGAACTCGATTTTGTGAATATCTGAGTGGAAAAGTGTCTTGTTCGTAAAAAGAAGACCAGTTTGTATACAGCTGTTGTGGATTCGTCATAGTTTGTGGACAAGTGTGTGTCTTGTTCATCGAGTTGTGAGTCCAAATGGTGGTCCTGGAAGGTGGAGGGATGCTGACAACCGGAAGCAACCAATATCTGCAACCGGATTATCTTTCTCCTCTTCCTACAACGGTAAGTCGTTTTCCATATTATTCACATATCTTCACACTTTCGGTATCAAACCTTTCATCCAATAGCAACAAGACGTTTTAATTTCAAGATGATTTGTGTACAAGAAACAGTAAACCAGAATTTAATCCCGAATTTTGTAAATTTTCCTTGGATATTAGAGGATATCCTTGTATAGAAGAGGATAAATTTCGCAATAAATAAATTTAAAACGTTTTACTTAAACTAGTTGCCATCCATTTTTGTATTATAAACTTTTTTTATTTTAAAATTACGTAATACGAATGCGTTTTAATATGTTCCCTCCCGAAACAACGTTGAAACATTTCTTGCATTTTAAATAATTACAAAATGTATTTTAAATTAATAACCAAAGACATTTTTGTACTTTTCCGTATTCACATCTTACTTTTTTAACGCACGTATACGGACAATTTGCAAATGCTGGAATATTAAAACATAACATGGATAGAACTGTTTCTTGTAAATTTGAACGTTCCTTTACGAAATAGCACAAATAGCATCCGTTTTCGGTTAGCGCGAAAAAAACTTGAAATTAATATTATTTTCAATTAAATCAAGTCTTGGCATAATAGTTCAACATAAAATATAATTTTTTCACAAATTCATTTAAAACTTCGTTATAATTGTCCAAAACCGTTACTTATTATCCAGGAGTGCTTGAAAAGCGGGTCTAACCATGGAAATTTAAAAGCATAGAACGCAAAAGTTTTATTTCAGTATAATGGTCTTCGATAGTAAATTAACTATGCTTTTTATATGCCTATAACAGTGTTGGTAGTTGTATTTATTTTGTTATCAACAGCAGTTCATTAGGGGACGCGAAAAATGCTGTCTTAAATGAGTCTAGGGCTGTTAATTGGTCATATACCGGTAATCGTTAAGCACCTACTTAATCTTTTCATAAAAAAAAAGTATTATTACATCATATTTAAAGACTCATTTACAATTTTATAGTTTTTAACAATTTCAGTATTCAAGTTAACTAAAATAATTACGGAAACAAATCATGCTGTAAATGTTTTAATTAAGTAGGCTATAAAATTATATTCTAAACAATACGTTGAAATTCCCATTGTATTTTTGTTTCTTTTTGTACTAGTACTTATTTTCCTTCATCTTGCGATCGAGTGTGTTTTTATTTTTTACTTCTCGAAAATATTGACTTGTAATAAAAATTTGAGCTTTGAATAATGTAATACAGAATCGGTATCCCCTGTGCTTTTTTACAGCTTGATGCGAAGAAGAGCCCTTTAGCATTGCTAGCTCAGACATGTAGCCAGATAGGAGCAGATACCCCCAACTCGAAGCCTCTCATCCCGCCATTGGAGAAGCCAAAGAAGCCGTCAGCGGTGAGCGAGAGTTCAGCGGTGACTCCGCCATCGGTCGCCGGTCACAAGTCGGACAAGACTCCGGTCTCTCGCGCAAGCCCTGCCGAGCCCGTCCGCGGTGCTGGTGGTCTTGCATTCAAACCATACGAGACTAATGTACTCAGCAAGAAGTCCGAAGACAACCGACCCCCCTCAAAAGCTGGCAGTGTGCACAATTCTGAAAGTGAAGAAAAAAAATCAAATTCCGGTTCCCGTGCTCCAAGCCGGAAGTCTGCATCTCCCTCCAATAACAATAATGGTTCTACTCCTGCACCCGGTGAAAAGTCTTCGGTCTCAGCCAACGAATGTGGAAAATCTGTCTCCCCTGCTAATGGTACCAATGAAGGAACTAGTCCAATCATCAGGTCGGGTTTAGAGATTCTTCAAGGACATCCAAAAGATATTCCTCTGGGAACATACAAGACAGGGAGTGCTTTGTCTTCTGGTATCTCTGGTACTCTTGGTGGATCTCTTAGTTCACTGTGCACTGGTTGTCCTCCGGGTCTTGAACCCACCAATCCTGCCTTCCGGCCACCTTTTGCTGGAGGTCCATTTTCACACCACCATGCAGCTATGTTAGCGGCAGGATATCCATCCACGGCGCCTGGACCCTATGTCAGCTACGCCAGAATAAAGACTGCTTCAGGCGGGGAGGCGCTGGTACCCGTCTGCAAAGACCCATACTGTACAGGGTGTCAGTACAGCATGCACAGTGCTCATCAACAACTCCTGCTCAGTGGATCGTCAGCCGGACCATGTCCTAGCGGCTGTACCCAGTGCGATCACCAAAAATATAACTTGGCTGCCGCAGCGGCGTTGTCAGGTCTCATGCCGCCCGGACCGGTGCCACCACCACCCCTGTCATACTCTCACCAGCTGGGACGGCCGTACGTATGCAGCTGGATCGCAGGAGACTCTTACTGCGGCAAGAGGTTTACCACGTCCGATGAACTCCTTCAGCATCTGAGGACGCATACTAGCTTGGCGACTGCTGCCGACAGTGCTGCAGCGGCCGCAGCCGCCTCTTCAGCCCCCATGTCCTTGCTCAATCACCATTCTTTCCTTTCATCTTCCGCGGCTCTTCACCGAGCAGCAGCGGCCGCTTATCCCAACCCTCCACTTAGTCCACTATCCGCAGCCAGGTATCACCCTTATTCAAAACCAGGACTTCCAGGTTCCCTTGGAGCCTCACCATTCAGTGCATTCAACCCCACAGCCCTTGGCCCTTACTATTCTCCCTACTCCATCTATGGACAGCGCATAGGCGCCGCGGCGGTACATCCATGAACTTGATGCGGTCAGTCAGTGTGAACGATGTAACCTTTCCTCCTTATATATTACATTTCAGTTTACTATACTTGTCAAGTAAATTTATTGTGGAATATATTTTCAAAGAGAATATATTAATCTGGTGTTAAGTTTACTGGTTTCTATCTTAACACTGGCGTTATGAGAGCTTTATTATTTGACTTTTTCCCTATAATTTATTGTAATAATTATTACAAATAATTCTACAGATGTTGAGATATATAAGTTTTCTATTTAAGGAAGAAAATGTGATCGGACAGTCATTGTTTACTGCTGGACTGAAGACCCTGTCCATAAATGATGCTGTGATATTTCTTGATTTAATCTATCGCGTTAGTAGTGTGATTTATCTCAAGGATTTATTAATAAATTATTTAAATATATGAGATAAGCCCTCCAGTACAACATGAAACGAAAGATAACCTTATTCAAGTGTACAGAACCACATATGCAGGAAAGAATGAATGTGAAACCAATATTGCCGTTGTTATTTTTCATTACTCACTTCATTAATATTTTTCTCAGTTTTCACTCTCATTCACACAAAAGTTGGCATTGCATATTTAAAAATGGATAATCTGTAATATTCTCTGTAGCTACAATGTCCTGTTGAAAAAAAATCCGAAACAACGAACGATTGTCTCTGTAAAGTGGAAGCCACTGTACATAGAACGTAATATGACACTACATCATCACAGATATACTCCAGCCATTTTCAATAACTCTCGCCTCAAAGCGAAACATCTATTGTATTCACAACTCCGTTTTTAGTTCTGATAAATATTGTCCATGATTTTTCCCCTTCTATGACATATATTCATGTACATAAATGTAAATAATGTTGAGTTTCCATATCGCTTTAATAAAACGTTGTTTGTAGAATTAATTTTGTATATTTTTGTTATGATTCTGCAGTGTGAACCTGTCATTGATAATTCCCATAATAAATACCCACTATTTCCACTCCCCTTTTCCTCCATGTAAGCTTCAGCAATAAATTTTCTAGCCAATTTAATTTTGCAGTGTTAAAGAACCTACAGTAATTCAGTATATAAGCAAGAGTTATGCAAGGTGCCAAAATTATTACCTTTAATAATATAGTGTAGGTTGCTGAATTTTATGACCCAAGAGGATTAAATCACAATTGAGACTGTCAAGGTGCGAATAGAAAACAGAAGTTGACAAGTTTGGTGTTGCCCAACATTTATATAGTAATACATTCCTTGAAATTTATATTCTGGTCGAAAGGTGTAATAATAAACATACCATCGACAAGTGCTTTCACATTTGGCAAGGAAAAGTGGCTATTACATAAATAATCCCTAATGAGTCTTTCTTGTGGATTGTAATGGTTGCTTAGCTTCTTCTTATGTGCAATTATATTTCTACCTGAAGAATTGCTGTCAAGACATCAATTGCAAATGTAATGTTCAAGGCGAGGCATACAATTAGATGTGATTTAGTGAGTTGTTAGACTGCAATGGCAGAGAGCTGCTGATTTACAACACCTTGCCAGAGTGTTTTCACACAGATCTGACTGTATGACAATCAGTAATGGAATGAGGAAGAAGCCTGTTTCTTATCTCCTGGAACATCAGCTGCACCACCGAAGTCTTGTATAGGGGTAATTAGCATGGGGTGGAGAACCATAGTTTGTAATTAAATTATTACAGTCTCTATTCCAGGCTTTATTATTGTATTAGTTACAGGTATTAGAGGTAAGTCTACACTGAAAAATTAAATTTCCTCAATTTTTAATAAAACATTCTGATGTTTTAAACATATCTTATCATTACTTGCAATTTTTCATGATGTTGCTTTAAGAAGGTCTAAAGCTATTAATTTATATAAAATTAATATAAATAATCAAAGTCACCTCTCGTGAAAGTATTATTCGAATTACAGTAATTTATTTATTCTGCAAACAAATAACAATAGAAAATAACCTGCATTTAGATTTATGTAAAATTATTATAAATAACAAAACTTCATGAAAATTCAAAATTTAATGTTTTTCCCTAGATAATAATGGAAAATTATTCACATTGAGATTTTTTCCTTCTGTTGCATTTCCAAAAAAATAATTTAATTTGGTTGTAATAAAAATCTAACCTAATATTAAACTATTCTACAAATAAAACATAAGGACTATTACCTACCTTATCTTCACAACCGTTAAAATAAGTAAATGCAAAACTGGATTACCTGGTATATTTATAAGGTGGAAAATAAGTAAAGTATAGCTTATTTTAAATAAAAATGTGTTCCGACGTGCTAATATTTTGTAAGTCTAACCATTAAATAAGGAAAAACTCCCTTCATATATAATTGGGATTTTGGGCTTGCCTTTTTCCTATGAGAATATAAAAAAAAAATATATGGAGACAGAAAATGTCAAAATTTCAACCTTTTAACAAAATTTCAGTATAGGGTTGTCTTACCGAATAAAATTGGTATAACCAGGAAGGCTTATGATTTAGAAGATTATTTTTACATCCATTTCCATATATGAACACACTTCAAAATATCTATTTGTGAACTTTCTTTGAAACGGCTGTAGATATTTTAATACTTACAGGTGATGTAGTCTACTTTGTGGGAATTTATTATTTTAATCCCCTTATACCGATATCAGTACTTAATATTTAACAACTCAAATTCAATAATGAATAATTTTCTTTTGCAAATAAAAGAGCATAAGAAATAAATATTCTCTATAAATGTGGTAATAATCAAATATTTTCTACAAGGATCCTATTACTGAATTCTAAGTTCTGACTATAGCGCCTACATCTACTGCAGATCTACCTTGTTGGGTCATAAGCCTATATTTTTTATTGACTTCATATTAGTAGTGAATGTTTTATTGCTTCAGAATAAATGGTAAATATAACTAACATAATGCAATAATATACATTTTGCCATTAATAAAAAACAAAATATTTTGTAAAAACTGAAAACAAAGTGTTTCAACATAATAATCGTGAGTTTTAAAAATAAGCCAAGAGGCACCTGGAAAAGTGATGGCACGCCGATAATTTTCATTTTCCAATTGCATGTGGGATTTACTATTATTATTGATGTGTTAACAAATTTAAATTTCAAATGTTGTAGAGGGCCAATGCTTATTATTTAATATTTCAATTTCAAGTAAACTTATATCGTTACATAAAAAGTATATACCTTAAGTTTAAATTTTAAAAAATTGTAAACTAGTCTAATTTTGAGTCGAATAAAGAAACCTATTACATGATTACAATACATATCCAAAAATATATTTAGATAACCAATGCCTATAATACCCTATTTTTAGGTCCACCTAGGCATTATATGTACAGTACACATCATGTTTGAGACATCTTGTATGAAGTTGAGATGCATAAAGGTAAAAAAAAAATCATTCGTTTTAAATGTCTGGTTGAACATAATAAAGTTGTTTCATTTTTAACATCACTACTCGTTAATAGTGGCACTGCAGTGAAATATTGCAGGGATTTTAATAGCTTAATAACTTAATTATGTACCTTATAGGTACATAAATATTTAAAATCTAAAAACTTTTATATTTTTAAAATCAGCTTTAACATTCAGGATTTCCTGCTGATGGCTTAGGCCTGTGTGGATATAAAAAAGAAAGACTGGGTGTCATAGTATGTATTCAGCCATTCCACAGAAAGTGAGCCTGAAGTGTCCAGACCCTAACAACCTTTTAATATTAATTTAAAATATATGTCATCATTGAAAAATTATGAAATTAATTTTTAGTACTAGTCTACTGAAGAACTAATTCTCAAAATTAATTTCATAATTTTGAAATTAATTTTTAGTACTAGTCTACTGAAGAAATAATTCTCAAAATTAATTTCATAATTTTTCAGTGTTGACATATAGGCCTATTTTAAATTAATTTTAAAAGGTTGTTACGGTCTGGACACTTCAGGCTCAATTTCCGTGGAATGGCTGTATTGGTTTTTTAATCTATTAGCCTATGTGGTTGCTTCTTATAGAACCCATGGTGCTTGTCAAGTGGGGGCCTACTTTCTCCCACCCAATAGCTTATACTGCAGTCTTGCCACGCCTTCAAGCCTATCCTGGGTGTATGGTTAACATGCTTTTTAAAACGTGTTAATTAATATTCATCATGTCAGCATATGCAATCCTCCTATTTCCCATGAAGGAACAGGGCATACCACCTAACAGCTCTCATCTTCCTTCCTCTTTCGACATCATTGGCAAGGGGCAGGTTTGGAAGGCGTTTGGACAGCATGTCTTCCTCGGCTTTGAGTGATGGTTTTCGTGACTGGAGAAGCTATTTCTTTGTGAAACTAACTTTAAATTATCCTCATAAAGCTGAGTGCACCCGGCTGGTCACGTTGAAACCTTCCCTAGGCATTTTAAAGAGAAAATAGGCCTAGAAGTATGACTGACCTTTTGACTAAGAGGGTAGATGTCATTTATTTTCCTTCAGGGGTGGGCTTTGAAACAGATATTCCTATAGTCCATCACTTCCAAGAACCAATATGCAGTGGCGGACACATAATTTTTTTCGGGGGAGAATTTTAATAGGTAGAAAGAATACTAAAAAAAATTAATTAACTTGCATTGTAAATAGTTTATAAAACTGGCCACTTAGAGTGCATATATAGCCTTTCCCCCCCCCCCCTGCGCCCGCCACTGCCAATATGTTTGTCTCATTCTTAGGTAATATGAGTAATGTGCTAGAGTGAGACAGACTTACTGATTGTTGTTTGCTTTTGTTCTGGTTCTTAGAACGGACGAACTATAGTTTAAAGTTCTAAGGCAAGCGCCTGGGTAAGTATTGGCCGCTGTAATATAGGCTATAGTACATTTGTCTTCAACACTCCTGCAAATGTGCCAATTCGGTGTGCTATTATATAGTACCAACGTCACATGACCTTCAACAACAATGTTGAGAAGCAATTAAAAGAGCTTATGTTTACGTGACATGGATTGCATACACATTAGTTGAAAATTATGTATCTAATTAATCGTGGGTAATTAGGTAAGCAGTTTTTAGTTGTAGCAAGTAGAGTGGATGTTGGAGGGGTGTAGTTGTAACTATTCGCATTGACAGGAGGGAAGGGATAGATGGATAAGCTGTTGGCTTGGGAGTCATCGTGTTTTATTATGATGAGGTCTATGATAACCTGACAGCTGATAGTTACAGGGGCCCTCACTGCGTGTCAACCATATTCCAGCCATCCCTACCGCCTGTCATACTAGTTGAGTTGTTTGGAACAGAGAAGGGAGGGGGGAGAGGTGCTGTCAGCCTATGTGTTGGGTCGATCATTCCGCTGTATGACAGAGCAGGGTGAAGGGGGATGAGTAGATGTCATTAGCAATGTCATAACTTGTCCATTTGTGACAGAAACATGATAACTGCCAGATGGGCTGTCCCAAATAATAATAAAAAATATATAGGGAGGATAAAAAAAAATAGGGTCTCTATAGTACGGGCAGTGTTATCTTTTAAAGTGTGTCACTCTAAACTACAATAGTAAGAGATGGTGGGAATCAGTTCTTTTTTTCTATATTGACAGTTGAAACATGACTACATATACTGATATATCTGTCAGTCGGGTACAGATTGGACGTGTGGATTATGTGCAATGCTTCTTCTGCCAGGCTAGCGATTTATTTTGCAGTAACCGTTCGTCAACATGACACCAAATATACGACGCAAACAGATCACACCGAATTCTGGGTCAGCCACGTTAAATAATTTACAAATATTAATATCAGTTATCGATATTATGAATACTCGTAGATAATAACTGAGGCTTGGAAGTTAATTCTCTATAAGAAGACGAAATATGCTCTAAAATTTGTGAATTATGCTCAGGAACCGATGAAATATATTTTACCATTTAAGTAATTTTAGTACTTTACGTTCTAAATAGATACATAAGCATTCATGAGCCACAGATTATTGTCTCTGTTGGACACTACATATTCTCACTTTACGCTCTGTTGTTAGTTGAAGTTGTATTACAAAACTTTTATAAAGCAAGGTCAATGCAAGAAATGTTAGGCCTAGTAAATTGGGAACTAATATAGTGAAACTTCCCTCTAATATTATACGATCAGTTCCGAAAACATTAGGCTATGTACCGACAATTATTGTACAGTCGGTTCTCAAAATATGTCAGCCAAATAGCCTATGCTGTAGGCTTAAATATTTAAATGAACAGAGTTAACACAGTGTGTAAAATCTGTCTGAAATATGCCGTTAAAGTATGACAAATTAATAAAATATGCACAAATATTTCATTCTTAAGTAAATATGATGCATTATCTCAAAACTGACAAAATATGAAATAATATGGAAAAGGAAACCATCAGTTTTCTGTTATTTCATTCATGTCTTGTACACATTTTAACAATAGCATCTAATAAGCCTTCTGAAATACTCCCAACTTATTGATGTAGGTTACAGACTTAGTTTTTGTCCTGTGTTTTTAACCAATCGTTGCTTTAGCTCCTCTATTAATAAGCAATTAAGTTTGTTACAAGCGTTAGAGCTTACAATCAGGCGGGACTCGAACCCACAGTCTCATTCACCGCGGCTCGCCGTAGGCTATTCGTATTCATTACAAGGCAACTTGGCAACATAAGGACAGTCGGTCTACCTAACCAAACTATAAACATAGGCTATCTGCACTATCACAAAAATAGGTGAGAATGTATTACTTACGATAACGAATTAGGCCGGCGTTGTCAAGACTTAATCACCACAAGAGAAGCCAGTCCAGTTAATCTAGTCACATCGAGTGAAATATGAAGATACAATAATGACAAACCGTATAGTTTTACCACTGTCACTACTGAATATTACACATAAAATATAAAATAGAACACCACTTGACACACTAGAACACTCAGCTGCCCGCCAATTCCATAAGCTAATCCAAACAAGGTTATTTAAATCGATCGATAAAGACTCGATACACGATAGCTATTGCTTTTATTAGTAAATGAATCGAACACTATGACTAGGAAGGCGTTGATCCCTCGTGGTTTCCAATTTCAATCATTTTGTCTCACGCTTGTTAAGTTATAGATTTCATTTTAACTTTGTACGAGTTTGTTATAACTAAAGTTGTAGTCACAGACGAATAGTCTTGTGTTCTAGAAATATAGACCTATGTATAAAAAACAATCCAAGCAAGAGAGCCCATTTTTCTCACGAGTGATAATGACGTTCATTTGTCTCCATTTTCAGGAAAAATTCATTCTCTCATAGGTAATTTGAGAGGATACCAAGACATTTTACTGAATCACTAGCTGGTTACCCGTCTTTCGTACAGGTAAAGAAAAAAGTATTTTGTATTGAGAGGACACCAAGACATTTTATTGTGGGAGTATGGAAATTTATTAAAATCTGTTGAGCCCACCCAATGTTTTTCAAAAGTTGGCGCCACTGTTTGTGCATGTTACAGTAAGTGCTCCTCGAAGACCAATGTTGCCAACAGGATGAAGAAAAAACAGCTTATTAGATAAATCCCACTAAAGGCATTTATTATTCCTATAAATCCCACAAGAAAACAGTCAAATTTGTAAAAAGAAATCACAAAGGAAACCCGTAATAAAACACTGGTCAAGAGATACCCACAATAATTTAAAATTTATATATTCGTGTCTTTTAAATCTACTACAGCTAGGTTATAGGTGCATTAGTATTAACACAGTAAATTGTAGCATTCCAGTAATACATCTCAGATAATATTATTAATCTAGAATATTGTAACATACTGTAATCTGATATTTGCTCTATTAATTCTTAAAGTTCCGGTGACTTTCAGGGAGAAATATTTAGAAAATTATTTACTCTTTGACATCCTTAAGTTAAAGTTTTTTTTCTTTAGACGGACATTTTCTTGTGAATTAGTTTTATCTAATTTTAATAGAAATTTTAGAGTTGACTTAGAATGGATAGAAATTTAAATATCACTAAAGTTATTTATAAAAAATTATGTAGGCCTAGGCCTACAATTATTATTCCTATAATTTATCATGCAGGTTTGAAGACTGGGTCTACTGATCTTAGGTAAGTGAAGGGCTCTAACAGAAGAATACATCAAAGTATGTCTATAAAAGTGAAATGCCCACAGGGAAACATCTCAAGACAAAATATCTACTGTGTGGTAATGTCCTTAATCCTAAGGTCTACTTGGCCTACATAATGATCTCAACCGCACAACTATGTCAAAAAAAAAGTTCCGTGGTAGAAATGTGGTGGCAGTAATCATTATTTTACAACAGTAGCCGGTAATATTTCTAATTTTATTAGGGGACTGTTCTTTTTTTGCGTAGACTGTGTTGCAGAGTAGACCTGCTTTAAGGAGACATGTTTCAAAGATTAACTGGCATTAGACCTAAAAGAAGTAAGCAGAAGGCATATTTCCTGTAGGCGTCTGCCCACTATCAGACATGTGGAAACAATAATTTCTTGTTTTAAAGGATTATACTGAACAGTTGCGTTTTCGAAAGGACAGGAAACGATTTGACAGTTGTTTCTTAAAGTAACAATTTATTTTAAAATGTGTTCTATTCACGCATTTAGTGAAAGCTGTTGGACATATCCAGGAAGTGACTGCCCCGACAGCGGGATGATAGACAAGTGGACACTGTCCAGATCACCCTGGTGACGCTCCGTTGGCGTGTCGACTGGATGGAGGATTTTAGAGAAATCATCCGAAAAAGAGAAGATTTATTAAGAAATACAATAGTTATTTATGAAACAAATGGTAAAAACTATATCTATTTTGCGAATAGATAACCTATGTAGCCTAATACAGCCGTTAATATTTTGTGAAATAGATTTATTACGAACCGTTCAGCTAATTTGGGAGGCTTCCATCTGTTCTGCCATCTATATGCACATGCGCAGACATTGATTTTGTACTGACTATCAACATAGCTAAGGGGTGGATTGGACAAAGCTTTTTAACCATCGAGTATGACTATTTTTGCGACCACCATGAAGAAATTTAACATTTAAGAAGGTGTAATGAATTTTAACATTTTCAATTTTGATCGAAGTGAGCCTAATTAATAATCATATGCAATTATTAACTAAAAGAGTATTTTTCCATGTGACTGAAGTCATAGTTGGTGACAATGGGGTGTCATAAAGGTTTTTTCGCTACCTACACCAAAAATCTGTTATTCTTGCACTGATTTGAGTTACGAGTTATTTACAAATTATTTACAAAAGAAAATAAATCAAGTTACAAACGTTATATTCAATATAACTTACAACAGAATTTTCAGTTTTTTAAACAATTTTATTGTTATTGTAGCCTAGTGTTCGAGATTTTACCAATGTTCATACCGCGTGAACTTAAAGATACAGCGGAAGCATCAGAGTCAATGCTGTAATCATTCGCTTGAGATACATTACTCGTCTGTGCCTTTTCACAAACAAAAATACAATTTGCGGTCTTCATCTTTCCTTCAACACAATCTTCTACACATCTGCTGATTCTTATAACACTTTCGTCGCTTTCCGAGTTCATGCAACTTATATTTTTGTTAAAAAATCTCGTATCTACTTTATAAAAACCAAACTTCCTATAGGCTATCATGAACGCACAGCCAACGCCACCTATTAATAAAATAGTATTCAGTTGTGAGATTGTCATAGCAACCGGGAAAAAAGCCCTGAATGACTCGGACGCTGTTGTTTTTCCAAAACTGAGGTAGTTTTTCCCCAGGCATCGCACTTTAATTATGAAATGTACATCGAAACCGGGATTTTAGATTTTTGATTATGAACTGTTTTAATTGTTTGTGCACGATTTGGGTAAGGTTAATTAAATTAGTCCGTAGTGCGTTACGTTTTAATCGTTTCATTTCGAATCTTTATGCCCTTACGGATTATTTATATTTCTTACGGAAAATTAATATAATTAAGAATAAAATTATGTAATTAATGCAATTTATGTAAAAACTACGTAAGTGTTAATAAATGTAATGTTATAATGACGTTTCTGTTAAATAAATTATTTGTTGAGTAAATAATCGCGGACAGGAGCCGCGGGCACATGCTTGTGCTGCAATAACTGTAAAATGGCGACCACAGAGAACTTTATTTACAATGGCAATAGGCCCTATTACCGCAGTTTTCACTAAATCCTCCACCGCCAATTATCATGAGGCCTTGATCGTTAATTCGTATTGCATCTAAAAAATGACATACTACGGACACAATGACATAGGCTACTTTAGAGGTAGGTAACGGAAAGAATTATGTACGAAACTTTATAACAGCCTTCTTTAATGAATTAGCGAGTTCTGAAAATTTCTCGCGCGTTCAAAAAAGTGTCGCTTTCTATACTCGTTGCATAAAAACTATTATAGCGGTAATGAGCAGCTTTTACTTCTTGTGTCTTGTGGCCTATTATAAGTTACACTTTCAATCCAAGCTGCAGTACATATGAAGTTCAACTAGCTCAGTAATACAACATTTTTTAATTGCCGCTAGAAGTGAATAAAAGTCGCTGACCACCGACATGACATATTTTTGCCGCTGTGAGCATCTTAAAATGCTAGATTTAAGGAAAAACCTCAGTCTTCGGCAGTACTATGAGGACCGTCGTAGGAGAGTGTGAAGAGAAGACAACCTGGGAAGAAATGTGAAGAAAAGATCAAGGTAAGAATTGCATGTAGACTAATATAGCTAAACTAAACGTCCTTTGTAGCATTTATCTTATCTTACTTTCATTTATTGATAATTTTTTTTATAGTTTAATTTAGTTACATAGGCTATTGTGATCTTTTTCCTTCCTTAAATAATGTTACTTTCCTATTTAGTTGTAGAACCTGTTTGAATGAGTTTTCTCTTTTCTTTCTTCGTTTCTGCTTAAGCCTAATTGATTTAGTAATCTTGACCACTTTCAGAACATATTTAATAGTAATGTTCTATAAGTTAATATTATCTATTTTGTTTATTTTACTGTTCAATTAAATTATTTTCCTTGTTTCAGTTTCAGTAAATCATATATTAATAATTAATACTTTTATCTGTTTATGCAATGTATTTATCTTCATCCCTACGTACTTTAAACTTGATTGGGTGGAAGTAAAGGCCTTATGGTCTTGGCTCTGCAGGAAAAATAAAATATGTTTATAATCTGTTAATTATGTTAGAATTCATCAGTGATAATGATTTATGAGGACTTAAGTTATTATAATGAATATGTGCGTGTCGTTTTATAACTAGGGCCCAGAATTTAGGTTTAAAGTACCGGTATTTCTTTCCTTACTAGTTAACTAATTAAATTTAGGACACATAATTACGTTGTTTCACATTTCCTGAAACAAAACATGGGAATTTCGTTTAACCTACACTCCCCTTCATTGACCTAAAATACCGTTAATCACTGATGAGTACATCTCATTCTCAGTTGAAATATGTAATAGATAGGGATATCTAATTTTCATGATTGTTGGATCCTTGAATTGTGGTTGAGAAAATCATTAGTAATTTTTCCCCCCGTTTCACACCTTTCCAGCTAAAACATTGTAGTTTTACATTCGTGAAAAGAAACGCATTAATTTAAATCACGAGATTTTCGTTTCTGGTGCGAAACCCCCTTGGATGAAATTCTATTTTTTAAAATTCTCCAGTTTTAGAAGTATATTTTTAGAGGACTTAAATGAGTGGTCTATATTTATCAAAATTCACATAAACACCATAATTACAATATGTGCACCTTAATACGATAAATATCCAATAAGTCTAATAAATGTTGAGTTGTTATGTAAATCAGTGATATAAGTGTAAGGAACTAAAAAAATATACTACTATCTAATATAATTAAAATAATCTGCTGTATAGCCTATGTAAATTGATTTTTGCTGTAGGATAAGGCTATTTGAATCAAGGACTGTCAATTTATTTTGTATTTATTTCAACATAAAAATACCTCAGTTTGTTGCCCAATAACTATGTCCTCAGTGTACCCTCAATAGGCTATAAGTAGATAAAAGAGATTGAGTTATCAGTTTATCTACACCACAGGTAAGCATTAATGGTCAACTGGTAAGAATTGTTAAAATCAACAAAAATAAATATGTAAAATCCAAAGGGATTTTATATCTTTGCAGAAATAGCCTATGCAGTATTTTGCACAACATGAGCCATAACTCTTTGGTTTTAATGCAAAATAACACTGAAATTAACCCAATTTTGTACTGAAATTTAACATTTTTATCCGCCATGAAATCGGATCCATACTAATAGTGTTCGTTGCAACACTCCTAGCTGTTAGACAGAAGCAGCTATTCAAACAGTCCTGACGTTAGCATGGAGGCTTGCTCCAGTGTCCTTAGATTCCGTTGAAAGTAGCCTACATTATCTTCATTAAAAAAAAAAAGTGTTTCGAGATAACAGTAATTTAGGAAATTCAGGGAAGTGCATCAAACGGAAGATAATCAGTAAACTATGCATGCATGTTTCTGAATTTTATTTGTCTAGCTGTGACCATTAGTCTGCGAACCAGAAATTATAACTTACGTGGACTGCAGAGTAGGGTTGTCATACTACCAACTAAAAATTTCAGGACATTTTCACGCAACAACTTTCCCTACCCCGTTTGAAAATCTTTTTTGTGCCATCTTTAGTCTAACACTTAATAGAAATGTGAGCCTACCGAATCAGCAAACATCCACATTTACATATTATCCAGTCTCAATTGATAAAGTAAAGAAGAAAAATCAAGAAATTGCAAATAACAGAATCATCAACACCGCAACCAAAGTAAAAACGGGAAGACCGAAAGAAAGAATTAAAATAATAAATGAACTGGTAGCGTAGTGTCTGTACTGATTCCGAATCGAAAGCACATCAGTGAGGTGGGTTTTATTATTTTCTTAAAATTAATGTTAATATTTGTTTCTTTTCATTGGGACGTTTGCACAAAAAAAATAAAAAAATCAGGCGGGACATATAGCAGAGGGACGTATAGAGTGCAATTCCATATAAACTACTGAAGTGCATGTTTTTTAAATCGTTTTCTGTGTCACATAGTTTTTGTATTCTGGGTCCTTCCGGTCACCTGAAACTTCCAGCATAATAAAATTATAAATAAATACATAAGAAAAGGTATCGTTTTCTGTATACGAAGAATGAATGTACGAGCATGAGCAGTTCGTAAACAAGTTAGATAAGTATAATGAGTAATGCAAAAGAAAAATAACAAGGGTTCGCTTCTCTTCAGATTTTGATTTCAAATTAATTACATTCTGGAGTCTAATTAATTTAAATTACACTTGGATTCCTCAATGGATTTTTCGTTTGATCTGCTTAGTGACTGGCAAATAAAAGACTGGCAATAAAAGGAATGAGTGTAATTCAAGATGTCTGGAATTTGCCAGGATATTTTAAAAGTTCAAGTGACTTAATTACAGTTTACTCTGTTTGTGAAGTATTTGAGGAGCCATTATAAAATGTACAGATTTACATGTCTTATAACCTGTTTAAGCATGTATATTTTGAACGCTGTAATGAAGAGTAGGCCTACTATAATGAAGTAACAGGAAATGGTCTGTAGGCGTATTTATTGAAAATGAGTAAAGAGCGCGTTCTTCTTTTAAGGTATTGGAGATTATTTTTCATCAGAAACTTGTACCCGTTTAGCCTATGTCAATTGAAATAAATCATAATGGAAACGTTTATCGTGAATTTTTGAAAGGTTTTGTTAGATATTCAATAAATAACAAAATGTAAAATATCGGTGCCAGCTCTGAAATAAGCTGTAGTTATGAGATTTGTACTTTTAGAAATTTTCATTGATGTGTTATGAAGAACATTAAAAAAAATGAATGCTTGCTTAAGAAGTATATCTTTAAATATTTAGCCTATCCTATTTAGCCTGCTACAGGCCTAAATAGAATAGCCATGGGGTAGAAGTAGGGGAATTATATACGATGAATTCTGTCTTTGCACCCTTAGAACAGAACTATGATTAACACCAGCGATGATGACATGCAGTTTTGATTACCACTCAGAGGTGACCCTAAAATAACCCAAAGTGCCACTATCTTCAGTGTTTCATGTAGACAAGGCCTAAGTAATTTCACTTAAGCAATTTAGGACCTGAGCAATAGTGTTACTTGTTAAAATCGAAGTATATCAATTCCTAAGCTTCTTGAAAATTACAGCATAGGCCTACTACGACATATTCCTCAGTGCAAGTTTTGTACACTACTGTTGAACTCTGAAGCTGCATTATGTAACGTTCCTCAGGTTCAAAATTAGAACCACCCTTGCATAGAACTGGAAAACGGAAGGGAAAATATAACAGTGATTTCAAGGTTAGCTCTTTCATATCGCTGGTCTAACATAACTTCCAAGAAACACGACAGTAAAGGAATTATGAGATTGCCATCTAAGACCATGCCTACCTAAATTCATTTGTAACTACTGTATTACCACCAAAAGTGAAGTCCTTCGAGAGGGACTATTAACAGTGCGTCCCTTGTCGTAGGCTATATTTACATCGTTAAAGAACTTCAAGCCAAAATTAGAGCCTCTGACAACATTTCATGAACTTTTCTACAACTCAGTTTCCTTCTAGAGGATTTTCACGTAAATAGACTCTCTATTTCTCTCTCTCTCTCTCTCTCTCTCTCTCTCTCTCTCTCTCTCTTATTCTACTTGTAATTTATTTGTAATTTTTTCTGTCATTGTGAGCGGATTGTATGCCTTAAAGGAACTTTTAACTTTTACGCTTACAATCCTTAAAATAAAATAAAATCAATTCAATTCAATTCAAATTCTCTCTGTCTTTTATATAAATAAGGTTAAGTACTGTAAATTCTTCTTTAATAATGATACCACCCCGGGAAACCCCTATGCTTCGGACATAGAGTATAGGCTAACGGATCACCATAAGTAACAAAAGATAAGTTGGACCTTTGTGCAGAATATATATTTTACTACAGGAAAGTAGTGTTGTTAGACAGTGCTTAAATTAATTTAATCCTAGGCGTGGAATTCTTACCTTTTAACAGATCCTTCTGTAAAATTTGAGAATGTAATTGCTAGAAAGTTTTATGTCCAAATATATAGCTTAAGTTATTTAAGATTTAATATTTCTTATTCCTTCAGTGAAATGCCTAATATATTACTCAGTACAAGTTACTACTCTTCTAAACCTCTGAGTGTACATGGTTCGTTGTCAACACTTCTTTGCCACTTGAGGCCTTTCTTGATGGTTAATTATATGTTCATAGGAGAGATTCGCCAAGAATAAGATTTTCGTTCGGCTCTTTAGACAGATACATAGTGTTTCCATGCGACCCTTCGTAAATAAATGTTAATCAGTAAACAGGAACGTTGAAACATTCTTTCAACAGGTATGCATTTTCTGAACTCAGCTCCGCAATATGACTGTCAACTGACGCCATTTAAATTCCTCTCTCACTGCCTAACCACACCGACTCCTATAAAGCTGGCTATAAACGTTCCACATAACATGGCATCGATTCGTTTTGGTGAAGTTTTAAAATGTTCCTCATCAGAAAAAATGAGAGAGTGAGACTGAGAGATGGAGGACTGCTAAAGCAACCCTACTCCAGCCCCGAAAGTGAAAGACAAAGTGAGTCTGGGTTTGAGGGGTGGGGGAGAAGGTTAGCAAACCAGCATGAAAAATGAATGAAATATACTCCATGTATTATTCAACAGAATTGCCTCATATTTCATTCGTAAAATAGAGAGGGAAAGAAGAGAAGGCAATGTTACTCTCGCTGCCGAGCGGGTTTTTAAGGAAGCGCGCCGGAATGCTAGCCGCGAATATTTATGTGGACCAAGTTTGAAAAATTGAAATCCGGGAATAGCTTTTGTGCAAGCGCGCATGTAATATATAGGGGCCATTATTTTCATAGTTTTATATATAATAAAAAGGCACCTGCGACATAACCCATCTAAAATTTTAATACAAACTATCCTTTATATTTAGATCTATGGTATAAATTCATACAGTTCTTTCTTATTTCATTTGTGTAAAAGAACGATTTATTTGAATTAGCAATTTGAAACTCCGGTAAACAAGACTTATTATATCTCTAATATTCCAGTGCAGTGTTACCTCTCTACATCTTATAGGAATATAAATATATATATCTATCTTTTATTTCTGTTCCATAAAATTTTAGCTTCCACGTTCTTGAAGTCGCAAGAAGAAGAAAGAGATTGCATCATATGTCAGATTTTTTTTAAGAAAAACTTTTTAAACTTTTGATTATTTTATCACCTTGACAAGAATATAAGACAATGTGATTTTAATTTTTAATTATTAATTTGCACCGTAAGAAGATGCCCTGAAGATGACAGAAGAATTTCGAAAGGCCTGATATCAAGTATCCATATTTTCATTTTATTGAACGAGTTCAACAACACTGCACTGAAGTTTAGCAACTCAATTAGTTGTAAGCAGACAGATCCTAACTTACTTGGTTCCAAGAAATATTTGCCCTTTTTCAGCTGCAATACAAAGAACCTCATCGAATATTGTTGATCCGACTCCAATGCAGAATTACTTCCAGGTGTGTAGTCAACAGTAAATATTTAAATTCAAATGTCGCAAAGAACAGAAATAGCCCCACGGCAAAGAGGCTATCAAAAAACTTATAGATATAATCAATATAGATTTTCGGATTAGGAAACAGTGCTATTGTATTCTTGTGTAGAAAAACGATGGTATGGGAAGAAGTCGTCTAAACATGGAATACACTATAAGAGTAAGAGTGAGCGTTCCAAGCATAGATTTACTGAGCGAAAATCATGTGAATAGAGTAAAAGCTATGTGAACATCGTATCTTCGGAATACATGTAGGCCTTACAGTGATTAGTGGACAGGAGAATGTGAATATTGCTAAGAGTATGCAGAAAAGTGTAACCAACGGTAGGTGAATAGTTCCAAAATAATAATATTATATTATTCAAGTCAGCAAGCAGCGTGGAGGAAAACAAACTTACTACTGTGTATGGTTAAATGAATTAGAATCCAAACAGATGATAGGATGGAGCATTTGCTAACAATTTTAAGTAGGCTTATGTACAGAACTCTGCTCAGAAGACTGCAATCGAGGATAAGCTTTTAGCATTAAGTAGGACTATTCTTGTCGTAGCCTACTGTAGCAGAAAGGAAGAATCAAGCGTATGAAAATATTGAGGTATTATACGAGGGATGGAGCATAAGTTGGACACTGTATTTTCTTTTGAGAATGCAATTTTAAAATATACAAATTTTGATCCCTATTTATATAAGCGGTTTTGTCCTGACTGTCTGACTGAATCAACGTAGAGCCTAGGTATATACTTTGAATTTTGACAGTACCTTCGTTTCATAACGTAAGTGCACACTACGAAAAGATTTTGCAAAATTTTGATTTTTAATGCCAAAAATCAAACGAAACACATGAGCAATTCGATTGTTGTGGAAAACGTTCCTATTAGCAAGACAGTAATGCTGTTATGGTATTCTTTGTCAAATTGGCAGCCTCTGGATGAAGAGGAAGATTGTTGAAATAAATTGTGAAATTAATTCAAGATGGCCTTGCTCGGTTGCTATCTGTTTCATTTGTTTACGATTCGCAGAGATCTGTGATTTTTGTTTTGTTTTACATAGGTGGGCAGAAGGGGATCATGAAGCACGCCTAAATGGGAAAATATTGAATGGTTTGGACGAAACTCACTATGTGGGGTTTTTGGGCGGCGCACTTTGTGAAATGTGGTGATCCACATACTGGAAAGGATTTTATGATGACATTGCAAAATCAAGGAAGTAGGCCTACCTCGAAACTAGGAAAACTTCACGTTACGATCAGTGGAGAAGTTCGACACTCTTTTTATTCAATAGGCCTATGTAAGTGAGAGATTGTAATTTTAACGGTTTGGCCATCCGATCTTAGCTGATGCTAGAGCCCCTCAGCCCTGAACATCTCATCTTAAGCTGTGATGGGAGTCGTGAACTGTCAAATCTGTTGCTAGGTGTTCTGTGAGTTAAGTTGAGCAAATGGTTGCCCATAGCTTAAAACTCGTTATTCCACTGCACGACCTGTTTAGTTTCAACAGCGTGATAATCATGCTGATGCAAATCAAAGTGACGGTCAGAAAGATTAGGTCCACGTACTGGTTTCCATTCAAGTTCAGCAAAGAGAACTTCTAATAAAGTTATGCCATAGGCCTATAACTCTTTTCCATATACTTATGTGAAGAGAAAAATATAGGCTTCCATAGGCCTGTAGACCTCTACAGTACCGGTAGGAACCCGATGGAACATTTTGAAGTTCGCTGCTTAGGCTAAAATGTCGGATCGTGAGTTCTGGGGGTTTTCAAGTCGCAGACGCAAATGCCGGTCTGGAATTTACTTTGTATTTCTCTTGATTTATGTATATCATGTGTGGACACATCATTTGGTAGCATTGATGGACGGATGGTAATTTAGTTGCAAGAAAGCTTGCCGTATAGAATGGATATGAGAAGATGTGAAAAGCATTCTTACGTCAAAATAGCCACTATCCGAGGGATAAATGCCAGAGAATATAACAAGGAGCTGATGGAAGCTATGGGGGACGATGCCCATCCGTAACGAACTTCAAGGGACAATAGAGTGGGTATGTGTGCTTTCATGCTTCCAACAACCGCAATACATTAAAGTGGCACGATGCAGTCGCAAAGGGATGTTAAAAAGTGTGTTTCCTTAACTATTCTACATCTATCCTTAATCTGCATTTTACAAACATTTCGTACCCCGCTCTTTCGTTTATAACTCATATTTCAAAATTTTTAAACGGTCCCACGCTTTCTAAAGAAAAAAATGATTATGCATTGCTTATGTCCTATCCCTCAAATATAAGCCTCCAAGGCCTACAGTGGATAAGATATGTATGTAGGCTAAGCAAGCAAGGAAGAAGGCAGGCAAAAGCACATAGGCATGCAGTCAAGCAAGCAAAAAAGCAATCAATCAATCAAGCAAAAAAGCAAGCAATCAATCAATGAAGCAAGTAAAGACGTAGGCCTAAGTTAATACTTTTCTTCCCTACAGTGCACTTTCGGCTAAATGTTAAAATAGTTACACCAAATTTTATTTTAACACAATTTATGACAGGCCATGGGAAATTTGGTGGTTATGTTTTACGATTTCACATTATTTCAGATAGTGGTTATAATTGTGTCAGGAATCCATACTAACTGTAAAACATGTTTTGTTCGATTGTCCTATGTTCGAAACAAAAAGACTCCAGCTAAATTTGCTTTGTAAAGATTTGAAAATTTCCATGTGTCAAAAAATGTTCATGAAGCAATGTTGTTATGATCATTTTATGCATTATCTAACATATATTCACAACCGTATGTAATTCATATTCTATATTTTACTGTATATATTGCTGTGTAAGCTATAACCCTAACATGCCTCTTCTGGCAAAATAGGGTTCATAAATACTTGGAGATACAATAAATAAATAAGTTAATATGCTATGAGACTCCTGTCAGATTCACAAATGTCTCTTCATAGATAACTGTTGAATTACTACTATAAACCTCTTAAGTTTACTACAGATATTAAAACAACTATTTATTATTGTATTATTTTAGTCATCTATAAGCCAGAGGTGATCAATATAATAGGTTGTAAGACATAAGAACAAGAAGGCATTTATTATAAAGCAGAGAATTGTATTCCCTCTATCACACACGGATCCTTTGAAATAATTTACACACGCACATGCACAGACAGCGTTTGTTGATTTTCTGGCGCATAGTTACCAACATAAGGAATAGTGTCGACAACCCTTTTCAACCATCGTGAGAAATTTAACATTTAAAAAGGCGTAATTACTTTTAGATGTTCACGAAACTGAGTCTATTTAATAATTATATACAAATATAGTTCCTCCTACAATATACTCATAGTTTTTATTTATTTATATTGTTTATTCCTAGAAAGAACATAATACCGGTACCATAGCTGTTTCGAAATGTTTCACTCTTCAATATGGTGGCCGTTTTAGTAGCTTACGGCAACGATTCTTGCCAACATTTAACTTTAATGGATTCGAAATCAGTCTGTCAGACAAAGCCTATAAACATTTCAAGTGTAGATCTACATTACGCTATCGGATTTTGGAAGGTCGAAAAAACCGATGCGAATAGGTCTACATTCAATTCAAGGAACCTCATTAGATGCTACTATTCTGCAGCATCTAATAATTATGCAGTAATAAATACCCGAACGCGTCGTCGATTTATGCATTAACATAATATTTTTATTAACATATTAAAAGAATTAGGCCGAAAAACGTTATGTATTACAATACTGTATTATGTTAAGTTTTACGTAAATTAGTGTTAGTTAATTCTTAAAGAGCTGAATTTCTCGTAATCATGAAGTGAAAACATAAATGGGCTCCAAGTTTGAAATGGAGGAAAATATCAGTGGAATAATTGTTTCCGTAAAGAACTTTTATATAAGAGATTCTAAAATTTTATATAAAGAAATATTCCATTAATCTTAGACTGTATCTCTGTTTTTATGCAATTTATAAGGTGACGAATTTATACGTCAGTAGCAGTGAAGACGTTATTCTAATGACCTACATCGGAATAGGAAAATAGTAACTGAGCTAAGGTAAAACACAATAGGCTTATTTTAATTAACAATAGCTAAATTGGACAATATAAAATTGATTAATTTAACCCACCTTAAGCAAATCCAGCTAACGTAAACCTGTCTAGCTTAACCTACCTAAAAAATGTTCCTTCTGTCTTTGTTTTAAGCGTTCGTAAAATTTCCAAGTAGTGTTACATCATTATTAAGGTAGTATTAAAATAAAAATTGGTTTAAGACAACTTTAAGAAATTAACAATGTTAAACTGAAACTAAAAATAGACGTTCCCCATTTGCACAGGACTACGTTTGGCCAAATTTACACGTCCAAAGTGCTAACAATGGTTACATTTCGGGCTCTTAAAATATTAGACGCCTTAAATCTAAGTTTCCTCAAAGCATAGTATAATGTAATATACATATAAAACATATTCTATTATGCTTCAATGTTTCGATTTCAGTACTTTCATTGCTTTGCATTGACATTCGCATACATACAATTTATTTACAAAGTCGTCTAAACACATGAGGCGATATGGGAGGAAGAATATAAAAAGGATGGGATGTACAGTATATTCTACCTACAAGCTGAGTGAGTATTCCATTTCAGATCTGGAGGTCCTCTTCTATCAGCTGTGTGTGCATGTTTTTCTCTTTCTCCCTTCCTCTGCCTGCCAGTAAATTTCGCCCCCGTTTCAACTCGGGCGTTCATCTGTAATCTAAACATATGGAGCCGTCACGGGAAATGTATCGTGTGATAAATAGGAAGGCCCGGGCCCCATAAAGCCGGTCTACTGGACGCCCGCCTGCGGATGGGTAGGAAATATGGAGGTAATTTAACAAGACAGTCGGGGATACGTGCTGAGAGTTTTAGACCCACACACGCCTGGGCTCTATAGCGCATAGATATAATGTGTTCGTAAATTATTGAGACATTTTATTTGCCTTTAAAAAGCAGACCATACAAGATATATGCATGATCATGCCTTCCCTTCTTTTTTTAAATAGAAAGTTACTATTTTAATACATATAGTAGCATAATTTATAGAGTAACAGGATAAAGATATAATTTACAGGATTTTCATGGTGTTTTGTTTTATGATAGTATAGTAAGATTTATGTTTCTCCTTCCACAGTCAGTACCAAATGAATAGTAGCCTAACTAGTAGAGAATATTGTGTGACATGTCATTTACGAAAGGGGCCGCAAGTATATTTTACGATTCAAACCTTAAGGATTGAAAAAAGAAACTGGTTTTGAAGAAAGGAAAAGACGATTGAATGTTTTATGCATAACGTGACTTTCAAACAAGTTCCAATGCATGGAAGAGAAGTACCGGTTACTAAAAGGAGTAATTGGCAAGTGAAGTCTTCCTTATATTTCTATGGTTTATTAATTCATAAATCTTTCTGATGAAATAACCATCCGTTACATTCAACTGCTAACAGAAAGATTCATTATGACCTGCTTTGTCCCTCATCAACTTGAGAAGACAACATTAGGTAACATACTTCCAGTCTGTATACTACTCGCGTCATTCTAGATGGAGTAAGCTGTAACATTTATTATGCTAATAACATTTTATATCGCTCATCGATGGGATAATTACATATAAATTCGATGTCTTAGTGTAGGCCTAGAGCTAATGTAATCATAGAAATTCAAATTTCAGGCGAGCTTAGAACAGCGGCGGCATTAACAACTTTAGTGCCCCCAGGAAATATTTTCTTGGGGCCCCACAATTATTTTATAATGCCAAATGGAAGGATAAATTATTTTAAAATAAGAAAATAAGTTATCTAATGCCTCGTTTACATTTCAGCTATTGCCACTGCTCCTTGGCGCTGCCGTATTTACTGCCCAAAATACTTCTGTGACAGCATCGTAGGCAGTGAGTGTTTATACCGCTTCCTGAGGTAGCATCAAAGAAGATAATGAGTGTCTTCATTGCCGCATTCGGCCTTGGATAATGGAATTATTTGCAGCTGGGCTGCCTGTCCTTTGACTTTCGCAGAAAAATCGCCTTCGAAGGGAACACAGAGCAGCGGCAATAGCAGGAGCAAGACGAGTAAGATGATTACATACATATTATACTACGGGGCTTGGGGAGTAGTGATGACGGATAACCAGTGCCCACGAATGCTCCCTAAGAGATTAAGTATTGGAAAGGACATGTAGTAGCATTAAAGTCTGTCCCTTATATTATTTTCAAACATGGGGGTTTTGACCTGCCATAATAGTATATTGCGATACAAGTGCCATAAGCGATACATACGGATCGAGGAAAGAGTTTGAAAAAACTCGGCGCGAGCGCCTCGTTTTTTTCAATTTTCCGAGATCCGTTATGCGCTTACGGCACGAGTATTGCATGCTATTTTTTGCACGATGATTATTTATATCAATTTAATTAAATTAATTGAAATATTACCTGAAAATATTATGTATAAGTTATACATTATTGAAGATAGATGTTTATTTCAGAAAGTGATTCGAATTTGTTTATTGTTATGGGAACCGAATATCATTTTGTCCTGGGGGCCTTGTCCATAAAGGCTTGTATTATGATGTGCCGTAAGTAAATTCTTACCGCACGGAAACTCTTACCGCACATAGCAACAAGATTGCGTGCGGGAATGTCAACTTACGATCCACGGCAACAATATTCGTTAAGTACCACTAATTAGTTAAGTCGTGCAAAAAATATTTTATTCATGTTGGGATGCTATCCTTCGGAAGCAGAAATACGAGAATGGATCGGGAAGTAATTCTTTGTTGTTTAAATTTCACCTAGAATTAGTTTGAAATGTGCGTTAAAGACATGATTTTTGTTTCAGGTACAGCGAGAAAAGCGCGAACTACAAAACAAAGATGGCAGGCATCTTATTGTCAACTTGTGAAAAGCAGCGAGGTGTAGCACAATTTTTGTGGTCTAAAAAACATAATCCGAGTGAAATTCACGGGGACATGTATGGCGTGTATGGATGAGACTTATGGACCGTAGCAACGACTCCAGGTTGAGCACATTCTTCAACAACGGCAGGACCGCGGAATATCACAGCCATTGAAGAGGCAATTAAGAATGACCAAACGGATCCATCTTGAATCTTATCTGAATAGTTCAGCATTGAATACGGTGCTGTGCACGATATCGCACGAGAGACACTGAAATAATCTCATAAAGTCAGTGACCGTTGTGTGCTTAAGAACCTGACAGACGACCACAAGGGCCATCTCTCTGTTACCAACGAATTATAAAGGTTCTGACGGCCGTCAATGAAGAATACGCACAGTCTGGTGACAATATTCTGTTCTTTTGTGTGGAACTAACGTAACCAAAAAAATTATCTTACGCGAAATGCTCACATGACTTTCTCCATCAATCATATTCCAACAAAAAAAAAAAAAAAAAGCGGTTGCTTTGCGTATGTGCACATTCACTTGTCTAAAGCTCACTCAAAATGGTATTTCTTGCGAGACAAGATAACTTTGCCTATTTTTGTCTATTCACGTGCTTACGTCGTAAAGTATTTTGCAAAACATGGAAGCCTCGGTACTTGGAGCTATCGGTACCCAAATAGAATTTCCCCTGCTACTTCACTGTAGAGATTAGTGAACAATACGAACCCTTATTAAAGATCTAGAAGTAAAATTGTCAGGTACTTGTCTTTTCTGGAGTTTGTTCTGTCCAATCTCGTGGTATCAATGTGTAATTGTTGCACCCGCTGTATAAAGTAGCCTATAAGATGTGCTTATTTTTCCGGCTCGGATTTAAAAATAATAATCGTCGCCACATCAGAAGGAGAATTCTATCTTAATACACCAACCCTGGGATAAGTGAACAATAAGCTACCCTCATTAGGAGGGGTCACAATGTAAAATCATTCCTCAAAGACACCCCGGGCCTCAACAGGTGGAGTGAGACGAGGCCGTTATGGTCTGGAAAATACTGTAAGTTACTATTACTCCATCCCGTAACAATTTCACTTCGTATCCCCTTTATGTTTCCACGACCAAATTTTGTTCATGGTATAGTTAGAGAGCAACTCTATTAACACACCCACATCTCCCTAATATTTCATCGTTTTTCTTTTTTCATTTGACAGCAAAGAATTGTGATTATCGGGTTGTGAGGGATCTCGAATTCTGAGTTCGCCATACTCATCCATGAAGACAGCATTCCTAACAAAAATCATGTTGCAAATTTTTGCATTCATAACGTAAACTACTGACACAATAATAAATAAGTTTACTTGATTCGTATTTATGAAATTCAATTACAACCACTTCATTATTATTCTACTTGTCGAACACTTCAGTTGACTAAAGTCTTACCTAGCCACTTTCAACTGGCCGACAAAATATTAAAACATCTAGGCGGTAATTGTACTATAAAACTTCGCTATAACAAGACAGGAAAACAAACACATATTGTATTCATGTATTTTATAATGGCGGTTGTAGACAGGATACAGGCGTCTTAAGCCACTGGAAAAGGTAACTAATGACCATCAATGCCAAGACTGAAGCTAGAAACATTCTATGGCGGTGAACTTCAAAGGAACTCACATGACAGGATGATAATTTATAAGTGACTTGCGAACATTGTGACGTATACCAGATGTGGAATTACAAGTCTGATGGGGCTATCATGCTATCTTTCCCTACATCCTCCGTTTCTTTCCTCCCTATCAAACTCGACATCCTACAATTGGCCTACTTGCTACTTTTGAATCTTGATATCTCTATATCTCTCTTCCTAGCTGAGAATAATCAGACTTCACACTAAATAATTCTAGTTTCATATGAGGGAGTGCCATTTTATGCATTATAATCCCACACGACTGAGATACATCAAGGAGGTTCTGTTATACTACACGCAAGTGATAATTCTACAGTGATAGGGAAAAAGCGAGTAAGTCAGAAAACCAAAGTTTCAAGAGAAACAAAAAACAATTTATTTCCACAGCATTGTGACAATATTTAGTTCAGCCTACCCAGATATTTTTACTTAGTGTAAGATAGTAGGCCTATGTAAAACTATCTGGGTGGGCTGAACGAAATATTGTCACAATGCTGTGGAAATAAATTGTTTTTTGTCTCCCTTGAAACTTTGGTTTTCTGACTTATTCGCTTTTCCCCTATCACTCTAGAATTGTCAACTGGTTAAGATTTGTTAATGTCCACTTTATGAAAACCCTAAAATACATGGGAATTTTTCATAAATTATTCCATAGGCCTATTATAATTTTCACAAAATGAGTCATAAGTCTATTTGACGTCAATGCGAAATAACATCGTAATTTTATGCCTTTATGCAAAATAATATCGAAATTAACCCTTTGTACCGAAGTTTAACATTCTTATTTATCGTAAAATAGGATGCCCATGCATGCATTTATTAATAACGTACCAAAATCGATAGACCTATGTATTGTCATAAGCATACATAGGCTTTAAGCAAGTAGTGCTGTGAGGGGCTTATCCGATTTCGTTAAAATGTACATTGAGAACTAAGTGGAAGAATGGAAATGGTAAAAGTTTAACTAGTATCTATAGGCCTCCTATGTATAGAAAATAATATTACGTCAGAGATAAGGGAGGAGTGGGATGAATCAAGAGTGCAAGAAATCAAGAAATTCAACTGCAGGCTAATGTAATATGTTACATTTTGTTCTGTTTATAAAATCATAATGCAATCCATAGTCTAGATAATTTTTTATTGCAATAAAGGACTTAGGCATTTGAAGCTTTGGGCACTATGCCTCATACCAATAAATTCTGCAGAATTTGCAGTTCACATAAGGTCATACGTGTGAATAACTGAAAACAGCTTCTTCTAGCCACTGAGATTATAGTGAAAGATCACATATTATTTTGCCCCCGGCCGAAGTTAGGAAGGGGGTTTCTGCGATTTCAGGGCGCCGTACACTTTGACTTATGGCAGCAGTTGGATTTCGGGACGCTGGGCGTGACAGGGTACAATAAAGCAGGAATAAAATACGCCGCCATGACTCCGCCTGTGTTTCCTCCTTTTCCTTTCCACAAGAGACCGATTTATGTGCCAAGGGACGTGCGGAGGGTTGGTAACACTGGAGAACATCCTCATGTGCTTTCCGGTACATTAGGTTAACCGAGATATCCGGAAATTATTGCAAGCAATTATTTCTACTTTGAAAGCTGAGTGTATCAGGATTTGATTATTTATAACACACCCCAGATAAAATGGTAGAAAGGATTCGGATATTTCCATCAACAGGATAGGAAATATTCTAGTGATCAACTTTTACAACCTTACCATTTAATCTTAAAAAGAGATTGATTTTTTCGGACTCACATTATAAGGTAGGTCATTCTTAAAACATGTATTGCCGTTTTATATGCTTACGTTCCTGCAATCTTAATAAAGACACAAATGTTATGTAAGGACAGGAATAATAATTTTCACTGTACGCTAGAAATAAAAGGCCGATCCTGCATATAATGAACCAGATGGAAATTATAATGTGGCTTGTCAAATATGCGACGAGAAAGAAAGCTTAGCTCATAGGTGAGCAACTGAGGGGAAACGTTTTAGTCCCCCATCCTCCTGTGACGTAAGAAACCTGTTCTTCATGTTCAGTGTCACGTCGAAACTGCTTTATGCTGACGTCAAGGGCGACGGTAGTGGGAGATATTCCCCTACCGCACAGTGACACGATGTGCCACAGTTGCGCACCCATGGCTTAGCTACTGATTTAAGTTCCAACGTTTTCAGGTCTAGGCATATATTGATGTTTATGCCTATAGGCCTACTCTAATTGGAAGATTTTGTAAAAATGGATTTTTGTTGGAAGAAATCATCATGTCTCAGTAAGAAGAATGTTTGTTCTTCCTTGAACACCCATCGTCGGAGGGAAGTTCCTATCGATACAGACTTACACCTATACTCAAACTTCTCTATAAAGGCAATGAGCATTCTGATTGAGCAGTAAAAATTCTGAATACCTCTGGCACAGGAAGTGCATGCTTCGTAGTATTAGATGTAACATTTGAATGCCAAATATAGAATAAAAACTGATAAAAATTCTTAAAAATATTATTTCACGTTGAGCATTGATAGCACAATAAAGCATAATATTGTACATTTGTTCACTTTTTAAATTGAATCAGCATATCAAACTAAACTAAATTCTGTAGCACTACATTCCTTACATGGACAGGGCCTACCTTCCAACCACTGTGCCATTTATTTTCGTTGTTTGATTTTATTGGAAGATATCTGAAATGGCATATGGTCAGCATTCCGACTCCCACAGCCTTCAATGGCAATTTTCATTTCAGGGGCCGTTACTCTTTTACGCAAGCAACTCCTCAGATGACTTCAAGAGGCTGATTTCAGATGTCTGATCTCAGAAAATAACCAGAATACATGGGGACTGAACCCAGGCCTCCAAATAAGTAAAGTGCAACGCTAAGACAACTACAGGAATCAGTAAATCAAAATAATACATGATATACGCATTTAAGCATTACTGATTCTTCAATTTGAACTGTTAAGAAAGTCGTAGGGCGTATACTAAAACTGATGCAGGTCAAAACTAAGCTTTCTTCCGCAGGTGGCAAACCCAGTAAGTTAAAGTAATTTGAATTTTATAGTAGAATAGTGCGGCACAAATTAAATGTTTTATTTATAAGTCGAGGGAAAAGTGTTTGAAAATTGAAGATTTATTTAGTCGTGTTTTGAAAAATAAGCGAGACTGACATAGGCTTACAGCACAAGTCAGACGATATCCTGAAGTACTCCAAGGCCCTATTTCATAAAAGTTACAATTTTACAGGTGACAGGTGACATATAATTGTTTTAAAAGTTTACATTTTGACAATTGCATTTTTCATAAAAGCTGACAACTTTACATAAATGTCATGACAATTTTGTAGATTTGTATGACAATTTTACATATTGTTGTTTCTCAAAACTTTTGAGTTTACAGGTAAAAGTCCGACAAATATGTCAAATCGTAGGATACCTACCATTTATGAAACATTAATTTTTGCTGACATATTTACAAATTTACAAAAAATGTAGAAATGTCATTACAGAAGTGCCAGGCAATCTTTCATATGTAGGCCAAGCCAGTGGGTTTGTAAATGTGTGGCATAACTTGGCAAACTCTTTCTTGTTAATAAACTTGCTAAATTGTCTTGTTAATAATGAAAACTAGTAGTAGTGATACTGGTAGTAGTGAGTGTGATGAAAAAATTGACATGAGACCACGCAGGGTTTTTAGGCAACGGGTTAACCTAACTTTCAATTTCAGTGACTTTGTATTAAAAGAGAAATATAATTCAATTTTTTCGATAGTAATAATCGATTACTTAGGTATCATATTCGATGCTGAGATCGATTATCGCACGCGTATATGAGAGCCATGTACACTGTACTAAAGTAATCTTTAAATTTGACATAAAATTGTCGCGTTTATGAAAAGGGCTCTTTTAGTCTTGACAATTTACATTAATTTGCCTGTAATGTAAGGAAAAGTTGTAATATTTATGAAAAATAGAACTGTCATGACATATTGACAAATTTGTCAGATTTGACATAATTGTCGTATATGTCACACCTGTAGAGTTTTATGAAATGGGGCCCAGTTCTACTGAACATGATAACTTGATAAGTAAATCAGCATTCCTGACTAAGCCTATACTGAAACTAATTCATATGTGCTTGTGTCACAAAATATATTACACTAGATGCTTTATTTTGCTGTATCTGAAAACCTACGTTTCAAAAACAGTACGATCAAGAACATGATATTCAAATACACTACCTATATATCTTTAGCAATGTAAACTTCAGTTGCCATAAACTTATAACTTGTACATGTAACATATATGATGATGCTGGTTGAATTTTGTGTAAGAGAGGGGGAGAGAGTAAATTGTATCGACGGATTTATTTGTGCTACAGCTGCTGTGGATTCATGCCAGGAGCAGACTTTGGAATAAAAAGTATGGTTTCTGTCTCTCGGAAACACTTGTGTTCAGAAAATGTTTTGTTTTCCACACTACCAGAAGTACCGCCACGAGAATGGAACTTATTGGTCTCTTCATCACAAACCAACTCGTTGCTGTTTCTGTGTAGGGCACATTTAACAACAGCAATTCCTTCAGAACACTGAAAAAAGACAGACAAAATGTTTACGAGTGTTTTGCATCTGCATTCAGGCGCTGTATTTTCACAACCATCATGCTAATTTAGGCAGACCAAGAGAGGTTCTGCCACTTTTATGCGTGTCTGTCCTAAATTATTGCTCATGACCGTCCTTGCCTGTAACTAATGGTTAATATATTCAGTTAGCTTCCGCCAGTGGTGATTGGGTTAATTCAGCAGCTATAAATGTTGCTATAATATTCATAGGTCTATTAAAACAATACTACCATCGCCACGTGACCGTCATAGTCTTCGTCACAGTCATAATCATCGTCACCTTCTTTATCATTGATAATATTTGTGTAAAAATAGGTTAAATTAATGGTTTAATGACAGTCCTGAATTCATTAGAAACACTGTACTTAATGATCCAGGGAATAAAGCAAAGTCTGGAGTGCTACTTGGAAATGCTTTGAGTTGAAAATGATTCAATGAGATCTTACCTACGCATTTCGTTAGTATTAAGCCTACGCCGTGTTTCTAAAAATAAAAGTTACATTAAAACATTAGATCAAATATAATGATGGAATGATAATAATTTTTTCACGCAGAAAGTATGTAGGCTAAGGTGGAAAGGTGAATGTAGACTGAAAAATGTAATGCTATAGCCGTGATTTGAACCAGGATCTTCGGCTCTCCGTGCACCTGCTCTTACCAATTGAGCTACTACAGCAACATGCCGGTACAGAATTAAATTCTCTGTGAGTCAGTTGGATGAAGAATTAGAAAATGAAGTTTTATCAAATAAGAGCAACAGTAACTCTACAGATAGAAAAAAAATTATGAAACCTAAATAAATCGTACTAGAAAATGTTACTGTATGTTCCAATTTGCTTAATAGCCTATGCTATGTTCCATTTTGCTTAATAGCCTTCTCTAAGTTCCAAAATGAAACATTTATCATATTCCAAATAGTCCTATGTATTTATTGTTTTCCTTTAGTCACAAATTTCAATAGCCTACATATGTCTCAAGTAGTATAAAATGTGATTTTCATTACGTGTAGGCCTATACTGCATACGTTATATTTACAAGTAGGGTTTATTTTTTTAATTTTAAATTTTAACATACGAAAAATGAGTTGATGTGATGGAAGCTATATGGTCGCATTAGACCTCATTGTTATGTCATTCATATAGGTTTAATGTAGGACCACTGTCCTCAAAAGCAGCACATAAAACATTCGTCCGTCATATTTTGAAAATGTACTTTTATCCTCTTGTATACAGATGACACTGTAACATGCATAACGCGTGTATACAAGCTAATTTTAACATTAACTCATAACTTACTAGAGAGCCAAAACCGCAGTAGGCTATGTTGTCGCTTAACTCATGATCATAATTTTATCACGAGCACACTCATTAAATTAAATGTTAAGAAATGTGAATGTGTGTAACCCTAAATCATGTCAAGTAGCCCTCATTTTAATTTATCATCACTGCGTGCTGCTGCTCCGAATATATTTAAATACTGGCTTAATGGAAAGCATATTCTGTAAGTTTGACTGTAATATTTTAAGTTCGTGTGTGATATTTCTAAATAAGTTAATAGATGATGGAATTAACTGTTATAAGTTATCTTTGCAGTTACAGCTCATTATAAATCCAGGAAAACAGAACAGAAGTAGGAAAATGTTCTTTCCTAAACCGAAGTATCAAAGTTTGGAATGGTTTGCCTGTAAACATACTAGAGCTTTTTCCAAGAAGCGATAAGCGTTTAAAAATAAACTGAAATCTCTCCCAGTACTATTTAAATGAGTCAACTGAATGGCAATGCCAGTGAAGTGACTGTATAATGAAATGTCAAAAGACAGATAGGTTGTAAGCATATTATATAAGTACACTCCTGTCATTGTGAATTTAGATTTAAATAGTATTCAAATAACTTAATTTTATATTTAAGTACCGGTAAGTATTATTTAGTAAATAGATCACCAGCTTAGGCTTTGCCTATATAACTACACCGGGTGGAAAATAATTGTTAATATTCATTCATTCTAGTTCAGCTACCGATATCCTACAAGGTCCAGGTTTCAGCTGAGGAAATAAATGTTTATAAAAATGACTTACAAACCCTTTAATCCACTAGTGTTAAGACATCCTTTTTCAAGTAAATAGGTGCAATTTTCAGTAACAGTTTCTTATTAAATATATGCATGGACTACCAACATTTGCAAGTAAGCTGGACAAAATTGTAACTCTTTATTTCATCATGCATAAAACATTGCAATTTATTTTTTTCATAGAAGTCAGTAGTTGCCGAATCTATAAGTTTTACATTAATTCTGTAGGTACTACAAACAATACATACTTACACTAATATGCTACACCTGGATGTAATTTAGAAGAATTTTGCAGCAGTGGATACTATTATGTTCTACAAACAGCTGCATGCGTACCATGTTGAAGAAACTACCCACCTTACACCACGGCACAAAAATCAGAAATTTCATTTTAAAGAATTCTAAAATTGTTCCATTTAGACAATTGTTTTTACAACATAGAGAATTTATATTGCCTTAATTCCATCTTTTACTATATTGTTAACTTGGCTCACCTTGTACTTATGAGTGTATGTATGTGCGTATCATATGTACAGTATGTATGCTATCAAGAGTTTAGTTTCCGTCATTAAGCACTTCGCACACTTTTGACCCGCACAACATACCAACTTTGGATTCTAGATAAGTGGCACTTAGGTTAGGAATAGTGATATTAGTGTTGGTGACGCTAGGATTATAGCCGTTAGGTTAGGCATATTTATATTAGTGTTAGTGATATGTTAAAAGCTAGGTTGGTGGCAGTTAGGTTAGGAACATTGGTATTAGTGTTGATCGTCATCAAGTTTACAATCCCAGCCTTGTTTCTGGATTATATTACCCAGGCGCAACTCACTACCAATCGTACTTTTCGCCTTCCAATCGCTAATTTTTGTTCAGAAACTGCCATTTATAGGTTAGATATGTGACATCTTCATTCTCATTTTCCCAGTGTTTCGGACACTTTCCAGAGGAACTAAATTATTATATACTTATGGTTTCCATGGTTTATGAAGAATACAAGAAGCTAAAAATCACCTATTTTGAACTTTTTCTGTGAAACAAAGTGCGTAATCATGGAAACAATGCCGCAATAATATTTTTATGTTTGTAAATAATTAAGATCAAATGGTTGTTAACTTGTGTCATTGTATCACTATAATCACTGAACTCTGTGATTATTAAACAACAACTACTAGGCTACTACAGTAGGAAAGAGACGTTCCACTTGCAAATCGAAGTTATCTGAACAGAAAATTCTTTAGTAATATAATTGGCCATAGCCTACTTAACATACGAATTAATTTTCTCTTGTTTCAATGACAAGTATAGCCAGCATATTAGTTACTTAAAATAATGAATTAGTCTTAGTTGATTTTTGAGTAATATGGTTCTAGCAAAGATAAGAGTTGTGGAATGTAAGAAGTGAAGTAAAAAGTTTTCACTTGTTTTTTCTGCAAATTACTTTAAATATAAAAACATGTTTCACTTTTTGATGGTGTTATGGTTTCCTCTATACTCTGCTGGTGAGGAATAATCCACTGGTTCAAAGCAGTTGTCAAGTCCAAGCAGCGTGGAGCCTAACTAATACGTTTTCTTTATTTGACCCAACATAAAAATTTCAAAGGTGATTTCACGTACCTCAAGTTCTATTGATTTGCGTCCATAATGTACCGAAGGAGTCCACCCCCTCGCTCCCTCACATTCTCTTTGTGTGCCTCTGCTCGTAACGCCCTTTCATGTCCTCTGTTCTTTATTAACCGACTAATTTATTTTTCTCTCAATAGCCTCGTTTATTCTGTTTTGGAGTCGCACTTTGAAAGGGGAATTTATGACGTTGGCTTTCAAACTTGGGTGGGCGCTTTTGCATGCATAGCATACGAAGAAAAAAATAACACATACTCTCTACCATTCCAGTCCTAGTTAAAAGCTAAACACGTATGAACACATGAAAATAATATTTTAACACGCGTGCCTTACTAAGTCAACTGTCTGACATTTTCTTGTTTGTAACTAAAATTCATTCTAAGAAACAATAGTCTGCAGTTTTTGTAAGTTATTTTTCTCTCTCACGGTTGTTTAAAACAAAACGTATCCCTCAGACAATACTCAAAATTACGAGTACAGTACAATAATTTCGAAAGAACTGTAGCCTAATGGCGACATTCTTTAGCACAGGGCAAAAGGAATAGCCTAGTTCATGGTTCTCCCTTTTCAGCTCAAAGACGTATTCTACAGAGTGAAATTCAAAGGTAATTTTGTTCCAAAGAACTTGGTCACCAACGGAACAAACTTAATTTAATCTTGTTCATGCTGTGTTATAATTATAAACACTTCAGTTTCGCTCGCGTTTATTAATTCAATCGAATAATTTATGTATCAGCAAAATAGTTAAAACATTACATTTATTAACAATGATTTTTTTACATAAATTGCATGAATTATATCATTTTACTTTTAATTATATTGTTACTTTCAATGTTTACCATATCGCGTTTGTAGTAAAATTGGTAGGCATGGGTACCGTATTCTTAAGGCAACAGCGATAAGCGCGGAATTTTACAAACAGCTTTCTTGAACTATAATAAGCTTTGTACATGCTTAAAATATCAATATTAAGCAAAATTAAGTCACGAAATATCGCGAAATTTGTTCGATTGTGCGAAATGTCTAGCTAAATGCAAAATACGCCCCTTGCACGAATAAATGGAGAAATATGTAGAAAATTTTTATTCTAAATCGTGATATTTTGTTTTAGTGTGATTTTTCCTTCATGTATTATAGCATGCTTCTTTTCTGGTATTTCTATGGCTGCCGATAACTTATCGAAACTGTGATGGATTACAGCAAAGACTGAAGTATGTACACTACTCAGTGATCAGTGATCACTTACACTCTTTTTCTGCTATCTCTGTGCCCAGTTTGGAACGCCTATCTAGATTGCGGCGAAGAGAGTAGTTTCAACAGATATCGTACCGTATTTTATCCACATTAGTTGGCACTTCTGTGCGTACAAATCTCACCATTTTGGATTATGTAGATGTCCACTTCACGATTTTTCTTTCTTTCGCACATTTTTTTAGCATTAAACTGAGTTTAGGAATTAATTCTATAGTTCTATAGAACATTATAACCCCAAATATGGCAATTTTTCATGGTTCTAAAAAATAACATAGCGTACAAAGTCAGTATCCTCATAAGGATAATTATATAAAATATTTTATTTCGCGAAATAGCCACGAAATAGAAAACAAATAACGAAATCAGCCATTTTATTTCACCAAAAAATACGGCCCCTAGTAATGCAGTAGTAAAACAATATAAAAGAACTCATATTATACCAAAAAAGAAACTAATTTTTGCCTGCAGAGCTTCTGGATAAACTATATTAAGTGTCTTTCCGTTTGGAGCAAAGATGTGTGAAATTCTTCAACAACCCACATGGGAAGAAAGGTGCCCGAAGAAAGAGTCCTACATCTTGAATTGATTGTCCTCCAGTTTGTGTCGGTGATTGCTCTATTTTCGCGATTCTCTTCTTTTCAAGTTGCTATGGCTTCAGAGAAAAGTCACCTATTATTAATTTCACAACTGAAAAGTATTAGCGAAATCTGGTGCTTCGATAGCGCTAAAAATCACAATTTCTCCCAGTTTTTTTTTAAATTTTTTTATCATAACTCGCGAAGGAAAGTGAACATTTAATCCGGTTTCGAGGTGAATTCGGACCCCCTTCAATCCCTCTAAGTTAACAATTTCAGCTCTCTGTGTGCCGTAGACTTAGCTGGGCTTTGCACACAGAAAAACACACAGGAAAACACTTGCTTTTATTATACAGACATATTGAATAGCAATCAATGTTTACTTGTAAGTATGTAGCCGTTTGAAGTGGAAATTTAAATAAAAAAATTAAATGATCAACATTCTACACATGTTACTTTAACGTAGGGCCTAATATATTGCTTTCAAACTATTAACTGATAAATGGGCCAGCACGGTAAATATATGTATGCGAGTCCCATACATTTTGAAGAGGGTCTACAATTTAACTTATACATAGATAAAAGATCCTCATGGGTTTATAAATGAATATATTTAAATATACAGATTGTCCCAGATAATGTTTCTACCTACAGTGTATTAATTACTAATGGCAGGCAAAACAAATTCTACAGAATGCTCATCTGGTAAAGAATATTCCCTCTAAAACGGATAGTTGTAAAAAAAATGATTTTAAAGATGTGCAACACTTTACAATTTTATTTAACCTATTTAGAATTTGTGGATCGCACTCAAAGAAAAGTCATGCAACTAACCTAGAAACAAAGATACTCTACGATGAAAATTTACAGAAAGTAGCCTACATAAAGAAAATTTACGAGAAGTGACCATAGAGACCACCATGCTCGATCCAGCTGCAGCATTATAATCTAGCCTAACCCGCTGTGTATGAAAGCTACTCTGGTGGTACTTGTCAAAGTAGAATAATGGTTGTTCTTTTCAATATAGCTATACATAACACAAGGTTGATGGATTTTCTGGACCAATTCTAGGTGAATGGGGTCCTACGATTTATGTATAGCTGCAGGAGTCCTGTACGTATGTAAATCAGTGTGTTTGTCACTAGGCTAAACGGCAGCTTTCACGCCAGCAGCCTTGCCGCTGTTGTATAATGTCTGAATGGTCAGGACTTGACCTTACTATTAAGTTATATAGTGTTCAGTTGAAACGCTTGTTGTCAGACACTTTGTTTATAGCTCTGCAATATTAACAGTACGTATATCTAGTAATGTTTCTGAAATACCTGCCTCGGAGTATTACAACTTTATTAGCAATTGAATCTGTTTTTTTTAAACCCTATAAGCCACCTAATACAATGTTCCCGGGAAACACAAAAAACGGTGCATGATCTAAGAAGTGGATTATTTGAAACGGGAAATGTTGATAACAACGTAACACGTATTTCTGTGAGCAAAATAATATTTATTCAAATGGAACGTGAATCAATATTTATATCTGAAAAAGGTTTAGTTATTGGATTTCTCAAAATCGTGTTAGTAAATATCTTTATTTTAATGAAAAAATTAAAATTTGGTTAAACATAATAGAGAATTAATTCTGAAAGCCGACTTAGTTTTTTTTTTTTTTTTTTTGTTTGTTTCATGTGAGAAATGTTACTCTAACTTCTATGAAATTACACAAAGGACATAAATAACAGAGTTCTGCATAAAATAATGTAATATAATAATACACTACATGAAATACGACATTATTTTAACAAATTCAAAATTCCAACTCAAAGAGATTAATTTACCAAACGCAACAGCTGAGTAATCCTATTGGCTAGCAATCACTGACTTACGAGCCTTCTCCAAGAAAGCTAATTTTCCAACGCACATGTCATATGAGAAATAGTCTATGGTTTGACTTGTGGACTTTTAATCAAATAAATATCTATATTTATACAGAAATTAGCAATAAACACAAATTTGTTAATATTTGACTTATGAGGTTTAACAATAATAATAATAATAATAATAATAATAAAATAAAAAGATTCAGCTCTGTTTTCCAGACATTTCGAAATCGTGATATTCCTAATTCACGAGGGAAATTTTATAGGCTACATCCGAAGAAGAAGAACAATGATTATTATTATTGAATTAATGGATCATGTGACATCCGTGTACAGGTAGCCTAACTCAGGTAGCCCAATGAATACATTTACATTTTTGGAAACATAACAGCATTACTTAATGATATATAATATGTAAACTAGTTTTTTTTTTTTGCATATTAGGTAATCTATTCTACATAGTTTTTACTAAATGCATCATTTAAATAACAATATAAGTTAGCCTATCATGTTTTAGTTATACAGTAATTCGTACGTCATAAAAATTAGAATCATGAAGTTTATGTAATATTTCATCATATAAAAGCTATGGCTAACATACATGTGTTTCAAAGAAAACTCTGTAAATTTCTAGTTGACAAGACGTTTTATTCAATTGACTATTATATTGAGAATAATAGAAAATGAGTTATTATTATCTTAATAATTTATATTTATTATGTAGGTTTACATAAATTGTAAATGGAATATTAATAATAAGTATATGTATTTGTATGAAGATGTAAAATAGGTCATATTGTAACCTCCGCAGACAATAAAATTAATATTGTTATTATTATTATTATTATTATTATTACTAACTGGACTTAACTATTTCCTTTTCTTTACGTTCGGATCAGCATAATCGTATACCTGAACTCAATTAGGTTTATAACCAACATTTTCTCACGCACCCAAGAAAAAATACATTTCACAATTTAATTTTACTACACATGGTGTAAACCCCAAATCGTAGGTTTATCGAGTGTGGGGGCTGAGGCCTGGGGGTTTTCCAAATAATATAAAACTCGTTTGACGGATTGTAATTTACTTTCCATCCACCCCGAATGAACTGTCCGTTGACCTATGGGTTTATGCTGTCCTAAAAAGGAGGTCGTGTGAAGAGCTGATTCCTCATCGGACAGTCCCTCCATGACTTGTCCAGTGTTGATCCAAAGCTTCGTCACCCCCCACAGGCATTGGTGCGTAAGCACTAACCGGCGAGAGAAATAATTAATGTCACCGTCTCAATCAGCCACATGGCTTTACAATACAGTGATGTGTTTCCACCCATTGGCCTCCGATAGGACTAAACCTACGCTCACCTGGTTCAGAAGCAAACTTAAGTTTACTAATCCATGTGAATGTCACGACTATTGCCCATTCGCTCAGAAAGTAGCTTGTTGGTGGACTACAAGCATAAAAAGACGCAAGGACTCTGAATCATGGAACTTTGGGAGGTCCTTTGCATTGTATTCACGACTTCTGCGATTTATAACGCTTCCATTGATGCACTTGCAGCCGTAAATATATGGGATTTAAAGGCAAACAATTTATTACAAAAGGTAACTAGCGTGTGATTTATCTACCAGCGTTCATTGTCACAGTAGCACCCACAGAAAAAGAACTGCAACCATTAATCAAACTTTCTTTGCGGTGAAACAACAATGTAGTACAGTAGAGACCTAATGTATGACTAGCATTTCAATTCTCAAGTCATTTCACATCATTATGCATACAAAGCAATGTTCTTACAAGAATCGCGTTTAATCGATTAGCAAAACGAATTCCGATTCCTTCTTGTGCTTAACAGAAAATGAGTTTGCTTGAAAAAGCCTTACTATTATCATAGATTATTTGTTTAAAAAAGCTAGCGATATAGTATTGGCTATATGCTCTGTTATTATGAGGGAGAATCAAATGAAAACCGCAATTAATTTGTTGCACTATTTTTCTGCAAGAAGAATGTTTGCTTGTGCATTATTTTTCTACTTAGTCCCCTCCCAGTCCAATGCACTTATGCCATCAGATAGGAAGTGCTTCGATACCACATGGGAAAAATTATTCTGGTTGACACTGTAAACACTCATGCATCGCCGATTGGATGTCTTCATCAAACTTGAACTTCTGCCCTCTAAGGAGATCCTTTAACATATTCCCGGTCTTTTTCCATATATTTGCACGGAATCACTGTAATGAATTTGACACAGTAAATCCAATACTACTGTATGGTCGCTAGGTCAACGGAGTGAAGATTGCTAAAAAATGATCAAATCAGATTAATCGTAAAATAGTCTGCTCTTTATTTATTACGTATTTATTCTTTAATTTGGCATTTAAAAATGGTTCCTAATCAATAGCCTATAAAAGTGTGGCTTATTATTAGTGAATATAAAATTCTACAAATCTACACATAACTAAATAAGCTTATATAAACCAACTGCTCAAGGTATAGAAAAAAAAAGTGTACTTAGGCATTTCCAATTAAGAGGACAGTATTTAACCTATACCTTGAGGCAATTCCATTAGCATGTGCCAGTCTTTAGCTCAGAAACAAATCTGAACTAGATTAAAAACAGTATTTCAAGTAAAATCTCAAGTTCAATACGTGGCTTGATTGCTGTAGGTCTACTTCTTTCATCTTACAAAGCCTCTACAAATACAACTTGGGAAGAATAGGTAATTTAATTAGGTCTTTTATGATTAACCCAATTAATGAACATTGTTACGAATGTCACCCTCTCAACAAACGACTTGACCTCACCTTTACCAAATCTTCTTTGACATTCCGGGAATCTCACGCTTCAATAAAAGTTAAGGCACCTAAGATTTACAACCTAAAGGCCCACGAGTGGTATGGTAAATCACTAATTGAATAGCCCCAGGAAAGATTCACATTTTCTCCCTTTTAAGTTGCACGAGTTGGCAGAATTATAACCTTCACAGTAGATCATTGCTTTTGTGAACACTTGCTGTATGGGATCTTGCGCAAGTTTCCTATGCTCCATTACTTCTACCAGCTCCATATTTCAACCGCTGACAATACTAGTCCTGGCAGAGCACACGACTTACAATGAGGCCCAACAATACCACAGAATATCTTGAAACGAGGGGAGGACTCCTTTACATTATGTAACTGTCCGGTGACACCAATGTAAAATATTACTCAGAGGTTACGAATTCTTTGCTCTGCTGGAAACATTTGTACAGAACTGTATCAAGATATATTAGATCTCTTACACGCTTCAAAGACTCATAATAATAGTCTTGTTACAAGATGTAACAAAAAATTGACATGAACTGCTATTTTTTCGGAATTTTACGGCATTATACGAGCAGATGTTTGCTGTTAAGTGATTAATGGTGACCAGTACACATTGTCAGAAATGTAGGGTGTTATTTAATGAAATTATTCGGGATTCAAGAGAACGCAGGTGACATTTCTAGTCCTTTATAGTATAAATCACGTGTAAAGAAGCCTTACTTTATAGAATAGAAGAAAAAAACTATTTATTTTGAGGCTACAGTTTCTTACAGATTATAGCAACTTACGCCCATATGGCTATAGTGAAATTCCAGTCGCATTTCTGTGTACTTTGAATCATTAGTATGGAGAACTTATTGAACATTACGTTGCACAGAAGAAAAACGTTTGCAACTATACAAGATCGTTAGATCTCAAGTGAAATAATAAAAACGTATTTGATTTCAGAAAATGGCACAAGAGATTATATTAGGGCATATAAGTCTGTTTCGATAGCCTACATAGAATGCATAAGGAATTTAATTTTCTTTAAATTTCAAGCATTATGAATTATTATCTGGGATAGGTAATATTACATTTTTTGAAAGTCTACCTTTCGCTTAGCGCTGGGTCTAGTGGACTATGTATATTTTTCAAAATACAGTAATCAGTCAGAGGTTTAAATATTCACAACTTGCAAAATATTTCACTAAATGCAAATATTTAGCATTTAGGGTGTGGTTTTCAGTTTATTATTGTATCTTGATTTCGGTGTTCAATCTTTACTGGTTTCAGTGACTGTTTTGTGAAAAATTAAATACAAAAATGTCGTTATTTTCTAAATAAACCATTTTCTGTTAAATTGATGGAATAGTAATAGGAAGTTATATGAGTTTCATTTCCTTTTCATTAAAAAGAAGCATTTTAAACTCGACAATAATGAAATAAAATGAAGATTACAATTACGTCACTTTCTAAATAAACAATTTTATATTAAACTAATAAAAACTATTAGAATATCAGTTTCGTTTCATTTCTATTAAATTAGAGCACTTTAAACTGGGCATTCATGAAAATAGTACATGAAGATGACACGTTTAAGAATTTACTTTTAAAAAAACACGAAGTTATTTAGCCTACTAATGAAATATCTGTCCTGAAAACCATGTCGTACAGCAATGCCCGGGTATGTCAGATTCAAAAGAATAAACTACCATATTGATGGCACACAAATTTGCCTAACAGTCATGAACATTAGGCCTAACTTAAACATCAAACAGAGACCTGGTACTCACTGTTTTCAAATCACCTATATTATAATTAATTGTTATAAAACTTCATATTTATTATGAAAAAAAAAAGGCGGCGATCTGTTGGTTCAGCTTCTGACATGCGGGTTTCATTGTGATAAGAAGAAAAGGAAATCAGGTTCCTCTCTTAACCTTCTTCTTCTTTGAATTCAATAGTAGTTTGTTTAATTATATTTTAATTGAACTAAGCATTTTTCATTTCGTTTGCCCCTTTCTGACATTTCATATATAAAATTCCCTATTATACAATAAAATTACCTTCAGATTTAAAGTGTTTCATAAATCTTAAAGTATGAGGGATGGAGTAAGACCCCCGTTGCAATATGAAATATAATCTTTTGTTGTAATTCCTAATTTTTTTTTCAATCGTCAAGCGGAATAGTGACAGGAGCCGTGTTGGTGGAAACTAGAGCAGGAAACGGGTGTGAAGGGAGAGATGATGAATTGGTAGAGAATGACCTCCCCTCTCCATCATCCAATCTCTTTCCGATGATGGATCACTGCGAGCTGTCATAGGCTCATTCATCAAGCAAGCCATCAGCAACTCCACTTGCTCACTCGCTGCAGGAGCGAGGCCACTGACATTAACTTGTGTCTTTATTTGCATCATTTCACAAAGAAAATGTGGTGTTTGTCTTTTAATGAGCAGTTATCTAAGCAAGTTTCTACTCAACCACAAAATGTGGCATGCACTTAATACAAAGAAGAAGAATTCAAATAACTTACAGAATTGACTACAACTTTTCTGTTTCTATACTAATGAGTAGAGGGCGGATTTCTATGACCTAAAAAGTAGGATATATGCATGCATTTATGACCTAAAAACATTAAAAAATGACCAATAAAATTTAAAATATGACTTTACCACTTACACAATGTGTATATATTTTTTAAGTTTCATCACAATTCATTTTATTAAAATATATTGTTAATTATTTAAAATACCCGTAAATTCTCAAAAAGTATTATTATAATGCAAAATTTACAAAATATGATATTAAACTTCAAAATTTCTTTAATATGTACACACATATGCAAAAAATATGACCTAAATATGCATATTCATACTAAATATGCTACAATAGTTGAAAATTTCCTAAATATGTAGTTATATGCACAATAAAGGCCGTTCCATTTTCACCAGGATGCTTGGAATCGGGTTTAAATTAGTCGGAAACCTGAAATAATGCAAAGGGGAAAAATATAACATGTCATAGAAATCCGCCCCCTACTAATGAGTGACGTACCAACGGTGAATGGGGCCAGAGGCACTAATAAATATGGGGCCTACCCAGTATTCACAATTTATACCATTCACACAGCCTACACACATAAATGATTAGTAAACTGCCTAATTCATTACATTTCTATGGACCCGAATAAATTATTTTAACAATGGTTTAGCCTACTTTCTTCATTTCGGATTCATGTGTTTTTTATGCATTAGATAACTTTAAGTTCGTATCATAAGCTTTTTGTGTGAATAAACCATTTCTAAAAAATACAAAATCATTTACAAAGTTGGTTTTAAAAGGCGCAAAAATATTAGAAAATTCTTAAAATTGCAATTTTCCACAAAATCGGCAAAATACGCAAAACAATGCGCCAACAGTTATGCTTAATTTAGCACATCTTGTTATGAAATACACTTATATCTAATTTAGCAAAGTATTGGTCTTACCATAAAAAAGATGGAAATGCAGTGAAATTCTAGCCCTGATTATTACAGTTGGGCCTACGGTACTTCCGACGTGGTTGTTTCTAATATATATTTTTTTAATTCGTTGTTTAAAAAATGTATAATATAGCTTAATAGACATCTCAAACTAAGACTCGTCACTGGTCTAGAGTATATCCAAGTAAGTTTGATCCTGTTCAAAACAAAGGGGAGAACTCGCAGAGAGTTCGCGGAAAATTCGCATCATGTGACAAAACGTGAGTGGTTAATGTCATTAGCATGCACCATTACCAGGGTGTGGCTTGCTAGTAGAGAAGTAGTGTTCGTAAGTTCATGCAACAATAATGTCAACATTTACACGAGAAATGACAAACTCTCACTGGCATCGACATCATTATAGCATATCAATTAGCAAACAAAACATAAAGGATTCATTGTTCACGACGATCCTGCAAGTAAGTTGCACTGAGAATAAACAAACTACCATTATCACGGTGATGACATGCGTTCTCACGTGCGGACTATGACAGCCACGCATCTTTGTTTTGAACAGAATCATTCTTACTTGGGATATAATATAGTAAAGATGAATAAACAAAATTTTAGGTCATGGGGCGCACCGCGCCACCTTGGTTCGCCACTGATACTAATTGTGTTTTACTCTCCTGAGTAGGCTACGTGTAAGTCGGTTTTAGAATGGTGCATCAAATTGTATCCTACTAAAAATAGACCAAGGGTTCCTAGAGTTATAGAGCTTTTAGCTAACAATTCTAGTACTTTATGGTACCCTGATTCTCCAAAATCCTTAACGATTTATAAGAAAAATTAATCTCAATATTTAAGGAATCATATGTAGGCCTAATACAAGCCAAGGTGAACTGTAAAAAACGTGTTGCACAAACTTTCACCATGTAGACTACTAATGATTACTCGTATTAAACTTTTGAAACACAGGCTTGTATGCCTACATATTTATGGCTTAGTTAGGAGATAGAATTGGATTTTTGAAAACTGTAGGTTAAGCAATAGGCCTAAATCTCTTCTTAATTTTTAAAATGGAAATCACTAGTGAATACATGATGAGGAACATAACGGCCGTATACTAGGGCTACACAAATGTACTTAAGATATGTTTTAGTGATAATAAGCCTTTAACACTGTAGCCTAAAGTGGAATCTGCAACAAAATCTTTTGGGAAATAACAACATCACTTTGAAGCACATACAGGCTCTTACTTTTATAAAACAGAA